>JAVJIX010000281.1:0-600000 GCA_036785185.1 Paratrypauchen microcephalus | reverse complement strand
GTGTAGATCTGGTATGTCTACCGCGAGGCGCTATTGGGTTGGTCCGGATCGTACGCAGTGTCCGTCAGCCACCGGTCCAAGTGTTGACCACTTCCCCCCTCCAGCCAACGTCGGAGTCACCAATTAAAGCATTATCTTCCTTTTTTGTTGGCTTTTCTGTTAACACAAATAAACTATTTCAGAATCCCATATTGTTTCCTGTACTTACTTCCTGTCCACGTAAGCCAACTTTGCGTGTTCGTTCACTGTAAGGGTATGGAATAAAGTCAACACTATACTATTCTATCAGCTAATAATACATACCAGAAAGATAACTAGGATTCGGACGATTCAAGTAAATGAACGCTTTATTCCCTGATACAATATTTCTAAGCAGAGCTCTGGAGGTTCTGAGTCCTAAACAATGGTTAGTTCACGCCGCTATCTCCCCAGAAACCTAACCACTGACTCAGAGACATCCGTATATAAAACACATGAAATGAATATGCATGAATGTGCAAGAGGAGAGGTGTGGCTTGGAGTGGTCTTCCCCCTTCTGGAGGCAAGCTGGAGAGGAATGTAGATGTAGATTCCTTATCAGTCTCTTCTCATGCCCTCTCATGACCTTTTCTCTCCAGACCCCCCTATAACTCAAGGCAGAGTGGTTGCACAAACAGAAAACACAATACATCTTTTAACTCCTCCATCGTAGTCATTTTTATTTTCTACAATTTGAATGTGCAAGAGGAGGCGGCGTGTGTCAACCATTGTAATCCAGCTTAAAGGTGTAGCCTGCAAACTTATGAGCACATGTTGCCCCATATAACGGCGTTTAACCAACACTTTATTGATCATCAGAAGCAAATCATTCAAAGTCCCACAATCAAATGTGGATATAAAAAGTAATAATAAAGTTATACTCCTTCAAGACCACTGCATTTTTTTCTGGAATCAGCATCTCTACATGTATTACAGCCATTCCATTCCAGCGTCTGTTGAATTCCAACACAAACACAAAGCTGAGCTACTTCAGTTCTTGCGCCAGGAGTGGAATAAAATCACCCAAGAACAATGTGAAAGACTTGTGGAGAGCATGCCAAGACGCATGAAAGCTGTGATTAAAAATAAGGGTTATTGTACCAAATATTGATTTGTGAACTCTTCTTAAGTGTAAACATTAGTACAGTCATACCTCACCTTACGAAAGACCCAAATAACGAATAATCCAAGTTACGAAACCCCTTTATGTAAAATTTTCGTCTCTGAATACGAAAGAAAATTCAAGTTACGAAACGCGAAATCTCAAAAATTCAAATAATGCGCGCTCGGATGTGCACTCGACTTCACGGCTGCCCGAATCCCCCAAAACATAAATACATTTGTAAATACACTCTCCCAACACCCTGCTGGCCTCCCATTGGCTAGGAACGAATCAGGCCTTTTACATTGCGACTCTACTTACAAAAAAATCACGTTACGAAACTACTTCTGGAACTAATTAAATTCGTAAGGTGAGGTATGACTGTATTATGTTGTTTTAAAATGAATTTGATCTTGTTTCTTTGCATTGTTTGAGGTCTGAAAACATGTATCTTTTTTGTTATTTTCACCATTTGTCATTTTCTGCAAATAAATGCTCTAAATGATAAGATTTTTATTTGGAATTTGGGGGAAATGTTGTCAGTAGTTTATAGACTCAAACAAAGATGTTCCTTTTGCCCAAACACATACCTATAAGTAGTAAAATCCAGATGCTAAGGTGCTGCTCATCACGTTAAACTGTGAAAAGAATAATGAGATCATGAGACAATGCAAGAGGGGTGTAAATGATGATTTAACACATTGACCCTAGGGTGTGAACACATATTGTACTGTATATTATATATAACCCTGGAGCTTAATTTCTACATTGTAGTGAACCTAAAGAGCTGTTTAATCTATCTTGGCCTGCTGGTGCCACTTGCTTGTCTCCATGGAGATATAAATCTTTAATGTCATATGTGGAACATTCCAGGTAAAGCAATAACTCTCTTTCTGCTGTCGGCATAATTAAATATTTTGGCCCTGTAAGCACTAAAATGCACTAAAATTGGTGTTGTGAATATTCTTTTTTGTTTTGTTTTTAATTAAAGCAAAATTATATAACCTGTTTTTTTTTCTTTTTTCACGCAGTTACCCAGTGATTGTGTAAAAGTGTATATTTGTATATTTATATATTGTCTTGTGATGTGTTTAGAATAGTTGCACACACAGCATGGTACTGATAATGTTCTATCCTATTTATTTTAATGAGGCAGCAAAATAATGACAAAATAATTCTGTTGTCGTTCATTATATTTGAGTAGGCCTAATTGCAGTCAATATCTAACTTCCAGCTTTTCCTGAAGTCTTCCTAAAGACTTCCTAAAGTCCACTAAAACATGCAGGTTTGTGGTGCACCTTTGTTACCCGCTATATTTTTGGTCCAATTTGCCTAGCATCACGTTGGATGTAAGAAATATTAATTACATGATTGTTATGTTAATTTAGGCACTAATTACTATGTCAAGAAACTATGGCATAATGTCAACGCATGGTTTTCTAATGAGGCTTGGATATTTCGTAGTTTTTGATGTTTTTATTACTAATTAGAAATCAACTAGTATGGGTTTTTCCATCCATGGCCGATGCCGATACCAATTATTTGGCATCCAGGGCAACCGAGCCCTGGCAGCATCAGCCCTACAGTCCCTCTGGAAACCACTCTGGCGGCATTCTACCATCTCACGCACGACAAAGCAAAGGATATATAATTCCACCGTACTCTCCATCCTGCTGTACGACTTAGAGACATGGCCCCTGAACAAGACTTTGGCTGCCAGAGTAGATGGCTTCGATAGCAAAGCTCTTCGCACCATCGAAAATATCAGGTGGCCCCAGCGAGTTTCCAACCAGGTGCTCAGAGCTCCCACATGCCAGCCCAGAACAGCTTGCCTGGCTGCACGCCACACCCGCTGGTTCGGTCATGTCCTCCGCCTTCCTGCTGACCATCCCACGAGAGCCATCTTCCAGTTTGATCCAAAGGCAGCAGGCTGGAAACGACCACGAGGCAAGCCCCGCACCCGATGGCTTGACGTCATCGCGGGCGACCTCCAACAACTTGGAGTCACCGTGGAGGATTCAGAGCAGCTGGCCCAAGACCACCAGCACTGGAAAAAAATGGTTCATCTGGTCGGCTCAACGCACAGGGACGGGACCCCCCTTCCTTCGCTGGAGCTAAATGATGATGATGATGCAACCGATGGCTGATAAAATCTATTGTATCGATAGAGTTTATCTAAGGCCAATGTGGATAATCATGTAATTTAAATTTACTACAAATTCATCCATAGCCTTTTTTTTTTTTTTACTACAAACCTGTAAAGGAATAGTGTAGTTACATTGTGTTAGTTAGTTTAGTTAGTTTAGTCTTTATTTGAAAAGGGACAATGTACAGAGACATTAAGCTCATAAAACAAAGATGGTCTGCACCAGATTATAGCTACATAGCTAGTTTCCATCTGCAGTCCCTATTACATGAATAAATTACAGTGAAATATCTTAATCAACAATAAGAAACATTCACACTGACACATTCTCACACCTCGCCACACAGGAACACAGATAAAGACACTCTCACGTAGTCACACAATCATGTTCAATGCAAAACACCATACAAGGCACAGTGTAGTTCACTATTCACATTTAAGTCTATTCTATGGGAAGCAGATGGACCAAAACAAAATATCGGCCTGTGGTGTAGATTTAGACTGCATCCCATTTCTCTGTCTTATCCCTTCGTCTTACCCCTACCCCTTGGTTTTACGCGTTCATGTGAGGGCAAGGGGTGTCCCGATTTTAATTTTGATCAAGGGCTCGGGCCACGACCGAGGGCTACATACCCCTTGAAACGAAGTAAGCTCTCGACCAGACTTGAAACGAAGGGGTACGCCTACAAGCTCAGGCAGGTTTTGGGATCAGGATGGCAGCGTCACGTCGACCAGCCAAGGAGTCTCATAAATGTATTTTCAGCAGTTGTAATTATCGATTAACAGTTTAGCAGGTTTACAATTATGACGCTTATGTTCTACGTTACTTTTAGTGAACTGTTGCTGCGGTTTTAATTGTGGTGATGTCTGTTTAGCCGACATTATCGTTTTCATCGAACTTTCACGTATAAACAAGCTAGTTTTTTTGTCGAGCTGAGGTACCCAATAATCCTTGACATTTGTTTACATTTGTTTGCGTCAACTGTTGTCGCCTTTGTAGACGTAGCAGCCAGGTAGAGGCAAGGGATGATGACGCAAACGGTAATCGAGTGGTGTCCCATTTCTTAGGGGAACAGTCGTACCCCGAGCCCCCTCAGCTCGGTATCGGGGGGCAAGACAAAGACTTAGATAAAGGGGTAGGGGAAGGGGTAAGACCGAGTAATGGGACGCAGCCTTAAGTCCAATAGCTGAAACGCTGAAAAGTCCAAATATTGGTCTACCTCTAATGCTAACTCCCATTGAAAACACATTAGAGCGTATGGACATTACCATCCTTTACCAGCCTAATCATGTAGACATTCTGTTCACAAACACTGGAAGAGTTTACAGATACTGCATTTTGGTTTTGTCATATATTCAAAGTATGCACAAAATTTGCTTTATTTTTCCAATACTGATGCAAAATTCTTAAAATTCTTACAAGCTGGGGATTTTTTACAGATACAGCTGAGAGAAGATGAATATACTGTAACATAAATCTCTGAACTAAAAACAATAAACAATCACCAGACACCTCCTCTGCTGCGTAATTTCAGATTTTATTTTGTACGATTCACACTTTTTAGGTGTGCCTTTGTGTGCTCCGAGTCTCAGGGTTGTGTGGGCGGTCTCTCTGCATGCGCACCGTGATTGTCAAATGTACAAAGTGAGTCGTGCCAGTGTATTAACGCTACGATCAAAATATCTGCTTCTGTAATTAGATAACATGCGCTGGTCTTCAATAAACAACGTGGTGTTATAGTGAGGTATGATGCCGGTCGCTCAGTGAAGATAGTGAAAGAGAGAAAGCCAAAGATACTGTGATTTGTTTATCAAAATGATGACTGAAAAAGAAAAACTACATAGGCATTTTGCATCTGATGTCATGAACGTTCCCTGGAGGTGTGAAGCGAACTATAGGTATCCTTTTTCTGAGGCTTGTTGACTCTTGACTCTTATCTGAGCTTTATTTTAACATAATTTGACCAGAAAGAACAAGTCACTCTCAGATAACATTACAGTCACTCTCACCTTTTGTCGAAGTCCTAAACAGAACCATGGGTATTGGTCCGAGGCTCCTGAAAATGTGTTGTTTTTTCATATAAAAACTTTGCTGTGTTTGCTAAAGTGTGCACTGTGTCATCGTGGTAACTCGTGAACCTTTATACACACCCATGTAGAACACCCCCATATCACTGCGAAGTATCAGTACTATGCAATAATTATAATTAGGCCATATCAGATTGGAAACAAGCATGTGGCTAAAATCTTTTTTTTTATATACTTTATTTTTTTAAGCTTTAAGAAATAAACCGTATATGCACAATAAAATAAAATAAAATAAAAATAAAATAAAATACAATAATAATAATAATATAAATAAAATAATGCAAATAAAAAAATAATAAAAAAAATATGATAGCAATATTTTATATGAACAATAAAATAAAATAAAATAATAAAATGCAATAAAATACAGTACAATAATAATAATAATAATAATAATAATAATAATAATAATAATACAAATAATAAAACTAATATAAAAAATAATACAAAAATACAAAAAATATTGATAGCAATATTTTATATGCACAATAAAATATAATAATAATAATAATAATAATAATAATAATAATAATAATAATAATAATACAAATAATAAAAAAATAAATAATAATAATACAAACAATAAAAAAATAATGATAGCAATATCTTTATATGCACAATAAAATAAAATTTTAATAAAATACAATCATAATAATACAATAAAATAATACAAATATAAAAAAAGAATAAAAAGAATACAAAAAAATAATGATAGCATTAATAGCAACAATAATAATATAGTCATTAACCCTATCATTCTTTAAAAAAAAAAAGTAGGTGGGTTATATCTTTTACACACATACACCTCTATTCAGAACTCTTTTTCTTTTCATCTTTTTCTTTTCATTTTCTTTTTTGTTTATGAAAAGCCCTTCATAGCACATTTTGGGGGTTTCATAGTGAAGATAAACCAAAAATTTAGCATGTGGCTAAAATAGACGTACAGTATGTTCATTAAATAAATAAAATAATTATATTGATAGTAATATAAAGACATTTTTCAGGCATAAAAAATGATACTGTAAAAGAAATAATTACAAAGAACTGTAATAAAATCATGCCATGTAAAGTACCACTCCCTACTTTCTGTGTTGTCTTGTGAAAACTTAACACGATTACACAAGGGCTACAAGATTATACTGAATAAAAAAATAAACATACATTACAAAGAATCCACAGTGAAATCCCGGCATATTTTCCAGGCATGTTTTTCCACTTGCACAAAGCCAACGTGGTTTAAACCCAGATGAAAGCCACGGCACTCGCTCCCAGGGGCCTTGTCTCAGTGAGTCTCCAGCCCACTCCTTTTCGCATGTTTAATTTACATATAGAATGGCCCTTTTAAAGCTCCACACGCATTTCTGCATATGTTCATTCAATTCCCTGTAGTTTCTTTAACCGCGCAAACATGACGGACAGCGAACGGCAAAGAGAGAATGAGGAAAAAACTACAGGAGCTCAGAGGGATGGCAGGGTTTAGATGGAGAGCCGGGTACGGGGCAAGGATGCCGCACGTAATTGATGTGTTTGCATCGATAGAAATTCCCTACACTTGATCTCATTTGCCACTTCTCCGGAGGATAGAAGACATACAGGCGTGCGTATATATGATTCATCCTAGCCAGCAAACGCACATATGAAAGCAGCATACTCCCACGTTTACCAGCGGCCCACGTGAATCTTAAAAGAGTTACGGTGGAATGTGTAATGAGGTGTGATGAGAGGAAATGTCATTATTTTGTACTACACTGGTACGGGTGTGGAATTACAAGAGTTCTTTAATTAAGGGCCACTTTGGAAAATTACACGAAGTAGTGCAAAGAGGTGCACTAATAAAGCTTCAGGGTATGAATAATTCACCCATCACCGAGAAAAGGCTCCCAAGAATTTGCAGGTTCTCTTTTGATTATTATTTTTTGTTCTTTTTATATATATATATCTTCTGCAAACCCATATAGAAATATATAATGTTAAAGGTCTTACCATGTTATGATAATGTAGAATTTCTTTTCATGTGTGGTAGCATTTCACTAATGCCCACATACGTCTGAGTCCTGTCATGCAGTGGACAACAGTTTCACACATAAACTGCAATATCAAAGCTACAATAGACACATTTTAAAAGAAAAATATGCTAAAGTTCAAAGACGCACTATGAAAATATAAAATAAAGCAGTATGTCTGCCATCGGCTTGTTTTCATGGAGGTATTACTGCTTTGCCTGGAATGTATCACAGAATGGCATTGAACTTGCATATGTCCATTCAGGTTTTTTTTAGAATATTTATTTATTGTCATTGTCACAAGTACAACGAAAATGGTCCTCTGCATTTAACCCATCCTGTCATCAGGAGCAGTGGGCTGCACATTACTGCGCCCGGGGACCATCTCCATGATCTTCTTGCTTCGGCTTGGTCAGGACCTCAGCTGGAGAATCCTCCCACAGGTGGCTCACGTCACAACGGGCCTTGATGTTTCTTCTGCCATGGGGGCTACCAGTGTCCGCAGACACTGGGGGCAAGGTGGGGTTAAGTGTCTTGCCCAAGGACACAACGGCAGCGCTCACCTGTGGGAGCTGGGATCACACGCGGTCCACCCGTTAAGAGCGGGATTCGCCAACCCCTGGATCACCAGGCAAGCGCTCTACCAACTGAGCTACTGCCGCACAGTTATGTATGGGCTTCAGCTTCCTTTATGCAACAGTTTGAGGACTTATTCCCATTCTAAAGATATTTTATATTTGAGCAACAGTCTTAATTTTGTATCATTCTGACATCCGTGGATTGGTTTTTCATTGGGAAAAAAAAAAAAAAGAAAAACATGGATGTGTGTAGAATCCCTCGGTCGTCCAGGTAGAATACATGGCAAAAGGAGAAATTTGTCAACTGGACAAAAGTTTATTTGGTTGAATAGGTTTCGCAGCTCATCCAAGCTACTTCTTCAGTTCTGGTCAGACGCTGGTGGACACTGCACCTAAGGAGCAGCATGGGGCAGAGAAAACACAAGAGCCAGAGCCTTTTTTATGATATTTTATTTTTTTTATTTTATTTTTTTCTATCATTTAAGTTACATACCCTCAAAACCACAATGACATTCACAAAGTACTCAGAAGATACACCGGGGGATGTGGGCACGGGAACAAACACCACTGGGTATAAGGGCCAAGGGGGGCAAGGGCAGAGGGGGGCAGGGGTCAGAAGTCCAACCGAGGGGAACCGGTTCAGGAGACAGAGAAAAGAGTATTGTCTGGGGTGAAGGTGCTGCGGAACTCCGCTTCTCTTGCGGAGTGGAGATGGTGAACGTGGGCGCTAGTGGCCCAATTCATGCGCACTGGTTGTCGTATGCATATTAATCATTTTTTTCTGCACAGATAAATAAGTTAAATTAAGTTTTGTTTCTGCACGGTTCGAGTTTAAGCAAGCTACGCTGTTTCAGCAGGTTAAGGTTTCAGCGCTTTGAATGTTCCCATAATTCCATGAAAGCTAATGTTAATGCAGTAATATTTGATTACCCTGTATTAATGCAATTATTTTTAATGTTTACCCATGTAATGGATCCAATGTAGTGGCATATGTTTTTATTTACAATATAATGTATATAAACTACCTCTGTGCTTCTGCTCTTTTTTTAGAGGATTGTATTGCATGTATTAGAGCCTCGAGTACGAGGTTGACCACTAGGGGGCCTGGTACGAAATGTCACACCTAGGCCCGTGACTACCTTGTTACGCTACTGAGTTAGGTAAGCCTATTCAATATGCAGTGGGAGAGTGGGGTCTTGTTAGCAGAACCATTCAGGGCCATAATGAGTGTCTTCACACCTCTGGACCTGACCTGCTGCCCTATTGTTTTCTTTGTTTGTTTTGAGGATAGAGTTATAGATGGGAGACAAATGATGTCTGAGACCTCCATTCCTGTTCACGGAAGGATTCTCTTTCTTGACAAAAATAGCCTCTTTAACTCCCCTCTCAAACCAGTACTTTTCTCTGGCCAAGATCTGTACCTCACTGTACTCAAATGAATGGCCCGTGGCTTCTGGGTGGACATGTATAGCTGATGAGGGTCCACTCTGGCACGCCCGTCTGTGTTGGTACATCCTCTTGTAAAGTGGCTGTTTTGTTTCTCCAACAGACTTGATGTGTAAATTAACTTAGTGCTCTTGTGGCACAGCAATGGAGGGACCCAAAAAATGGACGCTGACCAATAGAAGAAGCAGGATGCAGGCTGGAACGTGGCTGGATTGGGAGTAGATATCAGGCTGGAGTGGGTGAGTATCTGGCTGGAGCAGACGGGGATCTCGTCTCGAAAACAATCTGGCAGAATCTCGCTGGTGAGCAGGCCTTAAATACCCGGGGATCTTGATTATCAGCAAGTCATGACAACTGCACCTTTAATGTACACTTTATGGTCCCTGTACGAACTGTTTCTACCGCATTTGACCCAACTTGAGTCAGCCTGTGCAGCAATCGGAGACCAATTTCCAGATCTGGAGGTCTGTTTCGTAAAGCGATAGGCCTGCCTAGCTCAGAAACTTGACTGTTGTTCAGTTTCAAAGGCAATAACATTCAAATGCAACACAAAAATATATCTGTGGTGGGAATTGAACCTGGACTTTCTTGTTGACATAATGACATAAGTGTGAGGCTCCATCAGAAACTGTCTTCAGCTGTGGTCTGAGCATAGCTGTAGCTCACTAAAACAAGGCTCTGTAGTTTCCATCTGTGCTTGTTTGTTGTGGTGAACTGGTTCAATATGGAGATTAGCAAAACATAAGCATAGCATAAGCCTGATTAATCCAGTGCAAAGGCCAAACTGCTCATCAACATTAGGTTTTATTCTGAATAGACCACAGCAGCAGTCCCACTAGCACAGGCGTTAATCCCCTCCGCGCAGGTTAAGCTAGACCAGTGTTCAATGTTGCGTTGGCTGCATTAGTTAATGAGCGTGGCCACATCAGGCAGAGCACATGGCCAGTTACTGCAAGCCTCCTAATGTAATTATGCTGAAGGAAAAGAGGTTGTGATTATGATTATTACTACAAAAATTAGTAATAGTATTTGACTTTAAAGGCGCTGTAGGCTCCCTGATTTTTATGGCCTTAAAAATGTGAAAAACATCATCACGGTTGGCAGTCGTCCGTTGCTATCACGGTAATGCTAACAACCATGCTAGCGCAAATTACCTGATGAATGGACAATAAATAATTTGAGATTTACAAATTAAATTGTATCAAAAAAGCTACAAAAAGTATCTTGGAGTGTAATCAATCAATCAACTTTATTTATAGAGCCTTTTGTAACACTGAAGATAACCAAAGTGCTGTCACAACACAATATAAAAACACTCAAAATATTAAATAATGAAATAAAACAAATTCTACAAAGTGTTGCTGCACTTTTTTAAATGTTTAAAGCCAGTTTGGATAGACAGAAAAGATAGAATAGGTTTTGAGCCTGGATTTAAAGCGTTTTCTCTCGATTCATATCAATGTGCCCACGTTAGCTCTATTAGCCTGTTAACTTTTAGCGGATGTGTACGGTGGATGCGGTCCGCCGTAAGTGGAAGTTTACAAGTAAACAGGCTAATAGAGCTAACGTGGGCGCATTGATACGAATCAAGAGAGAAAATATGCGAATGCGAAATACGCTGCTGAATTTTTAGCGGACAACTGTTTGTGACGCAAATATATCACTTTTCTGACAAATGTTGTTTTGAGAAGAAAAACAAGCTTTATTAAATGTCCCCGTGAACTTACCGGAAGTACGTTTATGAGCTACGTTACCGGAGGAGAACCAGGATCACATCGCGCTGTCATGGGTAAGTCAGTGTTAATCTCAAGACACTGTTGAAGGGGAAGCCATACAGATTAACATAAAAAAAAAAACGCACTATCCCTTTAAACAAACCAAAGTCTGTGATGAACACTAAAAGAAACCGGAAGCCAATGGAGAAATAAAAGGACTGGATAAGGTACACTTTATTGACCCTGTAGGAAACTTTGTCTTTTTTAAAAATCTTTTATTATTACAAGGTACATATTTTGACATCACAATAACATTCGCAAAACACTTAACACCACAATAACATTCGCAAAACACTCAGAAGACATATCGGGGGATGGGGAGTGTAGAGGACCAAAGGGCTCGTTCCAGGTGAAGAAAGGGGGTCTGGGCGATGGTCTGGAGCAAGGGCGATTCTGTATTCGACCCATCCGTCAGTGCTGCTGGGATATCTCTTCAGGAGCAGTCAGTGCTCTGGGACCCATCTCCAGATCTTGAGCTAGTCTTGGTCAGGACTACATCAGCTTGAGGATTTGACCTATGGGTGTGTTTTGGGTTGATGGTGGAAACTAGAGCGCATGGAGGAAACCCACCCAGACACGAGGAGAACATGCATACAGAAACAAAAATGGCTGGGCGACCTGGGGATCACCTTACTCTGGGCTCTCAAGTTTTGGGGGGGTCGTGCATGGGGGGTGGGGGGGGTGGGGGGGGCTTGAATTGCGGCGTTGAAATGCCGTCGAATTGTCTCTCTCAATGCGTGAGACTTGAGAGCCCTGCTGTAAATGTTTGTCTAAAGAGCAAACTTAAACTACAAAGCAACTAATGAGAGTTATATAAATGAAGTTATTACCTGATGGTTCTCAGTTTGTTTTATCATCACCGTTTCCTCGTGCTCAGTCGCTGTCCTATCACTGACAGGGCAGTGTGCGCTTAGCAGATGAAACTACACTCTACAGTCTGCCCAACAACAGAACAATCTATTTTCTGATTGGCTGATTTTTTTCCGGGGAGCGGGACGGGGAGGAGGGAGGGGGAGTTTTTTTTCGCTGAAAACGCGCGGTGCCTGCATAAACTGAGCCACACAGACTGATTTTCTGGGCACAAAAAAAAAACCAAAATCTGCGTGAGAAATGCCGTGTGTGGCGTGTGAGCGTGTGAACACGTCGAATTGCGTGTGTCACACTCTCAATGCGTGAGACTTGAGAGCCCTGAACTGCTGTGAAGCATGAGTTCTAGCCACTCAGCCACCATTCTATCTTAAAAGGATAGTGCGTTTTATTTTTAAATTTTTTTTTTATGTTAATCTGTATGGCTTCCCCTTCAACAGTGTCGTGAGATTAAAGGGATATGCCACCCCCAGGTCAAATTTGGGCATCTCCCCACAGTCCAGAGACTAAAATAAGTGGTGGAAAGCGTTTTCCTGCTCACCCAGCCATTGTCCGAGTCTGTCGCCACTGACCGCCGCGGTATCTGCAGCTCCTCCGCCTTAGACTGGAGTCTAACGTCGCCAGAGAAAGATTTCGGCCAAAAGGAATTAATTTGCTTGATGCGTTTCCCAATTACTTTCTGTGTAGTGCGCATTCATATCGAGTGCAAATAAATGTGCAAATCAACACGGAGAGCTTGACTTGGTAATTTTGGGTGGGAACTATTTTCCAGTGCGGAAGAATACAGCCGAATCACGCAGCACGCTGCCAGGGGAATCCCAGTTACGCACCGGCAAGGGAGTTCCCCTGTTGCACAACGTGGTGCGTGATTCGGCTGTATTCTTCCGCACTGGAAAATAGTTCCCACCCAAAATGACCAAGGCAAGCTCTCCGTGTGGATTCGCACATTTATTTACACTCGATATGAATGCGCACTACACAGAAAGTAATTGGGAAACGCATCAGTAATTCCCTTTGGCCGAAATCTTTCTCTGGCGACGTTAGAC
Organism: Paratrypauchen microcephalus; assembly: GCA_036785185.1. Classification (NCBI taxonomy): domain Eukaryota; kingdom Metazoa; phylum Chordata; class Actinopteri; order Gobiiformes; family Gobiidae; genus Paratrypauchen; species Paratrypauchen microcephalus. The sequence continues at coordinate 586,931 of JAVJIX010000281.1, read as the reverse complement.
TCCAGTCTAAGGCGGAGGAGCACCAGATACCGCGGCGGTCAGTGGCGACAGACTCGGACAATGGCTGGGTGAGCAGGAAAACGCTTTCCACCACTTATTTTAGTCTCTGGACTGTGGGGAGATGCCCAAATTTGACCTGGGGGTGGCATATCCCTTTAACACTGACTTACCCATGACAGCGTGCTCTGGTCCCGGTTCTCCTCCGGTAACGTAGTTCGTAAATGTAGTTCCGGTAAGTTCTCGGGTACCTGTAATAAAGCTTGTTTTTTCTTCTCAAAACAAAACATTTGTCCGAAAGGTGATATATTTGCGTCCCAGACAGTTGTCCACGAAAAATCCAGCATCGTATTTCGCATTTGCATATTTTCTCTCTAGATTTGTATCAATGCGCCCACGTTAGCTCTATTAGCCTGTTCACTCATAAATCACATCTGCCCTACACTTCCGCTAAGAGTTATCAGGCTAATACAGCTAATATACGAATCGAGACGAAATATGCAAATGCGAAATGCGCTGCTGGATTTCTCGTGGACAACTGTTTGGGACGCAAATATATCAGCTTTCGGACAAATGTTTTGTTTTGAGAAGAAAAACAAGCTTTATTAAATGTACCCACGAACTTACCGGACCTACTTACATGAGCTCCAGAACCCAAGAAGAACCGGGCTGTGCGGAGACTGTCAGAGGTAAGCCAGTGTTACTGCACGAAACTTTTTGAAGAAAACCCATACAGATTAACATTTAAAAAAAACAACGCACTATCCCTTTAACATTGTAGCCAAAGTAACAGCATTTTAGACGAGAAGGTTACAGGCCCTCCACCATAAAAACATACACACTTCAAATATTTTCAGAAATTTGTATTCTGTGAAGGACCATTAAACTGAACCACTGTGATTTTCATTTTTACATTCTTTTACGCTCTCCTCAGGGCTTATGAAATTCAATAAACTAAAGAGTGCAAGGATGCGCACCTGTAAAGTCAAGCTGTCTGCACAATTAAAGGGACAGAGCCAACTGTTGACTAGCCTCAGGCAAAAACAACTAATTAAGAACCAAGAGTCCAGGGATGTCCAAATGTGTGAGAGACTGTTGGCTTTATAAAATGGGTTCAATTATTCAAATGTTTAATCATGAGTTTGGCCCCAACAAACACCCCTGGCAAAAAGAGCTGCCCAGGCGTCAGGAGTGACCTTTTGGGGCCACTGTAGTCTCACATGTCATGAGCAGAGCAGAGGGCAAAGTGTCCAAAAGTCTATTCAAACAAACTGTAATGGAGAAAACAGAGAACTTTATTTCGAAACGTGTCTCTCTCTAACTGTGATTTTCAGTCTAATTTCTCTGTGAGGAGCTCCCTTTACATCTCAACTAAAGCACTATTGTCTGAGGCTGTTTATTTAAAGCTGGGGCACCTCATTTTCAAACAGTGAAAGAAGATGAAGATTGTTCCTTGTTCCTACAGCATGTTTATCACAAACCCTTTGGCATTGCTGGTATTCTCGGGTGCACGCCTCTTTCATTTATTTCTTCTGTTTGTCTTGAAAGCCTGAAGTAGTGAAGTGGATACCAACCTTTTTCTCCTCTAAGTCCCCTCAGTGTGAACCAGACAATTACCAGGCCCCTCTCCCCCAAATACAGCTCTGGAAAAAAGTAAGAGACCACTGCAAAATTATCAGTTTTTCTCATTTTACTACTTGTAGGTATGTGTTTGTTTGAGTATATAAACTACTGGCAGCATTTACCCCAAATTCCAAATAAAATATTATCGTTTAGAGCATTTATTTGCAGAAAATGACAAACAAAAAAGATACATGTTTTCAGGCCTCAAACAATGCAAAGAAACAAGATCAAATTCATTTTAAAACAACATAATACTAATGTTTACACTTAAGAAGAGTTCAGAAATCAATATTTGGTGCAATAACCCTTATTTTTAATCACAGCTTTCATGTGTCTTGGCGTGCTCTCCACAAGTCTTTCACATTGTTCTTGGGTGACTTTATTCCACTCCTGGTGCAAGAACTGAAGTAGCTCAGCTTTGTGTTTGAATTCAACAGACTCTTTATTTAATAAAAATGTAATTTTGCGTTTTTTGCTCCAAAACCCATTTACAATAATTTTTACTATTTAATTTGCACAAATAATTTCTTTGATGCCTTGATCCTCTAAGGAGACAAAGCTTGGGGGACCCCCATGAGACGATTATCTCGAGTCTTCAGTTCTTTAGGATCGTGAGCTAATCAAAAGACTCATTTTTAGAGTCATTTTATAATATAGCTTAAATCAAGAAAACAGAATAATAAGATTTTAAAGATTTTATTTAAATTATTTAACTCTAAAGGTTAATCTACGTTCCTACCCTCCCCCTATGGTCATGAGCTTTGGGTAATGACCGAAAGGAGAAGATCGCGGATACAAGCGGCCGAAATGAGTTTCCTCCGCAGAGTAGCTGGCCACTCCCTTAGAGATAGGGTGAGGAGCTCGAGCTCGGAGTAGAGCCGCTGCTTCTCCACGTCGAGAGGAGCAGCTGAGGTGTCTCGGGCATCTGTTCTGGATGCCTCCTGGACACCTCCCTCAGGAGGTGTTCTGGGCATGTCTTACCAGGAGGAGGAAGACCCAGGACACGCTGGAGGGACTATGTCTCTTGGCTGGCCTGTGAACGCCTTGGGGTCCCCCCGGAGGAGCTGGAGGAAGTGTCCAGGGTGAAGGAAGTCTGGGAGTCCCTGCTTAGACTGTTGCCCCTGGATAAGCGAAAGAAAATGGATGGATGGAACTCTATAGGTGTTTTCATTCTTTGAAATTGTGTTAAAAGGAGAAATTCAATTTGTCAACTGGACAAAGTTTGTTTGGTCGAAAACGTTTCGCCGCTCATCCGAGAGGCTTCATCAGTTCTGGTTCGAGTGCTGGTTAGACACTGCTTATATCTAGCTGCAGGGAGGAGCTAACTACACTGAAATCATTCTGAAACTATCTCAACTAATTTGTTTTTGAGTTTTTTTCTTTTGTTTTTCGAATTTCTCTGGCGTCTAGTTTAGCATACCTATTCAACCCTAACGACCGTCTCCACTCCTCTGGCCCTGACCTGTCTGCCCTATTGTTTCTTTTGTCTGTTTTGACTTTGGTTTGAGAATGGAATTATATATGGGAGACAAGTTATGTCTGACTCCCCCATTTCTGTTTAACTCTTTCTCTACCGGAGACGTCGTTTGACGTCAGAGCGATTCCAGACGTAGTCTACCGAGACGTCGATTGACGTCAAAGCCGTTTTTCAGCGGGGGTTGCTAGGATACGTCCGGGAGCAACTTGTAATTCACAGTTCAAGGTGTAATTCACACATCCAACCCATAGGTGGTGATCGTGTGTGTGTTAGTTTGGCGATCGGGGGCGGAGAGCCCAGAAGCGCTCACCGTGTGTACTGAGTAGTGGAGCAATATGGCGTTAGCTGCCTAGCGGCAGCTAACTATCGATCGGTTTTTACGGAGTGATCCGAGCGGTCGGAGTGGTCTTGGGACCCAAGGTCCCGGACCACAGGACCGCGGAGACACGCCGGATCAGGCAAGGACGGCAAGAAAGAGATCTCGTCTGTCCGAGGCAGGGGGCATGTCTATTCGGGTCTCAGACCCGGAGGACAGCGAATTTGAGTCCAGCGAGCCAGACCTCGACCCGCCCAATGAGCGGCTGCCGTCGGGATCCTCTGAGAGAAGCAGATCCCCCCTCTCCAGAGGAAGAGATGGGTAAGAACTAAGTTTACGTGCTGTGTGGTGAATCAATGAATGAACTTACTTTATCCCCTCCCTGCCTGCATGCACTTTTTCCCTCTTGTCCAAATGTCCGGGAGCTACTGTGTGAATGAATGCAGGCGTGCGTGTGTGTGTGTGCGTGTCTGTGCGTGCGTGCGCGTGTGTGCGCGTGCGTGCGTAGCTATGTGTATAAAGGTTTATGCGTGTGTGAGTGTGTGTGTGTGTATGTAAAGGTTTATGCTTGGGTATGTGTGTGTGTATATGTAAAATTGTATATGTAAAATGCCACTATTGACGTGAAGGAATTTCCCATTTACAGAGCCTTCATCCAGCAGAGGACCTACTTTGCGAGCAGGGGTGGGGACCTCTGCTCGCAAAGCGGAGAAGAAAGGTAAAAAAAAAAAAAATTCTCCCCATTACATTGCAGCAATACAAAAAAATTACATTAGGTAATGTTGTACATTTCTGTCATTTTACAGGTGGTGCATCTACCACACAAAGTGTGGAGTGGCAACAAAAAGGTTGGGAACCCAACATGATTCCCTTCACGGCCACCCCTGGACTCCGGAGCGCTGCAGCGGAGCTGAAGTCTGACGTGCCAGCAGACTTCTTTGAGCTCCTCATCACAAATGAGCTTCTGGCACACATTACTGAGCAGACAAACCTTTATGCTCGCCAGTACTTTGCCGCTCTCCCTGAAGGCCAACAACACACACACACACGCACACACACACACACGCATACATGCACGTGCACACATTGTTCACGCACGTGCACACATTGTTCACGCACATGCACACATTGTTCACGCGTGTGCACACATTGTTCTGTTGTTATTGTAACTGTTGTTATTCTCTCAAGATTGTTCTCTTTGTCAATTTGTATATAGTTATTTCTTATATTTGTAAATAAATTAAAAAAAATTTGCAATCAAAAATCTTTCTCTGTTATTTTAGATGTTTGAGGTGTCACTAAATCAATAAGTATTGATGTCAAAGTCACTTATCTGCTTGTAATACCTCCTTTCACAAAAAGCTCATTTTCTCAAATTTGTTGTCAAAAAACAGTGTTTTTGCTGAAACTTTGCTATGTTCTACTATCAATTACTTGAGAACCGAAAAGGTTAGAAACATAATTTTTTTCCAGGTGAAAGATGAGAGTCAACACTTTATTTTGATGTGTGCTACGTTTATATAGTGAAAGAACTCCGTATTCTGTGAGTCTTGAAAAATCAGTGAAAATGCTCTAAATCTCTGGTAGTCAGGGGCTTAGATTTTGAAAACAGGCTGGTAGTGAAAGAGTTAAAGAAGGATTCTCTTTTTTGACAAAAATCGCCTCTTTAACTCCCCTCTCAAACCAGTTCTTTTCCCTGGCTAAGATCTGAACCTCACTGTCCTCAAATGAATGGCCCGTGGCTTCTAGGTGAAGACGTACGGCAGATGACGGTCAACTCTGGCACGCCCGCCTGTGTTGGTACATCCTCTTGTGAAGTGGCTGTTTTGTTTCTCCAATGTAGCGTTCACTGCAGTCTTCACTACACTGAATGGAGTAGACCACATTGCTTTGTTTGTGGCTCGGTGTTTTGTCCTTTGGGTGGACCAGTTTTTGTCTTAAAGTGTTTGTGGGTTTGAAATAAACTGGGATTTCATATTGTCTGAAAATCCTCTGTAGTTTTTCCGAAACGCCAGCCAGGTAAGGAATCGCTACCCCTTTCCTCCTGGGTTCGGATTCTCTGTTGTCTTGTTTCTTGCCCTTGTCTATCTTGGTTTTGTTGACAGCCCATTTAGGATATCCACAAACAGAGAGGGCTTCCTGCACATGTTGTTCTTCTTTCTCCTTACCCTCTGTGCTTGTGGGAACCACTTGGGCCCTGTGTTGTAATGTCCGAATAACACCCAGTTTGTGCTGCAGTGGGTGGTGTGAATCAAAAAGCAGGTATTGGTCTGTGTGAGTGGGCTTCCTGAAGACTTCTACTTGGAGTCGCCGGTCTCCTACTATCGTTACTGCACAATCTAAGTGTCAATGTGCCAATGTGTTGTCCTTGGCATCTTCACGGGTGAATTTGATGTTCGGATCTACAGAATTGATATGTGGAGTATAAGGTTCCAAATCTTGAATTTTGATTTTTGAAAAATTATCATCAACATAATGATACCAGTGTGTGGGAGGAGTGCCTGGATATGAAGCTAAGGCACTCTGTTGAATTTGTTCCATGTGTAAATTAGCCATGATAGGGGAGAACGGTGAGGCCATCGCACAGCCATGGATTTGCCCGTAGAAGTTCCCTCTGAACTGGAAATAGGTGGTATTCAGACAAATTTCCAGCAGTTGGCAGATTTGGTCAGGTGAAAGTTTGGTTCTCTCTTCTAGCTTGGAATCCTGTAGTAATCTCCTTCTCGCTGCTTCGACCGCTACAGCTGTGGGGATACAAGTGAAAAGAGAGGTTACATCAAAGGAAACCATTGTCTCATCCTGACCAAACTGGAGAAACTTAACTTTGTTTACAAATTCGGCTGTGTTCTCAATGTGGTGCTCCGTGTTACCCACCAATGGAGCCAAGATGTTTTTTAGGTGTTTGGCCACATTATATGTGATGGAGTCAACACTACATACAATGGGTCTGAGTGGTACTCATTGTTTGTGAATCTTAGGGAGGCCATAGATGCACGAGATAGCGTCACCAGGGTACAATCTGTAATATAGCTGTCGATCAATGACTTCTTCTTTCCTCAACTTCTGCAAGCAATCAATGATCTTCTTTTTTGGTGGGGTCCAGTTTCAGTACTTCGTATTTTGCCGTGTCACTGAGTAAGCTGTTCACCTTCGCCTCATAATCAGCTGAGCCCAAGATCACCGTGCATCTCCCTTTGTCTGCAGGCAGGATGTTGATGCTCTGGTCCCTCTCTAGAGCAATGATGGCCTTCCTTTCCTCTGGTGTTACGTTTGAAATTGTGTGTAACTGAATTAACACTAGGCTTCGATTCTATGCCACTGTATTGTATTTTGTTGTTTCTTGTGTTCACTCAAGATATAAAAAATAGACATTGAGAGCCAGCCTAACCAGCTGAACCTGTGCTACACATGCTCCTCATCTTTTGTATAAATCCAGTCTATGGAACTCAGGTGAGCCCCGCCCTCTGCTGGTCATGATGGACAGTGGACAGACCCTCCAGACTCCAGACAACTCAGGCCTGTAATACCTGACCTCACCTTTTCTTTTGCCTTTAATCCAACTAAAATATTGTGAGATGTATCACGCTTTACCACAGCCTGCGCTAACTTGTGCTATGAGAATACAGTATAAAGCAGATAATAATAGTCAAATAATAGATCACCTTTATAAATACTGTTCCAAAAGTTACGCTATCATTTTTGTTTGATGGTTTAATTCAATATTTGTGCAACCAAAAACCAACAAAAACATAAAAGTGCACAATAAAACAACAAAGTGCAAAGATAACCCACATAGTCAAACATTTGGAGCATTCTAGTTACTTTTAGAGGATCAAAAACACATTTATCTTGTGTGTGTGTACAGACCCTAGCACATCCACCTGTTTAATTTGCAGTGTAAAGTCATGGGAAATCATAACAACATCTGGGCCACCAAAAAATGCCCTGTTTTAACAATTAGAGGAAGAAAACAACACAAGCGTTTGGGCTGAATAAATAAGGGCCATCTGGAGTGGAGAGAGCCCATTAGTCACAGGCATCAAGGTGCATGGAGACAGTCTCACCTAAAGCAACGCACACATTCAATTTCATATCAGCGTTTAAATAGATGAGTGGTCAGCTCAATACAGCTCTGGAAAAAAATAAGAGACCACTGCATTTTTTTCTGAAATCAGCATCTCTACATGTATTACAGCCATTCCATTCCAGCGTCTGTTGAATTGCAACACAAACACAAAGCTGAGCTACTTCAGTTCTTGCACCAGGGGTGAAATACAGTGGTCCCTCACTCTATCGCGGTTCACTGTTCGCGGCCTCGCTGTTTCACGGATTTTTTTTTTTTTATAGTGTAACATTGTTTTTATTGTGTACATTGTGTTCTGCGTCCTGATTGGCTAAGAGACTTTAGACCTTTGCCGATTGATAGATGGGGGACGCGGGGGGGACCGGGACTAGACTGGAACTAGACCAGGACCAGACTGGGACTAGACCAGGACTAGACCGGGACTAGACCAGGACTAGACCAAGACTAAACGTGGACTAAACCAGGTCTAGACCAGAACTAAACCGGGACTAGACCAGGTCTAAACCAGGATTAAACCACCACGTGCCGCTCTTTGCTGGTTTCGTGCGGCTGGTTTGTGGCTCGGGCTGAGAGTACGCGGTCCGGGCGCCGCGGTTCGATCTCGTGCCCGCAGCCCCGGTGTACGCGTAGCCTCACGCCGGTCGTGCTGCTCTGTCACGGATTTGACCACGATGAGCGGGTGCACGTGTCGCGCACTTCTCCAAGGGGAGTGGTGGTCGCGTTGCGTCCCGGGACCTGGCAGTGCCGTTGGATGAGCGCGGTGCTTCCTGCGGATCCAGTGACTCATGTCTCCGCACTCCTCGCACGTCCGGTGGGGCTTCCGGAGCCGTGTCTCCCCCCACGCTTCACTATTAATACATTTTGTTGAAAATCTATGAAAGTTTGAGTTTTTAAACGAGAGAGAAATGTGAGAAAAGGTTAATTCCAGTCTGAGAAAAGCGTATAATGTGTGTGGTGAGGCATTAACAGCCTTTGTCCAGTTTACAAATTGTATTTCTCCTTTTATCATGGATTCTACCTGGACGACTGAGGGATTCTTCACGAGCCTTAAAGTGATACTCCGGGATTTTTGACATAGGGTCCAATTTTCTAGTTAGCCAGCGTGTAGGATATGTGTAGAGAAAGTTATTTTGCGATTTCATGCAGTCTTTGTAAAATCTGAGTTGGCTGTTGCTAAGCTAGCGAAAGTGAACGTCCTGCAGCTAGCCAGCCACTAAAATAGACATACCCAGTACAAAACAAACACCCAAACAAATCAGTTATTATGCCAGGGTATCGATGTACATATCTGTGTTGATAGAATGATTAAGGAAGTAAACCAAGCATGTATTCCTTTGATCATCAGCAGCAATTCGTACTTCCTCATTGAAAGCTTGACAGCCGCGGATTGATATCACCCGCATGTCCCAATCCGACCGGCTCTAATAGTTTGTTTACTAGCAACCTCGCAACTGTAAAAGTGAGCACACGGAGCCTGTTCAAAGTATGGCAATGTTTGGCGAGCCCGATTATTTTGATGAGGAGGAAGAGCAGTTGCATTTTTCCAGTGAACCATACTTGTATGAGCCGGAGTATACGGACGAAGAATTGAAAGAGATGGATTTACAAAGAGCAAGAGAACAAGAGAGCGCGTCTGCAAATGCAGCCGCCGCCGAAGCTGCAGCAGAAAGCCGGGACAGAAGAACCGGGGATTGGTGGTGTCAGTGCCGAAATTGCGAAGTTATGGAGAACGAGGATGAATGTTTTTACTGCAGGGAGTGGGACTTAGTTATCCCACAAATGCAAGAGCTGGAGCTAGATACTTCGTTTCGAAGTCTAGATGTGTCTGGTGGCCATAGCACTTCCAATGATGTCTGCATAACAGAGCACCAGGACTTCTTGCCCCATCTCAATCGTGGCGTACTGGAGACATTCTTCTGCGTCGAAAAGATAAATTGGAAGAAACGACCTAGACCTGCTGGACCTAATGGCCAGTTATCAATGCGGTAAGTGGTGTGCCAGAAAAAAATGTTGAATGTAGGAGCGTTTGGCCAGTGGTATATGAACACTGCTGCACCATGTTGACACGTTGTGATTTTTATCCGCTACTAGTCGATTGATTTCGGCTTTGCTCTGGCGAGTCCCTGATGAAGTGACCTGTTCGCATCACAATCACAATTGACGAGGGAGAAGTAAAATTCCGCCGCTGCTTAGAAACTAGTCCCCCAATATGCGTCAATTAAGTCGTTTGAAGCAAGGTCCGTTTCGTTCAAAATCTTATTATATCAACACAGATATTTAAATCGATACCCTGGCATAATAACTGATTTGTTTGGGTGTTTGTTTTGTACTGGGTATGTCTATTTTAGTGGCTGGCTAGCTGCAGGACGTTCACTTTCGCTAGCTTAGCAACAGCCAACTCAGATTTTACAAAGACTGCATGAAATCGCAAAATAACTTTCTCTACACATATCCTACAGGCTGGCTAACTAGAAAATTGGACCCTATGTCAAAAATCCCGGAGTATCACTTTAAAACATGTAGAATAATTGTAAAATATAAAGTTGTCCTACTTCGTGGATTTCTCTTATTGCGGGTTATTTCTGGAACCTAACCCCCGCGATAAACGAGGGATTACTGTAAAGTCACCAAAGAACAATGTGAAAGACTTGTGGAGAGCATGCCAAGATGCATGAAAGCAAATACTGATTTCTGAACTGTAAACATTAGTATTATGTTGTTTTTAAATGAATTTGATCTTGTTTCTTTGCATTGTTTGAGGTCTGAAAACATGTATATTTTTTGTTATTTTGACCATTTGTCATTTTCTGCAAATAAATGCTCTAAACGATAATATTTTTATTTGGAATTTGGGGGCAACGTTGTCAGTAGTTTATAGACTCAAAAAAAAAAAAGTTCCTTTTGCCCCAAACACTTATAAGTATAAGTAGTAAAAGCAGAAAACCTGATAATTTTGCAGTGGTCTCTTATTTTTTTTTTTTACAGAGCTGTATCTTCCTGGGTTTGTAATCAAAAATAGCTGAAATTGTTTTTTGTTTAGTTTTTTCCATTTCTACGTGATGCTGCTGAATCCTACATGTGTCACAGAAGAAAGTAAATTTGGAAAAAAGTTTGTACAAAACAGTTCGCCAGTGGTGGCGAAAAATGGTGATTGGCAAAAATGTCATCTTGAAAATAAGCGATTAAAGGTTACTCAAACATACACAAATCACTCCAAATACAACTTCAAAACGGTAAATGAATGAAGAATAACAGGGTTAAAAGTTCAGAAAAATCGATTTTTCTCACAACTTGCTTGTTTCCATGGAGATGTTATTGGTTCGCCTAGAACAGGGGTCGGCAACCTTTACCACTCAAAGAGCCATTTGGACCCGTTTCACACAGTAAAGAAAACACTGGGAGCCGCAAAACCCTTTTGAAATTTAAAATGAAATAACACTGCATATAATGGCTTTTTTAACCTTTGTGACATAGAATTACATTTTGAATATGAACGAACTAAAATAAAATACATTTTAATTAAATACAGTGGTCCCTCGCTGTTTCGCTGATTTTTTATAGTGTATCAACACGTACTGTGTTCTGCATCCTGATTGGCTAAAGGACTGTAGACCTTTGTCTTTGTCAGTCATTCTCCTCCGTGTCTCCTGTACAGAATGTGTTCAGTTTGCCAAATTTATTTAAATGTTCGATCACGAGCAGTGTGACTCTGAAGACTGAGCGGTCTGGCATTTGAGCACATGCCAGAAGGGCCGAGGCCATGCTCTATTACGGATTTGACCACGTGCACACTTCTCCGGGTGGTCAATGCGCATTGGGAAGCAGCGGCAATGTTTGCGCATAACGAACTGGTGGAACCTGGAGTCCAGGCGGCAGAACCAGTCCTGAGAGCGCTCGGATGCATTCTCACTACAGTTCTGTGTTTGGTGCAGAGCTGTAGAACCCCTCCCCCCCGGCTGCTTGTAGTTGTAAATTGCCAGGGCCGATGATCCCAGTCCGTCACTGCTCTGAAGTGCTGTATGTTTGCAAGTTTTAGAGTCTTCTATTCGCTGTACACACAATTTGTCCAGTCTTAAAAACTGCGTAGGAGAATTTCAGATTTTTACCTCTGACACAACATTCTGGCAAAAGCCAAACATTTTGACCACTTTGGATTAATGGAAGCGCCATTGAAGCAAAATGCAGCTCTGGGTATGTTTTTGCTGAGGGGATAAAAATACAAAATGGCTAAAAGTTCAAAAAAGTAAATTTTCTCTAATGTGTGTTTTAAAATAATGTCGTACTAGTCTGTTATTGTGTTAGCATATTTAAAGGAGCCTTGCACAACTTTTCTGATGGAGGGCCTGTCTTCATGGAGATGCTAATGCTTTGTGTAGAATGTTCCACCGTAGAGGTTAAACCAGACAGATGTGCCAAATTTTTCTTGGCCCTCAGGCTTCCGGGTGAATTGGCCCAAATTACCTTGAATTATTTAATATTTATTTATTTATTTATTTATTTATTAATATTTAATATTTATTGTGTGGTTTTGAGGATCTTAGCATGAATAAAGGACTGATAGCTCATTTTAATGTGTTAAACATGCAAATATTTCAATTATTGACTGTACTGAGCGCCAGTCTATGGCCCCCAAATGGCCCTCTACATCGTCTGTGTTTAGATATGTGGCCCTTGATGAAAAATGTTTGGACACCCCTGGATTAAACCTATCGATCTCAAGGGAAGCAACTACAGGCTACATTACAGGTAAGATCCGTGGAATGGCAATCCTACTCCCCCCATATTATGATGTTTTCTATTAGTGCTGTCAGGCGATTATTATAATGACAGGATTTGTAATTAATCAATCTAATTAATCGCATTTTAATCGAGAGAGAAAGAAAGAGAGGCAACCTACTTTACAATTGAGTTTGTCAGTTTTTCTGTGGTCGCTTTGCTCATTCGTTTCCCATTCTGTAAGCGTGATTTAACGAAGTGCGCTCATGCTCGCACTATCACCGGTAACAATGGAACTTGTCCGGACGTGTTTATCGTTCAAATGATCCGTCGGGCTGGGGCAGCTTCGGTGATCAGAAAATTCTTTTTGAAAAAGCTCCAAATGACCGCGTTCTTGTTGATCGTCCCATCTTCGTTCTTTTAATAAATAAACTTGCCGTTCAAAGGCCCTGGCAGTAATTTACTCGCCGAACGCCAAATTTAAAATGCGCACATATTGAATTGCCACTCATAAATAATTGTGTTAATTTTTATAACATGTTAATTTGCAGTGTAATTAATTAATCTAATTAACATGTCAAACAGACAGCCCTATTTTTCTATTTTATATATCAGTGACATAATATTCAGCTATACTCCAGAGTCTATTTTTAGGTTTGTTTTTAAATTATTTTAAGCCATTATTTATAATCTTGTTTTATTGCATGCTACATTTTCCTGCTGTTCTTGATCTGTGCGTTGGAACACTGGAATTTCCCCACTGTGGGACTAATAAAGGCATATTTTATCTTATCTTATAACATTGTTTCCTCATCAAAAACATGCCAGGAGTTTTGTTTCATTCACACATGTTTAATACAATGTTCAATATTCTTCTCTCAGTCTGTAAACACCTTTACTAGAATCATTTGGATGATCTCAGCCCTGGAACTGCCAATCTCTACTGAACTAAGGGTAAAAGGTAAAGCTGTTATCCTGAAACTACCGCTTCATGACATCACAAGGTGGAACAGAGCATTTTGAACTTTGGAGATGTGTGAATGAAACAAAACACAACTCCAGGTATGTTTTCGATGTGGTAACAACATTCTTAAAGGCAAATTAACGTTTTTTTACAACCTTCTTTCGGCAATAAAACAAGTAGTTTTACTCCCCCTTTGCAGTTTGCTGTCAATTGGAGCAGTATCGCAGAACTTATGTTGAGCCGTTCTGTTCTACCACTGATCCCGTATCTGTTAGCATGAGTGCTCGGGGTACTGATTTGCGGTGTCCAAATAACACAAACTTTAGCACTTTTCAAATCACAGAAGATCGCTGTGCCAGGGTAGACTTTGAGTGGATTCCAAAACGGCCTGAAACCCGATATCGCAACAGTTCAGAGCGGTGTTAGCCTCTTTCGGACTAGCTGTGTTTACAAAACAGCTGAGTTCATGCATGCGCACTGTCCTCTCTGATGACGTCATCAAATGAAACTATAGCTGGATATCGGGTTTCAGGCCTTTTTGGAATCCACTCAAAGTCTACCCTGGCACAACGATCTTCTGTGATTTGAAAAGTGCTAAAGTTTGTGTTATTTGGACACCGCAAAGTAATGCCCCGAGCATATGATATGAGCACCATGTTAACGGATACGGGATCATTACTAGAACAGAACGGCTCAACATAAGTTCTGCGATACTGCTCCAATTGACAGCAAACTGCTATGGGTGAGTAAAACTACTTGTTTTATTGCAGAAAGAAGGCTCAGATTGTAAAAAAAAACGTTAATTTGCCTTTAAAGCTTAAAGCTCACCAACTAAACTACCATATCCAAGTATTTCCCCTTCATCATTTCCTTGAACTGTATCAAACCCATACCAGGTCCAGGTGTGCTCTTACGGAGTAGCTCCTCTTTGCTAATAGCTCTCTCTTGTTGATGGAAAAGCGGGCTCCTGACACTCTCCAGTCTCCACGCTACATCACAGACAGTTTCCTCCAGTGTCATCCACGCTCCGCCTGATAAACTGCAGGTGCTGAGTGCATTAGCGCGCTCTCCGGTCAGGCCTCTGTCACGCTTAATCCAGACTCCACAATGACGAGGTGATGAGCGAGAGCCAGGTGCTGCGCTGTAGTTTGGCTCATTCTCCAGCACACCAGAGCTCTCTGGAGGGACATAATGGACCCGGAGAGAGCCCCAGAAGGTGGACTGAGTTCAGGCTGACCCTAAGCTGACCATCATTACAGGATATTGAAGGTTCTGTAAAGAAAAAAAAGAAAAAAAAAAAACAGGACAGGGAGAAATAGTGATGGGGCTTTTACTACTTTAAAGGTCTATACTGCATAAAATGGATTCTTGTGAGCTTTAAGCCATGTTATACTGCTGTTACTTCCTCCAAAAAATACCCAGTTGTGTTTTGTTTCATTCACACATGCTTGAGTAACCTTTTATTATTAAGGAGGTAAGTTTGTCGACATCTCCAAAGCTCAAAATGCTCTGTTCCACCTTGTGATGTCATGAAGCAATAGTTTTCAAGTCAACAGCCACTCTTTTCTTTTATAGTTCAGTAGAGATTGGCAATTCTAGGGCTGAAAGTATCCAAATGATTCCAGTGAAGGTGTATGGAGTTTAAAAACACAGTAGAACACTTCCTGTATTACCACATGACATCCCAAGGTGGAACAAACAACTCCAGGTATGTTTGTGGTGAGGAAACATTATAACATAGATCAGAAAATAGGGTAATATGGGCTCTTTAATCAAAGTTTTGCTCAAAGTCAAAGTCAGTTTTATTGTCAAAAACCATATGTACAAGTTGCACACACAGGATTTGAAATTGCAGCGCTCCCTAGGCCCACAGTGAACATAAAACATCTGATAAACACTGTGGGTCTAGGGAGCGCTGCAGTTTCAAATCCTGGGAGACCTGTTCACATCCAAAAGCCAATCAAAAGAACATTATATTATCATTTATTTATAATTAAGAAACCAGGATAATAACTCATTTTATCAAAGAAAAAAGCACAGAGTGAGAGAAACAACCCGGGCTACAATTTGATTTGAATCGCCCAAGTCTAAAGTGAGGCAAGTGCTTATTGTTCTTTAAAGGTGCATTGTGTAACTTTTCTGATAGAAAAGATCTGTTTGTTTCTATGGAGATGTCACTGCTCTGCCTGGAATGTTCCACAGTATGACATAAAACAGCTCTACCTCACATTTATTCAATTACAGGTGGTTTTGTAGCTCAAAAATACCTAGAAAAACACAAGTTCTGACTACAGTCGGGGATGCCTCTCCACAGACATGAGCTGTAACTTGGTCTGGTTTGGTCTCCATGATGATAGAAAGAGTAATACCATATTGTGAAACATTCCAGACAATGCAATAATGTTTCCAAGAAAAGAAAAGCATTTGATGGACCCTTCACCTGAAAAGTTACACAACACACCTTTAAAATTGAAATAACACTACTGATGTTATGGCACTTTTGTACTTTTGCTGTCTGTAATGTTCATTCAATACATACAAATAGACATCCGGAAATGTAATTCGGAAAGACATTGATGTTCACTCGACCATGAATCATCAGAAGAATTGAAGTACATTTACAAGAACAACTTAAAAGTAGTTCATGGTATATTTTTTGCTATATTTTTCTTACAATATAAAACAAAATATGTCTAGCTGTCTCCCTTGGTAGAGTAATAGTAATTTATTGACAACTAACACACCTCACAGCAAGAAGGTTCTGGGTTTGACTGGCCTTTCTACAGCTCTGGGGAAAAAAAAGAGACCACTGCAATATTATCAGTTTTTCTGATTTTACTACTTATAGGTATGTGTTTGGGCAAAAGGAACATTTTTGTTTGAGTCTATAAACAACTGACATTTCCCCCAAATTCCAAATAAAAATATTATCATTTAAAACAGGGGTGTCAAACTCATTTTGGTCCGGGGGCCATATCCAACCGACTTTGATCTCAAAGGGGCCGGTGTCCCGTCGAAATGGGCCGCCCCGTCAGAATGAGCTCCAAGCGCTACTGCGCATGCGCGCGCATGCGCAAACCACCCCTGAGTGTTGTTCCCTTTAAATGCCATCGAGCTTGGCTCCAGAGGCAGAAGTTGAGTTGCTTTCTACAGAAGTGGACTTGTTTTCAACAATTGCAACGCAAGTAAGTAACATTTTAACATTTTATTGGATTTATTGTATGTTACAACCAACATACAACCAATTACATTTAACAATGTATTGGATTTATTGTATGTTATAACCAATTACGCACGTAAGGAATGATAATTTGCGGCAGATACCTACGTCAAATGATAATAGTTTGGATTTAACATTTGACTGCATCGTTATGGTTTTTATTACATCGTATTTTGTTATTTTGTTTCTATGTGAACGTAGAAAACGTTGTAACTTTGTTTAGAAAGGCGCTGTGTATAATTAGCCTTATTTTGTCTTTTACAGTTTCTTACATTTGTGAACAAAACTATGGAGAGATCCAAGCAAGTGTTTCAGTTCCTGACAAGTGGGGAATACCCAGTTTTCCCGTCCGAAGTTCCTATTGACATGCCAGCTGAGGGGAAAATGAAAAAGTGTATGAAAAGCGCTTTATAAATATTGTTTGATTGATTGATTGATTGATATTTTTGTAAATATAAATATATTTGTAAATGTTTCTTCTGTTGTCCCTTTTCCTGTCCTCATAAATCATGAATAAGAGACAAGCCTTATTTGACAGATAATATAAGCGTGTCGAAATGAACTGTCCATGCCCATTATAAAAGAGTTGGAATTTTACATACTAAAGACACCGTATGCAAACAGCAAACAGCATACAACTCTCTAATCCTATCTAATCTAAAACTGCAGACGTATTTGTCGTAGTACGTATTTGTCAAGTACAAACGCCACAATTTTGGATGTCATTGAGTGCAATGTTCAAAATGTGCACAAAACTGTTATAATTTTTTAAATGTTTCGGTAACACTTTATAATAACGGTCGCTTATAAAGCATTAGTAACACTTAGTAAATAATGAACTAATTATTACTAATTATTTTACAAAACATTTACAAATATTTGTTCATGAGTAAGAAATACTTAGTAAATAATGAACTAATTATTTTACAAAACATTTACAAATATTTGTTAATGAGTTAGAAATATATTAAATATTTGTTAATGAGTAAGAAATAATCAATTTAATCTCGCCAGAAAGACCCATTGAAAGGAGATATTATGACACGCATGGTCCCTCCCACTCAACCAATCCTAAAAATACAAATAATTATCTATAATTATTTGTATTTTTACAAATAATTAGCTTTGAATCTATACAACTGTAAACAACTCACGCATACAACTGTAAACGAAAAACGGCGTATTTCGACGTAAGGCGGCCTATTTCGACGGGGGAGCGTAACCCGATAGACATCGCCGTCAAAATAGGTCAGTGGTGGGCTCATTCTGACGAGGCGGCCCATATCGACAGTACACCGGATCAGACAACTCATAACATATACAGTATACCCCAAAAATAGTAATAAGTCCAAATATTTGTGCAAAAACACAAATCTATTACAGAAGTCTTTTTTTATTTGATGAACTCTTTCTTTTACAAAATATTATAATATTATGAACAACCTGAAACTTTTGGAAAAATGCAATTTCAACACAAGCATACAGGTTTCTCATTCACCTCAGTGAACAAATAGGTATTAGTAGTCCAATATTGTCCAAATAGTCAATTTTACGTGGAAAAATCCTGTACTCGGCCTCCACTTTTGTCATTTTTGACATTTTGCTGATGAGGGTGTCGTGGTCCAAGCACAGAGGCGCTGGAGAGGCTGCTATGCTAAACTGTGCAGAAAAGAGGCGGAGAAAATTACCAATATTTTAATAGAAAAGTAAAATATAATGAAAATATTTGAATAGAAAATCATCTGAGGGCCAGATTAAAGGTCTTGGAGGGCCGGATCTGGCCCCCGGGCCGCATGTTTGACTCCCCTGGTTTAGAGCATTTATTTGCAGAAAATGACAAATGGTCAAAATAACAAAAAAGAAACATGTTTTCAGACCTCAAACAATGCAAAGAAACAAGATCAAATTCATTTTAAAACAACATAATACTAATGTTTACACTTAAGAAGAGTTCAGAAATCAATATTTGGTGCAGTAACCCTTATTTTTAATCACAGCTTTCATGCGTCTTGGCATGCTCTCCACAAGTCTTTCACATTGTTCTTGGGTGACTTTATTCCACTCCTGGTGCAAGAACTGAAGTAGCTCAGCTTTGTGTTTGTGTTGGAATTCAACAGGCGCTGGAATGGAATGGCTGTAATACATGTAGAGATGCTGATTTCAGAAAAAAAATGCAGTGGTCTCTCTTTTTTTCCAGAGCTGTAAATGGAGTTTCTGCCTGTGTCTGGGTGGATTTCCGGTCAAATCCTCCAGCTACGATAGTCCTGATCGAGGATGGAAAGATGGTTCAAACGCAGAGGACAAATTCCCCTATGGAAGCAATAAAGTGTATGAAAACAGATAATCATTCTTTTCTAATTATTTTCTTGGAGTAGCTCATTTACGATAACAAAAGCCTTATTACAGCGGGAATAAAAGTGTTTCTAAATCTTACCTTAAAAACTACATATGACATGCAAGGTTTTTGTTTCAGTTCTCAAGGTAATCTTCCAGTATAAAAGTACAATGAGTTCGTTGTTTTGCTTGCCAGTTGCTATGACTAAAACCTGTTTGCCAAAAACAACACAAACAAAACGGGCTCTGCATGTCATGATGTGTCCTCAGTATGTGGCAGCTCAGGTTGACTGTACTTGTTTGACTGTTTCAAGTGGCAGCTTTCCAATGTATTTCCAACTACGGTAATGTTGTAGAATAAAATGAAGAGTAAGAATTGTAAGAAGAGGCATTAGACTGTAGTTCTAACACAGGAAAAGTTTATTTACCATCAGTAGTGGACCCAGAGACATGAACAGCTGAGCCATTACCATAAGAGGATAAACAGAAGTGCCCTCCATAGTGTGGATCATGTCCAGTGAATGTTTCCTGCCCATGCCCATATGTCTTATGTCACATGACTGTTCTGTTTCTGTGTTATTATTATACCTTTTGCACATACCATGGCCTTGCGTGTATGAACTTTTATGCAGCTTAATCACCTTTACTAACTTTTATTGTTCTGGCTTATTAATTTTACAATGACTGTTTATAATATTATGTTTTTTATTTGATCGTTGTCAGCATCTATACACCTTGTCCAGGGACTACAGTTGAAAATTAGTGGAAAACTTTGCAGCTAGCTAGCGGGTGTGATAATATTGTCCATTCCAGTCTAGCCATGCTTCTGCTGTAGGGAGTATTATACCTGTGATGAAATAGGCCAAGATAACAAGAGCTAAGGCCACGTTTATATGATGATGGTCTGAGCAGAAGACGCAAAAGTGCCGTCGCGTCTTTTTATTCCGCATTTAGAGTTTTCGGGAGAAAATCTGCGTGCATACGGTGACACAAAAGTGTGTGGAGTTCGATTGGGTATGCATTCCAGGCGGCTAGGTGGTGCTGTGATACATTATCACTATGTCCAAGCGCATGCGTAGAATCTTCCTTAATTTATTTAATTAATTTAATTTACTTACTTTTTAAATGTAATTGTAATTTAATTTATTTAACTTAATTTACTTTATAAATATAAATATCAGGAAATGGTGACCTAAACGTGTACGCAACGTCAGCAGATTTGACCAGAGTTTTGCGTCTTTGGCAGTGTAGATGAAAATGCTACGGCGGCGCGTATTCAAATTTTCCACTTTGGAGGGCGGTTTCAGTTTTTTGCGTTTTTAAGCCTCCAAAACACCATCACCGTCTAAACGAAAGGCATTTCCAATAAAATATTTTGTCGTTTTCAACCTTAAGCGTTCTCGTGTAAACAGGCCCTAAGAGACAGAAATGCAATTTCTCGGGTATGTACACTTTCACTTACATCACAACATTATATGTCGAGATCAGGATACAGGTGTTTGCCACATATTTCATGACTTTGACTTAGAGTAACACTGCCAATAAGGGTCCAGGAAATTCCTACACATTCCAGGGGGAATCCTTAAACTGTGTACTCTGCCAAGGTCAGCATAATGACAACCATAAAATACTTGGGAAATATGGATAAAAAAGACAAAAATCAGATTAAAAAAATAATAAAATCACATCTGCATCTCAACATTCCTCATCACATGGCAATATATGGCATGTTTTGTGCAACTTTCCACAACCAGTTTGTCTCTATGGAGATGTTAATGCTTTGGTTTAAACTAGTGCTGTCAGGCGATTAAAAAAAAAGAATTTTTTTTTTAAAAATCTAATTAATTACAGGATTTGTAATTAATTAAACAATCTAATTAATCGCATTTTAAGAGTGTGAGAGAGAGATTGAGAGAGAGAGAGATTGTGAGCGAGTGAGTGCTTTTAATGTTTAAATTATTTGCTATTTTTATTCATTTTGTTTTATTTTGACTGTTTTATGGACCTATTGTATTGTATTGCTCTGTGAAGCGTCTTTGAGTGTCATGAAAAGTGCTATTTAAATAAAATGTATTATTATTATTATTATTATTATTATTATTATTATTATTAATATGTTTTTTCATTGCTACGCCAGTGTTATATTTATATCTGTGGGTTTCAGAGTGATGAAAACCTAGCACCATTCCCTTAGCAATTAATAATTCTAAGCAAATTGTATATATTTTAAATTCCTCAAAGTACCTCATATAAACAGGAAGCTAAACCCACGAGTAGGTTATCTTTCTGTTTTAAATCCAAAACAATCAAAACAATACGTGATTCATCTGAAGTGGAAACAGGGTGTGTGAGCCAACATTCCTCACATGTGCCCTCAGAGCTGAGGGTGGGGCCTGACAGTTCCTCCAAAACACACACACGCTTCCAACCTTTCACTTTGCAACCATTTCAATCACTTCTACCAAAGAGACATTTTAAACCTTAAAACAATGGCGCATCGTGGACATGGACAACTGGAATCTGTTTCTTGCTCTTGTGGACATGGCTACTGCGTCTTCTGTATCAAAACCTACTTGGAGCAGCAAAAACTCAGAGACAGCTACTCTCAGTCTGAAGTGGAATTTCTACTCGCGACCCAATTTGAACCTGGAGATGTGCAAGAGATTCAAGAAAAACTTCGAAATTTCGATTTAAACTTTAACCCCGAAGAGATAGAGCTACAAAGATCAAGACCTGGGTCGCGAAGGGTGTCCAGCCAGATCTTTCGAAATTCTCAGCCCTTTGAGAAAGCAGAAGTTGAACCGATAACTCCTGATTTTAACACAAGGGAGGAATTTGTTCGATTTTCACATGAAATCACGCTAGATCACGATACAGCGTACAAAGATTTGGCGTTATCCGAAGGCAACACAAGAGTTATGAATATCGGTCGATCTCAAAGTTATCTGGACTACCCTGATAGGTTTAGCTTCTTCTGGCAAGTTTTGAGCGTCGACAGCTTGGCCGGAAGATCGTACTTCGAACTGGAGTGGAGCGGTCCGTGGATTTACGTCGCCATGGCGTACCAAACCATCCAACGCCACGGCGACACAAAAAACTGCGGATTCGGCGGGAATAAGGAATCGTGGGCTCTGTTTTGTAGGCAGAACAGTTATAACTTTTGGCATGATGGGAAAAGCACAGAGGTAGCGGGGCCAACGGGGTCGAGAATCGGCGTCTACCTGGACTACGAAGCGGGGGTTTTGACTTTTTATAACATACAAGATGAAAAAATGACAGCGCTACACAGGGTCCAGACCACGTTCGCTCACCCTCTGCACGTTGGATTGTGGATGGCCGTGGATGCTACTGCTGTGTTTTTTAAACTCAAGTAAAGACAATGGTTTTCTCACTGGACAGTCAGTGGACATTCTGGCATGGGTAGAAGAGACATTTTGCACTTTAATTACGGGCTTATATTACACTATTTTCTATGTTACGATATCATTGCTTCCTTCATAAACATACCCAGAGTTGTGTTTTGATTAATTTTGGTTCTGAACTAAGGGTAAAGGGAGTTGTTAACTTCAAAACAAGTTGGAACAGAGCATTTTGAGCTTTGGAGATGTAGACAGACTAATAATAAATGATTACTGAAACATCTGTAAATGAAACAAAACACAACTTCATGTATGTTTTTGAGGATGTAACAGCATTATAACATGACTTAAAGCTCAGTTGTGTAATATAGGACCTTTAAAAATGCACTGTAAGTATTTTTTTGTATTATATGTCGGACTGCACTTTAGTTTTGTGTTGCAGATTTTAATCAAATTATGTATTAGTATTCTCTTTAATTCTCGCTTAAAGGATTTGCAAATTAAATGATGAATGTAGAAAATATTCTTTTACAACACCCACAAGATTGTACAAAATTATACTATATCTCATCCTGTCATCATATCCTGTGGTGTTATAGTGTTGTTTGTGCTGTTTCCTCATCACACACATATCTGGAGTTGTTATTTTTTTCATTTACACATGTGTAACACATGTTGAACACTACTAGATTATCTGTAGGATTTGTAGGTTTGTGATGCGAACAAAGCATGAGTCTCTCTGATTGGTTAATCCGCCTGTCAGTCTTAAACAGTGATACATGTAGAAATCTGTAGTGTCATGTAGCCATTTATACGGAAATCGACAGAGGCCATAATCATAAGCAATATTTTTTCTTCCTATAATAATTAATAATTCGAGATCTCGAGAAAACAACACAATTAATTTGTGATCTCGAGAAAACAGAACAGTTATTTCTTGATCTCAAGAAAAAAACTGAAATGTCTACCGCCACGTTGTGACAGGCTGACTTCGGGGCTATTTCTCATTCTGAATAGATGAGTTTTTGGTCATTAGAATGTCTGGAATAATAATTGATCAGCTGATAAGGCAATATTTTGATCAAGGGTTGACACAGGGGGAGATTGCATTATGACTTAATTCAGGATAATTTCAAGATTAGTGCGCGGCACCTCCGCAGAAGACTGGCCCGGCTTCGCTTTTACCGACGGAGATACTAGGGATGGGCAAAGTGAGGCTTCATGAAACACCGAAGCAGTTGAAGCGATTGTGCCGGAGCTGAAACACAGTTCGAAACACTCTCCACAGTGACATCTAGTGGCGATATTTTAGAACTACAACATCCGGAATGTTTCATGTTTTGAGACGGATTTTTTTTTTTTTCTCGTGATCAGGGAATAACAATAATTAATTGTGTCGTTTTCTCAAGATCTCAAGTTAATTTTCTCGTTATTAAGGTGGAAAATAATCATTACGAACATGGCCTCTGTCGGCTTCCCTACATTTAGGCAGAAATTAAAAAAAAAAAAAAATCTGCAGCTCGCTAATGTGATGTGACTGACTCTTTGGTGTGATTTTTGTTGGATTTACAGCAACATTAACTGGCAGGTCAGAACCTGCTCCTATCTCATTAGTAAAAGAAACAAGTTCACTGACTTCTGGGTTGGAAAATTACCACAATTTTCCAACCCAGAAGTCAGTGAATTGTTTCTTTTATTAAGTCGTTTTAGATCAATATTGCAATTCAAAATGTGCAAATTATAACATAATGATCCATGGATGTCTTAGATTATAACTCGCAGACACAAGCACAACATGTCTTCTTTAAAGTGGAGATAGTAGGTGAACATTTATGAGCCTTAAAACAAGTTATAACAGTTTCCCTACATCATTAACTTTCTGTGAGTTCTGCAGATTTGATTTGAACAGGACATAAACTTTTCTGTTATTTAGGCATTTTAGATCAATATTGCAGTTTACAATTAACAAAATGTAAATAATTATCTACATATGTTATAGTTAAATGTCTAAATATGTCTAACGTATTACACAAAAAGTACTACAATCTAACCACAGCACTGCAAAAATAGAACTGTCAGTCTTTGTAGGAAATATTACATCACATTATCTTTTTGTGGATTTATGCAGTTTTCTGATACTACTGGATATTAAAACGCTGAGACCTTCAAAACTAAATTAAATTATTTAATCTTTTCCAATATGTCTTCCAGCTGTATGTAGAAAACAATTGCAATTTTATATGCTATCTTCTTTTTCTTTTATTATTTTAGTTTACTTACATTTAGAGATAAACCAATGTCTTTTTTTCTTGGCCGATGCTGATACTGATTGCTACTGTGCAAGAATTTGATGTGTATATTGGCCAACCAGTATATCAGTCTATATCTACTTACTTTGCACAACACAGTGATAAAGCTGTTAGCAAGATAAATTTGAGTTAATTTCTGTTCAGCTTTTCTATGTCGAAATTGTGATTTCTCTGGGTGGGATTCCTCAGGGTACAGTACTCTCCCCCAACAACTTTAAGCATTCATAATTCTCCAGGAAGATACTTAAATTGAAATGAATTTACTAAGGCAACAGTCCTATATTTTCATAAATCTGAAGCCCATGGATGTAACGGTCCGTGCCATCCTGCGAATCTCTTCTCGGAAAGTGAGAGAACATTTCAGAGCAAAAGTTAGAAAATACAACATGGCTGCAAGCCGCATTTGGTGAAATTTAAAAACCCGACAGTTTAAATATTTATAGTACTTTCCACTTGTTGCTCCAGACTGTCCTCCCACTTCTGTGAACTGCTCCTGCACATGTTGAGCCTCTACAGTTATAGTTTTTATGCTAATGTTGCTAACATTACACAGAGCTAATGTCAACAACAGCAGAAATTAACTTGGAACGTACTACATTTTTTATTGGAAAGACATTTTGTTTGATTTGAAGCACTTTCCTACTTTTTTCTGTCTTTATTGTTATGTATGCCTACTAATCTTTTTTTTTTTTTTACTTTTTTTTTCCGTCCTGACAACTGGAATGCACATCCAATGTTTACATTGTTTTCTGATCTATATTAGAATGTTGTTTCCTCATCACAAACCTTCACCAGAATCATGATGATTTCAGCTCTGGAACTGCCAATCTCTACAGAACAAAATGTGAAAGTTAGCTGGGGGAGGGCCTGACAGTTCCTCCAAAATACACACATGCACACACACACACACACACACACACACACACCTCAAACGTTGCATTGTGCAGTCACTTTAACCACTTCACTTTAAACACTTTAAACCTTATTAAATGCTATTTCTTCATTTCTTGTTCTTGTGGACTTCATCTTCTGCATCAAAACCTACTTGGACCAGCAAAAAGTCAGAGAAAGCTAGGCTCAGTCTGAAATAGAGTGGCTAAACGCTACCCTATTTGAACCTGGAGATATGCAAGAGAAACAAGAAAAACAACAAACTTCCAATTTTAGGCCCCGAAGAGCTAGCGCTACAAAGATCAAAAGCAGAGGCACAAAGGGTGTCCAGCCAAGTCTATCAAAATTCTCAGCCCGTTGAAAAAGCAGAAGTTAAATTGATACAAGAAGATTATAGCTCAAGGCAGGGCTGGACTGGGACAAAAAAACGGCCCTGGCATTTTTGGCTCAGAACGGCCCCTCATAATTAGCGGAGCACAACAGCCTAATTTATGATTGTGTTCCCGAAAGTAATGTATTTTACTATTGTCATGTCTTGGCTGAGGGGAAACACCTTCTTCACTACAGGGTTTGTAGCATCTTGCTTTGGGAGGTGATTTAAAAATTCTTGCATTCTAACAGGCTCTGAACTCAACAGCTTGGCTCGACTAGACAGGAAGAGGGACAGATTATTACAGTTTATTAAGTGATAAATAGAAAACCTAAATTAAAAATAAAAATATTGGGAAGTACCTGGAAAAACTGTGGAACTATCTAAACCATCAAAACATTTAGTATTTTTAGGTAACATTTTTATTTTTGATAATGATCAGATAAATCTCATACTAAGGCAGCACGACACAAGGCAAGATGGCTGAGCGGAAGTAACGATGCTCTCACTTAAGGTCGCTTAAGGCTACATCCACACGGCAACGCAACGCAGGATATTTTTCTTACTGGGTAAAAAAAATACCACGTCCACACTGGGAACGGATCAGTAAAATATCACGTACACATGGCAATGGCACTGCAGGACACTAAAGGATATGAAAATGGACTTTTAACTTCTACTTGGACACATGACACGTTCGTGAGACCTTCGGGACAGGTTCCGGACACCAGGCCCGGCGCCAGACATAAAATATTAAGGGGGCGATGAGTTTATCACAGGGGGCGGGGTCGCGTCCCACACACACACACACATATCGCACTCCTTGCGTGTGTAATGGGTCAGGCGCGCTCCTCGAGAGCTCGTGTATTTAGACTACACCTTTGTATGAGACTAACTGAGTAAGAGTAAAAAGTGATGAGAGTTTTGTTTATTATTATTATTATTTGAACGTAGACCCTCGGTCAAGTGATCTCCTGCACACCACAAAACCAAGCCAACAAATGATCTGAGCAACGCCAAGAGACAGTACATTAACGCCACATAGCCCTCCACCACAAGCGCAAACACAGCGCAATTGGGCAATGCGCAACACAGCGCAACTCTCACATCTGAGGGGGCGGGACTGATTACGTGAGGGGGCGTCGCCACCAAACGCCCCCTCGTGGCGCCGGCTGTGCCGGACACGTCCCTTTCTCCGGAGCTCATGTACAGAGTGCGATTTAGCTCCGAAACACACGATATGCGAATTATCAGAAAATACTGCAGTCAATGAGTCATAATTATTATCATCCAAAAGTTCTCTCTCCATTATGCGTAAACCATTTATAAACCAGATCTAAATCGAATCTAAACCAGGTAATAACTAACTGAGGTCTGGGTGGGTGTCAGTCTGTTATCTCCACGGCCTTACGCACAGTTTGCCCACACATGTCGTTACGCACAGACCCGGCACGGCACACTCACGTTTTGAACATCTTCTCCATGTCTTTGACCGGTTTTCGGGAGAACTCCTTGAATTCGGTGTAGGGGTTGAACACTTTGCTCATGTGCAACTCTCCGCGGCCGCTCCCCGCGCCGCTGCAGCTTCGCCCCCAGCTCCAAGCCCGCGCTCTCGGTGCTGGGTTTGTGGGACGCCAGGTCCACGGCCACCGGCTCCGCGGCCCCGTCCCCGATGAGCAGGCGCCGGTTCAGTTTGGAGGAGAGCTCGTCTGTGGCCATGGTCCGGACGGTTTGGGGGGAGCGCGGAGATGGAGCAGGCGGGTTTAAAAGAATCTGGCGAATGTTGTGCTGTAAGCTGCAGTACTTTTTTTTTTTTCAATAACGCAAGTAAACTTAACAGTGACTGCTGCGGCTCCTCTCCCTGTCCCTCTTCAGCCTGGGCTGCAGAGGACATGGAGGCTCCAGCCCTTCCAGAGTGAGGCTTTTTAATGTTTTCGCCCGCTAATTCTCTGCACCTCCTTTCTTGCGCTTTTCCGATTATGAAACTGGCGCGGATCAGCGCAGGGAAAGGGGCGGGACCGCTTTCGTAAGCTTCTATATCCTGATTGGTTTAGTCCACTGTCTATATTGACGATGGACCAATGGGCCGCCTCCTTTAAATTGTGGGCCGGTGACCGGGCTCTAGGTTAAAAAAAAAAAACAAAAAAAAAACAGCATCGGCCCCGGCCCCCGAGGACTGTCGGCCCACCGGGAAAATGCCCGGTATGCCCGATGGCCAGTCCAGGCCTGGCTCAAGGGAAGAATTTATCATAGTCATACTAGATCCTGACACAGCATACAAAGATTTGGCGTTATCCCAAGGCAACACAAGAGTTACGAATATGGGTTGATCACAACTTTAGCAGGACAATCCACATAGGTTTAATTTTTTCTGGCAAGTTTTGAGCGCTGAAAACTTCACTGGGAGATCGTACTTTGAATTGGAATTTGAATCCATTTTAAGGATTTACATTGCCATGGCGTACCAAAGTATCCAATACCATGATAAAAGGAGAAATTCAATTTGTCAACTGGACAAAGTTTGTTTGGTCGTAAACATTTCGCCGCTCATCCGAGAGGCTTCGTCAGCTCTGGTTCTAGTGCTGGTTAGACACTGCTTATATCTATAGCTGCAGGGAGGAGCTAACTACACTGAAATAGCTCTGAAACTATCTCCACTAATCTGTCTTTGTTTTTCAAATTAAATTTTTCAAATTGAATTTCTCCTTTTATCATGGATTCTACCTGGACGACTGAGGGACTCTTCTCACATATCCAATACCATGTCAACATTAGAGACTGTGGATTTGATAGGCAGAACATTTAGAACTTTTGGCATGATGGGAAAAGCACACAGGTGACAGGGCCGGTGGAGTCGAGAGTCTACCTGAACTACAAAGCAGGAGTTTTGACTTTTTATAGCGTATAGGATAAAAAGATGGAAAAATACAAGGAATAAGAGGCGTTTTGCACTTTAAGAATGCATGTAAAATGTGTAAAAAATGTAATATGTATGTGTTTATTTAATTTTCAAGTCAAAGCTAATACAACAGTTAGATTCACAGTACCAACAGTGAAGTTTACATTTTTCATCTATTTATTCTAAGTTGTTGTCTGTTACAGTTAAACATTGAAATGGTGACCCAGTTTCATCATTTTATGTTGCGGCAAAGGCAATTACAATTTAAGTAGATTGATGGAAAAAAGCATTATGTGCATTATGTGTACTGCATAATATCAGTATATTTACATAGTATATAGTATATATAATATCAGTATCATAATATATATGCTTGACTAGGTTTTGTATTGTACATTTTAATCAAAAGATAAAATTATAGCTATTTCACTCGTTTTAAATGATTGTGTTTTCATTTCTTGCTTAAAGGATTTGCAAATACATATTTGTATTAATAAAATTTTAAATATATTTTATAGTTCAGATCTGTGGAGAGGCAAGCCCACTCACAGTAAGAACACTTTTTATTTTTATTTTTTCCCCAAGTACACATTTTTTAATTGAGTAAATGCAATACTGACTTTAGTTTAAGGCCATACTGCGCAACATTCCTGGCAAAGCAATAACATCTCCATGGTAACCAGACTGGCCCCTAAGCATGCATAAGTCAGATAATGCACTTTCAACCGATTGCACTTATTTTTCTCTGATAATATAGAGAAAAAGAGACGTGCATCTCGAAATCCAACTCAATTTCTTAAACTGCTCCCACGTCCCGAGCAGATCTGGGAGCAGCTTGAGGTTTCACCATTACTGCTCTGGTGGTGTGAATAATGCAGGAGAGTGAGTGAACTGCAAAGTGGTGAAGATAAAAGAACAGCACATTAAGGCTGCCTCAGACGCAGCTGGGCCATGCAAAATGTATCATGTTGTCCAAAGCAATCGGGCTGTGATCAGGTGTGGAGTGAGAGAATACTGATGAGAGGAGAGGAGCAGTCGCCAAAAAACTTACCCAACATGAAAGAGGAAGCAGGGGGCCATGTGGGCAAAAAGTGATGGAAATCTATGTAACTACTTTTTGTTTGTTTTTTGTTTATGGGGGGGGGGGGCAATTGCCATGTGACAGCAAAAAAATGTCGTATGTTTATAGTAAAGTGCCACATGACCTGCGATGAAAATTGTAAAAGTTAAGGAAATGCCTAGAATTCTTTAAAAAAAAAAAAAGAAAAATTAAATAATAATAATAAATTAAATAATAATAATAACAATAATAATAATAATAATAATAATAATAATAATAATAATAATAATAATAATAATAATAATACATCAGACATACAGCTCTGGAAAAAAATAAGAGACCACAATAAGAGACCACTGATTGAGAGACACATTGATTTGATTTTACTACTTATAGGTATGTGTTTGGGCAAAAGGAACATTTTCTATAAACTACTGACAACATTTCCCCCAAATTCCAAATAAAATATTATTGTTTAGAGGATTTATTTGCAGAAAATGACAAATGGTCAAAATAATAAAAAAGATACATGTTTTCAGACCTCAAACAATGCAAAGAAACAAGATGAAATTCATTTTAAAACAACATAATACTAATTTTTACAACAAGAGTTCAGAAATCAATATTTGGTGCAATAATTCTTATTTTTAATCACAGCTTTCATGTGTCTTGGCATGCTCTCCACAAGTCTTTCACATTGTTCTTTGGTGACTTTATTCCACTCCTGGTGCAAGAACTGAAGTAGCTCAGCTTTGTGTTTGTGTTGGAATTCAACAGACGCTGGAATGGAATGGCTGTAATACATGTAGAGATGCTGATTTCAGAAAAAAATGCAGTCATCTCTTTTTTTTTTCCCAGAGTTGTATAGCTCTTTTTTGAACACTCATAGATGCTTTACGAACAAAATATAAAGTACACTCCTCCAGTTTGGGATTTACAGCCCTGAGTGCTCCGATAGCCACAGGCACCCCTGATGCCTTCACCCTCTAGACCTTCTCCACCTCTTCCTTGAGCCCCTGGTACTTCTCGAGTTTTTCATGTTCCTTTCTCTTGGTGTTCCCATTGTTTGGTATTGCAATGCCCACCTCCATGGCTTTGTTCTGTTGTTTATCCACCAGTGATTCAGTATTTTGATCAGCATATACATTTTTGTAATAATCACAATATCTGGTGGCTTCTTCTTCTTCAGCTTGATTTCCTTGGAAAAATGACATCTTATTTTTTGTTTTTAGATGCTCTGACTGTTTCTTTTTGTTGAAATGGTAATGACTAGAGGTGGGGCGAGATACAATTTCCACGAGACGAGACACGAGATTGGATCTACGAGAACGAGACAAGACAAAATGAGATTATGACATTCATTATAATAAATAAATTGTGCAATACAGTTCCCAATTTTGGCCTCAGCATTTTTGATTTACTTTATTTAATATTTTTGCTGTCATTGTTGCAGTTCTTTTTTTTTTGGACTACAGCTTCTCAGAAAATGTAACTCACCAGTACTTTACTTCATTTTTGTATCTGATCCAAAACGTAAAAACACATTAACAAGAGGTAAAGTAATCATCTACATATGCTTATGCATATGCATCTACCACAATCTAACCTCAACAGTGTAAAAATAGAACTTTTTGTCTACTGGATATTAAAATGCTGATACCTTCAAAACTAAATTAAATGATTTTATCTTTTTCAATATGTCTTCCAGCTCTATGTAGAAAACATTGTCATTGTGTACGCTATATTCTTGTTTTATCATTGTAGTTTAAGCCCTATTTACACAGGATTAGTTTAGGAATAAGCAAACATTATTCTCAAATGTTGGACTGAAACACACCAAACCAAGACAAGAACCTTTTAATTCATCATGTCATCAACACTGCTTTTATTTTACGTGTTTTTAGCAGAATACGCCTACAGTGCGTAGGGTCAAACACCGGGTTTCTTACTGCATTGATGCAATCAGCGACACAATGACATCGCTGCCATAAGATTTGTCATGAAACAGCCGCAGTCTCTTTTAATCCGTTTACGCTGATACAGCCAGTCCATCCAAACTTTACAAACTCTTCACCAAAAGCTCCCAAACTTCTCCATACAGGGCTGTACTTCCGAGTCATGTCTTTACTTCAATATTTGTTATGTTTTTTACTTTTTAATTGTAGGGGAAAAAAAACAATAACTGGATGACGTATGGTCTCTTGTAAACAATGTCAACTGACGTTTTCAATCATTTTTAGCTTCAGTGCACAGACGAAAAACAGGGTAATTTGCAGACATAAGTGCTCACTCGGGACTACAATCACCTGAGGAGCTCTGCGTTTGCAGAATTACAAGAGGTAAGATTCAAAGGACATTTTACATTTACATTACATTTAATACAATGCCGATGCCGGTATTGATTGCTATTGTGCAAAACTGATTTTTGTGCTATATATATACAGCTAGGGCTGTCAGTTTAATTAGATTAATTAATTACACTGCAATTTAACGCATTATAAAAATGAACGCAATTAATTATGAGCAGCAATTCAATGCGCACGCATTTTATATTTGGCGTGCGGCGAGCAAATCGCTGCCAGAGCCTTTGAACGGCAAGTTTATTTATAAAAAGAACGAAGACGGGACGATCAACAGCTTTTGTCAAAAAGAATTTTCCGATCACTGAAGCTGCTCCAGCCTGATGGATCATTTCAATGCGAAACACGTCCAGATAAGTTCCATCGTTATCGGTGATAGTGCGCACTTCACCAAACCACGCTCGCAGAATTTGGGAAACGATTGAGCAAAGCGACCGCAGAAAAACTGACAAACTCAATCACAAAGTGGGTTCGCTCTCTCTCTCACACTTTTAAAATGCGATTATTTAGATTAATTAATTACAAATCCTGTAATTAATGTGATTAATGTTTTTAATCACCTAACAGCACTAATATCAGCCTATTGATATATCGGTCTACTTCCGCGAACATTGCACAAAACAGTGACAAAGTTGTTAGTGAGATGAGATGATCACTCTAGACACTTTAAAACAGCCGCTAAGAGCTACTGTTGCACATTTATGTTGATCTTATCTTCAATGCACAATCGATTGCACATTTTACTAAATCCGTAATTAGGTATTTATTCTTTGCACTACGTTTTAGATTTTGTCTTAGATAATATTTGTTTTGTCTTTATATTGTATTTTGTACACTGTCTTTTTTGCACTGCTTGGCCAGAGAGAAATGGAATTTTGATTCACTGTATGTCGAACACATATGGCAGAATTGACAATAAAGTCGACTTTGAACTTTTAGGTTAATTTCTGGGACTGTTAATCTTTTCTATATGCAGTTTGTTCTGGGTGGGTTTCCTCAGGGTACAGCACTTTCCCCCATCAACTTTAAACATTTACTATTCTCCAGATAGATACTCTTTGTTTTAAATTTAAATGTTTTTACTATGGCAACAGCCCTGTTTTTTGATCATTCTGCAAAAATAGGACATGGGTAAAAAGGGGCATTACAGTCATCCTTGGAGAACTTGTACAAGACAACGGAGATGCCCTGCAATCTCAATTTCTCCTTGCAAAATTAGAGAACATTTCAGAGCAAGAGTTAGAAAATACAGCATGGCAGCACCCTACATTTGGAGAAAATTAAAACTCTGACAGTTAAAATATTTATAGTACTTTTCTCTTTTGTTGCACCAGATTGTCTTCCCACTTCTGTGAACCTGCTCCTGCACAGGAGCCTCTGCAACATTAAATGTGCTTTTATGCTAATGTTGCTAACATTACACAAAATCGCACGAAATTACATATTTTGT
Organism: Paratrypauchen microcephalus; assembly: GCA_036785185.1. NCBI lineage: Eukaryota > Metazoa > Chordata > Actinopteri > Gobiiformes > Gobiidae > Paratrypauchen > Paratrypauchen microcephalus. Next base: position 553,502 of record JAVJIX010000281.1, on the reverse strand, counting down.
TTGATTTGGAGCATTTTTATACTTTTTTTTTTACTGTAATGTAGGCCCTTCAAGTCACTGTTTTTTCCGACTTGAAAACTGGAATGTGTATCAAATGTTTGAAGGGCTCATGGTACAGTATACTATTTTCTGATCTATGTTAGAATGTTGTTGCTGGAGTTGTGTTTTGTTTCATTCACACATGTTTAATACACAAACCCTTCATATACTCAACAAAAATATAAACGCAACACTTTTGTTTTTGCTCCCATTTTTCCTGAGATGGACCCAAAGATCCAAAATTCACTCCAGATACACAACACTACCATTTCTCTCAAACATTGTTCACAAATCTGTCCAAATGTGTGACAGCGAGCACCTCTGCCCCGCCGAGACAATCCACCCCACCTCACAGGTGCGCCACATCAAGATGCCGATCCGACATCATGACCAGTGCACAGGTGCGCCCCAGACTGCCCACAATAAAAGGCCACCCCGAAATGTGCATTTTTTTTTTTTTGCTTTATTGGGGGTCTGGGGACTCAGAACCAGTCAGTATCTGGTGTGACCACCATTTGCCTCATGCAGTGCAACACATCTTCTTCGCATAGAGTTTATCAGATTGTCAATTGTGGCCTGTGGAATGTTGGTCCACTCCTCTTCAATGGCTGTGCGAAGTTGCTGGATATTAGTGGGAGCTGGTACACGCTGTCGTATACGCCGGTCAAGCACATCCCAAACATGCTCAATGGGTGACATGTCCGGTGAGTATGCTGGCCATGCAAGAACTGGGACATTTTCAGCTTCCAAGAATTGTGTACAGATCCTTGCAACATGGGGCCGTGCATTATCTTGCTGAAACATGAGGTGATGTTCATGGATGTATGGCACAACAATGGGCCTCAGGATCTCATCACGGTATCTCTGTGCATTCAAAATGCCATCAATAAAATGCACCTGTGTTCTTCGTCCATAACAGCCTTTGAAGAGGAGTGGACCAACATTCCACAGGCCACAATTGACAATCTGATAAACTCTATGCGAAGAAGATGTGTTGCACTGCATGAGGCAAATGGTGGTCACACCAGATACTGACTGGTTCTGAGTCCCCAGATCCCCAATAAAGCAAAAAAAAATGCACATTTCGGGGTGGCCTTTTATTGTGGGCAGTCTGGGGCGCACCTGTGCACTGGTCATGATGTCGGATCGGCATCTTGATGTGGCGCACCTGTGAGGTGGGGTGGATTGTCTCGGCGGGGCAGAGGTGCTCGCTGTCACACATTTGGACAGATTTGTGAACAATGTTTGAGAGAAATGGTAGTGTTGTGTATCTGGAGTGAATTTTGGATCTTTGGGTCCATCTCAGGAAAAATGGGAGCAAAAACAAAACTTTTAAAACTTTTCCACCTTGTGATGTCATGAGATAATACTGTATAATGAATAATGAAGTGCTCCACAGTGTTTTTAAACTCCATACACCTTCATTAGAATCATTTGGATGATTTATCTCTACTGAAATAAAGGTAAAGGTAGCTATTAAATTGAAAACTACCACCACATGACAAGTTGGAACAGAGCATTTTGAGCTTTGGAGATGGGCACAGACTAATAAAGCAGGATTACTCAAACATGTGTGAATGAAACAAAACGCAACTCCATGGTATTTTTCAAAATTATATCAGTGTCACAGTATTTGACGGTATTTTTTTTTCATGCATGACTAGGTGTTAACCCCATTTCCTAAAACATATCTGGGTCCAGTGCTTTAATCATCTCCTTGAAGCTCCTTTCTCAACAGGACTAAGTGGTACCGTGTCTTTGGCGAAGTGGACAGTAATATCGTTGGTAATATCGTTCCACCGTTTGCTTTTCTTGTCGTAGGCAGTCCCCTTAGCAAACGCGTCTTTGAGTGACGTCAGACGTCTTGTGTTGCGGCGCCAACTTGAACGTTCACTGCAGACATGGAAGAGGATGCAGATCTTAGTTTTGTGTATTCTTCATATTCCAGGACATGTTTGTGACGGAGGTGGTGAAGCAGATCGCTTGTGTCGCCTCCTGCGGCTACAACTTTAGCCCGACATTTACAGAATACAGTTGTTTGATCAGCACCAGATTTTTTAAAGCCGAAGTACTTCCACACAACTGACACGGCTCCTCTTTTCGGCAAAAGTTCCTCTGCGTCTGTAACATTTTCTCCCTCCATGTTGTTCACTGCTCGACACACTGAGCTTCCACCGCTCTCATGCCACTGCAAAACAGTCCCCCTCTCAAACAATGTCTCGCGGCACGACGTTACACCACTCTGTGTTCCCGACGTTTTATACGCTCACACTCACCGGTATTGGGGCATATGAAAAATGAAACACCGGTATTTGGTGTGAAGCGATATACTACCCAGCCCTAACTCCAGGTATGTTTTTGATGAGGTAACAACATGCTAACATGACTTATAGCTCACAAGAGTCCATTATGTGTAATATCGGACTTTTTAACTCAGAGATTACATCAATCTGAGATCCAAGTTCTACATTTAGAAGAATGGGTCAGATATGATATATGATCATTTCCATAGGGGGACAATTAGCCCTGGCTTTCAGAGACGGTTGCTTCAAATTCATATGATAAATATAGCTTTTCCTTTTGATAATTTAACTATAAACTAAATTATTGATTCAAGGCCTGTTCAATATACACTGAAATTGCGTTAGGATTTGTAGCACCTATAGCCTCCTATGAGTTTTGATGTGTTTCTGTGTATTTTTCTCTGGTTCAGTTTCAACAAATGGACACTCCGTTTGCAGTCGTAATATTACAGAATGCTGAGACAGTGTTCTCTAGGGTCTCACATTGCTTATTGATTTTGATGCAGTATACAATATATTATTACTGTGTTCGGTTCCCTACTAAAATAACAACAATTCTACAAGTTGTACAGCTATTCTCAAGTTGTGCTTTTAACAAACTTTAAGTTTGTGTTACTTGGCTTACTTCTTCTAGTAAACATGTTCCCTATAACGTCACTTATTTCTGTTTTCATAGAATTACGGTGTATCTTTTCTACCTGCTGGTCTCCATGGAGATGTTAAGATAAGACTTTATTGATCTCACATAGGAGAAATTTACTTGCCACAGTAGCTCCAGGCAGAGACAGTTTGAACAAGAAAGAAAGTGCATGGAGGCAAAAATAAAATAAAATAAGTAATAATAAAATAAGTAATAATAATAAAAACAGTAACTAGGAGAGTATGGAAAAAAATATTGCACGTTTGGACTATATAGTAGAATTATACAGTCTGATGGCGGTGGGGATGAAGGATCTGCGGTAGCGCTCCTTCTTGCACTGGGGGTGCCTCAGTCGGCTGCTGAAGGAGCTGCTCAGCTCCTCTACAGTCCGGTGCAGAGGGTGAGAGGTGTCACACATGATGGACGTGAATTTGGCCAGCACCCTCCTCTCAGCCACCTCCTCTACAGAGTCCAGAGGACAGCCCAGGACAGAGCTGGCCCTCCTGACCAGCTTATTAAGTTTCTTCCTGTCCCGCTTTGTGCTGCTCGGGGCCCAGCAGATGACAGCGTAGAGGAGAGCGGAGGCCACCACAGAGTCATAAAAAGTCTTGAGCAGAGGCTTGCACACTCCAAAGGACCTCAGTCTCCTCAGGAGGTGGAGGCAACTTTGGCCCTTCTTGTACAGGGCGTTGGTGAACACCCAGGTACTTGAAACTGTCCACAGTCTCTATGTCCTGCCCCTGGATGTTCACCGGTGAGTAAGGTAGTGGTCTCCTCCTGAAGTCGATAACCATCTCCTTGGTCTTATTGGTGTTAAGGCACAGGTGGTGCCCACACCAGTCCACAAAGTCACTGATGACCGAGTGGTACTCCAGCTCGTTCCCCTCAGACACACAGCCCACAATGGCCGAGGCGTCAGAGAACTTCTGGAGATGGCAGCTGTCCGTGTTGTATGTGAAGTCCGAGGTGTAGTTGGTGAAGAGGAAGGGTGAGAGGACAGTACCCTGGGGGGCCCCAGTGCTGCAGACTACCACCTCTGACTCACAGCCGCACATACTATGGACGGTCAGTGAGGTAGTCGATGGTCCAGGCAGTGACATGTCCATCAACTCCCGCATCCTCCAGCTTCCCCCGCAGCAGCGCCGCCCTGATGGTGTTGAAGGCGCTGGAGAAGTCAAAGAACATGACTCTCACAGCACTCCTGGCGGTCTCTAGGTGGGTGAGCGCCCGCTGCAACAAGTACATGATTAACCCTTTGGCTTTTGGGTATTTAGGCTTGTAATTATACTTTGGTTGGTAACTATACCGGTACTTACTGGTACTGGTACGTATTGGTGTTTTTATTGCTCAGAAACGTTCATTGATTAGTTAGTTCACATGAGCAGGCCCGCTTTTCCACAGATCTAACCCGTAACTTGGTCTAATTGTGTCACCATTATTGCTTTTCCTGAAATGTTGCGTAGTATGACATTGCACTTATCGATCTTGTTTCCGTAAAAACATGCACTGAATAGTTGAAATGAATTTGAGCAGGCCCGTCTCTCCACAGATCTGATCCATAACTTTTTTAATGCCATATTGTTAAACATTTGGGCCGGAGCAATAACATCTCCAATGAGGCAAACAGAAAAGTTACATAGTGAACCTTTAAATAACTGCACTTATACTTACTTACAAACAAATAATCCTTTGTAAGTACCACCAGAACTAAACCAGGTCTTAATAGGGTCTATTCTAGGATAACACTTGGAGGACTGAACCAGGACTAAACCAGTACTTAAACCATGACTATACAGTACAACTAAGAACTAAAACATGAACAAAATAATCTTAAAGGTTCTGAATCAAATTTTCCACATGAAACTTTCCACATTTGAGCAAAATGTGTCTCAACTCATAATGAGGAAGTGTGTGTATGCATGCTAGTTGTTTTTATCTTAAAGGGCCTGTATTACATTATTTTCTGATCTGTTTTGTAATGTTCTTTCCTCATCAAAAACATACCTGGAGTTGTGTTTTGTTCCATTCACTCATGTCCAACACACAAATCCTGCATATTTAGACTTAGAGTTCTTCTCTCAAACTGAAAACACTCCGTTCCACCTTGTGATGTCATGCGGTAATACAGGAAGTGCCCCAGTATACTTTTAAACTCCATACACCTTCACTAGAATCATTTGGATACTTTCAGCCCTGGAATTGCCAATCTCTACTGAACTAAAGACAAAAGTTAGCTGTTAACTTACTTTACGGAGAATTAACGTTTTTTACAATCTGAGCCTTATTTCGGTAATAAAACAAGTTCTTTTACTCACCCATAGCACTTGGTGTTAGGCCTGTCACGATATTCAATAAGTCGATTAATCGTCCGATAAGTTTTTACAAGCTCGATCACTTTTTTGGCCACGATAAGTCCAAAAAAAAAAAAATAACTCGAAAAAAAAATGCTCGTCGTCAATCATCCCCTTTCCCAAATGCTCGTCGTCATCACCCCCTTTCCCCACCCAATGGAATGAAAGTTGGTGCACTGTCATTAAGTTTCGTCTTCCCAGAAAAAAATGTTTATGTTGCCCCGGTGACATTGGCGCCTTTTTAGAGATAAGTGTTTTTCGGCGCGAGCTCTAGCAGCAGCAAGGAAGCATCGACTGCACGTAAAGTCAGATATCAGCAGCAAACGGAGGAACCAATGATATGGTCGGTGGGAAGAAGTGAGTAGGCTAAATCAAAGAAAAGAATGGAATTGGTGGCAAAGAAAACAGCTAAAGCTCCGGTGTGGGACTATTTTGGGTTCCAACCTGACGAGAAGGGTGAACCACTGAATCTCTGCGAGCCAATATGCCGCATGTGTAGCAAGCCGGTGCTGTCGAAGGCAAGCACTACATCAAACATGATAATGCACCTAAAATACAACCACCCGGCGCAATTTTCCGAGCTGGGCAAAAAAACCCAACTCCATCAACATCAACGGCAGCATCATCACAGCAGAGCACAATCACAGCCCTTTTCAGTCGGCAAACTAAATACAAGCAGGACAGTGCGAAATGGTCCCAACTGACTGACAACGTTGTGTGTCTACTGGCGAAAGAGATGCTTCCGTTTAACTTGATCGAGAAGCCAGCATTCCGAAAGATGTTACGTTCGTTCGATAGCCAGTACGAACCACCGTCTCGTAATTATGTATCACAGACGGCGATCCCGAGGTTGTACAACACATTGAAAAGCGAAATTCTCAAGGAACTGCAAGATATTGCGTTCTTCTCCGCCACCACTGATATGTGGTCAAGCTCCAACATGACACCGTACATGAGCCTGACAATCCACTATATCGCGGCAGACTGGACCCTGCGTACCAAATGTCTGGAAACCAGATATGTCCCAGAGAACCATACAGCAGACACCCTCGCAGAAGATTTGAAAGCTGCTTTGGCTGAGTGGGCGCTGGATGAGGATAAACTGGCATGCATCACCACAGACAACGGCGCGAATATTGTGGCTGCAGTCAGAAATGTGGGATGGCAATGGCTTAATTGCTTTGGCCACAACCTCCACCTTGCGGTGTCCCATGGCCTTGATGTGGACAGAGAACGCATAGCCCGTGCCATAGGGCTGTGCAAAAGCCTGGTTAGGGTATTCAACCTAAGCTGGATCAAGAAGAGGGACCTGAAAAAGGCACAAATTGAGGGAAATCTCCCCCAACACAGCCTAGTACTGGTGAGATATGTTTAATTATTTTCTATTTAAAATAATAATAATTATTATTATTAACTAAACACTTTTTAAGGAATTCATTTTTTGGCATTGGCTTGTAGTAGACACAGAATAATAACAAGGATTGATAAGTAATACTAAGTGTAACATGCTGAGAAATTTGAGCTGCCCATCTGTAGGCCGTGTGTGTAGTGTGTGTGTGTGGAGAGAGAGAGAGAGAGAGAGAGAGAGAGAGAGAGAGAGAGAGAGAGAGAGAGAGAGAGAGAGAGAGAGAGAGAACTGCTAGGTAATTGTGTTTAAATTGCAGAATTGCATGTTACATGATTACAATGCAAACACATTACAGCAAACATTACATTATATCATATTATACATTATGTATATCTAATATGTGTATAAAATATATTTATTGACATGCTGCAACTCTCATTGACACAGCCTAATTTAAACAGCCTTTTTGTAGACCCTAGCATATAAAACTACTACACAACATACAAATCTGATCATGATAATGGAAATGTACAGTAGTGTTTCTTTAAGAATGCTGACTGTTTAACAAGAGCAATATGATCTTTTCCACAGGATGTTGCCACACGATGGGGCAGTAAGCAGAAGATGGTGGCGCGGGTACTGGAGCAACTCCCTGCCATAAGACGTGTCCTGGTCGAAGACAGAAAACACAGCAACCTCACCCCAGCCTGGCAAGATGTTTCTGTGTTGGAGTCCATCAACGCAGCAATGAAGCCATTGGTGGACTTAACAGACATCCTCTCAGGGGAAAAATATGTTACAGTGTCATCAGTTAAGCCTGTGCTGGAGCTGATTAAAGGTGATCTCTCCCAAGACCCAGCTGACACAGCACTGACAGCCAGTATAAAAGAACAAATGTGCAAGACACTGGCTGACAAATACAGATCCCCTGCAATCCAAGGCCTATTGAGGAAAGCCACCATTCTGGACCCCAGGTATCGTGGCAGCATGGAGGAAGAAGAGGCATTAGAAGATCTGAAACTTCAGCTGGTGCAAGAGCAACTGGACTTAAAAGAGCCAGATGGAAATGGCCAAGGTGCTAGTGGTGAGAGCTGCAGCAGTGCTGATGGAGGGAAGGCGGATGAACCCACTGCTGCCCCCGCAGCCCCCCCACCTGCTAAGAAGAAGAGGCTGAGTGACCTCCTTCAAAACAGGAGAGTTCAACTCTCAGGTCGTCAGGTCCAGGCTGCATCAAGGAGAGTACAGGTGGATGCAGAGCTAACCAGGTACCTACAAGAGGAGGTACTTGATACATCCTCTGATCCCTTGTTGTGGTGGCGTGAAAACGAAAAAGATTCCCTCTTCTGGCCACCTTAGCGAAGAAATTCATGTGCATTTGTGCAACAAGCTGCAGCTCAGAGCGCATGTTCAGTACAGCTGGCAACATTGTTACACCTCAAAGAGTGTGCCTTAAGCCACACAAAGTTAACCAGTTGGTGTTTCTTGCTCGCAATCTGCCTGATGAGTAAAACAAGATTTAAAAGACATTCTTCATTGTTATTTTAATAAAACTACATTTATTGATATTTGAAAGGGTGTGTCTGCATTTTTTTATTGCATTTTTATCCAATTTTTTATCATTGTAATTATATTATTTGAAAGTTGCGAGAAATTCAATATTATCGATTATCGACAATAATTTCTTGGCCAACTTATCGTCCAGCAAAATTTGTTATCGTGACAGGCCTACTTGGTGTCATTTGGAGTATTTCTGGAGATGTTTTAGTTTAGCGATATCCATAACGTGAGTTCTCGGGGCAAATGTTTGCGGTCTCCAAATAACACAAACTTTAGCATTTTTCAAATCATAGAAGCTCGATGCCTTAGTCTACACTTTCGTTTGAGTCAAAAGTGGCCTGTAATACGAGATTTATCCATAATTTCGAGTAGATGAGGAGGCCAATGCGCATGTGTGGAGTCACAGCTTATTTCGCTGTCAGCTCTCGGGACAGCTGTAAATTATGGATAAATCTCGGATTACAGGCCACTTTTGACTCAAATGAAAGTGTAGACTAAGACATTGAGCTTCTATGATTTGAAAAGTGCTAAAGTTTGTGTTATTTGGAGACCGCAAACATATGCCCTGAGAACTCACGTTACAGATATCGCTAAACTAAAACATCTCCGGAAATGCTCCAAATGACACCAAAGTGCTATGGGTGAGTAAAACAACTTGTTTTATTAGCGAAATAGGGCTCAGATTGTAAAAAAACGCAAATTCTCCTTTAAAACTACCACTTTGTGACATCACAAGGTGGAACAGAGCATTTTGGGCTTTGGAGATGTAGACTCAAACATGCGTGAAACAAAACACAACTGCAGGTATGTTTGTGACAAGACAACATAATAACATGACTTAAAGCTCAATTGTGGGTAACGTGGGACCTCTAAACTCGCTGTTTTTCACATTTTTATCAGTAAAAATCAGGTGCAGCTCCTTTAAACGCACACCCTAGCATGTAATTCAGTGTAATTTTGTACAAGTTTACAAATACTGTTACTAATCAACAATATATTTACATTATACTTACTAAGTGGCACACCATTGAAGTAGAAGCCCGCTCGTACCACAGCGGGGCTCCACTCCAAACCCACAAATGAAAGTACTTACAAACGTCTAATAGTGTGTGTGAATGATTAGTGCGTATTAGGTCTGTTTGGCTCCTGGTTTGCACTTTCTCCCCGGGCTCTCATTCATTAGCAGCAGGTATTGTAATAATGTCAACATCCAACCACTTTATTCTGTGCGTTATAATCAGCTTTATTATACAGCACTAGTCCCTTTACTGCTGCTCTCTCTCAGTCACTCCCTCCATCCCTCTCTTTTGTCTTCCTTTCTCCCTAACCTACTCCCTCTCGCCCTTCCTCTCACTTTCTCTCTTCTCTCTCCTTTTCTCTCTGCTCCCTCTCTTTCTATTCTATTGTTATACCCCACTAGTCCCTTTTCAGTTTTCACTGCTGCTCTCTCTCTCAGTCTCTTGTATTCTCTCTCTCTCTCTCTCTCTCTCTCTCTCTCTCTCTCTGTGGTTTGTCTTCTCTCTCTCTGTCTCATCTTCTCTCTCTCTTGCCCCATCTCCTTTTCTCCCTCTGTCTTGTCCTTTCTCTCTCTGTCTCTTGTCTTAGCTCTCTCTCTTTCTCTCTCTCTGTGTCTTGTTGTCTCTCTCTCTTTCTCTTGTCTTCTCTCTCTCTCTGTGTCTTGTCGTCTCTCTCTCTCAGTGTCTTGTTGTCTCTCTGTCTCTTGTAATATATATATCTCTCTTTCTCTCTCTCTCTGTCTCTTGTCATCTCTCTCTGTCTCTTGTCTTATATCTCTCTCTTTCTCTCTCTCTGTCTCTTGTCTTATCTCTCTCTCTTTCTCTCTCTCTCTCTCTGATCTTGTTTCTCTCTCTTTCTCTCTCTCTTTCTCTCTCTGTCTCTTGTCTTATCTCTCTCTCTCTCTCTCTGTCTCTTGTCGTCTCTCTGTCTCTTGTCTTATATCTCTCTTTCTCTCTCTCTTTCTCTCTGTGTGTGTGTGTGTCTTGTCCTCTCTCTCTCAGTCTCTTTTCTTCTTCATCTGTATTCCTCACTCTCTCCTTACCTCATACTTTTTCCTTCACTCTTCCTTCTTTAGCTGGTCTCTCCTTCCATCCCTCTTTTTTGTCCTCCTTTCTCCCTACCCCATCTCCTCTATTCTCTTGCCCTATCCATATCTTTCTCTCCCTTCTCTGTCTACCCCTCCCCCTCTCTCACTTCTCTCTTCCCTGTCTCCCCCCACCCTCTTTCACTCCTACCTACCCTCTCTCTCCCTCTTCGCCCTCCCTCTCTCTCTCTTCTCCCTCACTACTCTACCCTCTTTCTCCCTCTCTTTTCACACACACACACACACACACACACACACACACACACACACACACACACACACACACACACACACACACACATAGAGGCCGGTGGATAAATGATTTCCTCATCAGCCCATAAGATCTCACTGATTAAAGAGATTACTTGTGCTTGACGTTGCAATAAATCAGCTTTACGCATTGTTCAGAGGCCCAGGGCACACCCACACAATACAGAGGCAAACCCAGGTGGATCTGGATTTCAACTGGAGCCAAAATAACTACAAGTACATACAAATACAATTACAAATAAAACTGTTAAAATAGGTGTAATGTGGTTATTCAGACCCTCCAGGAATTCGCGATGTTGCGATTTGCAACTTCAACGCAACTTCAGCCAATCCCCGTTAATTCAGGGCGGTGTTGCAATTTTGACCAATCACCGCAACTTTCCCACAATTTTTACCAATTTTGACCAATCATCGGCGACGTATTGAACTCACGTCGACCAACTTCCTTCTGCCTTACTTCCGTGTGACGAAACGAAACTGCGGCCGTGTCCCCAGTTCGGAGTGTGGTTTGAAGGGGGCTCAGACTGCAGTCAAGGCGGTGCACACTTGCTCAGCCCTGAGTGCACTCCGCGGACCGCATGACCGTCTGCGAAATGCGACAGGTCTCGCAACTACGGGAAGCAGCCGCCGACTCCATTTTCTCCCGTAGAAGAAGTAGCGCGCGGTGCATGCTGGGATATACGAGTGTACGAAGCGTGCATTTTCACGCGCTTGGTCCACGCCCCGATTTCCATGGAAACGACTGCGGTCTTCAGGCCGCGTGTTAACTGTGCATGAGACAAAAAAGAAATTACGCACATGCCCTTCAAACCACGCTCCGAACTGTGCACTCTGGACATGTTTGCGGCCAGCCATTTGCCCACAAAAATAACAGCAAAAGACCGGCCGAAACAGTTCCCCTCCTAGTAGTAATTTATTTTCGATGTTGGTAAGGTTGTTTTAGGACCACATCTGTGATCTCTGTGTCTTTGTATTATTCTTTGTCAGTAATAACTCAGTATTAAAAATATTACTCAATTTTAATTACAAAAAGGGAAAATCGCAACTATTTATCGCAACTTTCACTTCCTCCCGCAACAAAAACCTTAAAAGCACCGCAACTTTCATCGCAACTTTTTGGAAAAGCTCACGCAAATTCAGGCATTTTAGCCCACAACAATCACAAAAAATGCCCGCGAAATCCTGGGGGGTCTGGTTATTATTTGGATCAGTAACACAATTAGTATAGCTTGTGTTGCGGTACGACATCTTTGTAGCGCATGCTGCCTTGTGACAATTTTTCATAAATATACAATAGTAAATGGTCACTTTTATATACAGTAATCCCTCGTTTATCGCGGGGGTTAGGTTTGGTTAGGTGCGCTCGGACACCTGCACCGTCACGAAACAAGGCAAAAATGTAATCCCGGTTTAGACCTGGCCTAGTCCTGGTTTAGTCCTGGTTTAGTCCTGGTTTAGTCCTGGTTTAGTCCTGGTTTAGTCCTGGTCTAGTTCCGGTCTAGTCCCGGTTTTACAATGATTCTACATGTTTTAAGGTTAAAAACGCCACACACACACATTTCCTCACATTTTTCTCTTGTTTAAACACTCAAACTTTTGTAGATTTTCAACTAAATGTATTAATAGTGACGCGTGGGTGGAGACACGGCCCCGGAAGCTCCGCCGGATATGCGAGGAGCACCGCCACGTACCTGGACGCGATGCGACGCGCGCCAACCCCTTGGAGAAGCTCCACACATGCACCCCTCATCGTGGACATATCCGTGACAGAGAAATGTGACCGGCACAACGCCGCGAGCACGAGATAGAACCGCCGCGCCCGGACTGCGTGCTCTCAGCCCGAGCCACAAAACAGCTGCACGAGACCAGCAAAGAGCGGTTTAGGCCTGGTCTAGTCCCGGTTTAGTCCAGGGCCAGTCCAGGTTTAGACCTGGTCTAGGCCTCGTTTAGTTCTGATCTAGACCTGGTTTAGTTCTGGTCTAGACCTGGTTTAGTCCACGTTTAGTCCTGGTCTAGTCTCTTAGCCAATCAGGACGCAGGACACAATGTTACACTGTAAAAAAAAAAGTTACATTATAAAAAAAATTGAAAAAAAAAAATTGAAAAAATTGAAAAAAAAAAATCCGTGAAACAGCGAGGCCGCGAAAAGTGAACCGCGCTAGAGCGAGGGTTCACTGTATAGAGCCTTTCCATCTTCAAGTCACTCAAAGCGCTTTACGTATTCACTCATTCACACACAGGAGATGGGTTAAGGCTGCGTCCCATTACTCTGTCTTACCCCTTCCCCTACCCCTTTATCTACATCTCTGTCTTGCCCCTCGCCTGAGGTTGTCTGTGGTGTCGTGGTCATGGACCGCTGTTTTGCCTTACGTCGCTGCTGTCAGTCCTCTAGTTCCTGGTTGCGAACTTCCTCTCCTCTCTTTACTTTTGTCGTGGATTCTACCTGGATGACTGAGGGATCCTACACACAGCTCTTCCTTACATTTATTCAATTACAGGTATTTTTATAGCTCAAAAATACCTAGAAAAACATATGTGGGAGCGGGGTTGCCTCTCCACAGATCTGACCTGTAACTTGGTCTGGTTTGGTCTCCCTGAAGATAGAAAGGTTTAACATCAGACTGTGAAACATTCCAGACAAAGCAATAACATCTCCATGGAGAAAAGCATTTGACAGACACCAGAAATGCACTTTTAAAATAAAAATAAAAAACAAAACCTGATGGAAAATCTTAAAACGTATGAATGTACAATATAACGGGAGTAAAGAAAAGGAAGCGAAATGCAGCAGGAATCTAGAATATGACACCTTTTACACTCCTGAACTCTTATGCACCTGTAAAAAGAGCACATTTTTAAAGCACTCCGGGTCTAATTTAACACACTGCTCCTTTCGATTCTGCTCCTTAGGGACTGTTCCAATTCTCAGATTTAATAAAAAAGGCCTCCACCTCCTTGTCTAGACTTATTACATTTAGAAGTGCTGTTTAGCTGCACTCGCGCTATTGGTTTCTTTTGCTTTTCTGAGATAATTTGATAAGATTTTAACTGCCTGGACAACATTGGTTTGTAAATATCTGTATTTTTCTAATGTTTTTTTTTTTTTTTTTTTAAAGGGGGTATTTTACTTCTATATGATATATTTAGATCACCATGTTACCTTTTAAAACAAGTTGTTTTATGAGTTTCAGTTCTGTTTTTGATGCTCTGAGTCCCCTCGTTTTACTTTTTACGCTTAATCACCCCCCTTCAGAGCTCTATCAGGACATAATCAGCCTGCATCCCGCTAATGAAACTACTGTTAATGAAACTACTGCACACCGCTTCAGGTTTGTCAAGTTTTTGCGTACAGTTTAGTATCCTGTTGTTGTATATTTATGGAGAATCGTCGTGTGGGAGCATGGGTGGCGTAGGTAGCGCATTGCAAAGAATCGTGCAGCTAACAGCGAGGAAGGTTTGGATAGGGCCTGGGAGAGATCGCTAAATTACTCCAACATGCGTGGATGACGTGTTTTTGATGAGGGAACCGTGGCAGAAAGCTCAAATAAATAAATAAATAATGCATAATAGTAATCATTTAAAGAAGCTGTGCCTTTTTTCATGTAATATTTATTTATTTATTTGTTTGTTTGAAGAGGACAGTGCACATTAATGAAGACGTTCATTAATACATTTTCATAACATTGTGTAAATACGCCGTGTTTAGCTAGATGCTACTTTCCATCCGTCATCCTCCGACATTTAAAGACAACAACATGACAAACAATAAGAAAAGCATTTATAATATATACAGAACAATACATTACATGGTACACATTGAACCTCACCTATGTTGACAGGTTTGGTTGGTTTTGAGCCATTTTTTGAGCTCTTTTTTAAAAGCAATAAGGGTAGAACTCTCTCGTATAGTTGTTGGAAGACTATTCCAGTTCATACAACCCTTAACAGAAATGGTGTTTTGTAGCAGTTCGTCTAAATGTCCCCTCGCAGTCCCTCTGGAAGCAGATCTAGTCCTGAGGTTGTTTTCTCTACATTTAATAAATTCCTTAAAGGTCCCATGACATGGTACTTCTTGATGCTTTTATATGGCTCCTTAATGGTTCCCTAATACTGTAAATGAATCCTTCTTCAAAATCAACACTCAGTGCATGAGAAACAGAGATAGGCTGAGAAAGAGTAATTTTTCTCACTCAGAACACTCTATAATGGGCGTTGTTGCTTGAATGCAAATGAGGAGAAAAAAGCTGGCCAATAGTAGAAGGTGGGGGCGTGGCTAAACGCTCCGCTGTCTGCTCTGTGCGCTCTCTGATCCATTTCCTTGTTTTTGCACGGGGGGAGAGAGTTGAAGAGTTCCATTGAAAAATAAACACATTTCCACATAAAATAAAATTAAACCACTGCTGTTCAAAGGTCCAGAGGCTCAGATAAAGGACTTCCGAGCCTAGAAACACTCGCAGGTGCCTCCAGGCAAATAAAAAAAATGCATTTCGCATTGCGTAGCGCATTCACAGTCCAAACTCTCTGGGCGGGATATACAGGGACGCTGAGCGGAGACAGAGGGAGGGGCTGGAGCTGCATTTGCCGATCTGACGTCAAAAAGGTGCCTTGTCCGAACTCGCCCGTTTGAACACTGGCTTTGTGTAACGCAGAAAAGGACCGCAAATGCTCAGTTTAGACATTTCGCAACTTTTAGCCATGGGGGGGGGGGGCTAAACAGGGTAGGGGAGCTCACATTAACGTTCAAAAACCTCAGAAAGTGAAAATTTCATGCCATGGGACCTTTCAGGGGAGGAGGGGCTGGGTCATTAAGGGATTTATAGATGAGGCAAGCGAGTTTAAAAGTTTTAACATTTTCAAAACTTAAAAGTTGGTATTTCTCTAAAATTTCACAGTGATGAGTTGAATATGACTTTTTGGCAAACACCTTGATGGATTTTTTATAAAGCTGCTCTAATTTTTTAATACTGTGGTAAATACTGTAAATGACCATATTGTACAACAATATTCAAAGTGAGACAGGATCATACAATGAAGGTATGATTTAGCAGCATCAGTTGAAATAAAAGGCCTAATTTGTTTAAAATTTTGAAGATTAAATTTTACAGCGTTGATAACTTCTTTTTTTTTTACTTTTTTTAAAAACTTTTTGGTGTTTGGAAAAGGGAAGAGGGGGCAGATAACATAAGATAACTCTTCTTTCTGCTCCCTTTCATTCAATATTTTGTATTGTTATCACAAATGTTGATGTCTTTTTATACTTTATGAATGAAATAAACAAATAAATACTAAATACTAATACTAACTTTTTTTTACATGATTTTTAAAGGTAAGATTAGAATCCAACATGATTCCAAGGTACTTGAATTTGGATACATAAATAAAGCAAAATTTGCAACAAGCAACTCTTAAGCAAAAATGAGACTGCTGTGTGGTGTCTGCAAGCACAAAGTAAAACCACAAAGTAAGGCTGCAGCGATAGATATTGCTCGTATTACCTGAAGGTTAAAATATTAATTGTTAAAATGTAATTTAAAATTAGCCTAAGGATAGTTAAAAGGATAGTGAGGGTTTTTTTTTATGTTAATCTGTATGGCTTCCCCTTCAACAGTGTCGTGAGTTTAACACTGACTTACCCATGACATCGTGATCTGGTCCCGGTTCTCTTCCGGTAATGTAGCTCGTAAATGTAGTTCCGGTAAGTTCGCGGGTACATGTAATAAAAGTTGTTTTTCTTCTCAAAACAAAACATTTGTCCGAAAGGTGATATATTTGCGTCCCAAGTAGTTATCCATGAAAAATCCAAAAGCGTATTTCGCATTTGCATATTTTCTCTCTAGATTCGATTCAATGCGCCCACGTTAGCGCTGTTAGCCTGTTCACTTGTAAACATCCGTTTACGGGGGATGTAGCCGTACCGCATCCGCCGTATACATCCGCTAAAAGTTAACAGCCTAATAATAAGTAATAGGCACGCAGTGATATGAATCGAGACGAAATATGCGAATGTGAAATACGCTGCTGGACAACTGTTTGGGACGCAAATATATCACCTTTCGGACAAATGTTTTGTTTTGAGAAGAAAAACAAGCTTTATTAACTGTACACGCGAACTTACCGGACCTACTTACGTGAGCTCCAGAACGCGAGCAGAACCGGGCTGAGTGGAGACTGTCAGAGGTAAGCCAGTGTTACCGCACATAACTTTTAGAAGGAAATCCATACAGATTAACATAAAAAAAAAAAAAAAAAAAAAAAAAAAAAAACACTTTAATCCCTTTAACTCATTCAATGCCGGAGACGTCTATTGACGTCCCCTCGAATCCAACCGTTGAGTGCCGTGACGTCTATAGACGTCAATTGCTTTTTTCAGCGGGGGTTGCTAGGTTACGGCCTGGAGCAACTTTTGAGGTGTAATTTACATCTCTCAACCTGTAGATGGCGATGTTGTATCATTATTAGCCGATCAGAGCCGGGGAAGAAAGGAGGAGTGCAGCGTGTGTATGGTGTATTGGCCAGAGTAGTAAGATGGCGAGGCCAGGGAACCCGGAAAAGCAGACAACTGTTGATCAGCGCCTATGGAGCGATCAGATTGCTCTTGGGACCCAGGATCCTGGATCAGAGGATCGCAGAGACAAGCCGGATCAAGCAGCGAGGTCTGAGCAGAGATCTGCTGTGCCCGAGGAGGGGGCGTGTCCTGTGTGCGCTGCACGGACCAGGGAGTCTCCTCAGAACTACGACAGCTCCAAAGAAGAAGTTTACTGACTTGGAGCAGTGAGCAGTGTATGGTAATTGTAATGAATGAAGTTGTGTGTGTGTGTGTGTGTGTGTGTGTGTGTGTGCGTGTGTGCGTGCGTGCGTGTGTGCGTGTGTGCGTGTGTGCGTGCGCGCGTGTGCGTGCGCGTGTGTAGCTGTGTGTGTGTAAAGGTTTATGCATGGGCTTGTGTGTATGTACATATATATGTGTGTGTGTGTGTGTGTGTGTGTGTGTGTGTGTGTGTGTGTGTATTAGTTTTTATTATGGGTCTGTACTCTGGGCCTCAGACAAAGCCTCAACAAAGTTCTATTTTATAGGAAAAGATATTATATCCTGTAAACATCTCTTGGCACTATTGATTTGAACGAATTTTCAATTCACAGAGCCTTATATTCTTATATTTGTAAATAAAAAATGTACTTTGTCATCAAAAATCTCTTTCTCTGTTATTTTAGATGTTTGAGGTGTCACTAAATCAATAAATATTGATGTCAAAGTCACTGATCTGCTCGAAATCCTTCCCTGAACTAAACGGTCGTTTTCTCCATTTCTTGCTCAAAAACCAGTGTTTTTGCTGAAACTTCCCTATGTTCTACTATCAGTTATTTGAGAACCGAAAAGGTTAGAAACATAATTTTTTTTCCAGGTGAAAGAAGAGAGTCGACACTTTATTTTGATGTGTCCCATGTTTATATAGTCAAAGAACTCAGTATTCTGTGGGTCTTGGAAAATCAGTGAAATTCTACTGAAACCTGTGGCACTCTGGGGGATAGAATTCTGAAAACAGGCCGGCAGTGAATGAGTTAATATGTAAAATGTATATTAATAAATATTATAATTAAAATAAATGAATGAAAATGCAAATAAATTAAAAATACTAACGTAAATGTTAAATGTAAATGTAATTTCATTCTTCCTCATATTTGTTTACTTTAAAGGTTTTCCACCTACACCTACCTCTACCACTGCTACCACTGCACTACTACACTACTACTGCAACTACTACTTCTACTACTACAACTACTACTACTGCTAAAGAAGAAGCTGAAAAAATTCAATAAAAGTCTTAAAGCTGAGCTGAGCCTTGTGTCTATTTTTGGCTTTTTCAAGTTGAACCTGTATTCCTTAATTAAAGACTTGACATTACCTTGGTCAAGTCAAGTCCGATGTGTACTTTCTGCATCTGATTATAAAGCTTTTTATTGTTCGATAATCAGGAAGTGCACAGTTAATGTGCTAGTTTGTTGTCAGCGTTACTGTGATGGAAAAACTCCATGCTATCCTCTGAAAGTTGTGAAAAGTGCTTTTATAAACTCATCACTGCAAACAATTTCATATGAAGTCACTTTTTGCATTTAACCAATATAGTAGTGTTTTTGTGGCTACGATTTAATTACTGTACAGTGCACCAGGGTATTTTTCTTTGATATAACCTTGAAAAATGTTAGTTCTCAGGAAATGGATCCAGCCATAGCCAAATATGAAAAGTAGTCATACATAAAAACGACTAACAGGTGACGCTAGACCTGCATCTGCTCTCTACCTGCGTCTGTAACCTGCTGAAAAACAACGCTCGCACGGGCTTCACCTCTTACGCTGATTAACGGAGGCAATTTGAGTTCAGAAGTGATCAGTTGTAAAGATCATTGCACTGCCAAAATCCAAGCAGCGTAATGGAGAATAGAACAGGGCTGTTATTGATGAGGAGACGCTATTATAATACAGACCGTCTAAGTATGGAATTAAACTTATTTATCTCCATGGAGACAAAAAGGTGATGAGACCAAGTTACTGGTATGATCCGTGGAGAGGCGACCCCGCTATTGTACAGTAAATACACCTGCAATAATGTCAAGATAAATAAGTTTAAAGGGCCTATATTACGCTATTTTCTGATCTCTGTTATAATGTTGTTTCCTCATCACAAACAAACCTGGAGTTGTGTTTTATTCCATTCCCGCGCATATTTTTGACACACAAACCCTGGATATTTAGGCCGAGTTCTCCTCTCAAACAGAAAACACTCCGTTCATGACACACATTGTGATGTCATGAAGTGGTCCACGGTGCTTTTAAAACTCCATGCACCTTCACTAGAATCATTTGGATTATTTCAGACGAGGAATTGCCAGTCTCTACTGAACAAAATGTGTCTGTTAACAAGACAAACAAACTTCGCTTCATGACATCACAAGGTGGAATGGAACATTTTGAGCTTTGGAGATGTAGACAGAGTAATAATGCAGGATTACTCAAACATATGTGAATGAAACAAACAACTCCAGGTCTGTTTTTGATGAGGTAAAAACATGAGGTAAAAACATGGCTTAAAGGGATATGCCACCCCCAGGTCAAACTTGGGCATCTTCCCACAGTCCAGAGACTAAAATAAGTGGTGAAAAGCGTTTTCCTGGTCACCCAGCCATTGTCCGAGTCTGTCAGCACTGACCGCCGCGGTATCTGCAGCTACTCCGCGTTAGACTGGAGGCTAACGTCGCCAGAGAAAGATTTCGGCCAAAAGGAATTAATTTGCTCGATGCTTTTCCCAATTACTTTCTGTGTAGTGCGCATTCATATCGAGTGCAAATAAATGTGCAAATCAACACAGAGAGCTTGACTTGGTCATTTTGGGGTGGGAACTATTTTTCAGTGCGGAAAAAGACAGACGAAGCACACACCACGCTGCGTAACAGGGGAACCAACGTGCAGGTGCGTAACAGGGATTTCCCTGTCAGCGTGGTGTGTGCTTCGTCTGTCTTTTTCTGCACTGAAAAATAGTTAGGACAATGGCTGGGTGACCAGGAAAACGCTTTCCATCACTTATTTTAGTCTCTGGACTGTGGGGAGATGCCCAAGTTTGACCTGGGGGTGGCATATCCCTTTAAAGCTCACAAGAGTGAACTGTGCATAATATAGGACCTTTAATGCCATACTATGAAATATTACAGGCCAAGCAATAGCACCCCTATGGCAACAAGACATTAACCTTAATTTATTTTTGTCAAGTTAAATGCTCTTTACATCATGAATTGTATGGCAAAAGCTGCTAATAGGGATGGGCGGATTGATACCAAAGTATCGATATTTCGATCCTGATGGGGTATTTAATATGGATCGATCCTGGTATTAAATTATCGATACCAAGTCATGTTTTCTTACCGACTTAACTTTCAGTTTATTTAGTTCAAATTCAGTTTTGTTCATTATTCAACCATTGCCAGTTGTCAGGCACTACTTTTCCTTCCGCATTATCACCAAACGTGGGGTAGTATGTCATCCCGCGATAGACTCACTGCTGTGAGATTTCAGTCAAAGCGGCGCAGGGCTGCAGGAGCCATGGGAGACCGCAAGTGAAGTGTGGTGTGGAGTTACTTAATTGTGTTATTTGTGGATCCGTACGCCTTAAGTTGCCATTAGTATATGGTTAAAAATGGGAGAGCTCATCAGCTAACTTAGAAATATTAAGTCATGTTTGTGACTGCAAATGTTATGTGAAAATAAACATTTTGATATTTCATTTGTTGTCTTTTTTTATAGGCTGCAAGTACCCAACTTACAATAGTTTTGATGTCTGCATTTCCATTTTCATTTCATCAAAGAATTTTTTTCAGATATCTGGTGTTAGAATGTGTGGAGCTAAGCCCCCTGGTGGAGCTTTGCGAAGCCAAGGTATCTAGTTAGAGCCAGGTTAGTGTTTTTCTGCAGTATTAAATTTTTTTAGGAACGTATCGGTATCGATATCGGGATTCTAACCCTGGTATTACTTGGTATCGTATCGAAACAAAAATAACTGGTATTGCCCATCCCTAGCTGCTAAATAAGAAAAGTATTAAGGCTGTAAAACTCGTATTTATTTTCCACAGTGTATTCTCAGGTAATAACTAACACAGACACGGCAGACAGGGTCACCTTTTCTGTCCAATCAGGCGCATCGTTACTAACAATCACGGGAAAACCACTGCCTGACACTATCTCAGACACTCGATTCTGTCATGGTGCGTTTTCAGGAGTGACAAAAGGTTGAGATCGGCGTGCTATAATGAAACAACGGCGTGACAAGTGGAGACAGCTAGGTATTAAGGATTTACTGAGCTATCCCAGAAGATGAGTTCGTTTAACTTGTCTGTACTTGTCTCCGTGGTATTGTTATTACCTCAAAACGTGCAATATTTCTGTGTGCGGGTCCACTTCTCCACAGATTTGACGTGTAAACAGGCTTTGTGATGTGGCCTGCTTGTCTCCATGAAGATAGTTAAATTAAATGCCATATTGTAGAATATTTCAGGAACAAACAACATGGAGTTAAGCAGATGGCAGACCCCACACCAGAAAAGTTACACAGTGCACCTTTAAGGCCACAGTGTTGGATCAGTCTTTGTCGGTGATGGTGATTTAGACAAACTTTATTAATCCACAAGGGAAATTATTTGGACACAGTGGCTCACACATCACAATATATGTGGAAAAAAATAAGAGACCACTGCATTTTTTTTTTTTTTTTAAATCAGCATCTCTACATTTTTTACAGCCATTCCATTCCAGTGTCTGTGGAATTCCAACTCAAACACAAAGGTGAGCTGGAATGGAAGCGTTTATTTGTCATTGTAAACAATGAGAAGACTTGGAAATGGACGGGTCCATGGCCCTTAAAGCAGCCGACATGGGGGCGCTAACGTCCCACCTCTCTCCTCAGTGATACAAGAACATAAACAGAATAGAAAATGCAGATACAATCACAGTAGTCACAAAGACATGACGTAATACGGTGGAACGGTACACATTGCGGTCTTTTTTTGCTTGGAAATACATTACGGGGGGGGGGGTGAGATGGAAAACAGAGAAATATATTATTGACAAACTGAGGCGGCAGACTATGTGAGAGGGCAGAGTGTTTTTATAAATACAGTGGTACCTCACCTTACGAAATTAATTCATTCCAGAAGTGGTTTCGTAATGTGAATTTTTCGTAAGTTGAGTAGCTATTTCAATGGAAAAGACCTGATTTGTTCCAATTTTTTTTTTTTTTTTTATAGTGTAACTTTGTGTTCTGCGCCCTGATTGGCTAAGAGACTGTAGAGCCAGGACTAAACGTGGAATAAACCAGGTCTAGACCAGAACTAAACCAGGTCTAGACCATTTCTAAACCAGGTCTAAACCTGGACTTGGCCTGGACTAAACCAGGATTAAACCACCACGTGCCGCTCTTTGCTGGTTTCGTGCGGCTGGTTTGTGGCTCGGGCTCCAGAGGACGCGGTCCGGGCGCCGCGGTTCTATCTCGTGCTCGCAGACCCGGTGCCGGTCGTGCAGACCAGGACTAGCGGTGCTCCTCGCGCGGTGAGGTAAGGTGCTCCTCGTGCGGTGAGGTGAGGTGCTCCTCGTGCGGCGCGGTGAGGTGAGGTGCTCCTCGCGCGGCGCGGGGCTTCCGGAGCTGTGTCTCCCCCCACGCTTCACTATTTAATACATTTTTGTTGAAAATCTATGAAAGTTTGAGTGTTTAAAAGAAAAGTGAAAAGTTTAATTCCAGTCTGAGAAAAGTGTATAATGTGTGTGGTGAGGCATTTACAGCCTTAAAACATGTAGAATAATTGTAAAATATAAAGTTGTCCTACTTCGGGGATTTCTCTTGTTGCGGGTTATTTCTGGAACCTAACCCTGTGTGTGTTGATAAAGTGTATTTACGTTTCGGGGCGTGCATCTGAGCGCGCATTATTTGAATTTTTGAGATTTCACGTTTCGTAACTAGAGACCAAAATTTAACGTGAAGGCGTTTCGTAACTTGGAATTTTCATTTGTTGGGTCTTTCGTAAGGTGAGGTACCACTGTACATGTCATTGTGTTCTAGCCAATTTACTTTATGTCCTTTTGATATCATGTGAGCCTTGGGACTGTTGAGTGCGACAGAACAGAGTAAAAAAAACAAAGGGTCCCGTTGTCGCAGAGATTCCAGAAGAATAATTAATTAGGGAAAAATGCACATAATCCATATACTTTAGAACTCAGATGAACCTGCAATGTCCCCAACTTCATGTCACCAAGCAGGGCCGTGGCACGTAGATGATTGCGGACTGAGCCGCTTGTTTCGCACAGTTCCACAAACATATTCGTGATAGTATCCGAGTGTCAGTGGGGTATCCACAGATTGGAGATGGTACAGTTCCTCAATCTGTGTCACCTTCTGATGTAGACCTTCCCTGGTCTTCAACGGCTCCACTCTAGTGTAAAAAGACAGCTACTTCAGTTCTTGCACCAGGAGTGGAATAAAGTCACCCAAGAACAATGTGAAAGACTTGTGGAGAGCATGCTCAAGATCATTCAAGCTCTCCTCTTCTTAAAGGAAAAGTAACATTATTTTACAATCTGAGCCTTCTTTCGGTAATAAAACAAGTCGTTTGACTCACCCATAGCACGTTGGTGTCATTTGGAGCTGTTTGGTAAAAGTTATGTTGTAGCGTATCCGTTAGCCTGAGTACTCGGGGCATTACTTTGCAGTCTCCAAATAACACAAACTTTAGCACTTTTCAAATCATAGAAGCCCGATGTCTTAATCTACGATTTCGTTTGAAGCAAAAGTGGCCTGTAATCCGAGATCTATCCATAGTTTTCAGCTTTGCGTTTCATGTTTGGGTCCCGGGAGCTGAGAGGCACAGTCCGCACATGCGCACTGGCCTCCTCATCTACTCGAAACTATGGATAAATCTCGGATTACAGGCCACTTTTGCTTCAAACAAAATCGTAGATTAAGACATGATTTGAAAAGTGCTAAAGTTTGTGTTATTTGGAGACTGCAAAGTAATGCCCCAAGTACTCACGCTAACGGATACGCTACAACATAACTTTTACCAAACAGCTCCAAATGACACCAACGTGCTATGGGTGAGTCAAACGACTTGTTTTATTACCGAAAGAAGGCTCAGATTGTAAAATAACGTTACTTTTCCTTAAAGTATCAATATTTGTTCAAATGAGTATCTACTTTCAATGAGTGCTGTCAAAAATATTGCGTTATTAACAAGTTAACGCAAAACAATTTTAAAGGCGTTAATTTTTTTTTTTTTTATCACGAGATTAAAGCGCTTTGTAGTGAATTAAGTTTTTTTCAGAAGCTGTGGCCACTGCTAGTAAGGTTAGAAAAACTACAGGATCCAACTGTAAACTGGAAGCAAAACAATTTGTACGAAAGAGAGAAGTCCTGGTTGGAGGAGGTGGGCCAAAGCACGGCACGGTTGCTCGTGTACGCGCACACGTACGACTAAACCATACGTGCCCTGTGTGTACGCTGATGTCACTCATACGAGGAAAACAGTGAATAAAGTCCACAACATACGGTGAATCTGGGCTTACTTTCAATAATGACTGTGGACAGCGACAGAAGTTTTGCAGCCTCTTGTCTCCAGCTGTCCTCACTGCTCCAAATTGTTTTTATCTCCATAAACTCACGGAGGAGCGCATAATCGCAGCAGGACTCTGTCTCACTATTTAAGAGATATTTCTGCTGTTGGACTTATATTCTCCACTAAAGCTTTAGCTCTGTTGCGTGACATGTAAACAATCAGCACTATAAGTGGCCTTACTAGATGCTGCGCTAGCTTATCCAAACAGCTAAACATGGATCCAGAAGAACTTCACAGACAGCAGATATCTTTGATGAAATTTAATGGATCCAACTTTGCGAAACTGCAATAAACACATACAGATGTGTATTAATATCAGTGCTTGATAATGTTTACAAAATATCATGAATAACACCAACAGAGAGGTCACAGTCATTAGCAGGGCTCTCAAGTTTTGAGCGGGGTCGTGCGTGAGACTGAAAACGCACGGTGCCTGCATAAACTGAGCCACACAGACCGATTTTCTGGGCACAAAAATTTTTTTTTTTAAATTCAGCGTGAGAAATGCCATGTGTGGCGTGTTTCTCCCACGTCGAATTGCGTGTGTCACACTCTTAATGCGTGAGACTTGAGAGCCATGGTCATTAGACTTAGGTAGCTAAGAGAGAATAGAGCGTTTTCACGAAGCCGGAAAAACAGGACGATTACCCGTATGTGCAGCCATCTTGGTTGCATTACACGTTCAAAATTACACTTAGCTTACAGACAATAGGTAGCTAACATGGCGATTAGCAACGCGAAATTAGTATGTCAATAGCGCTGTGATTTTCATGGTAAATGGTAAAGGCTTTACATAGCGCTTTTCCACCTTCAAGGCACTTAAAGCACTTTTTACAACAAGGAACCACTCACCCATTCACACACAGGGGGCAAGGTGGGTTAAGTGTCTTGCCCAAGGACACAACAGCAACATTCATCTGTGGGAGCTGGAATCATACCAACCAACCTGTGGGTCAGTGGATCTGACCACTGATGTTTCTTATGTCAAGAGCGGGATTTGAACTGCCAACCTTTGGGTCAGTGGACAAACACTCTACCAACTGAGCTACTGCATAACAATCACTCACTAAAAATGTGCTAACTAGTATATTAAACATACAAAAGGCAATGTTTACAATGTCAGACTTACAGGCGATGCTTAAACAAACACCAAAGAGAAACACAAGAACAAAGTCAGATGTCAAAGGAACAATTTCCTGTCTCACTTCCTGTCTCACGTTCTTCTACTGTTCTTACTACACGAGTAAATAAAAATGGCCACTAGATGGTGCAATTTAGCAAATAAACATAAGACTAAGTACAGGTACAAATTCAAGTCAAATACAGTAACATAACGAGCACTGTGTGATGCCGTCATCAGGCTGTGGTCCGGTTCGGTTGAGCAGATGTGAGTGCGGGACATAGAACCCGACACAATCGCTTTGACTGTTATGAAGATAGAAGAGAGGCGCTTCACTGACACCGTTGCAGAGCACGTCATGAAAGTGGAACATGAGTGGAACACAAAGTCTCACTGACAATTGTTATGGTTTGCAATAAAAATTAAAATAAAAACATTTGCACAAATTGCACCTGTCCATTTTCTATGTTGATTATTAATTATTATTCTGTTGTTGAGTATTAAAATGACGATTCAAGGGACAAAATGCGTGATTAATTTGAGATTAATTCTGAGTTAACTATGACCTTCATTAGATTAATCATGATTAAATATTTTAATCGATTGACAGCACTACTTTCAATACTTGATAATAGACCCAAGCTTCTGACAGTCAATAAAGGGTTATATTTTATGTTTTTAATGAAGTAACAATATTCTAACAGGGCTTAGAACTCACAAGAGTAAATTTTGCATAATATAGGACCTTTAAAGGTGCTCTGTGTAACTTTTCTGCTGAGGGGTTTGCAGAGGTAGGAAGAGTAGCCAAAAAAGTAGTGGTCCAAGAAATTACTCAAGTTAGAGTAACTGTCGGAATGTAACAGCTATTCAGGAAAGGTACTTGCTCAAAGTAATTTAGTTTCACTAAATGCAAACTGCTGCATTAGAGTCTCGAAAAGTAATCTTGATAAGAGACCAACACCGTTTGATAGGACGCTGTGAAGCCTCTATGTGGTAAACTCCTGGATGGATGTTGGTGTAGCCCTGGCTCCTCTCTCAGCCTCTCTTCTCAGCAGTTTTGGCGTCTCAATTATACCAGCACCATAATGCAATCAGCTCCCCTGCTCCCCTCGCCGCCCCACCTAAAGCACTCATAAGTCATTTGCAGAATTAATTGGTGCAGGAGACAACAGGAGTCCCTCGAGGCGCTGAGCTGCACTGATAACAGATTTCATTATGTTCTCTTGTTTACAGCGCGCTCCATCAGTCCGCACAAAGAGAGACACGCTGCTTTTGTCACAACATGGGACCCCAGCCCAAACCCAGAATGCTGCAAGGAGAGCCCCGAAGATGAAGCATGGACTTTATTCATTCAAGTTAAAGGGCTCATATTCTGATCTGCGTAACAATGTTGTTTCCTCATCAAAAACAGACCTGGAGTTGCGTTTTGTTTCATTCACACATGTTGTAAACACAACAACCATGCATATGCAGGCTGAGTTCTTCTCTCTCTGTTCCACTTTGTGATGTCATGTGGCGATACAGTGGTGTGATGTCTGTGGTTTTAAACTCCCTACATCAGGGGTGCGCAACGTTTTTTTTTAACCGGGATCTACTTTTGAGGTTGATGGTGTGCTGAGACCCCCCGTTAAAGATCCCATGACATAGTACTTCTTGATGCTTTTATATGGCGCCTTAGTGGTTCCCTAATACTGTACGAGGGTCATTCAAAAAGTTCAAAGACAAACTTTATTTTTGAAAGTAACAAAATTATTTTTCTACATAACATCCACCTAAGTCAA
Organism: Paratrypauchen microcephalus; assembly: GCA_036785185.1. NCBI lineage: Eukaryota > Metazoa > Chordata > Actinopteri > Gobiiformes > Gobiidae > Paratrypauchen > Paratrypauchen microcephalus. Next base: position 525,847 of record JAVJIX010000281.1, on the reverse strand, counting down.
TACACTTCTGCGAGCGATGTTTCCACTGAAAAATTCCTTCTTGAGAGAATTCTGGAGCTTGTCTAGTCAACCAGGTCACAATCTCCCTCTTTGCTTCAAGTATGGACTGAATTCTTGTTCTTTTTAAATGTTCCTTCAACTTTGGAAAAAGGGAAGAAAAAAAAACATCCATAAACATTGTGCAAACATTCAACAATTTCTTTAGGTTTCCATTGAAGTTTTGTTAGAAATTTAATGTTTGCTCAGACTTCAGATTGGCTCATTTTGGAGGGTCAAAAAAGTGGGTTGTGCAATATGTAACGTAACTCTTTGAATAACAAAGCTAGAATGCCGAAACTTGTCAATTGTGTTTATAAGTCATCAGTGGTACAATTCAAGGTCATTTTGTTGAGTTAGTTCGACTCATTTTGAATTTATGGCATTTGTCTTAGAACTTTGTGAATGGCCTTTGTATACTCAACAAAAATATAAACGCAACACTTTTGTTTTTGCTCCCATTTTTCCTGAGATGGACCCAAAGATCCAAAATTCACTCCAGATACACAACACTACCATTTCTCTCAAACATTGTTCACAAATCTGTCCAAATGTGTGACAGCGAGCACCTCTGCCCCGCCGAGACAATCCACCCCACCTCACAGGTGCGCCACATCAAGATGCCGATCCGACATCATGACCAGTGCACAGACTGCCCACAATAAAAGGCCACCCCGAAATGTGCTTTTTTTTTTTTTTTTGCTTTATTGGGGGTCTTGGGACTCAGAACCAGTCAGTATCTGGTGTGACCACCATTTGCCTCATGCAGTGCAACACATCTTCTTCGCATAGAGTTTATCAGATTGTCAATTGTGGCCTGTGGAATGTTGGTCTACTCCTCTTCAATGGCTGTGCGAAGTTGCTGGATATTAGTTGGAGCTGGTACACGCTGTCGTATACGCCGGTCAAGCACATCCCAAACATGCTCAATGGGTGACATGTCCGGTGAGTATGCTGGCCATGCAAGAACTGGGACATTTTCAGCTTCCAAGAATTGTGTACAGATCCTTGCAACATGGGGCCGTGCATTATCTTGCTGAAACATGAGGTGATGTTCATGGATGTATGGCACAACAATGGGCCTCAGGATCTCATCACGGTATCTCTGTGCATTCAAAATGCCATCAATAAAATGCACCTGTGTTCTTCGTCCATAACAGCCTTTGAAGAGGAGTGGACCAACATTCCACAGGCCACAATTGATAATCTGATAAACTCTATGCGAAGAAGATGTGTTGCACTGCATGAGGCAAATGGTGGTCACACCAGATACTGACTGGTTCTGAGTCCCCAGACCCCCAATAAAGCAAAAAAAATGCACATTTCAGGGTGGCCTTTTATTGTGGGCAGTCTGGGGCGCACCTGTGCACTGGTCATGATGTCGCATCGGCATCTTGATGTGGCGCACCTGTGAGGTGGGGTGGATTGTCTCGGCGGGGCAGAGGTGCTCGCTGTCACACATTTGGACAGATTTGTGAACAATGTTTGAGAGAAATGGTAGTGTTGTGTATCTGGAGGGAATTTTGGATCTTTGGGTCCATCTCATGAAAAATTAGAGCAAAAACAAAAGTGTTGCGTTTATATTTTTGTTGAGTGTATATGAATCCTTCTCCAAAATCAAGCCTCAGTGCACGAGAGAGCTTCATGAAGACAGTTCTATTCATAAATATGTCTCTGAAACGTTTTGTTCTGGGTGTTGTTGCTTGAATGCAAATGAGGAGGACAGAGGCAGGCCAGTGCAGCGGGTGGGTTGTGGCCAAATACGCCGCTGTTTCCTGGATTAGCGGTACGATGTGCGCTGGCCCCACTTCCGCGTTTTAAGCGCTTAGGAGGATATGAGACGCGTCCCATGAAAAAAAACAGAAAATACAGAAAATAAAATTAAACCCCTGCTGTTTCAGAGGTTCGGAGGCTCAGATAAAGGACATCCGAGCCTGGAGAGACTCTCACGTGTCTCCAGTCTCCTGCTCAGTTTACACATTCCGCAACTTTTAGCCATGCGAAGGGGCCCTAAACAGGGTAGGGGAGCTCACATTATCATTCAAAAACCTCAGAAAGTGAAAATTTCATGCCATGGGACCTTTAAAGTTCACACTGGAGATCACATACAAGTCGTATTTAATTGGAAATGTGAACAACCTCGCAAAAAAAATCGAATTTCACAAAAAATCGGAATTGAGCATTAAGCCCTGCAGTCTGAACCTAGCCATATGCGATCGACCGGTAGATCGCGATCAACTGGTTGGGCACCCCTGCCCTACGTGGTCACTAGAATCATTTGGATAAGTTCAATTCTGCCAATCTCTATTGAACTAAAGGTAAAAGATTGAAAATGTTCAGCTTCTGACATGTAAAAGGCCAATAACAAAGGGTTACTTTACATCTGAAGACAAAACACAACTCTAGGCTAGTTTTTGATGAAGTAATGTGGGTTAAACCTCACAAGAGTTAGTTTTGAGTAATGTAGAGCCTTTTGAATTTCCCTGGGATTGTTGCATCAAAGGTAGAAACCCTACACAGCTCTTATGTCTATAAATCATCCCAAAACATTTCCAGGTCAAAGCCCAATAACAAAACCTATTTTGTATGTATGTTCTTTAAAGTAATACCGAAAATAAGGTTTGTAGATGCAAAAGTTTCTGATGGGAATAAACTGGCCTTGGTCAATAGTTTTTGTGGACCTATGTGCTACAGATGCACAACACCAATGTTATCTGAACTTGAAGCTTGCTTTTTAAGTCATTTGAATTTGAGATCATACCTTCTTTACACGTCCCATACACAGTTTTAAGATGTACCTGTAACAAAACGCCTGCTGAGGTTCAAACAGAGCCCAGTTCTTCTGTCACCACTCGTCTCCTGGGAACAAAACTGGAACAGAGGAAACACACGTTCTACATCAGGCCTTTGATTAGCCCCGAAAACACGGTGTATGTTTACAGTGAGACAAAATGTGTTTGTTAAAAGATGTTAACTCCTGACACCAGTCAAAAATTTGGACAGACTTTTCCATGTATGTTTGTTCTTTACTTCAACAATTAAAGGACAACAAACAATTGTTTCAGATTTTAGGTTTTTTTTTTCAAATAGCCTCCCTTTTCACTTTTGGCATTTCTTTACACTGACAGGGTACAGCTGTGAAGTGAAAACCATTTCAGGAGACTTCATCAAGAAGCTCATTGTGAGATGGGTTTGCAGCTTTGTCAACAAAGCAAAGGGAAGAATGTGAATATAAACATTTTTGTGTTTTTTATTTTGTGTCTTTGTTGTTTGTTTTTTTTTTTTTTGATCTGGCGCGGCGAGAGCCGGAGCTGGTTGCAACGCGCTCCCTTATTTTCCAACTTTTTTTCTGCTCTTACCTGCTTGTTCGTTTGCACACTTTGAAGATTATGTGTATAAGGCTAAGTGCTTCAGATACGCGATGTTTCTGCTCCATTTCAGCCTCTATTTTCCCTGGATTTTAACTTTTTCACCGTTGCTATGTGCGTTGCTATGTGCGGAGGAGCTGCTACGGAGGACGCGCAGAGGCCGACGTTACTTTTTCGTGCTGTTCTTGATCTGTGCGTTGCAACACTGGAATTTCCCCACTGAGGGACTAATAAAGGCATATCTTATCTTATCTTATCTTATAGCTTGCTGCGTATATTTGATGTCTTCTGCATATACAGTAATCCCTTGTTTATCACGGGGGTTAGGTACCCGCAATAAGGGAAATCTATGAAGTAGGACAACTTTACATTTTACAATTATTCTACATGTTTTAAAGCTGTAAACGCCTTAAAACACTGGAATTAAGCTTTTCTCACATTTCTCTCTGGGGGTGGGGGAACAGCTCGCGAAAGGGGAGCGGAGACATGAGTTACTGGATCCGCAGGAAGCACCGCGCTCATCCAACGGCACTGCCACGTCCCGGGACGCGACGCGCACTAACCCCTTGGAGAAGTGCGCGACACGTGCACCCCTCATCGTGGTCAAATCTGTGACAGAGCAGCACGACCGGCGCGAGGCCGGGGCTGCAGACATGAGATCAAACCGCGGCGCCCGGACCATGCCTCCCCCTCAGGACCGCGTCCTTGCAGCCCGAGCCACAAACCAAACATGCACAAACAAACGCAAGAGCCGCACGAAACCAGCAAAAAGCTGCACAGGGTGATTTAGACCTGGTCTAGTCCCGGTTTAGTCCAGGTCTTGACCTGGTCCAGTCCTGGTTTAGTCCAGGTCCAGTCCAGGTTTAGACCTAGTTTAGACCTAGTTTAGACCTGGTGTAGACCTGGTTTAGTTCTGGTCTAGACCTGGTTTAGTCCACGTTTAGTCCCTGGTCTAGTCTGGTCCTGGTCTAGCTCCAGAAAAAAAAACAGCAGTGAACCGCGATAGAGCGAGGGACCACTGTATCTAAAATGCAGAAATTAGTAAAGAAACTATATATATAGTCTCATAGTTTGTAGATAAATTTCATTTTAAATGTCAAAGTTTTCATGTAAATATTGAACAAGTTTGTATTCTGAATGCCAGGTCAGCAGTCACACAAGACTTACAATAGACACAACCCTGCATAGTAAAGATATAAACTACCTGCTTGTCTCCATGGAAATTTTAAAAGACCCATATTATGCTATTTTCTGATCTACTGCGTGTTTTAACATCCTCACCACAAACATACCTGGAGTTGTGTTTTGTTTCATTCACACATTTAACACACAACCCTGAGTTCTTCTCATAAAATATCTAAAACACTCTGTTCCACCTTGTGATGTCATGTGGTAATACAAGAAGTGCTTGCCTGGAAGAATCCATGACTCATCGCTGTACCAGCGAGTGAGTCTGGTAACGCTTGATCCACAGAATGCGCTGCGGTTGCGCGTAGACAGACAGCTAAGTGAACCAATCAGAGATTGCGCCATCTTGATTCAAAACTGAGGCGGAACTTCCGCTGCCTAAGAGTGACTTTGCGGGCAAAGGCGGGTGCACTGACGTCACCATCTTTGAACGAATCAGAATCGCGGAGTCGGTTTGGAACCGGAGGAGCGAGAGTGGATGGAGGGTGTCCAAATGGTATCTCGGTGTATAGGAAATACAGAGAGATATCATTTGGCTGGCCAGGTAAAAGAAGTGCATCTTCAGCCCTGGAATTGGCAATCTCTTCTGAAACAAAGGTAAAATGTTGCTGTTAACTTGAAAACTACCACTTTATGACATCACAGGATGAAACAGAGCATTTTGAGCTCTGGAGATGAAGACAGACGAATAATCAAGGGTCACTCAAACATGTGAAACAGAACTCTAGGTGTGTTTTCTACCATCACTTAAAAGTCACAAGGGATAGTTTTGTAGTACCTACCTAATGCTTTGTCTGGAAGTTTACATTGTATAGCCTTAACTGTATTACATATCTATGCTGAATCAATTGTATATTATCATTTTATACCTCAAAAAAAAAAAAAGAGGGCTTTCCTTTTCTACAGATCTGACCTGTAACTTTGCCTGGAGATGCCACATACTTGTCTTAATACCATACCGTGAACCATTCTGGGCAATGCAATAACATCTCCATGGAGACAAGCTGCTGAAAGGCCCAATAGAAAAGTTTCCCTAACTCACACAGATACTACCTTTACTTCTTTCTTTGCATTTTTAAATTCATTTATCCACACCGTTCTTTTTCTATACAATTAAACAGCTTTTACTTAACCCCAGGCTGTAGCACACTTCTGCACATTCCCTTGTTTATCTTGCAAAACCTGTGAAGTAATAGCAGTAGCAGCATGAATAATTCTGTGAAAATGAGCCCGTAGATTACTGTCATTTCAAAGTGTGTTGGCGTCTTTAATGTGTCAGTCTAGCGTTCATTTTTTATTTCTTCTAAATCTCCAAGTGCGTACATGTGGCTTATCAGAAGCATGGGTATTCCTGTCCAGACCGGAGCCTCGGATTTTCATTTTAAACATGTTAGAAGTTTGAAGATATGTGGAGCTGCCAGGAGGTCCCTGTTAGCACACACAGTGGGGGACTGTACAAAGAGGGGATCATGCTGTCACTGTCAAATGTGTGGGTATAAAAATGGACTTGAAAATGATCGTACAAGCTGAGACAAAACGTTGCAGTCATTTTAGGTTGGAGTTTTGCATTTAAAAGGTACAAGTTTGGGCTCTTGGTTTAAAAAAGGTATTACATTCGCTATTTATTCTGGGTTGTACCTGATTTTCACTGTGTTAAAAACATGAAAACAGAACTAGTTCATTTTAAACCAGGAGTCTCCAACCTGTGCCTTGGGAGCTACTAGCAGCTTTCCACCCCCTTCCAAGTCCCTCCCCAAGGGATTTAGGAATTATACATATGGTGCTGAATAACCAAATTTGATAAATGGGTATCATCGTTGTAAATGTATAATTCTGTGCACAAATACATAGATAATGGTTTATGTTATACAGGCCTCAAAGGCTACATTCAGACTGCAGCCTGTGACCCAAGTGACCCAAATCCAATTTTTTTGCCTCTCTGTGACCTGTATCTGATCTTTTAATGACAGTCTGAACGACACAGATACGATTTTTTCAAACGCGACCCAGGCCACTTGGATATGTGGTCCTAAAACCGATACATATCCGATCTTTTGACTTCAGTCTGAACGGCCTACACGTCATAAACAAGCGACAGTGGTACAAGTAGGCGTTCACAAATCAGGTAATTTGAGCCACATTTTGGTTAATGTCTTAGGAAACTCGTAAAAAACTATCGATGACACTGGTTTGTATTTATTTTAGATAATAAATACAATCTTTAATATTTTAGGGTTGAATTATTGTATAAAATTTAATCATTTAGGTTTTACAGCTTATAAAACATCAGCTGTCCCACATTTTCTTTAACGATCAGTGTTCAGGTAAAATGAGCCACCCGGTCAGCTAAATTGAGCCACTTACCAGCTTAAATGAGCCACCAAAAATGCAAAGCAAAACATTAATTTATTTATCATAAAAACATATTAGTAATTCTAACACACAAAATAAAACATCACATAACGTGTGTGTGTGCATGTGTGAGAGTGCACTTTAGTCCTTTATTGGACACACACTCACGGAGAGGCGTCTTTTCAGTACTATGGCCCTCGTTTATGGAACTGCCGGAGGAGCTCAGGGCTGCAGAGAACGTTCATGTTTTTAAGAGTGGGCTCAAGACTCACCTGTTTAGCTTGGCCTTTGATTGACTTCGGTCATCTGTTTGCTTGTCTTTCGTTAGTTCTTTTGTTTGGTGGTCCACCTGTTTGTTTGTTTGTTTGTTTGTTTGTTCGTCTGCTTATTCGTCTGTTTGCTTGTTTGTCCTCTGTTTGTTTGTTTGTTTGCTTGTCTGTTTGTTTGTTCGTCTGTTTGTTTGTCCGTTTTTTTTGTTGTTGTTTTTTTCCCTCTGACAGCACAGTGGCTGAGTGGCTAGCACTCATCCTTCACAGCAAGAAGGTTTGGGTCGCCCGAGGCTTTCTGTGTGGAGTTTGCATGTTCTCCCCATGTCTGGGTGGGTTTCCTCCGGGCACTCCGGTTTCCCCCACCAACCCAAACATGCGCCATAGGTAAAATCCTCCAGCTTAGGGCCTGACCAAGACTAAATAACAAAATCATGGGGTTGGTCCCCGGGTCTAACATAGAACAATTTCTCCTGTCTGAGATCAATAAAAGTAAATCTTCTAATCCTTAACCACTGTAAGGCACTTTGTGCTACAATTTTGTATGAAAAGCGCTTTATAAATATTGTTTGATTGATTGATTGATTGAACCCAAAAGTATATCCAGGAGGGATAAATAGAACAGACGTGGATAAGCAGGTCTACATATCATCAAAATGCTATGCTAATAGCCTATACCATCAAAATATTAGCTAAAGCTAACTCTGAAGGTGGCTCATTTTAGCTGAAGTGCATGGCTCAATTTACCTCAGTACATTAAGGTAAATTGAGCCACCACCAAAAATACTAATTTCATGAAAAATTGTTTAGCTAAGCAAAAATTCAGCATCATATCTGATAAAGGCTGACACAACATGCATTTAGCCTATTTTTTATAGCTGAAGGTCGATTTTTTTAATGATTTATCAACCTTATAAGTTTCAAGAAAGAATTGTCTGCCAGGCCACTAACCTCACAGTTCTCCTCAGCAGTATGTAAGTGTGGCATTGTCCTGCCCACCATACCAACCATACACCAATCAAATGTATTGTTTTCTATCAAGTAAAGTTGTAGCATGCATTTGATATAGTTTGCAGCCATTGGCTGCTAACATTTAAAGAGATAGGATGCTCAAACCTTAAATGTCTCATTTTAGCTGATGGCTCAAATTACCTGATGTCACCCTACAGTAATCCCTCGTTTATCACGGGTGTTAGGTTCCAGAAATAACCCGCAATAAGAGAAATCCGCGAAGTAGGACAACTTTATATTTTACAATTATTCTACATGTTTTAAGGCTGTAAATGCCTCACCACACACATTATACACTTTTCTCAGATTGGAATTAAACTTTTCTCACATTTCTCTCTCGTTTAAACACTCAAACCTTCGTAGATTTTCAACAAAATGTATTAATAGTGAAGTGTGGGGGAAGCCCCGCCGGACACGCGATGGGAGCGGAGACATGAGTCACTGGATCCGCAGGAATCCAGTGACTTGCGTCGCGCACAACCCCTTGGAGAAGTGCGCGACACGTGCACCCCTCATCGTGGTCAAATCCATGACAGAGCAGCACGACCGGTGCGAGGCCGCGTGTACACCGGGGCTGCGAGCACAAGATCGAACCGTGGCGCCCGGACTGCGTCTTCTCAGCCCGAGCCACAAACCAGCCGCACGAAACCAGCAAAGACCAGCACGTGGTGGTTTAATAATGATTTAGACCTGCTCCAGTCCTGGTTTAGACCTGGTTTAGACCTGGTCTAGACCTGGTTTAGACCTGGTCTAGACCTGGTTTAGTTCTGGTCTAGACCTGGTTTAGTCCTGGTTTAGTCCATGACCAGTCCAGGTTTAGACCTGGTTTGATTCTGGTCTAGACCTGGTTTAGTCCACGTTTAGTCCTGGTCTAGTCCTGGTCTAGTACCGGTCTAGGTCCAATCTGGTCGGTAAAGGTCTACAGTCTCTTAGCCAATCAGGACGCAGAACACAATGTTACACTATAAAAAAAATGTTACACTATTTAAAAAAAAAAAAAATCCACGAAACAGCGAGGTGAACAGTGAACCGCGATAGAGCGAGGGACCACTGTAGACAAATGTTCTTCTCGTCATATGAAAATTGTGTATGGACTCCGTGTCAGTGAAGCAGCAAAGCACATAGCAATCTCACCACTCTCAGCACCAACACGTTCCTTTCTACGGACGTTGCTGCCACTGCCCCACAAAATGCCAAGGCTAAAAACCTTCTTCTCAATCTCTTCCTTAAAACAAATAAGTTGTACATGTTCTGGCTCTGGTACGACAGCAACTTTAAAATCTCCAGGCGCTCAATGCTAGTGTCCATGTTTAGGCGACTTCCGTAAACACTGAGCACGCTCGCTGCATGACGTTGTTGTGTCCTCCAAGGCGCATGCGGGACACTTTTGGGGCGTTTAAAGTTCACACAGGAGATCACACACAAGTCGCATTTAATTGGAAATCTGAACGACCTTGCAAAAAAATTGGATTTGTTGCCTAACTGTTCCATCTAAGGCTTATCGTGGCTCTTGTATTTACTCAATTTCTTGCAACAGCCAAAGTTAGTAAACAAAACGCTATCTTTTCCTGTTTTCTCTCTGTGTGGGAATGTCCTCCAGCTCACAGATGAGATCAAATATCTTGGTCATTGTGTCACCAGTGACCTCTCAGATGACAGACACATGTGCAGCAGTTTAAGCTTTATGGCCCGGCCAGTATGCTTGCCCATAAGTTCTGAATATCCTCCAGTGATGTCAAAATTGCACTTTTAAATTTCTTCTGCTCACCCTTGGCACAACTACAAGAAAAATACTTTGCAGAGTTTGACAATGGCCTATAATTACTTTATTATTAGATACAGACAATACACAGCGGATTTACTCGTATATTGTAAAGAACTGCTTATACAATAGCCTATATCTGTCCTGGGGCAAAATTTTGCTCAAAAATAGGGGGAAAAAATTAATAAAGGCTTTAACCTGCATATTGACAACATTTTACACAAGGTCTTATCCTCAGTTTATGGATCTATATATATTTTTATTATTATTTATTTGTTTATTTGGAAGGGACGATGCATATTAATGAACGCACAATTTGTATAAGATCACACAAACAGACGTAAATATGCCGGATTTAGCACAGTGCTAATTTCCATTCGCAGTCCCAGACATAAAGATATGACCTTGTCTTGTTTGAAGAATCTACAGCACTTTTAAACTACTTAATGCATTAGCTGTAGGCACTGGGGTTTAGGTGAATATTGAGCAATTTTGTTGAAGGATCTGGCAACCTTGTACGTAAGGAGCTCATCTGGCTTTTTGATTAGATAATCAACTCGAGTAGATCATTATTCAAAGGAGCAAAACTTGTCTTGTCTCAGTACAGATTTATTGTATCAGCAGCTCTTGAGGTCAAAATAGAACTCTGCTGTGTGCTTTTTGCATCTAACTATAAAGCATTTTACTGTCTGAAATAAAGAAGTGCACAGCTAGCTTGCTAGTTGTTGTTGTTGTTGTTGTTGTTAGCCTTACCGTGAAAACAAAACTCTGCTCTGGTTTCTGAAAATTATGAAAAACACCTATAAGCTGATCATGGTGAATCATTAGGATGCTCTGAATTCATAAGAAAACTACTGCAAACTGTTTGAAATTAAGTACTGTCACAGAATCAAGAAATGTGCAGTTAGCATGCTAGTTGTTGTCAGCTTTACCATACAGCAAAACATTGTGAAACTTGTCATATGTGCTTGTGAACATTTTTTAATGGCTGAATGCCAGTTGAGATATAGCTGAGATCTACAAACATATTAATAAGCCTCCTATGGCATTATTCTTTTCCTCATTCATCTTTTTCATTGTACGGGCTTCACAAAGAAACTTCAAATTAAAGTAATTCTCGGTTCATCCGTTTCTCAGATGGCAGAGGAGAGGGATCGCACTGTTCTCGAAAAGAACAAAGTGGAGTTATGAGGTGAGAATAGTGTACATCACAGTTTCAGTCTGATCATGATTCTTAGTGGCATTTATATGTGCTTTAAAACGTAATACCGGTTTAAGGTTCAACATCTAAACCCTATGGCTAGTTAGATCAAGGTCAAATGTAGATGAACTTTTTCATACAAGGATTACATTTAAAGGGACAGTGTGTAAGATTTTTACCCGTTAATTACAGAAATTGAAGATACCCATTCAAAAATACAGTGTTTTCCAAGCCTTTTCACTTCCATCATGAAATCAAAGTATTCTGTTGGACTTAGATATACCTGCATAAAAGGGTGATCGTCCCCATATAGAGGCAGCCATTTTGATTACGAGAGCCACAGAAGGACATCTGGGCTCCGCCTTCGGCAAGGCTCGTGGTTTTGGGTAAACAACGACAAGCATGTTGCCGGATCACACGTCGTAATGGATCTAACACGTGTTTTGGACGAAATTGTTTTACTGGATTTTATTCGCTGGATCCTTATGGACAGATTGAGACCAAGTTTATGGTGAAATACAGAGTTTGACCTGTGCAGAGCCTTCAAAGGTAAGCTAAGTAACAAACCTTGTTTTGTGCTTTTCCGTATAAAAGCCCCATGTGCTCGGGGAGTGATTGTTGTGCCGGGAAATGAATTGCATAGTCAAAAAGAGGAGACTGTAAGGTTTCATTTGATGTGTAGATTGTCATGGTACACGATCGGGAATGTGTGTTTTCATGTGAAAAGAAAAAAAAAACAGTGAACGGGACCGCGTTTTATTTATACCGTAGTTGTCGGCGAGTGCTCGCACAGCGCCGGGTGCGCTTCACGCGTTCGTGCGCGGGTACGCGAGCTGACGAGCTGCCTGGGTGACCCTCGAGGTCTGCCGTAGCTAAAACAGGAAGTGCAATAGCCACCATCCACCTATGCGCCACGAATCCTACACACTGTACCTTTAAGGTTAAAATCCACTTTATTATCAACACAGCGAAAGATGTCCTCTGCATTTGACCCATCCTCGGCATCCATCTCCAAGACTTCTAAAGGAAGGACTACCTTAGCTTAAAGAAGTACACCAATACCCTCAATCTGATGTTCTTCTAACTACTGTGACATGTACATGCACAGTCAAAGCAGGTAAGCCCCATGTATGGATGAGTTTCATACATCAACATAAACCATGATCATTAGACTAATCCTTCAGGTAGTTCTGACTCCTGCTTTCTACTGCCCCCGTGACACTGACAGTTTGCCCAGGTGGCAGTGAAGAATCGGTCAGCTCCTTATATGTGGATCTCCCAAACACCAGCATCAGCAGATTACAACGTTTCAAAAACACAGGGGTACTAAAGAAAAAGCTCTCATCACCCTAGTTTTAGCTAAATTCCATTGGCTGCCAGTGAAGTTTGGAATAGATTTTAAAATGTTACCATTTGCTTTTAAAGATCAACCTCCCACAATTTCCTCCATCCCATTTCCAAACCAAAAGCCATACCTTCTGTCGTAGCCCCCAAACTTTGGAATGAGCTCCTGATCCATGTAAAGAATGGATCATTTTAATACTTTGTATTTTATTATTCATTCATTCATTCATTTTCTTCCGCTTTTCCATTTTCTGGGTCGCGGGGGCAGCAGTCCAAGCAGTGTTCTGCTGCCCAGAACACAATGCACCAGCCCCCATGAATCCTTCCGCGGGTGGTGGGTCCACAGGAGGACGGCTCACGTCACAACAGGCCTTGATGTATCTTCTGCCATAGGGGCTACCAGTGTCCACAGACACTGGGGGCGAGGTGGGGTTAAGTGTCTTGCCCAAGGACACAACGGCAGCACTCATCTGTGGGATCTGATGGGATCATATGCGGTCAACCCGTCAAGAGCGGGATTGTCTTTAGCACTTTAGTACAGCTCTGTTGTTTTTATTGTGTTATATAAAGAAAGTGCCTTGTCTTGGCTCACTCTTAGCTGATTTTTTTTTTTTTTTTTTAACAAAACAGTGTACATTAATCTTAACCAGGACACTGGCAAGTGACGCAGTGGCTGAATTTGGAGTAAATTGAAGTGCCGTGTAAATTACATTTACATAATTAAACCTTTATGGGTGTGTCATATATTTGTAATCAGCACTGTACTACACTATACTACACAATAATTACGTGAAGTTTTTCTCAAACTTCACTTAATAAGACTCCATGTTTGGCCTTAGCCTTTATGGTAATGCACAAACTAATACACAACTTCTTTTAGCTTCACCGCGTACAATTCCTCAGCTGGTGCCGGAGTGCTCTGAGGCTGAGGCCGATCGCTCTTCCATTTGTCGGATTGATTTCTGTGTTTGCGTGGATGAGGGATTATGTCGCCCAGTTGCATGCTGGGATATGCAGGCAAATGAGCTGACTGATAGCGCACCTCTAACACCTGGGATCAATAGACCCACTGCTCATTTGTACAAGTGACTCTGGCGACACACACGCTAACCGACCTGCATGCAAATAAAGGAAGACGTACAGATCCAAGCAACAAAGTAGTGGGAGCAGAGATTTTCCAGGGTCAAATGTGTAATGAATTAACAAGAGCATTTAAATAATTAAAAAGCTTGAGAGTTGCACGCTGGGCGATTATTGCCATGTGGCTCTGTGGAATTAAATATGTTTTGATCCGTAATTAACATCTGTGGTTGACTGGCACCAGTGTTATTTTGACAACAGATGTTTGCTTTTTAATTTTAGTCAATATTTAGTCGAACAAGAACAAACATTAAAGAATAAACTTTATGCATTATTTGTATTATTGCCATTTTTTGAATTTCATGTTTTAGAAGTACAATTATGTCTAATTAAAGTACCATATCTTATTTCCCAGTTTCAGCGTTCTCCATACTGAAATCTGGTGCAGCTCACCCTCTACTGGCAGCAGAGGGAATTACCATGGCGGAAAAAACAAAACAAAACAGAATCTTGGCTCATAATGAACATGTCCAGACATGTTAATGTAAGCAAGTAGTGAAAACGAGTTTGCTAATGGACTTAAAAGCACCTGCGTGAAGTTGGCACACCTACACAAAAACTATGTAAATCGTTTGTGCTTCGTTTGTGCTGTTTTGTGCTGTTTTGTGCTAGTTTTTGAGATATTAACGATTCTTTTATAGGTCAAATTGGGGTCAGCCAGCCCCCCACGAAGCTTAGAAATGCTCTAAAATGGCCCAAAATGGTGTCAATCGTTTGTGCTTCGTTTGTGCTGTTTTGTGCTGCAAAAAGTTTCGTTTGTGCTGCTTTAGTTTTCGAGGGGGGGCTGGCTGACCCCAATTTGACCTATAAAAGAATCGTTAATATCTCAAAAACTAAAGCAGCACAAACAAAACTTTTTGCAGCACAAAACAGCACAAACAAAGCACAAACGATTGACATAGTTTTTGTGTAGGTGTGCGTTTGATGGGGGGGTCAACTTCACGCAGGTCTTAAAGGTCCTATGGCATGAAATTTTCACTTTCTGAGGTTTTTGAACGTTAATGTGAGCTCCCCTACCCTGTTTAGGGCCCCCCCCCCATGGTTAAAAGTTGCGAAATGTCTAAACTGAGCATTTGCGATCCTTTTCTGCGTTACACAAAACCAGTGTTGAAACGGGCGAGTTCGGACAAGACACCTTATTAACGTCAGATCGGCAAATGCAGCTCCAGCCCCTCCCTCTGTCTCCGCTCAGCGTCCCTGTATATTCCGCCCATAGAGTTTGGACTGTGAATGCGCTACGCAATGCGAAATGCGTTTTTTTATTTGCCTGGAGGCACGTCCGAGTGTTTCTAGGCTCGGAAGTCCTTTAGCTGAGCCTCTGGACCTTTGAACAGCAGTGGTTTGATTTTATTTTCTGTGTAAATATGCTTTTTTTCATTGCAAAGTCTCCCATCTGTCTTCCTGTGTTAAACACGGAAGCGAGCAGACAGCGGTGCAGAGCTGCGCTTCCAGCGGGGGAACCCCCCGCGCTCCTTAGCCAATCTCTCTGTCCTTCTCATTTGCATTGAAGCAGCAACACCCAGAATAAAGCATTTTAGACACATATCTAGCCTCATGAAGACTGTCAGAGTCATATCTCATGCACTGAGTGTTGATTTTGAAGAAGGATTCATTTAGAGTATTAGGGAACCATTAAGGAGCCATATAAAAGCATCAAGAAGTACCATGTCATGGGACCTTTAAAACCTGCACAGGATTTCTACCTATGATGCAACAATAATGGGAAACTCCTAACTGTGTGTTTTTTGAAGCTCAGAGGCAAACAACTTTACTGAAACCAGCATGAATGAAAACTAAATGCAACTCCAGGTGTGTTTTAGATGAGAAAACAATGTTATTACATGGTTAAGCTCATAAAAATACATTTTCATATGTGTATTTTTGTTGTCGATTTTAAATGTGCACTGTGTTACTTTTCGATTCCACTGTACCTAAAAAAATAAAAATCCTGATCCATTCTTATTCTGTTAGATGAGGAGTTGTTTTTATTGCAGTATCCATTCTTGCTTTGTGGTGCTGAGTTATCTATAGCCACAGTTACCCTAAGTCTGACCACCAACAAAACCCAACAAGAATGTGCTATGGTCAGAGCTAAAATTGAACCAGCAACCATATTCCTCAGGCACTGAAGAATATATAGCTGGTGCATAAAGTAGTGACAGGGTTTATTTATATCCACTGCTCACTAATGCATGCTGTTCATAATGTACCGCTGTGGAGGTGAATCCAGCAGGGGTGAATCTACTGGTGTTTTTTTGGTCCTCTGCTCTATTTTATTGAAGTTCTAAAGCAGGTACTCTCTTAAAGGTAACCTGCGGTGCCACTGCGCTGTTTGCTTCCATGGAGACGTTAGATTGAGAAAAGAACTCGGTTTGTTTGTCAAATATATGTGAATGAAACAAAACACAACTTCAGGTATGTTTTTGAACAACATAGATCAGAAAATAACAATATAGGCCCATTAAAGATTTCTATCACATTTTTTAATGTTACCCGCTTGTCTCCATGGAGATATATAAGTTTCAGCTTTTTTGTGGAAGACTCTAAATCAATAACAGAGGCAAGCAGGCAACGCACCTCCTAAGCTACATAGTGTACATACAGCTCTGGAAAAAAATAAGAGGCCACTGCAAAATGAATAGTTTTTCTGAATATACTACTTAAAGGTATGTGTTTGGGCAAAAGTAACATTTTTGTTTGAGTCTATAAACTACTGACAACATTTCCCCCAAATTCCAAAAATAAAAATATTATCGTTTAGAGCATTTATTTGCAGAAAATGACAAATGGTCAAAATAACAAAAAAGGTGTTTTCAGATCTCAAACAATGCAAAGAAACAAGATCAAATTCATTTTAAAACAACATAATACTAATGTTTACACTTAAGAAGAGTTCAGAAATCAATATCTGTTCTCCACAAGTCTTTCACATTGTTCTTGGGTGACTTTATTCCACTCCTGGTGCAAGAACTGAAGTAGCTCAGCTTTGTGTTTATGTTGGAATTGAACAGACGCTGGAATGGAATGGCTGTAATACATGTAGAGAAAAAAAAATGCAGTTTTCCAGAGCTGTAGTATACATATTTTGAGAAGTTTTGTTTTTTAAGATCCGTTTAATATCATATCATGGGATTTTAATCAACTACAAAGTGCAGCATGGGCAGCTCAAAGGATACAAGTAAGGCAATGCTGGATTGTGTGAAATTAAGTGTTTCTTGTGTATCCATAGAAACTGGCAAAAGGCTAGATAAGGTGCTCAGGAGCTATGGACCTTTGAGGTGTTACTGGCTTTTTACACCAAATGTGGCGGAAGACCCTCCAGAGGAAATACTCTGAGACTCTCCAGAGGAAATACTTTGAGGGAATGGACCATTTCATCACCAGCCGAAACAACAGAGCAGAGTGTGAGACTTACATCCAGTTGAGAGAACAGCACAGACATCCTCCCTATCCACAAATGCACAAAGCTCTTACCTTCTGCACATTTTCACAAACAAAACAATCAGTGTTGTCACTAAGGGCCTGTTTACACGAGAATGTTTACAGGTAAAAACGACTAAATATTTTATCAGAAGTGCCTTTTGTTTAGACGGTGACAGTGTTTTGCTGGCTTAAAAACGCAAAAAATTGAAACCGCCCTCCAAAGTGGAAAACCTGAATACGCTCCACCGTAGCGTTTTTGTCTACACTGCCCAAGACGCAAAACTCAAATCTGCTGACGTCGCATACACTTTTACGTCACCGTTTCTGGATATTTATAGTCAATTAATTAAGTAAGTAAGTGCATTAAGTAAATTAAGCAAAATAAATTCAATTAAAAAGTTAAGAAAATTAAATTAAAGATCCCATGACATGGTACTTCTTGATGCTTTTATATGGTGCCTTAATGGTTCCCTAATACTGTAAATGAATCCTTCTTCAAAATCAACACTCAGTGCATGAGAAAGACACATGTACAGAGTCAGAGTCAAAAAATAACTCTCTGAACGACTCATTCTGGGCCTTGTTGCTTGAATGCAAATGAGAAGGACACAGATTGGTTAGAGGAGTGGGTGGGTGGGGGGGCCAAATGCGCCGCTGGTTCCTTGTTTTAGCGGTGCGCTGTGCCTGGCCCCACTTCCGCGTGTGTAAGCGCGAAGGAGGAAAGGAGAGCCTTTCCAATGAAAAAAAACACATTTTCACAGAAAATAAAATTAAACCACTGCTGTTTGAGGTCCAGAGGGTTGGGTAAAGGACTTCCGAGTCTAGAAACACTCGCATGTGCCACCAGGCAAATAAAAAAACGCATTTCGCATTGCGTAGCTCCTCCGCAGTCCAAATTCTCTGGGCGTGATTTCCAGAGACAGGAGGTGGAGGTCCAGACGGTGGTGGAACTGAATTTGCATTTCTTTTTTCGATCTGACGTCAATAAGGTGCCTTGTCCAGAATCGCCCATTTGAGCTGTGTTTTTTTCAAACGCAGAAAAGGATCGCAAATGCTCAGTTTAGACATTTCGCAACTTTTAGCCATGGGGGGGGGGCTAAACAGGGTAGAGGAGCTCACATTAACGTTCAAAAACCTCAGAAAGTGAAAATTTCATGCCATGGGAACTTTAAGTAAATAAATTAAGGAAGATTCTATGCATGCGCGCGGACATAGTGATAATGTATCACAGCACCACCTAGCCACCTGGCACGCATACCCAATCGAATTCCACACACTTTTGCGTCACCGTATGCACGCAGATTTCCTCCCGAAAACACTCATCTAAACACGGAATAAAAAGTGAAGACGCGACCCCATTTGCGTCTTCTGTTAAGACCGTCATCATATAAACGTAGCCTAAAAATGTGTCCCACCACGGAAGCTGAGCCCTGATGTCGGCATTACAGATTCTCAGGAAATGCGTTTTTTTCAAAGTTTGTGATTTTCGTTTTTACATTTTTTATTTCAAATGGGCTTCTTTTTGGCAAATGAAACGGGGCGTGTATAAATCAACATATTTCCCCAAGCTCGCGCGTCTGCCAATCCTGTTGCACCTTCCAACAGCCAAAGTGGACCAAAGTGCTGTACAACATTAAAAACAAGATAAAACAATAAACAATAAACATCATACAAAGAGGTCAACAAAGCACATTATGCCATTAAAATAAAGAAAGTGTCACAGGGCCACTAAGTGTTAAAAGCCATTCTAAATAAGTAGGTTTTAAGTTTGGATTTGAACAGAGGCAGGTCAGTGATGGAACGTAACTCAGTGGGCAAAGAGTTCCAGAGACGATCACCCCACTGTTTGCCCTGGAACCGGGGGACCTCCAGCAGATGTTGCCCAGCAGATCGTAGAGCTCTGCTGGGTTGGTGAAGGGTCAAAATCTCATACAAGTAGGAAGGTGCAAGACCACTGACTGCATTAAAAACAAACATCAAAAATTTTAAATGAATTCTGAACTGGACATTGAGCCAGTGCAAGGAGTACAGGACAGGGGACCACTGCATTTTTTTTTCTGAAATCAGCATCTCTACATGTATTACAGCCATTCCATTCCAGCGTCTGTTGAATTCCAACACAAACACAAAGCTGAACTACTTCAGTTCTTGCACCAGGAGTGGAATAAAGTCACCCAAGAAAAATGTGAAAGACTTGTGGAGAGCAAGCCAAGACGCATGAAAGCTGTGATTAAAAATAAGGGTTATTGCACCAAATATTGATTTCTGAACTCTTCTTAAGTGTAAACATTAGTATTATGTTGTTTTAAAATGAATTTGATTTTGTTTCTTTGCATTGTTTGAGGTCTGAAAACATGTATCATGTATCTCTTTTTTGTTATTTTCACTTTTATTTGTCATTTTCTGCAAATAAATGCTCTAAACGATAATATTTTTATTTGGAATTTGGGGGAAATGTTGTCAGTAGTTTAAAGACTCAAAGAAAAATGTTCCTTTTGCCCAAACACATACAGTGCCGTGAAAAAGTATTTGCCCCCTTCCTGATTTCTGTGTTTTTTGCATATTTATCACTCAAAACATTGTCAGATCATCAAACCAATTTTAATATCACACAGAAACAACCCAAGGAAAGACAAAATTCAGTTTTTGAATGATGATTCCATTTATTAGTGCACAAAAAAAATCTAAACCTATCTGGCCCTATGTGAAAAAGTAATTGCCCCCTTAATCTAATAGCCAGTTGAGCCTCCTTTGACAGCAATAACTGTAACCAAACGTTTGCGATAATTGGTGATGAGTCTTTCACACCGCTGGGGAGGGATTTTGGCCCACTCTTCTATGCAGAATTGTTTCAATTCTGCCATATTGGAGGGTTTTCTTGTATGAACTGCCCGTTTAAGGTCACACCACAGCATCTCAATCGGATTTAAATCCGGACTTTGACTTGGCCACTCCAAAACCTTAATTTTGTTTTCTTTGAGCCATTCAGAGGTGGACTTGCTGGTGTGTTTTGGATCATTGTCCTGTTGCATGATCCAAGAGCGCTTGAGTTTGAGGGCACGAACTGATGGCCGGACATTCTCCTTCAGGATCTTCTGGTAAACAGCAGAATTCATTTTTCCGTCAATCACAGCAAGTTGTCCTGGTCCTGAGGCAGCAAAGCAGGCCCAGACCATCACACTGCCACCACCATGCTTTACTGTGGGCACCATGTTCTTTTTATCAAATGCTGTGCCATTTTTACGCCAGATGAAACGGGCTGCAGACCTTCCAAAAAGTTCAATTTTAGACTCATCAGTCCACAAAATGTTTCTCCAAAAGTCTTGAGGGTCATCAAGGTGCTTTTTGGCAAAGGTGAGACGAGCCTTTGTGTTCTTTTGTGAAAGCAGTGGTTTTCTCCTGGGAACTCTTCCATGGATGCCATTTTTGGCCAGTGTTTTTCTAATGGTGGAGTCATGAACACTGACCTTAACTGAGGCCAACGAGGCCTGTAGTTCTTTCGATGTGCGTCTAGGTTCTTTTGTGACTTCCTGAATGAGCCGTCGTCGCACTCTTGGAGTAATCTTAGTTGGTCGACCACTCCTGGGAAGGGTTGCAACTGTTCCCAGTTTCCTCCATTTTTGAATAATGGCTCTGACAGTGGTTCGCTGGAGCCCCAGAGCTTTGGGAATGGCTTTGTAACCTTTTCCTGAATTATAGACTTCTATCACTTTTTTTCTCATTTGTTCTTGAATTTCTTTGGATCGTGGCATGATGTGTTTGTTCTTGAGATGTTGTAGCCAACTTCACTTTGTTTGACAGGAACTATTTAAGTGATTTCTTGATTCAACACAGGTGGTGACAATCAGGTGTGGGTGTGGCATGTAGAACTGAACTAAGTTTTCTCAAAACTGTGGTTAGTCACAGTTAGTTTGTGATTTAACAAGGGGGGGCAATTACTTTTTCACATAGGGCCAGATAGGTTTAGATTTTTTTTGTGCACTAATAAATGGAATCATCATTCAAAAACTGAATTTTGTCTTTCCTTGGGTTGTTTCTGTGTGATATTAAAATTGGTTTGATGATCTGACAATGTTTTGAGTGATAAATATGCAAAAAACACAGAAATCAGGAAGGGGGCAAATACTTTTTCACGGCACTGTAGCTATAAGTAGTAAAATCAGAAAAACTGATCATTTTGCAGTGGCCTCTTATTTTTTTCCAGAGCTGTATGTATAAAATGTAAAATACCTGTCCCGAAGTCATCAAAAGCATGTTTAAAAGAGAAGCCATATGAATGCATTCTCCATTCTCTCATTCGCCATTTTGCCGTGGAAGGAATCAACCACTAATACCCAATACAAACACACAACTACAGCCCCAACTTAGGCTGAGCTCCACGAATCATTATTTGCAGCCAATGAAGGAAACAGGACAAGCTAATATATTCCAGTCGTTGCCCAGTGCGTCTTGAATCTTGACAATAGTGGCGAATAAAGCAGCGTGTATGTGACAGTGGACATGCATATTTGATCACATCGCGGGGGCTCGTCCTGTCAGCCCACCACTTCCGACATGTCCCAGAACGCAGTGGATCAATACTGAGATCCTCCACATGCATTATGTATGGATTTAGTCATTGTACACTATTAATGTAGCGCCCATTGTCACATTATATCACATTTCCTTGTATTGATGGGGAGATTACAGATGTGGTGCAGAGCCTGGTTCACATAACATGCAAAGGAGCGGGCTATCTATAGAACTGTGTATTGTGTTATAAGATTTATAAGGTCATGATATTATTGAATCTGATGTTCATGGTTCAAATGCGCTGTAATGGGCAGGCTTGTGTTGCGGAACAAATATAGGAACGGTCTTTCTTATTGATTGTGTGGTATTTTCAAAACAAATGAAAGAAAACTGACGTTGAACATGATGAATACTATTAATGATAAGAGCCAAGAACTCACTGCATTTTAAAATATTACACGAAATTGACTCTTGTGAGCTTTAACTTTAAATTATAATGTTGTTACCTCAACAAAAACAGACCCAGAGTTGTGCTTTGTAGCCATGTAGCAGTAGTTTTCAAGTTAGCAGCTGTCTTTTACCATTAGTTCAGTAGAAATGGGCAATTCCAGAGCTAAAATCATCCAAATGATTTTAGTGAAGGTGTATGGAGTTTAAAAATCCAGTGGAGCACTTCTTGGATCACATGGAACAGAGTGTATTCTGTTTGAGAGAAGAACACAACCAAAACATGCAGGGTTTGTGAGTTAAGAGAAATTACTTTATTGATCTCACACAGGAGAAATTGTTCTCAGCATTAGGGATGGGAATCGAGAACTGGTTCCTGTTGAGAACCGGTTCTGTGTGTTTCAATTCCACGGAATCGATTAGCAGTTTATCTAACGATTCTCTTAACGATTCCAGCCAGTACGAATTACGCACAAAAGTGGTGGGATTGATATGTGCTTCGCCGCTTCACTGATACGGAGTTTATATACTATTTTCACATGACGAAAAAAACTTTTGTGAAAATGGACTTTTAACTTCCACTTGGACACATGACACGTTCAGGAGACGTTCGGGACAGGTTCGTTTCTCCGGAGCTTGTGTAAAACGTGCTGTCGAATACTTAGCAGCAGAAAGTCCAGGGATATAAGCTAATACGCAAATACACGTGGAGACACGCAAATTTTCCGACAACAGAGCGACACTGGGTGAGTCATATTATTATCATATTATTTCTGCATCAAATGGAGATATTAGGTGAAAGCAGCGGCTTGTGTCAACATTAGACCAGGACTAAACCTGGACTAGACCAGGACAAAACCAGGACAAAACCAGGACTAAACCAGGACTAGACCAGGACTAGTGCTAATCTTGGTGCTAATCAAACAGTTTGTTCTCCTTTTTTCCTCAAATTAGAATCGATAAGAGAATCGATAAAGAATCGAATTGTTAAGCAGTATCGATAATGGAATCGGAATCGGAAAAATCTTATCACTTCCCATCCCTACTCTGCATTTAACCCATCCTGTTATTAGGAGCAGTGGGCAGCACATGGCTGCGCCCGGGGACCATCGCCATGATCTTTTTGCTTAGTCTTGGTCAGGACCTCAGCTGGAGGATTTTGACCTATGGTGCATGTTTATTTGGTGCATGTTAAACTTGTGTGAATTAAACTCCAGGCATTTTTTTGATGAATTATGACTGTATGACATCTTCAATCAATAGTCACTTTCAGACTGTCGGGCCAAAGCCGAGTCAGCAGGGGCGTATCGGGGCTAAATGCTTTCACACATCCAGGGCCAGGTGCTAACAGGGGCTAGGGGATAATGGCCCGCGATTTCTGGCCCAAGCAAAACGATGGGCCAAGAGGGGCCAAAGGCGGTGTCAAGGTCGGGGCGGAGGTCAGGGCGGGGCCAACATTTGGAAGCAAAATAAAGCGAAGATGGCAGAGTATTACCTGTCATTACCGTCACAAAAAAAGTAAGAAGATGGATCGCCAGTTCTGGTCAGCTGAAGATGTCCATGCTCGTACGTAGCCTCCGTAACAGCTTCTTTCTTTCTTCATCGAACTCCTCATCCTGTTTCCGTCGGAACATGATCATGAGCGTGTGCAGAGGTTCCATAGCGTTCATTATGAGTGTTGTACCGTCAGGGTTGGGAGGATTACTTTAGAAATGTAATCCGGTATAGTTACTAGTTACTCCTTAAAATATGTATTCAGTAACGTAATCCCGGTACTATAATATTAAAGTAATGTAACTTGATTACTTTCAGTTACTTTTGGATTACTTTAACACCAAATATCCTATAACAACAAGAAAACAAGAAAATTACAATACAATTAAAAGTTTTTAGGAGGACAAGTACAGTTCTATGTGTAGTTTTAACAACTGTTCTCACTATAAGCCAAGTCACTAGTAAACAAGGTCACTCACTAAACCAAACATCTAAACACCTATGACTTCAACGAAATTATATTTTCAGTTAAAGTTTTAGTTTTACCGGGACAGTCATCTTGCCCGATCTCCGCAGCTGGACAGGATGTTCGTCCAGCTTGCGTGCTGGCCTACATCTAACGACAGCTTTGCTCGGAATTGTCTAAAGGGTCTTCATGGATCAGTTAACATGACTATGTTGCCTAGATAATGTTTAAATATTGTAATATCGTTCTACTAATGCACAAAGTGTACTTGTGACCACAAACGTTAGCTAGCTTGCTAATAGTTTGCTAGTCGATAGCTAACTCGAAACTGGCTCCTACCAATGAATCAAGACAAAGAAATGACTCATATTCACACATAACATGACTGAAGCAGGACATTTAGGGCCTGTCAGTATCAAAGCGTTAATATTAGCAATCTTACCTGTAAATGTTTCTTGAGATTGGAAGTAGAATCCTTGGACATTGACAGGTGTTTAACCGCTGGAAGGCACAATTTGCACTGCACTGTGATGTTGTTCCCTTTGTCTTCTTTAAAAATAAAATTCTCCCTAAATTTCCACCCGCTAAATGCGTTTTTTGAAACCATGCCCGCTGCAAGTTTAGTCCGTAGTGCGCGACCTGCGCGAAGTTCAGTGCGAGCCGCTGCAAGTGTATTCCACAGCGCGCGCCGCTGCAAGTTTGTTTCACAGAGCGCGAGTCTGTACGTTCTGTTTTCCCTACATATGACCTCCGGCTTTAAATGAAAAAAATGAAATAACATAAAATGCTTTCAAATTGTAATCCTGCTAAGTAATCCCCATTTTCACTAAATGTACCTGTAATCTGAGTACGTCTTTTTCTTTGTAACTGTAGGGGAATACAGTTACCTTTTTTTTGTATCCTTTTACTTAACGCCGTTCCATGTAATCCGTTACTCCCCAAGCCTGTGTACCGTTCATAGTCAGCGGTATCGGCAGTAGTTTTTGGTCTGATACTTGGTCATATACAAATCATCTTCTGTCATCGTGCTACTGAATTGCCCGCCTATCCTGTTTCAAAATGGGCTGTATCAGTGACGTTTCCGCAAATGGGGGCGTAACACGGAGAGTCTAGTAGCCCAACAGTGTGAACACAACTGGTCTCAGGGCATGGGGCTAGTGGGCTGGGACTATAAACACAGAGGTGGCCCCCTAGTGGCCCGGCCCGGCCTGGCCCGACAGTCTGAAAGCGGCTAATCAGATTCAAATATTTTCTTGGGACCAATATCCAGACCATAAACAGAAGCACCTAGCTGGAGAACTCGCATGTTAGGTTCATTACTTATAGCATGTTCTGATGGGGGGAAAAAAATACCTGAATTGCATCCTCTCTTAGCCATATTACATTGACAGTAACCGTGAGTGCTTGTATGTGTATGATGTAGCTTCCTGCTGACAGTGACATGATTGCGTTTGGTTGTTAAAGCTGTGGAGTTCTGAAGCAGAGTCCTGTTGTTCGTGGTACATGTGTTTATACCAGTCTCACATGTGTCTCATTTATGTGGGAATAAAGGCCCCGGGAAGCTCTGCACTGACAGCCATACACGGAGAGATGCTGCATTTATGTGGGTTATTAGAATGCAGGAGGCTACTGTAGAATACTGACTGTACGGCTGAGATCAGACGAGAGCAGGCATTCTCAAAGTGGTATAGCCGTATATCATCGCACAAACATAAAACAGAATGATAATTATAGAACAGAAGAATTTATTGTCAGAGAAAAACAATGAAATGCAGATTTGCACCACCAGGTCAAGCAGCAGCACATAACTGCAGATATTACTGGAGTAAATAACATGCTTGTAGTGATTCCTCTGACACTGTTTTTAAGTGTGCTGGTCATGTTCACATAGACTTTTTTTTTTTAATGACTTTTTTGTGCACATAAAGCAAATATCACACAAAAGAAGAACACAAACACAAAGACTATTTCTTTTCAAAATGAAAAAGTGCAAGAGCAGTGATTTTAACATTTATTTGTGATGGGATTGTCAAATAACTTAGCGATCTTAGGTGTATTCTCATGACCCAGCAGGGTTAAAGGCCACTGAAATGTTTTTAAGTGAACAATATGTAACTAGGAGGTGGCACTTCACCTGCATGATTTTACGGAAATACACTTACAAGTTAAAACCATACTTTGGGAGATTCTCTAATTTTCATGGATATAGATAAGTTTGCTATACTGGAAAATGATCATCAAAGCAAGAATATTTCCATGGAAACAAGCAGTAGTCAGGCTTGTGGAAGTGCAAACCTGTTAGGACACATCTCGTGGCCAGCCCTCCCCTGTTGTATTCTCACACTTCACCACTAGATGCTGTCTACATTACTGCTGTCTGAACATAGGTGAGTCTGACTGAAGGCCAGGTGAAGAGAGGGGAGGTGAGGGTTGGGGAATAGGTTTCACATCTGCCCTCCACTGACAGATAAAATTGAAATAAATGAACTGATAAGGAAGCTAATCAATAATTTAAGTTATGTTTTGGAAGACAGGAGTGGGATACAATAAATCGTCTTCTTTCCACTCCTTTTCGAGCAAAAAAATTAACAACTATATTTGACTGTATTTTGGTTACATGTATTTATTTCCTTGTGTTGACCTGCTCGAAATGAATAAATGAAATGTACCCATGGTAGCTTTAAACACCAGGTTTAAATGCCCTTTTTGATTACCCAAATGATGACATTCTTTAATATCACAGTGGCCTTTAAACATTTCCATTCACTAGCAGTAGTATTAGGTGGTTAAAACAATATTTACAGGACTTTAGTAGTGAACCATGGTCAAATCATGTGCATTTCAAATAAAAAGAAGAAATAGAGTCCCACATGACAACAAGACTCCAACTCTGCTGTAGTAGAGTGGTCAATTTTAAAAGCTGTTCTTAATACACATATTTTTACTGTGGCGTAATCACTCCCCAAAAACTATTTTGGGTCAGTATCATGTAATTACATGAAAAGTTTCATGTTATAACATGATATTTATCACGTTATAACATGAAAGTATCATGTTATTTCATGATGTTTTTTCACGTTATAATGTTAAATTATCACGTTATTACATGATATGAAATTATCACATTATTTCGTGATAGGCATTTAACATGTTATTTCATGATATAATGATATGTTCAGTAAAAGGAAAAATTCAATTTGTCAACTGGACAAAGTTTATTTGGTCGAAAACGTTTCGCCGCTCACCCAAACTGCTTCGTCAGTTCTGGTTAGAGTGCTGATGGACACTGCTGATATCTAGCTGCAGGGAGGAGCTAACTACACTGAAATTATTCTGAAACTATCCCACCTCTTTGTTTTTCAGTTTCTGTCTGGGGTCTTGTTTAGCATAGCCATTCACTATCATAATGGGTGTTTTTACACCTCTGGACTTGATCTGGCTAGCCCTATTGTTTCCTTTGTTTGTTTTGATTTAGGTTTGAGAATGGAATTATAGATGGGAGACAAATAGTGTCTGACCCCTCCATTCCTGTTCAAGGAAGGATTCTCTTTTTTGGAAAAAATCGCCTCTTTAACTCCCCTCTCAAACCAGTTCTTTTCCCTGGCTAAGATCTGAACCTCACTGTCCTCAAATGAATGGCCCGTGGCTTCTAGGTGGAGATGTACGGCAGATGAAGGTCCACTCTGGCACGCCCGTCTGTGTTGGTACATCCTCTTGTGAAGTGGTTGTTTTGTTTCTCCAATGTAGCGCTCACTGCAGTCTTCACTACGCTGAATAGAGTAGACCACATTGCTTTGTTTGTGGCTCGGTGTTTTGTCCTTTGGGTGGACCAGTTTTTGTCTTAAAGTGTTTGTGGGTTTGAAATAAACTGGGATTTCATATTGTCTGAAAATCCTCTGTAGTTTTTCAAATGTTATAACGTGAAAACATCCAATATGGCTTTACTTGATTTCATTATTACATCAGCTAGTCACACAGCCCTCAGGGAATGTTGGACGTCTCTCACGGTATATGCTTTTATTTCCTTCTTGGCATGAGGCACTGGCAAATATTAACGTGTCTTAGGATGGACGGGATTCAAATTGGCAACGCTACGCAGGTGACTGAAATCCCCACCATTGTTCAATTCTTTGAGTGTGGTTACTTGACCCAGTTATGTAGCATCTTTTGGAAAACACATCACCGTGGGTATCTCTTAGAAACTGCTGTGTTTGCTCCAGTGCACAATTCTCTGTGCCCAGATCTAACCAGATACAAGGAGTGCCCACTCTGCTGCCAACCTCATCACTGAAATACCCAGTAATGACTTTAGGGCTGCTTTTGGTGGAGTAGGCGTGAAGTCAAATCATCACATGAGAGAATCCATCCACTGCTCCATTGATGCATATGCCATACGGTTTCAACTCGTCATAGGAATCTACATGTCACAAGAAGTTCAGGCCTGCACTCCTTCAGGGTCGTGAATCTTCAGCAGAACATGAACCGTGGACTGAGTCACAATCAAGGTTTAGTTGCTCATGCAGGAAGAGTGCAACTTCCAGCAAGTCAGACTGGGCTTTCCGCCTGAACAATCCCAACAATTTCAGTTGCCTCCGTAGCGTTGCCATGCTTCTTTGAATCCCATCCATCGTAAAACGTGTTAATATTTCCCAGCGCCTCATGCCAAGAAGAAAATAAATGCATATATCGCGAGAGACGTCCATCACTCCCTGAGGGAAGGGTGACTGGCTTGGCTGTGGCTGATACATACACATTATATGATGAAATAATGTGATAAATGCCTATCACGAAATAACATGATCATTTCATCACTTAAAGGAAAAGTAACGTTATTTTACAATCTGAGCCTTCTTTTGGTAATAAAACAAGTCGTTTGACTCAACCATAGCACGTTCGTGTCATTTGGAGCTGTTTGGTAAAAGTTATGTTGTAGCGTATCCGTTAGCGTGAGTACTCGGGGCATTACTTTGCGGTCTCCAAATAACACAAACTTTAGCACTTTTCAAATCATAGAAGCCCGATGTCTTAATCTACGATTTCGTTTGAAGCAAAAGTGGCCTGTAATCCGAGATTTAGCCATAGTTTCGAGTAGATGAGGACGCCAGTGCGCATGCGCGGACTGTGCTATCAGCTCCCGGGACCCAAACATGAAACGCAAAGCTGAAAACTATGGATAAATCTCGGATTACAGGCCACTTTTGCTTCAAACGAAATCGTAGATTAAGACATCGGGCTTCTATGATTTGAAAAGTGCTAAAGTTTGTGTTATTTGGAGACCACAAAGTAATGCCCCGAGTACTCAGGCTAACGGATACGCTACAACATAACTTTTACCAAACAGCTCCAAATGACACCAACGTGCTATGGGTGAGTCAAACGACTTGTTTTATTACCGAAAGAAGGCTCAGATTGTAAAATAACGTTACTTTTCCTTTAATAACGTGATAATTTCACATTATAACGTTAAAAATATCATGTTATATCGTGAAACTTTTCACTTTATTGTAGTGATATTATATATTACTATACTGGAGTCACTTTAACTCAGGGGTGTCAAACATGCGGCCCGGGGGCCAAATCCGGCCCTCCAAGACCTTTGATGATTTTCTATTAAAATATTTTAATCAAAGTAGGTTGGATATGACCCCCGGACCAAAATGAGTTTGACGCCCCTGCTTTAACTGCTGTTTGTTCACTGCTCAGAATCAAAGACATTTATTGTGCAGCGTTCCTGTGCCTTTTAAACTTACAGTGTTGTGTTTTTTAGTTGATTGTACATATTTATTATTATTATTTATCTTAATTTTGATGCATGCTCATATTTTCCTACTGTTTCTGAAACTTGCGTTGTGACACTGCAATTTCCCCATTGTGGGACAAATAAAGGATTATCTTATCTTACTGGATACTGAGCCGAAATATTTTTTTGGGGGAGTGATAAAAGTACATTTCCATGCTAATGTATTTATTTAACACATCTTGACAGAAAGTACAAGGTTTTCACTATTGTTCCGCAGCACCAGTTCACACAAAAAATAGTCCCATTTCCTGAGCAGGAGTTTGTGTATGAAAATTACAGTGTGTATTTGAAGTGTCATTGTTTGAAGACGCATTCATATTTTCCTCCCTCTTCAAGGCTTTTGGTGCACACAGAGGCGGGAGTGGAGCAGACAGGACCTTGAAATGCCCTACAGCGATTTCTCCTCTTCAAACGCACACTGCTGCTTTTTAAGGAAAAGTTAAGAGTTGTTTATCACCAACAACTATTTGAAGTCGCTGAAGCTGTGGCTGTGTACAGAGTGTGCGGCAGTGTCAAAAAAAGAAACTACTGTACGAGGACTAAAGAGATACTCCAGGATGTGGGAGCACGGAGAGGTCTGATTACAAGGATCAGTAACAAACACGCAAAATCGAAAATAATTATTGAAGATTTTAAGCTTGAAGTGTTTTTTATAGTGTTGTGAATACTTGTGTTGCCATAAATAAAAACAGATCCACTTGCCACCGCTTATTTATTGTAATTACTTGGAACATCATTTGAATTTAAAGAAGAGCTTCTGTGCTTGTGTCTGCTATAGTTATAATTTATGACATTCTGTTATAATTTGGACATTTTAAATGACAATATTGATCTAAAACAACTTAATAAAAGAAACAAGTCCGCTGACTTCTGTGTTAGAACACTACGGTGCCCATTGGGAGCTGATGTCGCTGTAAATGTCATCACAACAAAAAACGTGCAGCAGTTGACACCTCCGATGGACAGCTGCAGGTCACGCTCTTGATTTTTCTCATACTCTTATGATCACTTAAAGGCAAATTAACGTTTTTTTTACAATCTGAGCCTTCTTTCGGCAATAAAACAAGTAGTTTTACTCACCCATAGCAGTTTGCTGTCAATTGGAGCAGTATCGCAGAACTTATGTTGAGCCGTTCTGTTCTACTAATGATCCCGTATCCGTTAACATGGTGCTGTATCATATGCTCGGGGCATTACTTTGCGGTGTCCAAATAACACAAACTTTAGCACTTTTCAAATCATAGAAGCCCGATGTCTTAATGTAAGATTTCGTTTGAAGCAAAAGTGGCCTGTAATCCGAGATTTAGCCATAGTTTCGAGTAGATGAGGACGCCAGTGCGCATGCGCGGATTGTGCCATCAGCTCCCGGGACCCAAACATGAAACGCAAAGCTGAAAACTATGGATAAATTTCGGATTACAGGCCACTTTTGCTTCAAACGAAATCTTACATTAAGACATCGGGCTTCTATGATTTGAAAAGTGCTAAAGTTTGTGTTATTTGGAGACCGCAAAGTAATGCCCCGAATACTCATGCTAACGGATACGCTACAACATAACTTTCTTCAAACAGCTCCAAATGACACGAACGTGATATGGGTGAGTCAAACGACTTGTTTTATTACCGAAAGAAGGCTCAGATTGTAAAATAATGTTACTTTTCCTTTAAGAAAGTAGAATTGGAGAACAACGTAAGTACAGAGCAGTGGGTGTAAGGGTGGACCTGTTTTCTGATCTGTTAAAATGTTGTTTCCTCATGAAAAAAAACATGCCTAGAATTTTGTTTTGTTTTATTCACACATGTTTAACACACAAACCCATGCAGTCCTTCTCTTGAACAGATAACACTATGTTCCACCTTATGATGTCATGTGGTGATACTAAAATCATTTGGATAATTTCAGCCCTGGAATTGCCAATCCTACTGAATTAAAGGTAAATGGAGCTATTGAATTTTAACTTTTGAGCGTTTTGAGCATTGGACATGTAGACAGACCAATAAACCATTAGGGAAACAAAACACAACATATGATTGTGAGTGAAGAGTCCCTCAGTCGTCCAGGTAGAATCCATGATAAAAGGAGAAATTCAATTTGTCAACTGGACAAAGTTTGTTTGGTCGAAAACATTTCGCCGCTCATCCGAGAGGCTTCGTCAGCTCTGGTTCTCATGCTGGTTAGACCCTGTTTATATCTAGCTGCAGGGAGGAGCTACCTACACTGAAAAAAGCTCTGAAACTATCCCAGCTACTCTGTCTCTTTTGTTTTACGAATTCCTCTGGCGTCTAGTATTAGCATATCTATTAGCCCTAGGAGGCGCTCACTACACTGAAATAGCTCTGAAACTATCAACTAATCTGTCTCTTTGTATTTCAAATTTCTCTGGCGTCCATTTTCGTCTCCCTATTCAAGACCAAACGACCCTCTGCAATGGCTTGTCTGTCCTAATGTTTCTTTGTCTGTTTTTGACTTGGTTTGAGAATCGAATTATAGATGGGAGACAAGTTGTGTCTAACTCCCCCATTTCTGTTTAACGATGGATTCTCTTTTTTGACAAAAATAGCCTCTTTAACTCCCCTCTCAAACCAGTTCTTTTCCCTGGCTAAGATCTGAACCTCACTGTCCTCAAATGAATGGCCCGCGGAACCAGAGCTGACGAAGCCTCTCAAATGAGTGGCGAAACGTTTTCGACCAAACAAACTTTGTCCAGTTGACAAATTGAATTTCTCCTTTTATCATATGATTGTGAGGAAGTATCAACATTCTAACATGGAGAGACCACACACAGTAGAGATGTGTGGATGACTTGTAACATGCTGAGGATAAACTGTTCGTAAATTCGGGGTGAGGGTGGAATTCTCGGTCGTTTAGAGAGCCACGGACACCAGAACAAGAAAATGTACGTCATTAGCGGATTATAAATATATACACGCCGAGCTGATTGTCAGGACTACAGCAGGACTGGACCAGGACTGAACCAGGAATGAACCAGGACTTAACCAGGTCTAAACCAGTGTCATTAGAGGATTATAAATCTATACACGCCGCAGCCGCTGAGCCTATCGCCTCCGCTGATGGTTTTATGTAATAAAAGATGATTTTCTCCACGGCATCCAAGACGTGCGTCTGAACACAGCACATTGTCAACTTGCCCTGGCCATGGGCCTGAATCAGCAGAGAATTTATATTTCCTCCTAAAGAAGTAGCCTGCTACCAATTAAAACCATCTCTTTATTTCACAATGTTAACAAAGTAAACAGGAAGCACTGAACTCCCGAGGCCAATTCAAATGTAATTAATGAAAGTGAAATTAGCCTTCGTTAAATCAAACAAATGAAATTAAGTTTTTAGTTAAACTGGTAGGCCTATCATTTAGGCTAATTTTAGTCACACAAAATGCATAAAACCCATCAGCGGAGGTGATACTACTTTTTATACTAAAGACACTCTAATGACACTGGTTTAGCCCTGGTTTAGTCCTGGTCCAGTCCTGGTTTAGTCTTGGTCCAGTCCTGGTTTAGTCTTGGTCCAGTCCTGCTGTAGTCCTGGTGATCGTCTCGGTGGCTGCGGGCTGTATATATTTATACTCCACTAAAGACTCGCTAATGACACTCGTTTAGTTCTGGTTTAGACCTTATTAAGTCCTGGTTTTGTCCTGGTTCAGTCTTGGTTTAGACCTGGTTTAGTCGTGGTTTAGCCCTGGTCCAGTCCTGGTTTAGTCTTGGTCCAGTCCTGCTGTAGTCCTGGTGATTGTCTCGGTGGCTGCGGGCTGTATATATTTATACTCCACTAAAGACTCGCTAATGACACTCGTTTAGTTCTGGTTTAGACCTTATTAAGTCTTAAGTCCAGGTTTTGTCCTGGTTCAGTCTTGGTTTAGACCTGGTTTAGTCGTGGTTTAGCCCTGGTCCAGTCCTGGTCCGGTCCTGGTTTAGTCCTGGTTTAGTCCTAGTTCAGTCCTGGGCCAGTCCTGCTGTAGTCCTAGAAATCGGCTCGGTGTTTTCAGCGTGTATATATTTATAATCCTCTAATGACGTAGATTTTCTTGTTCTGGTGTTTGTGGCTCTCTAAACGAACGAGAATTCCACCCACACTCTGAATTTACGAACAGTTTATCCTCAGCACGTTACAAGTCATCCACACACCTCTACGGTGTATGGTTGGAGTATTGGGCTGTCGGACCAATGACATGGAACTATTTGAATTATACATTATTGTGCTTAATAAGTTAAATTTTGATTCATTAAATCCCTATCACCATTGTAAATGTGTTATTTTACACCTATAAATGGATAATGGTTTCTGTTTTAAAGGTTTGTAACAGACTGTGGCCCTTAACTCAGTTTCTTGTGGATGTTAAAGTTAGTGGTTCTTTGGTGCTTTTGTTGTGTAAAGATAGCTCACTGGAGGAAAAAGGTTGGAGATCCCTGGCCTAGAGGGTCAGAATAAAAGTATGAAAAAATAGGCACTGCAAACTTAGCAGAAAGTTTGAAAGTCCAGTCCCCTTACAGTCGGAAGAGTAACCTAAACTGTTACTTATGTAAGAGTACTGTTACTTCAATTGAAAACAAAAACAAAAACTCAAGTAAGAGTAAATGTATGCTGCTAAAGTGTGAAAAGTGAACAATGCAATATTTTAAAAAAAGGTAGTCAAATAAATGAATAAATGTAACTACAAACCTTCATCCATAAAACATACAGCCGCTATCGGTCTGTCGGAGAGCAGACTATTTTCATACTACCCCATGTTTCACTCCAAAATCATAAAACAGATTTTCAGTCTTGAGTGTTTTCCTTACAGGCTGGAGGCTCCTCATCGATCAGAACACTGTGCATCTCAGGAACAAAGGTCCGCACTGGTCATTATGTTCCTCTCACAGTAAATCTCCAAAAGCCAACTCAGATGTTCTCTCACTAATGTTTCATTTAAAAGAACAGGCGCCAGCTTATTGTGGATACTGCATTGTCCCAGTACACTTTGTGAGCTCTTTTTTTTTATTTTTTTTTTACTTTTGCTGAGTCAGATCTTGTCCATATAGCGGTAGGGGCTGGAGTTCAGATCAATGCTCAGCGTACAGCGGTTTTTCCGTTAACCTTCAGTGGGACTGGAGGTTCATCTGTCTATGCAGTCTTTTAGAGAAAGATCTGTTACGTAAGTTTGAGAAGAGAACGGGGCATAACAGTGAAGATGAACGGAGGAAATGTCAATAGCACAACTTAAAGGGCCCATGTTACACTATTGTCATGGTTTATGTTTTCTTGTTATTGTTGCTGCATATTTTTTGGTGTATCTTATTCCTTTAGTGCAGTTGTCGGCAACCTTTACCACTCAAAGAGCCATTTGGACCCGTTTCACACAGTAAAGAAAACACTGGGAGCCACAAAACCATTTTGAAATTTAAAATGAAATAACACTGCATATAACAGCTTTTTTTTACCTTTGTGCCATAGAATTACATTTTGAGTATGAACGAACTAAAATAAAATAAATTTTAATTAAATACAGTGGTCCCTCGCTGTTTCGCTGATTTTTTTTAATAGTGTATCAACACGTATTGTGTTCTGCATCCTGATTGGCTAAAGGACTGTAGACCTTTGCCGATCCGTCAGTCATTCTCCTCCGTGTCTGCTGTAGGCTACAGAATGCAGTCAGTTTGCCAAATTTATTTAAATGTTCGATCACGAGGAGTGTGACTCTGAAGCAGTGATGGACTGAGCGGTCTGGCATTTGAGCACATGCCAGAAGGGCCGAGGCCGTGCTCTATTACGGATTTGACCACGTGTCCGCGCGCACACTTCTTGCGGCAGTGTTTCCGCATAACGAACTGAGTCCAGGCGGCGGAACCAGTCCTGAGAGCGCACGGATGCGTTCTCACTACAGTTCTGTGTTTGGTGCAGAGCTGTAGAACCCCTCCCCCCCCGTTCCCCAGACTACGGGGCCGCTTGTAGGTGTAAATTGCCAGGGCCGATGATCCCAGTCCGTCACTGCTCTGAAGTGCTGTATGTTTGCAAGTTTTCTCCCCAACAAAACCCGCAACAGCGCAGCAGCGCCAGGCGCCTCGGGCAGAGGAACTGTGAAATACTATTATCATTATTACTATTTTCCATTATTATTATTATTACGTATTACTATTTGTACTATTTATTACTTACTTTATCCCCTCCCTGCCTGCATGCACTTTTTCCCTCTTGTCGAAATGTCCTGGAGCTACTGTGGCGAGTAAATTTCTCCTGTGTGAGATCAATAAAGGCTTATCTTATCTTATCTTATCTTATCTTATCTTAAATACACGCATATTTATACACGCAATATAAAACTGACTACTTCACGGATTTTGCCTATCGTGGGTTATTTCTACAACGTAACCCCCACATAAACGAGGGACCGCTGTACTGAGGGATCAGAGGGATCAAAGAGCCGCATGCGGCTCCGGAGCCGCGGGTTGCCGACCCCTGCTTTAGTGTAATGTTCATTCATTTATTCATTTCGAGCAGGTCAACACAAGGAAATAAATACATTTGTTTTGGGGTTTTTTTGCTCGAAAAGGAGTGGGAAGAAGAAAACTTATTGAATCCCACCCCTGTCTTCCAAAATATAACATAAATTATTGATTTAGGGCTTGATGTGCCCTTAGTGTTTTATTTTGACATTCTTGTTTTCAGAATCAGAATGACTTTTATTACTATTGTCAAGTGAACACAATTCACAAAACTAGGAACTTGTCTCGGTGATAAGGTGCGAACATAAAACACTAAATAATAATAGTAATAACTAGAATATAGACACTAAATAATAATAATAACTAAAATATAGCTATCATATAGTAAAAAATAATAAACAATCCAAATAACAAAAAGGTTCAGATGAGCAGCATCAGAACAGTAGTGCAAACATGGCCTAATTAAAGTGACTGGGGATATAAAGTGTCCAGATTTGTGCAGATGTTATGAATTGTGTGTTACACCTGTGTTTGTGTGCGTTTATGCCCGTGTTCTCCTCTGCCCTTTGTTGGTTCATTGTCATTATTAGTGACTCGTCATGTCATGCCAGTTTTGAGTTTTTTGGATTTTGGTCAATCTTTGTTTTATGGATGCACAATATATCGGCATTAACATTGATATCGGCCGATATTGCCCAAATTTTAACATATCGGTAGCAGGCCGATATTAATGACCGATATTTG
Source organism: Paratrypauchen microcephalus (assembly GCA_036785185.1). Lineage (NCBI taxonomy): Eukaryota > Metazoa > Chordata > Actinopteri > Gobiiformes > Gobiidae > Paratrypauchen > Paratrypauchen microcephalus. Next base: position 488,855 of record JAVJIX010000281.1, on the reverse strand, counting down.
ACAGTACAGTAATCCCTTGAATTAACATTTTCTTACATTTCTCTCTCGTTTAAACACTCAAACTTTTGTAGATTTTCAACAAAATGTATTAAGAGTAAAGCGTGGGGTGGGGGGGCAGAGAAGTGTGCGCGAGGAGACGTGCGCGCATGCATGACCGACGCGGGGCTACGAGCACGAGACCCGTGCCCAAACCGTGCCTCCTCTAGACCAGGTCTAAACCAGGATTAAACCACCGCGGGCTCTTGCATGCGTTCGTTCATGCCGAGGTTTGATGTCCTCAGACCTCCCCTCGGGACCGCATCGCTGCTAGCCGTGACTCAAAAACACGACTAAGAGCAAATCAGGCAGGAAAAGAACAGGTAAAGATCGTTTACAGAAGGATCCATATGCCGGCTGCATTTCCACAAACTCACTCGCCTCTGTTCGGTTGTAAAGGCTCAGGGTACACCGGTGCTGCTGCTAATAGCAGAGCTAGCACGAAACCAGGAAAAGACCCGCACGCCGTGGTTTAATCCTGGTTTAGTCCTGGTCCAGTCCAGGTTTAGACCTTGTTTAGACCTGGTCTAGACCTGGTTTAGTCCACGTTTAGTCCCGGCCTGGTCCTGGTCTAGTTCCACTCTGGTCCCGCGTCCCTCATCTATAACATCAATCGGCAAAGGTCCCTTAGCCAATCAGGAAGCAGAACACAATGTTACACTATAAAAAAAAAATAATAATAATAATAAAAAATAAAAAGTTACACTATTTAAAAAAAAAAAATTACACAACAAAAAAAAGGTTACACAATTAAAAAAAATTGAAATTGAAAAAAAAAATCTGGAGTCAAAATACATTTTGAAAATAAAAGAAGACATTCAAAAATTCATTTTGCATGATTTTCAGTCTATATAAAATGTTATCTCAGAATTAAAAATAAATAAATATCAGTATCGGCTAATATCGGTATCGGCTGATATAAGCAACATTAATATCGGATATCAGTATTGGCAAAAATTTTCACACCGGTGCATCGCTACTTTGTTATTAAAGAGCCTTAACAGCAGTCCTGCATTTTGGGTCCTCCCTCTCATTAAACGTGACAGCTATTGGTGTTATAATGTTGTTTCCTCATCACAAACATACCTGGAGTTGTGTTTTGTGCCTTTAGACTCCTGTACTAAAGGCTGAATATTGCACCAGCACAGGTGATTAGTGGTTTGATTCCAGTGACAGACAGCTAATGCTAATGCTAACGCTGTTGTCCTTGAGCAGCACACTTCACCTGCCTTAGTAAGTTCATAGGTCTAGGCCTACCTAATAACAGATTTATGCACCAGCCTGTTGGTATTTTTGATTATATACATATTTCTTAATTTTTTATTACATTATAATTTTAGGCTAAATAAGGCAGAAAAAAACAGTAGCTGCTAGTTTCAAAGTCACTTGTCTTCATGGATATAAAAAGTGAAGACGCAACGCCACTTTTGCGTCTTCTGTTCAGACCGTCATCATATAAACATAGCCTAAGAATGTACACTTTTCCATGTGTTTTTTTTTTAACTCTTTAATTTGAATTTTCGAACATCTCCATGGAGACTACAGCAATCGGTGACCACTCTACCTGAAAAGTTACATAGTGCACCTTTAACACAATGGGTTACTAAAAAAGGAAAAACCACAGACACCCACCAATATCACCAAATGATTCCTTTGACTTGTTACGCAACGGGCTCTTTAAACTCGGATTAGGCCGCTGTGGCGCGATAACAACCTCAGGGGGCGGGAGAACGATGAGCGCATTAGCATCATTAACATCATTAGCATATCTGCAGCGTCACTATAATCATGTCGGATGGTAAAAGGCAGTGGTGCAATTAGGGCTCATTACCGTAAAGCTCATAATACAAGTGCAGCTCACCGTCACATGGCACACTCATTTGTTCATCCAGACTGCGCTAGTGGCGAGCGCCGTGCCCGGAGCCCACTCTACCATATGGGAGAGAGCACGCTATCAGTCTAGTTTATGCTCATGCTCATTTGGACAAGAAATGTATGATAGGACTTAGGCCATTGGTGATAATTTAATGTTCGTATAAAGGATTAGCATATTATAGGTTACATATGCTACAAAATGGGTACTCGTTAAGGCATGCAAAAAGATCATGTAATACAGACAGAATACTGCTCCAGTCAAGTCTGACAAATGGAAAAAAAAAATAAAAACTCGACCAACTAATGTTACCAATTTTTTCCATGTAGCCTCTTACTTTGCCCATGTACAGTTAAGCTGTCTGCTTCTAAGGCTACGTTCAGACTGCAGCCTGAAGTGACCCAAATCCGATGTTTTTACAGATACAGGTTAGTCTGGTTAACACCTGACCATATCACAAGTGAGATATGGGCCTGGGAGCTCGCTTCGAAAAAATCCCGTAGCGGAGGTGTGGTTAGCGATTGCCAACGGCCATTTATTGGGCGTTATGAATGTCTATCATTGAGCGTATACGTAAGTCCATAGCCAATCATGTCAGTTGTCAGTTCAAACTACAAGCTTCCGTTTGTCATGTAGTACGCGTCACCGTCTTTCCACCCCTCCCCCACTCTCTGATTGGGGACCTAAATCTGGGACTCTCGCTTGGACGAGCTGCCAGGCCGCCTTCCAGTTCGAAACGAACGGAAGCGGCCTGGGAATTCCCAGGCTAGATACAGGTGTCTATGTGACCTGTATCTGATCTTTTAATGACAGTCTGAACGACACAGATCCAATTTTTTTTAAATGCGACCCAGGCCACTTGGATATGTGGTCCTAAAACCGATACATATCCAATCTTTTGACATGCGACTTCAGTCTGAACGGCCAGGTTGCATTCATCTGACCTACATGTCATCAACAAGCTCACAAATGTACACAAACGTTCTTCTCGTCATACGAAAATTGTGTATGAACTCATGTCACTGAAGGAGCAAAGCACATAGCAATCCCACCATTCTCAGCACCAACACGTTCCTTTCTAAGGATGTTGCTGCCACTGCCCCACAAAACGCCAAGGCCAAAAACCTTCTTCTCAATCTCTTCCTTAAAACAAATAAATTGTACATGTTCTGGCTCTGGTACAACCAGTAGCGTAACAAGGTAGTCATGGGCCCAGGTGCGACATTTCGTACCGGGCCCCCTAGTGGTCAACCTCGTACTGGAGGCTCTAATACATGCAATACAATCCTCTAAAAAAAGAGCAGAAGCACAGAGGTAGTTTATATACATTACATATATATTTTGTATACATTTATACATATTACATGGATAAACATTAAAAATAATTGTATTAATACAGGGTAATCAAATATTACTGCAGCAACATTAGCTTTCATGGAATTATGGGAACATTCAAAGCGCTGAAACCTTAACCTTTTGTTGAAACAGCGTAGCTTGCTTAAACTTGAACCGTGCAGAAACAAAACTTAATTTAACTTATTTATGTGTGCAGAAACAAAGAAAAAAATGATTCATATGCATATGACCCCAAGTGCGCATGAACTGGCCCACTAGAAGGCTCTGGCTCTTGTGTTTTCTCTGCCCCATGCTGCTCCTTAGGTCTTAATAAGTTTGAGTTTGGAAAAAGATCGCTCAGCTCTTGCCACAGTCACATAATGTCAGAAACAACATGAGAGCAGTACACACTTCTCTGAATATGGATGTAACACTGTCACAACTTCTTCCACATCCCGTGCGTCAAAACCAAACAGCTTTCTTTCATTCATCGCCAGTCCAACACGCACAGTTTGTCCCACAATATCCAGCATCATCACAACTCGGTAAAATAAAATAATAACTGCACGAGAGCGCATGGAACTTACCCAAGAAGAGCGTAGAGTGTAGAGATTTGAGAAAGAGACATCATCCCGGAATCCAACGAGAAGGGTGCAAATCCCACTTTTTATGCTTCTGCTGCTTCTTGCAGTCGTTCTTGTATTTCAAGGCGGGCATGCTGCGTGTTTTGATCGGAACGATGATTGACATATGCAGCTGCCATTCATTCGAAAAATCAGCCTACTCAGAATTCATTGTGGTAGCCTATCTCAGTAGAAACAAAGATACTGGCGTAAGATGACGGCAAAAAATGAACAGAAATAATGTATTTAGCTTTTTATTTGATTGTTGGATTATTAATAGTGAGGTTTATTTACGAAAAAAAAGGCAGTGTAGCTACCAGTCCTCTGGTGGCCACGGGCCCCGGTGCAGCTGCACCTGCTGAACCGGCTATAGTTACGCGTGTGGGTACAACCGCAACTTTAAAATCACCAGCAATGATGGGAATAATGGCGTTAAAATAAATGCTGTTACTAATGGCGTTACTTTTTTCAGTAACGGGTAATCTAACGAGTTACTTTATCTATCGTTACAACGCCGTTACCAGCACCAACACACCGTTACCGCGCGTTACTGAACCTACTCATTTTGAAACTGGCATCATGTGCAGTGTTGCCAACTCCCCAGCATCGGAAGTAGCTATTGGCCCGCCCAGAAGTAGCTAAAAGTAGCTAGACGAGCGACCGGTCCAATCCAAACGTGAGAGCGGGGGGGGGCGGGGGGGGGGGGGCATCCAAACCAAAATGAAACGTCATTGTCAGCAGTGGGCTTCAGAGAGCACATTCTAACCTTCCTTACACCGTGACACTAACCTTTTATTGGTGTTTTTATTACATATACTTGTTTGTTTGTTTTTTATTTTTTTATTTGGTTTTTATTTTTTAGATATTATTTTTTGGAGCTGTAGTCCAAGATCTATAGCTTGCGTTTTTATTTTGTGTTTTTTTTTTTTTTTTTTGTGCTGTAGTTTAACTAAAGCTTTTTATTTCTTTTTTATTTTTTTGTGCTATAGTGGGCAAACTATAGCTTTTTATTTATTTATTTATTTTTTGGTGCTAAAGAACTAGCTTTTTAAAACTTTTCTGTGCTGTACAACTAGCTTTTTAAGCAGTGCTACTTGTGATTTTGTGTCGCCAAAAAGAAAAAGAAAACAAATCAGAGGGCATAGGCATACACTTATTGAGAATCAGAGCCTATGGCAAACCCAGCCAAAACCTAAAATCACTTTGGCATTGTACACGTTTTACATTGCATTTGTGCAGGGGAAAAAAAGTTGTCACTGCTCACTTTACACAAAGATATGATCCCCCCACACACACACACACACTTTTGGGGGGGCTGTAGAACTAGCCGAGGCGATCTGACGAGATGGGAGGGAGCAGAGGAGAGACTGGTGAGTGTGTGTGTGTGTGTGTGCGCCGTGTCTGTCTGCCTGTGAGTGGGTGAGGAAAAAAAAACAAGGAAGCGACAGTCCACGCTGTTCTCAACTCCGCCCCCGCCCCTCGCTGCCTGTGTCTCTCTTCCACTGCCCATCTCTGTCTCTTTCTCTGAACTAGGGATGGGCGATACCAGTTATTTTTGTTTCGATACAATACCAAGTAATACCAGGGTTAGAATCGCGATATCGATACCGATACCTTCATACATTTTTTAATACTACAGAAAAACACTAACCTGGCTCTAACTAGATATCTTGGCTTCGCAAAGCTCCACCAGGGGGCTTAGCTCCACACATTCTAACACCAGATATCTGAAAAAAAATCTTTGATGAAATGAAAATGGTAATGCAGACATCAAATTTGACCACTAGACTTTTGTTTGTGCTGCTTGTATTGCACGTTGTATTTTTATGTATTTGCCTGCCGAGGGACTGCGGATGAAAACTAGCTTTGTAGCTAAAATTCGGCATATTTACATTTGTTTTATACTTATGTTCATTAATGTGCATTCTCCCTATCAAATAAATAAAATAAAATAAATAAATCTATTGTAAGTTGGGCACTTGCAGCCTATGAAAAAAGACAACAAATGAAGTATCACTATTCTCACTCTCACATACATACATTCTCCTCACATACACTACTCTTAGTCTTCTACATGGTTGATGGTTACCTGGATTCTTCCTCTCTCAAATGCCTCGGCAGCTGACCTCTGTCGTACTGCTGTTGCTGCTGTGCTGGAGGGAGCTGCCTGACTCGCCTCCTGTCGTTGTTTGGTCAGTAGCATTTCGTCATGCTGAGGTTTATGATTTATGAGTGTTTATTTAAAATTTGTGGTATTGCCACAATATCGGATCATTTTTTGGCACATACTGCACTTCGCAACATTGTTGTCCACGGTGTGGAAGTAACTCCACACCACACTTTGCTTGCGGTCTCCCATGGCTCCCGCAGTGATTTGACTGAAATCTCACAGCAGTGAGTCTATCGCGGGATGACGTACTACCCCACGTTTGGTGAGAACGCGGAAGGAAAAGTAGTGCCTGACAACTGGCAATGGTTGAATAAACACATATGAATTTGAACTAAATAAACTGAAAGTTAAGAGTAAAAAAACATGACTTGGTATCGATATTTTAATACCAGGATCGATGCATATTCAATACCCCATCAGGATCGATATATCGATACTTTGGTATCGATCCGCCCATCACTACTCTGAACAGGGAAAGAGAGAAAACGGCGCAATTATTTTTTCCCCCTCCCGCGATCTTGGAGCCTCTGATCACCAAAAAAAGTTGCTAGATTTGTCGCTAGTCGCTTTTGTCTAATTTTCTCGCTAGCGGGGTCCAGAAAGTGGCTAAAAATAGCAACAAAGTCGCTAAGTTGGCAACACTGATCGTGTGCGTGACTCGCATAGGCACAGGGGAATTTTTTTCTCCCTTTGGTAAGGGCGGGATAAGTAATGATGATTGGCTAAAGCAGAGTAAGATTTCATGTTCAGCCAACCAAAGACACCCAGTGGGCGGTGGGCGGGTTCTACACACAATCCCAGCACACAGTAGTAGCGCGCACACACAATACACACGCCGTTTCCCAATTCAGCGACGGCACGCTTGTGAGTGTGCACTCGGTCTGTCGTCGAGACGGCGCACACTCGCTCTGTCCTTAGTGCACTACGTTTCTCACATGGCCGTCTGCGAAATGGAACAAGTCCCGCCTCAGCTCAATGAGCCGGGTGGTCTGCTCCTTGTTCCCTAAAGACAAAAATATTATACTATTGTGACTAGTAATACTTGGAATTGGGACATGGCCAATGTTCCCCCTAATTTTTAATGTGTCTGAGCAAACACACACTAACTCCACATCCGAAATGCACCCCCTACCCCTCCGCGTGGCTCGCACTTTGCAGATATAAAAAAATGACCCAGCGGCTGAATAAAAAGCAGAGATCCGCTAAAAGCTCTTTCCTCCCTGATTATGCGCTGCATAAGTTTTCTTGTGCGCTGAGAATGTGCGAGCAGTGCGCAGCTTAGAGTAAACACTGGACATGGCGATACTGTAGAATATCCAGCATTACAACAGCAAAGGGAATATAAGTGTAAGGCAAAAGCATGTGAACGGTAATACAGGTGCCGTGAACGATGCCGTTACGGCTACCCTCACACATGTTTAGCGTAGTTTATGAAGAGTTTCATGTAGCATAGTTGTAGGTGAGGTGAACCAGTACGTATATTTTATAGTGACGTCGCAACTCTCACTTGTGGATGTCGCTGGCGAGTCGGTCTTTGTAGTCCCGCACTGTGCATGCTGGGGCTTTCAAGTGTGCGAAACCTGCATGTTTGCACGCTTGGTCCACGCCCCAATTTCCATGGAAACGAAGGCGCCGTTCAGAGCTCATCTTAACGGTGCAGGGGGAAAAAAACGAATGGAATGGCGCTTGTCGCGGCGGATATGACGCACATCCCCTTCCAAGGACGCTCACAAGTGTGCCGTCGCTGAATTGGGAAACGGCCCTTGTGTCAGATGGCGAGTTCCGAATCGAAGACTCGAAGTTTTCAAGGTGGAAGTATAGGCAGTATTTTAACCTCGTCGAGGTAAAAGGTAAAAACGTACATGTTACGTGCACATTGTGTCAAAGACCAAAGACTTTGTCCACGTCCAACGTAAGCAACTCGAATTTAATGAAGCATCTCTCGACGGCGCACACTTCTGTTAAACTAGTGGCCCCCAGCAGGCCCCATGATGATAATCACATGCTCAGTGCCGTTAACAATGAAGGCCACGGTGACGGAGCCACGCCAGCCAAGTAGCAAAAGCTGTATAGCACTGTAAAAAAAAATCCAAATAATTTGACATTTTTAAACAAAAAAAAAAGTAATGCATTAGTTACTTTACTAGGTAACTAGTTACTTTTATAGTGTAGTAACTCAGTTACTAACTCAGTTACTTTTTTGGGTTAGTAACTAGTAACTGTAACTAATTACTTTTTCAAAGTAACGTGCCCAACACTGATCACCAGGCACTCAATGCTATTGTCCATGTTTAGGCGACTTCTGTAAACACTGAGCACACTCGCTGCATGTGACCTCGTTGTGTCCTCCAAGGGGCATGCGGGACACTTTTGGGGTCTTTAAAGTTCACACTGGAGATCACATACAGGTCACATTTAATTGGAAATGTGAACGACCTCGCAAAAAATTGGATTTCACAAAAAAATCCGAATTGAGCTTTAAAGGGACAGTGTGTAAGATTTTTACCTGTTAATTACTGAAATTGAAGATACCCATTCAAAAATACATTGTTTTCCAAGCCTTTTCACTTCCATCATGAAATCAAAGTATTCTTTTGGACTTAGATATAGTCACATAAAAGGGGGATCTTCCCCATATAGAGGCAGCCATTTTGAATACGAGAGCCGCAGAAGGACATTTGGGCTCATCCTTTGCCTCGGCTCCTGCTAACAGCTGCTTAGCTGCGCTGCATATGGCTCCCCCCTTCCCCCCTCCCCTTCCCCTTCTCTCCTTCGTTCCTCTGCTCCCATATGCAGCCAGGAGCGAAGGAGAGAAGGGGAAGGGGAGGGGGGGAGGGGGAGCATGCTGCAGGATCACACATCGTAATGGATATAACACGTATTTTGGACTAAATTGTTTTACTGGATTTTATTCGCTGGATCCTTATGGACAGATTGAGACCAAGTTTATGATGAAATACAGAGTTTGACCTGTGCAAAGCCTTCAAAGGTAAGCTAAGTAAGCTAAGTTTTGTGCTTTTCTGTATAAAAGCCCCATGTGCTCGGGGAGTGATTGTTTTGCAGGGAAATGAATTGCATAGTCAAAAAGAGGAGACTGTAAGGTTTCATTTGATGTGTAGATTGTCATGAATCATGATCGGGATTGTGTGTTTTCATGCGAAAAGAAAAAAAAAAAGTGAACGGGGGACCGCGTATACAGCGGTGCGCGGTTCTTGCGCGGGCACGCGCGATGTCGGCGGTACGTCGCGTCCGGGTGACCCTCGAGGTCTGCCATAGCCAAAAGAGGAAGTGGAATAGCTAGTAACCACCTATGCGCCACGAATCCTACACACTGTCCCTTTAAGCCCTGCAGTCTGAATGTAGCCTAACTCCTCCCTCAGATTGCTGTATACTTGCTCCAACCGTGACTGCAGTGTGAGAGCACTTTCAATGTGACAGTCAGAACGCACTGCTGCACTGTAGTGGCCACTGCCTGATCGTGATAACTGTTCATTTACGAAGGGAAAAGGCTGCCATTTTCTGGTGTCCGACAAAAATAACCTCCCAGTGGAAAGAATCCGGTACACAGCGCACTTCCACCGGCCCCAGACTGCACGGCCTGTGGTCTGAGCTCCTCTCACTACTTTTAAACATACAAAATACTTATGACGACCACTAGACCGGAGCTGCACTGCATGCAGTCTGAGCCCGGAGTCATCCATTTAGCACTACCCATGGCAGCAAAACTCTTCTCTGACCTCTGAAAGTTGGGGAAAGCATTTATAAACTATATCTACAGCTATTAGAATGCTTAGAATGTATAGAGTAAGTGAAGTGTGAAATTAATTATTTTTTCTTTACAGTTCCTTTAAGGAAGAATGTAGGATTTTTCAAAACAGTTTTGTGTCCTCAGACGTTTACATTAACTTGCTCAGATATAGATTTTTTTTTCTTTTTTTTAATTGAACTGCCATGCTGAATTATTCTCTATTACACGACATTCCCAAGCCAAATATCCAATCAGAAAGCCGAATGAACTCTTTAGGTGCCACATCCTACGACTAACACCAGCTTGCAATAAACCCAGAAGGGCTCTCTGTGGTATGTGCTAGTACATGACAGCTGATTGCTTCCCAGGTTCAGATGTAATTGCCTTGCCATTTTTAACCCAGTGGGAGCGCGTTACAGATATTAACATAAAAGCAGGGCTACAGGACTGTATTCTTGAAGATAACTTAATTACATTTTTTGCGAGTGTAAAAGCTCGCACACTTTAGTCACACTTTTGGATAAAATCAGACCACTGCACTCTGTATTTGGATATTCACGTCTCTTTTATAAACCTATACGTAGGTCTGGAAGCACATTGTGGCCCGCCATAATTTCAATTTGCCTTATGAAAAAGACGTATGTGGAATTTAAAGGTGCTGTACGTGGTAACGAGTTCATTGTAAACATTTTCCAGTGGTCCAATTATTCCTCATTTACCTAGTTATTCACTGTGATAAATTTATAAGCGCTATCCAAAACGAGATTCGAGTGTTGCTATGACGAAAGAGTTAACAAAAACTAGCATGCTGACACACACTTCCTGATTATCAGACAATAAAATTCTTTCTTGTCAGATTCAGACATCAGGTAGTGTGTTTATTTGCTTGTACAATATACAGCTCGGGAAAAAAATAAGACCACTGCAAAATTATCGTTTTTTTCCCTGATTTTACTACTTATAGGTATGTGTTTGGGCAAAAGGAACATTTTTGTTTGAGTCTATAAACTACTCTCAACATTTCCCCCAAATTCCAAATAAAAATATTACCGTTTAGAGCATTTATTTGCAGAAAATGACAAATGGTCAGAATAACAAAAAATATACATGTTTTCAGACCTCAAACAATGTAAAGAAACAAGATCAAATTCATTTTAAAACAACATAATACTAATGTTTACACTTAAGAAGAGTTCAGAAATCAATATTTGGTGCAATAACCCTTATTTTTAATCACAGCTTTCATGCGTCTTGGCATGCTCTCCACAAGTCTTTCACATTGTTCTTGGGTGACTTTATTCCACTCCTGGTGCAAGAACTGAAGTAGCTCAGCTTTGTGTTTGTGTTGGAATTCAACAGACACTGGAATGGAATGGCTGTAATACATGTAGAGATGCTGATTTCAGAAAAAAAAATGCAGTGGTCTCTTATTTTTTTCCCCCAGATCTGTATCTTTACTGAGGCAATGAACAAAAAACAGGTACAGGGTTTTCCAAAGCCAAAAAAGGGTTTGTGAGAACGTAACAGCTCCTTTTACTCCAGTGTAGATTGGAGTTCCAGGGCTAAAATCATCCAAATGGCTCTAGTGAAGGTACATGGAGCCAAGAACACAGTGTAGCACTTCCTGTATTACCACGGCATCAGAAGATGGAAGATGGAGTGTTTTCGTGTGAATGAAACAAAACACAACTCCAGGTATGTTTTGTGATGAGGACATTATAAGATGAAAATAATCCCACACTCAGTCTTACTTGCAAAATGTAATGATTTATAAAGACATGAGTTCTGGGGCTGCTCCCTCTCCTCCAACGAACCCGTTTGAAAAAATTGAATTGTGAAGTTCTCATTCTTGTATATTGTTGATGAGGGCATTATAACATAGATCAGAAAACAGGCCCCTTAAAGACAATGCAGCATAAATAGTGCTGTTGTTGGTTAAAATAATAATGCTATTAGTACTTCCTGTCTACATATATATATATATATATATATATATAAGAATTATTACTTAAATGTGTGAAAGAAACATCAAAAACAACTCCAGCTTCGATTTTAATCCAGAAACGATCCTTATTAATGTACAATTATATATACAAATGATCATATTTAACAATTCGCATAAAAAGCATTATCTTCTCCATCCTCCAGCTCCTGACCGATGTTTCCATAATTCTCGTTGCCACTTGGTGAATCAGCAGACCTCATCATGATCTTCTGTACTCCCAGCACCAACGCAGACTAAAAAACAGAAATGTTAAAGCTGTACTACACTCATCTGTCCACCACGAGGCGCTATGGACACTCCGGCTGTCTATATACATGTAAACACACCAAATTACACTCAACAAAAATATAAACGCAACACTTTTGTTTTTGCTAATATTTTTCATGAGATGGACTTAAAGATCTAAAATTCATTCCAGATACACAATATTACCATTTCTCTCAAACATTGTTCACAAATCTGTCTAAATGTGTGATAGTGAGCACTTCTGCTTTGCTGAGATAATCCATCCCACCTCACAGGTGTGCCACATCAAGATGCTGATCTGACATGATTAGTGCACAGGTGTACCTTATACTGCCCACAATAAAAGGCCACTCTGAAATGTGCAGTTTTGTCTCACAGCAAAATGCCACAGATGTCACAAGCATTGAGGGAGCGTGCAATTGGCATGCTGACAGCAGGAATGTCAACCAGATCTGTTGCTCGTGCATCAAATGTTCATTTCTCTACCATAAGCCGTCTCCAAAGGTGTTTCAGAGAATATGGCAATACATCCAACCGGCCTCACAACCGCAGACCACGTGTAACCACACCAGCCCAGGACCTCCACATCCAGCAGGTTCACCTCCAAGATCGTCTGAGACCAGCCACTCGGACAGCTGCTGAAACAGTTGGTTTGCATAACCAAACAATTTCTGCACAAACTGTCAGAAACCGTCTCAGGGAAGCTCAACTGCATGCTCGTCGTCCTCATCGGGGTCTCAACCTGACTCCAGATCGTCGCCGTAACAGACTTGAGTGGGAAAATGCTCACATTCGATGGTGTCTGGCACGTTGGAGAGGTGTTCTCTTCACGGATGAATCTCGGTTTACATTGTTCAGGGCAGATGGCAGACAGCGTGTGTGGCGTCGTGTGGGTGAGCGCTTTGCTGATGTCACTGTTGTGGATCGAGTGGCCCATGGTGGTGGTGGGGTTATGGTATGGGCAGGCATCTGTTATGGACGAAGAACACAGGTGCATTTTATTGATGGCATTTTGAATGCAAAGAGATACCGTGATGAGATCCTGAGGCCCATTGTTGTGCCATACATCCATGAACATCACCTCATGTTTCAGCAAGATAATGCACGGCCCCATGTTGCAAGGATCTGTACACAATTCTTGGAAGCTGAAAATGTCCCAGTTCTTGCATGGCCAGCATACTCACCGGACATGTCACCCATTGAGCATGTTTGGGATGTGCTTGACCGGCGTATACGGCAGTGTGTACCAGCTCCCACTAATATCCAGCAACTTCGCAGAGCCATTGAAGAGGAGTGGACCAACATTCCACAGGCCACAACTGACAATCTGATAAACTCTATGCGAAGAAGATGTGTTGCACTGCATGAGGCAAATGGTGGTCACACCAGATACTGACTGGTTCTGAGTCCCCAGACCCCCAATAAAGCAAAAACAAAAAACAAAAAAAAAACTGCACATTTCAGAGTGGCCTTTTATTGTGGGCAGTATAAGGCACACCTGTGCACTAATCATGATGTCAGATCAGCATCTTGATGTGGCACACCTGTGAGGTGGGATGGATTATCTCAGCAAAGCAGAAGTGCTCACTATCACACATTTAGACAGATTTGTGAACAATGTTTGAGAGAAATGGTAATATTGTGTATCTGGAATGAATTTTAGATCTTTAAGTCCATCTCATGAAAAATGGGAGCAAAAACAAAAGTGTTGCGTTTATATTTTTGTTGAGTGTACATAAATCCCTGTACCTTCTTCATCTACCTCTTTATAACCGGTATTTTCATAATCATAGTCATTCTGGAAATCCTTGTTAGAGTAGTGGGGTTCATCATGAGATTCTGCACGTCCAGCTCCAACGCAGACTGAGAAACAAACAAAACGCTAGGTGTGAAAAGCTGTACGAACCCATCTGTCCACCAAAAGGTCCTATTGATGTGACTACTGATGCTAAAGAACAGCAGAAGAAATACAACTACGTGACAGAATAGGCCCTTTCAAGGAGCTGCCTGATTAGTTCTGGTTCTCTCAAAAACTCCATTCATTGTGTATTGGTAATTAGCAGAGTCGTGCTAAAATAAATCTATATTTAAATATCAGACAGATTACAGCAGATTACACATGGATAATTATAGCATAGATTTATATTGTTGTAAAGCTTCTGTGTTTAGGAAAGTACAGTTCTGGAAAAAAATAAGAGACCACTTCATTTTTTTTTCTAAAATCAGCATCTCTACATGTATTACAGACATTCTATTCCAGCGTCTGTTGAATTCCAACACAAACACAAAGCTGAGCTACTTCAGTTCTTGCACCAGGAGTGGAATAAAGTCACCCAAGAACAATGTGAAAGACTTGTGGAGAACATGCCAAGACACATGAAAGCTGTGATTAAAAATAAGGGTTATTTCACCAAATATTGATTTCTGAACTCTTCTTAAGTGTAATCATTAGTATTATGTTGTTTTAAAATGAATTTTTATCTTATTGTTTGAGGTCTGAAAACCTGTACCATTTGTCATCTTCTGCAAATAAATGCTCTAAACGCTAATATTTTTATTTGGAATTTGGGGGAAATGTTGTCAGTAGTTTATAGACTCAAACAAAAATGTTCCTTTTGCCCAAACACATACCTATAAGTAGTAAAATCAGAAAACGCGAGCACACTGCAGGGGGTACTCGGCAGTGTCGCTGCCAGGCGTAGGGGGAGATTTTTTTTAATTTTTAAATTCTAATTTGAGTAAATTTGAGTTAAAGAAAAGAGAGAAATTAATTAATTTTCAAATTAAGGAGATGAAATAAAATGATTTTCATTTAATAAGCCATTGTGTCACGTTCTACTTTTGGAGAATTATCAACACGTATGAGTGAGGGGGTACTCGAGGTATGACAAAAAGGCTCAGGGGGTACACAAGACAAAAAAGGTTGGGGAAACACTGCTCTAAACGATAATATTTGTATTTGGAATTTGGGGGAAATGTTGTCAGTAGTTTATAGACTCAAACAAAAATGTTACTTTTGCCCAAACACATACTTATAAGTAGTAAAATCAGAAAAACGGATAATTTTGCAGTGGTCTCTTTTTTTTTTTTCCAGAGCTGTAGGTTGTGTCTAAAGTCTAATGCTAACCTAATCTAAATCTCAAAACAACTTTATGAAAATACATCTAATGACAAGTCCATAGTTTTTCTGTTCATAATCATTCAGATCAGCCCTATTTTAACATCAGTAATTCATGTTTATTCCAGTTGGCACTAGCTCCAAGACACAGAGTCCTACTTTTCTAAACACGATGAATGGAGCAGGAAGTGCGGCTTTGCAGTTTTGAGAGAAGTGGAACCAGCCAGGCGGCTCCATGAATATGGCCTATAGCATATGAATGAATCTTAATATTAGAATAATACTGCCTTCTGTTGTGCTGCTTTATGTTTGTCGTTTCCGCACCATTGCTGGTATGTTCTGTCCATTACATTACTCGTATCTGCTGTCTGTCACCATTGCTGGTATCCTTAATTTCTTTACCCTTGTTGGTATCCTTTTGTATTATTGCAATATGATGATAGTTATGTTACCAAACTATAACAGTGGCTCATTGTCCTCATTGTAAATAGTTCATATGGTCTAAGGCAGGGGTGTCAAAACTCATTTTGGTCCGGGGGTCGTATCCAAACTACTTTGATCCTAAAGGGGCCGGATCAGTAAACTCATGGCATATATACCCCACAAATAGCAATAAGTCCAAATATTTGTCCAGAGAAACACAAATCTTTTATAGATTGCTGTTTCTTCAGTCCCAGCAATAATTCGTTTATCTTCTATCTTAATTCTCCATTCAAGTTATTGTTTTGTTCGAAATGTCGTGTCTCGTAGTAGCGTTTAAAATTACTGCTTGAGCACCGCCACTTGTTGCAAACACACCAAGCATACAGGTTTCCCATTCACCTCCGTGGACAAATAGGAATTAGTCAATTTTTTTTGGAAAAGCCTGCACTCGGCATCCACTTCTCTCATTTTTGACATTTTGCTGATGGTAAATGGTCACATCTTTATATAGCGGTTTTTCCACCTTCAAGGCACCCAAAGCGCTTTACAACAAGGAACCAATCACCCATTCACACACCAGTGTACGCAGACACTGGGGGCGAGGAGGGTTAAGTGTCTTGCCCAAGGACACAACGGCAGCATTCATCTGTGGGAGCTGGAATCGTACCAACCAACCTGTGGGTCAGTGGATCTGACCGCTCAACCACTGATGTTTCTTATGTCAAGAGCGGGATTTGAACCGCCAACCTTTGGATCAGTGGACAAACACTCTACCAACTGAGCTACTGCCGATCAGGGTGTCACAGTCAACAGTCAAAAAAAAAGTCCTTTAAGAGCGTTTGGAAAGAGGTGAGTCTTCATTTGTGCTGTTCTGGTGGGAGGGGCCACGCACAGAGGTGCTGGAGACGCTGCTATGCTAAACTGCGCAGAAAAGAGGCGCATAAAATTACCAATATTTTAATAGAAAATTAAAACATAATTAAAATATTTTAATAGAAAATCAGCCAAGGGCCAAATTAAAGGTCTTGGAGGGCCGGATCTGGCCCCAAGGCCGCATGTTTGACACCCCTGTTCTAAGGTAAAATGTCTGAAGAATGCAAAAGAAATCTCATTATGTTACATTAGAAGAGGGGGTGGGATTAAATAAGTTTTCTTCTTCCCACTCCTTTTTGAGCAAATGTTTTTGTTTTTATTATTTCTGTTACGATTGCACTTTTGTCATAAAATGTAAAAGTATGGCAAAAGGAGAAATTCAATTTGTCAACTGGACAAAAGTTTATTTGGTCGAAGACGTTTCGCAGCTCATCCAAGCTGCTTCTTCAGTTCTGGTCAGATGCTGGTGGACACTGCCTATATCTGCCTGAAGGGAGGAGTTAACTACTTATACTGTTCTGACCCTGAGAGCGAGCAGACGTCTCTCTTTTTCCTCTCTTATCTATTGCTCTATTGCTCCGTTGTCTGCGTGCCTCTCTTGTTTTCGTCATTTTCTCGCTTTTTGGAGCAGATTTTCCAAATTCCAAAAAGATGGATGTGATCAGCTGGACCCTCAGCGCTATTGATACTCTTTTTTCACGGAGGAGTGCTGCTCCGGGAGAAGCGGCGTGTCCAGATGGTACTTTTGCTGCTGGATATGCGAGGGACTCGTATCGTGCGTGGCAAGTCGTATGTTTGGCACCAATGTACCTGGAGGATGTGGAGGATATTTACGTATTTGGATTTCTGATAGCTGGACATCTGTTAATTGGCCTGGGATTGTCCATGATCTATCGCATAATTTGTAAACTGGCAGCTTGTAAAGAGTCCCCTAAGCTGTCTGCAGAAATTTCGAGCCATTGTGAAGGTGTTGGAGATCTTGTGAAAGGATTACATCAGAAAGTGGGACAGGTTGAGGTCCTTTTGGAAGGATTTCAACCGAAGGAAACATCTCGACGTTTGGATATCATCACGGGGATGGTGACAGAACTGTGTAAAGCCAATGCAGCGCAGTCTGTGCGCCAAGAGGAACTAATGAGATCTCTCATGAATCTTCATGGCGATATGAAGATGGGGGTCTGGCACCCGAGTGCCGCTCAGTCTAAATTATTTACCTGGGTCTCTAAAAATGTATTTTCATCAATGCTTAATCAACCCCCCTGGATTATTCTCTCCTGTGAAAATCGGTCTCAAACAGTTATCTGTGTTTTGACTAAGCCTCCCTGCATAAACACTTCCAAGGCCACAGAATGTGGTTTGTTATCTGGACTCTACATAAACATAGCACACACTCTTACACTGTCACTGAAAACAGAAACAATAGTAGAAATTCCTGTCTTTAGAAAGGTCTGATCTCTGCTCTCGGTTCAATCAACTTCATTGATTTCCAATCTGACCCCCCCCCCACATCCTTCCTTATGTAACCAACAAAAAAGATCACCTTATGTTATATCTCCAATTGTTTTTCTGTCATTACATGTTGTTAAATTGTCACTGATTGTACTTGTATTGCATCTTTTCTGTTCTGCATCTCCCAGTCGGCGGCGCGCGCAAGTGCAGCGGCCCCTCCCCTAGCCCACTCTATCACTGTCCTGCCTGGTTAGTGGGGAAACAAAATTTCGAATTCATTCTATGTACATGTACATGATTGTTTTTCGACAATAAAGCAAACTATGACTAACTATGACTAACTATGACTACTTTCAAACTACTACACCTACTTGTATTCAGTTTCTGTTAGTTAGGTAGGCCTAGATATTAGATATTTCTCCTTTTGCCATGGATTCTACGACTGAGGGATTCTACACACATCTATGTAAAAGAATGTTAATTGCTTACTTGCCCAAAATAAATAATAAATAAAAAATGTCCAGCACCTCAAACTGCACCTTAAACTCTGGATGAAGGAAAACCAAGTCTTTGAATCCTGTCCTTTTACTCTTCTGTGTTATGTCTTATCTAATTGTTTCATATTTTGTATTGTCTTCTGTGTAGGGACAACAATGAAAACTAGCATTTTTTCCCTATAATCTGTATTTACACTCTAATTACAGATGTTAATTAATATGCACCATTCCTATCAAATAAATAAAGACATTTTTAAAAGTAGGTTACGCCACTAGATGCCATAAATTATACTATCACACTAACTACTGTAAATACATTAATTACATCAATATTTTTTTTAAAACATAAAACATATATGTGTCGTCAGATATGTAGTTAACATGCTTAAACGTCAATTTTTCAACTTTTGTCAAGTTAACAGAATTAAAGTTTTCGTTTTTTCACAGGTATTTATGGACAATGTTAGTCACATTTTCTTTTGTACATTAGTAAAAACATCAGCTGTGCCCTCAGATATGTAGTAAACATGACATGCACAAATTGCACTTTCACTTATTGCACCTCACATATTGCACATTTCATTCTACCTCGAACTTATATATGTTATAGTATATGTTTACCTGTATGTCTTATGTCTATTTATTGTTGATGACTGTAGCTGTGTGTTTGTGTGCGTGTTTTTAGTTTTTAGTTTAAATTGTACATTTGGTGTCTGGTGAAAACACAATTTCAGTCCTCTGTGTAATGTCTGTTACACAGTGAATTGACAATAAAGTACACTTTGACGTTTGACTTTGATGCTCAAATACTTGCTTCTCTTTTACAAAACCATTAACATGATTTAGAATGATGTTCTCAAGCCAAATGTTCACTCCGAAAGAAGAATGAGCTCCTCTCTTTTGGTTGCCAGATGCTACAACTAAAACAATCTTGTAATAAACCCAGAAGGACTCTGTATGTGTTCCAGATTTGTGCCAGTATATGACATCTGATGGCTTCCCAGGTTCACTCGTGTGTGCCATTTTTAAACCAGTGGGAGCACATGGTACAGATACTGTCCAGAAATGACTCAAATATGTGTGAATAAAACCACAAGATGACGGCAGTTTGAGATTTGAATGATAGTTAAGACATGGATTAAACCTAAATTATTTAATACCAGTTTACATAAATGTGCGTGTGCCTTCATCTACCTCCTAATAACCGGTATTTTCATAATCACCTTTGTTTCTCAGGACATCACCATTAGTATAGTAAATCTCATTTTCAACTTCAGCTTTCCAACCACCAATGCAGACTGAAAAACAACAAAGGTTAAGAGCACAG
The DNA here is from genome assembly GCA_036785185.1 of Paratrypauchen microcephalus. NCBI lineage: Eukaryota > Metazoa > Chordata > Actinopteri > Gobiiformes > Gobiidae > Paratrypauchen > Paratrypauchen microcephalus. The sequence goes on along the minus strand of JAVJIX010000281.1, from coordinate 469,132 downwards.
AGGATAGCCTGGTTTGTATTGATACTTTGCAGTGACATCATGATGTATGTGTATGGCGGAATGTTCTGCAGATACTAGGGCTGGGCGGTATACCGATTCATAACAAATAACGGTGTTTTTTTATTTTATGATATGAATTTTTCATATACCCCAGTACCGGTGTGTGTGCATACAAAACGTCGGGAACACAGAATGGTGGAATGTCGCGCCGCTGCTTTTTCGGCCGCTCCTGCAAAAGTCGCAGCCCTCGAAATACCCTCTGCGGACCGCAAGACTGTTGCCAAAATGGAACAAGTCCAGCCCATGGAGTCGCTCCGGAGGTGGTGAAGCAAATTGCTTCACAAACATGTGCTGGAATATGAAGAATGCATGAAACTAAGATCTGCATCCTCTTCCACGTCTGCAGGGAACGTTCACGTTGGCGCCGCAACACAAAACGCCACTCAGACGTCACTCAAAGACGCATTTTCTAAGGGAACTGCCTACGACGAGAAAAGCAAATGGTGGAACAATATTACCAATGCTATTACTGTCCACTTCGCCAAAGACATGTACCACTTAGTCCTGTTGAGAAAGGAGCTTCAGACAAGGAGATGATTAAAGCACTGGATATGTGACGCACCACGGACTTTGAACCCTCATGTTGGCATTACAGATTCCGAGAAAATGCGATTTTTGTATTTTTTTTTTTAATTTGTGATTTTCGTTTTTTTTGCAGAATGTGCTAGTTGAGATCATGAAGAAGCCTCTCCATGTTTCAGATAACAGCATTAGTGACGTTAAAAACATACATTTTTAATTTCAAATTGGCTTGTTTTTGCGGAAAGAAACGGGGCGTGTATAAATCAACATAATTTTCCCACGCTCGCGCGCCCGCCAATCCTGTTATGAGGAGCGCTATAGGAGTTTCCCCTGTTCGCCGATCAGCTGTGAAGAGCTCACGCATATGTACGCGGCACTGCAGGACAATAAAGGACATGAAAATTGACTTTTAACTTCTAATTGGACACATGACACGTTCGGGAGACCTTCGGGACAGGTTCGGGACACGTCCGTTTCTCCGGAGCGGAGAGTGCGATTTGGCTCCGAAACACACGATACGCGTTTACACATGGAGATACGCCGAAAACACTGCAATACGGGATGAGTCATAATTTTTACCAAGTCAAATTTACTGCAGTAATTATTCTCTAATTTATTAGGAAATGGGGTTAACCCCTCGTCATGCAAGAAAAAAATAAAAAAAAAACGTCAAATACAGTGACACCGATATCATTTTGAAAAATACAGTGATATCAATTTTTGGTCATACTGCCCAGCTCTAGCAGATACCGTGGTGATGCAATGCATGCATTAACAAGCACAACCACAATGTTTTAAGATGGTCTAAAAATTCAAGAAAAAGTACAAAATGGAGGAGCCTGTGTTCAGTCTGAGCGTTCACGGTGCTGTTTTAGGAGTTTCAACAAAAAGGTCAGAGTGGCTAAGTGTGGCTGTGAAATGCTAGCTAGCTTATGTCTGTAATGTTATTTGAGACTTGTGTAAAAGTAAAAAGCATCTTGTAATTCCAGCTAAATCAGCACTTTATGGTCAGATTGTGTTCAAATAAAGCTCAGATTCAAGTCTAATACAGCGTCAGACAGAGCATGCCTACAGTTAGCGTCACACCCCCGGGGAATGTTGATGACATCAGCTGCAAAGTTTCAATAGGTTAGCCATCATTTGTGTATTGTGAGAACAGACTTTGCCCTTTGGATCTTCTCCTGCAGATCACCACAACTACGATCAGAAGAACCAAGAGCAGCAGTGCACCTCCAGCAGCCGAGGGGACGACCACGAGCATCAGATCTGCAGAACACACATGATCACCATCCAAAACCAGGCCGACTACAAGGGCTTTTTACACCGACAAACAGGCAGTCTGGGCACATAATATCCTACACAACTCTGGAGTGATGTGTGAAAGTGGCCAACCTCAGGCCCAAGGTGAAAGCACTTAGAGTCTGATCAAAAAAGCAATCGGATTTTAGGCTAGGTGTATGACAGGGTGAATTTGGACAAGGTCAGGGCTGGACATCTGGAGGACCGGGAGTTTTCCTGATGGACCGAGGTACTTTTAGGGCAGGTCACTGGTAGATCTGTGCACAACACCACGCATCAGTCATGATGGAATACTTCAGTGGCCACTCTAAGTTCACAATGGCCCCATGCACATGCAGCCTCACACACACATGCGGCCCCACACACACATGCGGCCTCACACACACATGCGGCCCCACACACATGCAGCCCAACACACACACGCGGCCCCACACACACGCGGCCCCACGCACATGCAGCCCCACACACACGCGGCCCCACACACACGCGGCCCCACACATACGGCCCCGCACACATGCAGCTCCACACACACGGCCCCACACACATGCAGCTCCACACACGTGGCCCCACACACATGCAGCTCCACACACACGCAGCCCCACACACACGCGGCCCCACACACATGCAGCTCCACACACGCGGCCCCACACACACGTGGCCCCACACACATGCATCTCCACACACACACGTGGCCCCACACACATGCGGCCCCACACATACGGCCCCGCACACATGCAGCTCCACACACGCGGCCCCACACACATGCAGCTCCACACACACGCAGCCCCACACACACGCGGCCTCACACACACACACGGCCCCATACACATGCGGCCCCACACACACGCGGCCCCACACACACGCGGCCCCACACACATAAGGCCTAGGGGTGGCACGGTACACAAAACTCGGTACACAAAACCGAGGTACGTATGGTACGTACCTCTGTTCAGACCCCATGGTTCGGTACATTTTCGGTACAGTGCAGGAAAAAACACATAACCAGAAAGGCTGTCCTCAAAGGCAGCTTTTAATTGTTTAAATCTCCAGCTGAGATAGCTGCAACTTAAAACCTGTAAGTAAAACAAGTGAACACCAAGCACCACATTGAGTTGTCATATATTGATATACTGATTGGTTACTGAGCTGGGTACATCAGTGAAGTTTTAACACATGGGTACCTTCACATACAATACACACAAGTACCTAACACGTTTTTACATTCACATAGCTCAGTGAACATTATATATATATATATATATAAGTTGTGTTTAGGGTCGCCAACCGTCCCTTGAAAAATGGAATCGTCCCGTATTCAGAAACAAATGTACGCGTCTCGTATTAAACTTCTACCGGTGTGCGGGCCGCGCGCGCCCGTCTGGAGCTACGGATACCGTACATCAGCGAGCGAGCGCACGCAGCTCTTTCGCACGTGTAACGTATATCACAGGGCAGGTTAAACTTTATAAAACTTCCTACCTGCCCGTGCCGCTGCTCGCCTTTTCACGCTCTGTCTCCTCCTGTTCATAGCGCGCATAAGCTCCTCCTCAATGCGCTCTGATTAGAAGAGCAAGACAAAGTGCGGGAAGGAAGGGGGGGGTCCGTGACTTTCCGCTTTTTTCATGACTGATGACTTTCATCCCTGTCTATACATGTTCGTCAGGGCTCGCAAATGGCAATGGTTAAAGAGTCCTCAAGGAAACCCTTGCAAAATGAAAGTCCCATAGTCAGTTCAATATTAAACTTTTGTACCGTATTCTCCGTCAAAATGCGCGCACCGAACCGTGACCCCCGTACCGCGACAGTTCAATACGAATACATATACCGTGCCACCCCTAATACGGCCCCACACACATGCGGCCCCATACACATGCAGTTCCACACACATGCGGCCTCATACGGCCCTGTCCTGTATCCCCTGGCCCCAAAGCTGTCATGGCAGTGCGCTCAGAGCTGCTGCTGGGAGTCTGCCTGTTCATTGAAATCACACTGTAAAAGACATTTAGTGAACACTAGGAATGTTTCCAGTCCAATAAAGACATTCTACACTATTCAGTCTTCATGCCAGTTTTTATTTTACATTGATAGACTGCATATTCGTGTTGTTCTTTTAATTGAAAAAAACAATGTTCATATTCTTGTGGTGTGATCAGACTGTTTCCCACAGATACACACAGTGTATTTTTATGTGGTTTCAGCAAAAGAGCAAAGCTGTTCTCATAAATAGTGACTTCCTGACACAAGTGCATGAAGACTGTGGTGTTTAGGGGCCTCTCCAGACCACTGCTGTCTCTGCTGCTCAGACTGTGACTCTGCTCTGAGCACCAGGGCCTTGCACCACAAACACTCTGGCTCCTACAGGAGGACCTGTTCAACTTATTTTATACACAGTAATTGATTTAATTCCTACCAATCATCATACGTAAAAACAAACAACATTTAATTACAAACAACATTTAATTACAATTAATAACACTGGCTTTTTAAAAATGACAAAAAGAATTAGAGTCTGTGTAACCAAGACAGGTCAATAAAAACAGGCCAGTAACAATACCATAATATTATTGAGAGAATCTAAAATCACCCCAGTTAGAATCAAATTATTATCAAAAATATAATTTGTTGTTTTGTATCATGTTTTTGTATATTTACGGAAAATTGCATAGGTAACATGGGCTGACCTTTGGATAGAATTGTACTGTTAACCATAAGAGATCACTAAATTACTCAAACATACATGGATAACATCTAAAACCTCTTCAGGCATGTTTTTCGTGAGGGAACATTATGTCTCATTTATTTATCAACATTTATTTAACCAGAGTAGGGGGAAAAAATTAGATCAGTTTCAAAGGTAACATGATAGAAAGCTCCAAAAAGTTGACTTTGCACAGTATCCTCTCTTAAATAATATTCTAGCACATGGAGGACACAAAAACTCTAAAGTGCACTTACCTCGTGGCACTGCAGTGACAGAGGCACTTGGTGGGGAGCTGTACGTCTGCTCTAACACGTGATGCTGATACAAACACTGGAACACTGTATGTTGGTCATAGGTGCCTCGGGGGAGGGTGAATATGGCAGGGTTTGATTTTGAAGTTTGAAGAGTTTTATTGTAATGATTCAGAACCAGAACTCCTCCTGTGAAGGCTGAGGGCATGGAGCAAGTGACACTGATCTGACCCAAAATGATCTCTGCAAAGATTTCTGGAGGTTTCACTGGAAAAGAACAAAAGGACCATCAACAATTATGGATGGTAGCAGTCGAAGCTATATAAAAGGTACAAAACACTTCTGCTTGATTTTATGGAGATGTTTTTGGTTTGCCTAGAACAGGGGTCGGCAACCCGCGGCTCCGGAGCCACATGCGGCTCTTTGATCCCTCTGATGCCGCTCAGTACAGCGGTCCCTCGTTTATCACGGGGGTTACATTCTAAAAATAACCCACGATAAGCGAAATCCGCGAAGTCGTCAGCTTTATATTTTACAATTATTCTCCATGTTTGAAGGCTGTAAACGCCTCACCACACATTCTACACTTTTCTCAGACTGGAATTAACGTTTTCTTATATTTCTCTCTTGTTTAAACACTCAAACGTTCGTAGATTTTCAACAAAAAAGCACTATAACGAAACCAAGGTGTATTTCGTGTGTATTTCACAGTTCTTATGACGAGCCTCTTCGTCCTGGCACCGCTTCGCTGTGGCGGATTTTGTCGGGGAGAAAACTTGCAAACATACAGCACTTCAGAGTCACACTGCGGTCGAACATTTATATAAATCTGGCAAACTGAATGCATCCTGTACAGGAGACACGGAGGAGAATGAATGACGAATCGGCAAAGGCCTACAGTCCCTTAGCCAATCAGGACGCAGAAATGTGCGTTGATACACTATGAAAAAAAATTGGAATAAAAAAATCCACAAAACAGCAAGGCCACGAAAAGTGAACCACGATATAGCGATGGACCACTGTATTTAATTAAAATGTATTTTATTTTAGTTCATTCATTTTCAAAATGTAATTCTATGGCACAAAGGCAAAAAAACAACAACGTTATATGCAGTGTTATTTCATTTTAAATTTCAAAAGGGTTTTGTGACTCTCAGTGTTTTCTTTACTGTGTGAAACGGGTCCAAATGGCTCTTTGAGTGGTAAAGGTTGCCGACCCCTGGCCTAGAGTGTTCTGTGTTATGGCAGTAAAATATAAATCTCTCCCTGCGTAGAAAGAATACATGTCTTTCAAACAATCAAAACCTAATGAGGAAAAACATGATTGTGGTTCATCTTTGTTTCCGTTCACATTTGTGTGTTCCTTAAAGGTTGTATGAAGGATTTTTTTTTTTTGTTTCAAAGTGTCAATGATAGCATTATAGAGATGCAGCAGCCTTGTAATTATGATGACCAAAAAAAGAATGAAAATCCATCTACTGTGGACGTGGACAGGCCAGATAAACAATAGCCATTAGATAACTACCTCGTTATCTGTTATGTTGTCAATCAAACTCCCTACACTTGCCGACGTGCTGGGATTACGTGGTTTATGTACGCCTCTTACACATTCCACAGACGCAAGACGCTGTTTACTTGACCAACTTAGCAGCTTTTTCCAGCTGTAGCTTCCTCGGAGTTTGCACAAAGTTTGTTGCAATGGCAAACGAGAATCCACTACCAGTTAGTCGCAAAAGAAAGTCCATTTTTGAGGTCGCTGAAAGAAGAGAATGTGAAAAGGAGCGAAGCCAAACTCTCAACAACATTTGAAAAAGGACAAACAGTCGCTGGATTTCTCGTTCCTTGGGAAAAAAACAACCTTTAAACCTTTACGCCTACATATCAACAGATGACTTCAAAGCATTTCAACTGAGGGAGCACCAAAAAAAACAACAAACTAAACTAACATTTGTCTCCAGGTGTGGGGTCTGACGTCACCAGCCCTTTTTGGGGAGCTGTTGTCTTCATCTAAAAATTAAGTGAACTGTTGAACATTTTACTTTCATAAATTATTGAACTGGATTATTAACTGTACCACCAAGAAAGTGAAGTACAAGAAGAACTTAACCGAAGATGTGAATGTAAAACAGGACTCATCTAAAATTGGAACTACCTTTAAAAAAGTGTACCCCCTTGTGACAGTAAACGGAGAAATTATCAAAAATGTTGAAGAATTTAGATATCTGGGAGTAATTTTAGATGACAGACTAAGTTTTAAGAAACATTTCAAAAAGGTTTGTCAAACAGTAAAATATAATCTGTCCACTTTTAAATCTATACGAAACTCCTTAACAAAACAAGGAGCAAAAACCTATTTAAATGCGATGATCCTGCCTCACTTAATGTTTGGTATTTCCTGTTGGTCACAAGCCAATCAAACTACGATAAAACCTCTAAAGTCTCTTTATAAACAAGCTATTAGGATCCTAGATAAGAAACCGCGTCACTATCACCACTGTCAAATATAAGCGAAACATAAAATGCTCAGTTTTGAATATATGATCAAATCAGCCAATCTTAGATTACTATTCAAGATCATTAATAATGTGGCACCTCCACCGCTGAAAAACCAAATGGTCCGGACCACCAGTGGCCAATGTACAATACCAAAAAGTAAAACATCACTGGGACAATCTGCATTTTCTGTTAAAATGATCTCAGAATGGAACAAACTTTCCACTGAGCTAAAACTGTGCAAAGACTTCAAACAATTTAGTGTAGGATCGACATTTCTTAAAGGCAAATTAACGTTTTTTTACAATCTGAGCCTTCTTTCGGCAATAAAACAAGTAGTTTTACTCACCCATAGCAGTTTTCTGTCAATTGGAGCAGTATCGCAGAACTTATGTTGAGCCGTTCTGTTCTAGTAATGATCCCGTATCCGTTAACATGGTGCTGTATCATATGCTCGGGGCATTACTTTGCGGTGTCCAAATAACACAAACTTTAGCACTTTTCAAATCATAGAAGCCCGATGTCTTAATGTAAGATTTCGTTTGAAGCAAAAGTGGCCTGTAATCCGAGATTTAGCCATAGTTTCGAGTAGATGAGGACGCCAGTGCGCATGCGCGGACTGTGCTCTCAGCTCCCGGGACCCAAACATGAAACGCAAAGCTGAAAACTATGGATAAATCTCGGATTACAGGCCACTTTTGCTTCAAACGAAATCTTACATTAAGACATCGGGCTTCTATGATTTGAAAAGTGCTAAAGTTTGTGTTATTTGGAGACCGCAAAGTAATGCCCCGAATACTCAGGCTAACGGATACGCTACAACATAACTTTCACCAAACAGCTCCAAATGACACGAAAGTGCTATGGGTGAGTCAAACGACTTGTTTTATTACCGAAAGAAGGCTCAGATTGTAAAATAACGTTACTTTTCCTTTAAGAATACAAACTTGTCAGCATTAAGACAAACCTGAGATGGGGCTGGGAAGGTGAAGGGGAATCCATTTTAACTAATGTAAATAATGTACCTTTGATGAAATGTTTATGAAATGCATTATTTTATGCTGTGTTTAATGTTTTGTCATGTTGTGTGTCTCAGGGACTGCAGATGTAAATTAGCTCAAAGAGCTACAGTCTGGTAGAAAGCATCTCTTCATTGACTGTGATTAATGCTCCTGTACATGGTCCCTGTCAAATAAATAAAATAAATGAAAATAAATGAAAGTCAATGAGCAAACCTGCATGTCTTATTGTTTCATCCGGTTATTTTGCATTTTATTTATTTGGTATTGTTGGCTTCATTTTAGTTTAAATTAGCATTATATTGAGTCGGTTTGCTTTATGCCACAGATGTACCAAAAGTAGGAGCAGAACCACAGCTGGAGAAGCACTGAAAAATAATGTCCAAGCAAAAGTATTCACTGAACTTACTGCAGATCGCACCAGCGTCTTCATAATGTTTACAGTCTTGTACATTCAAACTATGGGGACAGTGTGTGAGTGTGCTCTCTCGTCCCGAACACTTGACTTCTTTCAGCCAGATGTGACCGGCCCCTGGACCAAACCGGGCTCCGTATATAAAGTTCACTGCATTTCCACAGTCCAGCTGTCTGCAGACCACGTCAGCGCTGAGCATGCCCCAGCCGTCATCGCACACGGTCCCCCACTCACCCCGCAGGAACACCTCCACCCTGCCCAAACACTGCGCCGCAGAGCCGGAGTTGACCAGTCGCACCTCGCCTTCTGAAGAAAAAAAAGAAAAATTATAATAATTTTTAAAAAAATATATATTTTTTCCTCTCAGAAAAACAACAACACAGAACTAAAAAATAAATGTATTAAATTAATTAACTAACATTTAACAGGCAGAGCAAAAATAAATACAATAATAATAATAATAAATAAATAATAATAATAATAATAATAATAATAATAATAATAATAATAATAATAATAATAATAATAATAATAATAATAATATATGTTTAAATAATTTACACATTTTCACATTCTCACGTTACAAAGGCAGAGCAAAAAATAAATACATACAAATATAATAATAATAATAATAATAATAATAATAATAATAATAATAATACTATATATTAATATATTTTTAGATAATTAACACATTTTCATTCTCACTTTATAAAGACAGAGCAAATTTGTGCCAACCTGCAAATGCTGAAGACGGGATCAGTAAGAGACAGAGCAACAGGAACCCCATAACAAAAATGTCAAAAAAAACCCCGCACAAAACGCAAAATAATAAACCACTAAAACAAATCAAATGAATAAATAAAACTAAATAAATCCAGTCGTATCTTTAGTGAAGGCGTCTGTGTGTATGTCCTTTACGCTTTAAAGCAGTCATACCAGATGCACTGAAACCAGAAAACCTTTGACCATGAGACCACAACTTCCTTTTCATTCTCTTTACCACCAGTATTGGCCGATCTGCTGTTACGTCAATTCACCGTGTGCAGGAAACTCTGAATCGCGCTTTTGACTCGTTGGTGCACATGAATGACAAAAGTAGCAGCATTTACAGGAAAAAGTGGGCAGATGTAAGGCAAAAGTGTGTAATGTCATACAAACAACAACAAAAAGTTACATATTGCACCTTTATTATTGGTCTGTCTACATCTCTAAAGCTCAAAATGCTCTGTTCCACCTTGTGATGTCATGAAGTGGTAGTTTTCAAGTTAACAGCTCCTTTTACCTTTAGTTCAGTAGAGATTGGCAATTCCAGGGCTGATATTATCTAAATCAGGGGTGTCAAACATGCGGCCCAGGGGCCAGATCCGGCCCTCCAAGACCTTTAATCTGGCCCTCGGCTGATTTTCTATTGAAATATTTGAATTATATTTAATATTTTTATTATTAGAATATTGGCAAAAGGAGAAATTCAATTTGTCAACTGGACAAAGTTTATTTGGTTGAATACGTTTCGCCGCTCGTCCAAGCTTGGATGAAAAGTGTGGCAAATCATCCAAGTAGCTTGGATGATTTGCCGTGGATTCTACCTGGACAACTGAGGGATTCTTCACACATTAAAATATTGGTAATTTTCTGCACAGTTGAGCATAGCAGCATCTCCAGCGCCTCTGTGCATGCCCCCCCACCAGAGCAGCACAAATAAAGACTTGCCTCTTTCCAAACGCTTTTAAAGGACTCTAATTTTGACTATTGACCGTGACACCCTCAACAGCAAAACGTCAAAAATGAGAAAAGTGGACACCGAGTGCAGGATTTTCTATTTGTTCACGGAGGTGAATGGGGAAACCTGTACGCTTGGTGTGTTTGCAACAAGTGGCGGTGCTCAAGGAATATAACTTTAAACGCCACTACGAGACACGGCATTTCAAACAATACAATAACTTGAACGGAGACTGAAGAAACAGCAGTCTGTAATAGATTCGCATTTCCCTGCTTTAAATATTTGAACTTATTGATATTTTTGGGGTATGTATGCCATGAGATTTTTGATCCGGCCCCTTTGGGATCACATTAGGACCAACATGAGTTTGACACCCCTGATCTAAATGATTCTAGAAGGTGTATGGAGTTTAAATACACAGTGGAGCACCTCCTGTATTACCACATGACATCACAAAACTCAGAACTCAGCCTAAATATGCAGGATTTGTGTGTTAAACGTGTGAATAAAACAAAACACAACTCTAGCTCTGTATGTTTGTGATGAGGAAACAACATTATAGCATAGATCAGAAAATAGCACAATATGGACGCAGGAGTGTCCAAACTTTTTTCCACCCAGGGCCGCATATACAAACATATTCATAGTGGAGGGCCGTAGACAGCTGGTGAGACTTTCAGATAGATGCATTTTATATGAGTTTGATGGAGCCAACACTTTTAGAACACTAATTTTAGGTCTGTATCATAATGCAGTGAGTTGTTATTGAGGATGCAGAGATCATCTACCCTCTGGTAGACGATACAGGAGCCTGCCAGCACGCACAAAAAAACTCAAAGACAGCTATTAGCCCCAAGCTGTCAGACTACTGAACTCTGGATAACACTCTAAATAATACTGAACTCTCAAAAATACTGCACTAAAGTACTTTTCGTTATGCATAATATGTTTACTGCTGCTGCTCTGTATGAATGTATCATGTTTGTCACTACCTCATTGTAAACTACTGTGCAATAATCTGTGCAACACTTATACTATACTATATTATGTGCAATCTGTGAAATACTCGACTTACACCTTATTTAATCATACATGTATCTTTTTATTTTATTATGTTTTATTACAGATATTTTTTAATTATATTGTTTACCTTTTCCCCCTGCACTTTTTGCAACACTTTTTTACCATGTACTATTATTGCTGCTATTAGTACTGTATTAGTATCTTAGTGAGTCAACGGTTCTTCTGATCCTAAGCATTTCATTGCATTATTGACCCTATGTTGATTCTGCATATGACAAATAAATAATCTTGAATCTTGAGATACCGGAATTGGAAGTAAAAAGTACTGCTCAATGGCTCTATGATCATTTGGGCCAATTCTGCAGGAACAAAAACTGGTCAGAGGGCCGGATTTGACCCCTGGGCCATAGTTTGGACACCCCTGCTTTAAGGTAAAAGTGCAAATATTGGCCTGATGTACTGGTCTGTTTGTAATATTACTACGATCTAATCCAGTTTTTGTTAGTAGTAGTTATTTCATGACGTCACATGGATTCAAAGACAGACTCCAGCCCCTCTCACTCACATGTGTTTTATGAGCTGAGTTTTTGTGCGACCACACGACCACACAGATGAAACCCCGATCGCTCCTACAGCACAGCTCACAGTTAATTAACATAATGAACTTAACGGACTTCTATTAAATTACACTCTCAGTTTGATTAAAGTTCTGCTTAGATCAATGTTGGCAGCCTCTGTTTGATACACACACAAACACACACACACACACACACACACACATGCCCACACACACACACACACACATGCACACACACACACACACACAAACACACACACACATGCACAAACACATGCACGCACACATGCACACACACATACACACAAACATGCACACACACAAATGCACACACACACACACACACACACATATGCACACAAACACACATGCACACAAACACATGCATGCACACATGCACGCACACATGCACACACACATACACACAAACATGCACACACACAAATGCACACACACACACACACATATGCACACAAACACATGCACGCACACATGCACACACACATGCACACACACATGCACACACACAAATGCAGAAATACACGCTCACATCCAAATGCGCTTGCACACACAAATCAGCCTCACTGATAACCTCCCACACATGCACACGCAAGTGTATATACACACACACATGCACACACACACACACACACACACACACACACACGCACACAAACACATGCACACACATGCAGAAATACACGCACATGCACAAATGCACACTCACAGCCTCACTGATAACCTCACACATGCACACACATGCCCACACACACACATGCACACACAGACGCACACAAACACATGCACACACACACACATGCAGAAGTACACACACATACACAAATGCACATGCGCTTGCACACACAAATCAGCCTCACTGATAACCTCACACATGCACACACACACAAATACGTGTATACACACACAAGCAGAACTACATGAACATGCACATACACTTACACACTGACATGCACATGCGCTTGCACACACATGCCCACACAAATACAGCAGCCTCTCTCATAACCACACACACGCAAATAAGTGTATACACGCACACACACGCACAATACATATACAAATACACAAATACATATGCAGACACACATAGACACATAATACACACGCACAATACATGCACACACACACGTACACACAAATACAGCAGCCTCTCTGTTTAATCGTTTGATAACTTCACACACGCATACTAAAAGCAGCCTCTCTGTTTGATACCCTCACACATACACGCAGACACACACACACACATACACATGTACAAAGAAACACAACAGCCTCTCTGTTTGATAACCTCACACATGCACACACAAATACAGACACATGTGTTCTCGTGCACATGCACACAGCTCCATAACCAAACACGCACCTCCGCTGAGACCTGCTGACACCTCATTTATCATGCCAGGCTATTTTTAAAGCTTTAATTAGCCGTACACTGCTCGGCTCTCAGTCATACGGCCTCCCCCAAGTCTGCGTCTATGTTTTTATATGGTGCAAATAAATAAACATAAACATTTTTATATTTAATGCTGTCGTATAGATTGAAGTACAAATGGTATGATGTTCTAAAAAGATTATAGTTTAGAGGTGGTTGGACAGATTACCTGACAGAACCACACACTTTGATAAAACTTGATAAAACTAAAAAAACAAACAAGTGGAAACGAGTGGGTGTGGAACCGTATCTCATCTTCCTGATTCCAGAGGGCGTGATTGACAGGGGGATTAACCAATCAGAGAGACGTATGCTTCAGTCATGTCAACACAGATATTGTTGAAATTGTTTTTTTTGCTCTCAAATTCCTAATTTTTCAGTAAATTTGGAGCATGTTTTTAGGGTCTTCCTATGTTTTTTTTTTTTTCATTTTGTCACACATACCACAGTTGAAAATAAAAGAAAACCACTCTAATTTATCATGCGTTGTCACGTCTCCTTTAAGATTACACAATGTCCCCGCATGTGCTGTGAAATCAAACGTGTGAGCTTTCAGTGATTTCAAAATGTTTCCCAATATATTTCATACAGTCTACCAACTGCATGCTGCCTCTGACACGTATGATATGATTTTTATCTGCATTTATGATAAAAAATTTTTTTAGCCCTCCAGACCCCTCCCCTCGCTCTCCTCTTTAGTCTTCTAGAAACTTACCTTCACTTTTCCCTTTAGTCCCCCAGACCCTGCCCCTCACTCTCCCCTTCAGTCCTTCAGACCCCGCCCCTCACTCACCCCTTTAGTCCTTCAGACCCCGCCCCTCACACTCCCCTTTAGTCCTCCAGACCCGCCCCTCACTCTCCCCTTTAGTCCTACAGACTCCACCCCTCACTCTCCTCTTTAGTCCTCCAGACCCCGTCCCTCACTCTCCCCTTTAGTCCTCCAGACCCCGCCCCTCACTCTCCCCTTTAGTCCTCCAGACCCCGCCCCTCACTCTCCCCTTTAGTCCTACAGACTCCACCTCTCACTCTCCTCTTTAGTCCTCCAGACCCCGCCCCTCACTCTCCTCTTTAGTCCTCCAGACCCCCTTCCCTCACTCTCCCCTTTAGTCCTCCAGACCCCGCCCCCACTCTCCCCTTTAGTCCTCCAGACCCCGCCCCTCACTCTCCCCTTTAGTCCTACAGACTCCACCCCTCACTCTCCTCTTTAGTCCTCCAGACCCCGCCCCTCACTCTCCTCTTTAGTCCTCCAGACCCCATCCCTCACTCTCCCCTTTAGTCCTCCAGACCCCGCCCCTCACTCTCCCCTTTAGTCCTCCAGACCCCGCCCCTCACTCTCCCCTTTAGTCCTCCAGACTCCGCCCCTCACTCTCCCCTTTAGTCCTCCAGACCCCGCCCCTCACTCTCCCCTTTAGTCCTTCAGACCCCGCCCCTCACTCTCCCCTTTAGTCCTCCAGACCTCTCCCCTCGCTCTCCTCTTTAGTCTTCTAGAAACTTACCTTCACTTTTCCCTTTAGTCCCCCAGACCCTGCCCCTCACTCTCCCCTTTAGTCCTACAGACTCCACCTCTCACTCTCCTCTTTAGTCCTCCAGACCCCGCCCCTCACTCTCCTCTTTAGTCCTCCAGACCCCGTCCCTCACTCTCCCCTTTAGTCCTCCAGACCCCGCCCCTCACTCTCCCCTTTAGTCCTCCAGACCCCGCCCCTCACTCTCCCCTTTAGTCCTACAGACTCCACCCCTCACTCTCCTCTTTAGTCCTCCAGACCCTGCCCCTCACTCTCCCCTTTAGTCCTCCAGACCCCGTCCCTCACTCTCCCCTTTAGTCCTCCAGACCCCGCCCCTCACTCTCCCCTTTAGTCCTCCAGACCCCACCCCTCAGTCTTCCCTTTATTCCTCCAGACCCCTCCCCTTTAGTCTCCAGACCCCTCCCCTTACTCTCCCCTTTAGTCCTCCAGACCCCGCCCCTCACTCTCCCCTTTAGTCCTCCAGACCCCGCCCCTCACTCTCCCCTTTAGTCCTCCAGACCCCGCCCCTCACTCTCCCCTTTAGTCCTCCAGACCCTGCCCCAGAGTTGAAGTTTAGTCCCACTTGCTGATCTATAAATACTGTATATAAAAGCTGTTGTATTTTAGTATTATGTGCAAAAACTTGTTAATATGTAAGTTGTAGCTTGAAAAACAACAACAACAATGTATGTATTAATTACACTTTTGATATTGACTTTTTTTAGGCTCAAGAATTATTCCCCACTCTGCATTGATTTCCCATTACAGTTTGGAGGACTGGGGGCCCATGCAGTCTCTTTATGCCTGACCTTTCTAAATGAGTTTAATCAAGAGTTTAATCAGAGCCATTTCAATCATATTAATAACAACATTTTATTTATTTATTTATTTTCTTGGTTTCTAAAACTTTTTGGTACTCTGAACAATTATTCTTGTATTGATCTTTTCCAGTTGGAGCTGTAGGTTTTGTCACTCATTGCTCTTTGAATAAACCTCCATTTGCCATTCGTCCACACTTTATTCAATAATTAAAAATAATTAAATGAACTCAAAACAAGAGTTGTTTCCTCGGTATGGGCACACTGTAGCAGTTTAGAACCCTTTAAAGAAGATGTGTTTTCTGATCATCTGTGACATCTTCCCTGTCCACAAATGCACAAAGTGTTTACCTTCTGCATGTTTTTCACAAACAAAATAGTCTGTATTGAAAATAGACTGTCAGTGTCGTGTGTTGTTTTGGTTTGTTTGGGCGCTTCACCTTTGGCTTCTGCACAAACCTCAGTGCTGCTCCGTGATTGATCACCAGCAGGGGCTAAGATGGATTCTAGTGAGTTTGCGAACTCACAAATATCGCGAGGATCCATTTTCCTGTGCAAGGTTAACATCTATTCAGACCTCCACACAGGACAGGACAACTTTAAAGGGATAGTTCGGGTTTTTTG
Source organism: Paratrypauchen microcephalus (assembly GCA_036785185.1). Classification (NCBI taxonomy): domain Eukaryota; kingdom Metazoa; phylum Chordata; class Actinopteri; order Gobiiformes; family Gobiidae; genus Paratrypauchen; species Paratrypauchen microcephalus. The sequence goes on along the minus strand of JAVJIX010000281.1, from coordinate 452,655 downwards.
GTGTGAATCTGTATGGCATCCCCTATTATTATTATTAGCCTGTTCACTTGTAAACATCGCCACTTACAAGTGAACAGGCTACTAATAATAATAGGCGCGCAGTGATATGACTCGAGAGAAAATAGCACCATGCGAATTAGACTGTTGACTTTTCGTGGGCAACTGTTTTGTGACGCAAGTATATCACTTTTTGGACAAATATTGTTTTGAGAAGAAAAACAAGCTTTATTAAAGGGATAGTGTGTTTTTTTTAATGTTAATCTGTATGGGTTTCCTTCTAAAAGTTACGTGTGTTGACACCTACTTACCTCTGACAGTCTCAGCTGATCCCGGTACGGCTCGCTTTCTGGAGCCCACGTAAGTAGATCCGGTAACTTCACTGGAACATGAAATAAAGCTTGTTTTTCTTCTCAAAACAAAACATTTGTTAGAAAGGTGATATATTTGCGTCCGAAACAGTTGTCCACGAAACATCCAGCAGCGTATTTCGCATTTGCGTATTGTTTCTCTCCACTCATATCACTACGCCCATGTTAACTCTATCAGCCTGTTCACCTTCAGCGGATGTCTACAAGTGAACAGGCTGATAGAGTTAACATGGGCGTAGTGATACGAGTGGACAACTGTTTCGGACGCAAATATATCACCTTTCTAACAAATGTTTTGTTTTGAGAAGAAAAACAAAAAACATGTTACAAGGAAGTTACCGGATCTACTTACGTGGGCTCCAGAAAGCGAGCCGAACCGGGCTCAGCTGAGACTGTCAGAGGTAAGTAGGTGTCAACACCATAACTTTTAGAAGGAAACCCATACAGATTAACATTAAAAAAAACGCACTATCCCTTTAACTGTCCTGGCTAACTTGCTGGACCTACTTTCGTCAGCTCCAGAACCGGGGCAGAACTCTGCTCACAGGACACTGTCAGGAGTAAGTCAGTGTTAATGCACGACACTGCTGAAGGGGATGCCATACAGATTCACATCAAAAAACCCGAACTATCCCTTTAAATTATGCTACGTTCAGACTGCAGCCTGAAGTCAATCAATCAATCAATCAATCTTTATTTATATATCCCTTTACAACACCAGTGGTGACCAAAGTGCTTTCCAATTAAAAACAGAAAATACAACAATACAAAAGATAGAACATTATACAGAATACAACAATGTAAACAAAAAAAAAGTAAAACACACAATGCAGAAAAATGACGTGCCACAAACTACTAAGTATTAAAAGCCATTTTGAATAAATGTGTTTTGAGCCTAGATTTAAAAAGGTTAAAATCAGTGACGTTACGTAGCTCAAAGGGCAGATTGTTCCACAGTCTGGGACTAACCACAGAGAAAGCTCGATCACCCCAGTGTTTGAGCCTGGCTCGGGGGACTTCCAAAAGAAGTTGGTTATTCGACCTTAAAGTGCGACTTGATTTTCGGACAGATAAAAGCTCGGTCAAATAATAAAGTGTTAATCCATTAAGAGCTTTAAGAACTTTGAAGTGACCCAAATCCGATTTTTTCCCCCCTATGTGACCTGTATCTGATCTTTTAATGACAGTCTGAACGACACAGATCCGATTTTTTAAAATGCGACCCAGACCACTTGGATATGTGGTCCTAAAACCGATACATATCCAATCTTTTGGCATGTAACTTCAGTCTGAACAGCCACGTCGCATTCATCCAATCTACACGTCATCAACAAGCGAGAGTGGTACAAGCAGGCGCTCACAAATGTACACAAACGTTCTTCTCGTCATATGAAAATTGTGCATGAACTCTGTGTCAGTGAAGCAGGGAAGCACACAGCAATCCCACCAGTTTTGGCTGCAACTCACACGTTTCTTTCTATGGACGTTGCTGCCACAAACCTGGCCAAAAACCTTTTCCTTCTAAATCTCCTCCCTAAAACAAATAAGTTGTACGACCAGCTGTCTCCGGTACGACAGCAACTTTAAAATCTCCAGGTGCTCATTGCTAGTGTCGATGTTTAGGCGACTTCCGTAAACACTAAGCAAGATCGCTGTGTGTGATGTGTCCTCCAGTGAGCATGCGGGACACTTATGAGGTGTTTAAAGGGATAGTGTGGTTTTTTTAGTGTGGTTAATCTGTATGGATTTCCTTCTAAAAGTTACGTGCGGCAAGACTGGTTTACCTCTGTCAGTTTGCGCTCAGTCCGGTTCTGCTCACGTTCTGGAGCTCAGGTAATTAGGTCACACTGGAGATCACATACAAGTCGCATTTAACTGGAAATGTGAACAACGTCACAAAAAAAATCAGATTTCACAAAAAAATCCAACTTGAGCTTTAAACCCTGCAGTCTGAACGTAGTCTTAGTGCAGTGATTTTTGAGCTCGCTTATGAGGGGCTGTTCAAGACATTATTCATTCTGGTCCTCTCACATACATACATTCTCCTCTCACATACATATATTCTCACTCTCACATACATACATTCTCCTCTCACATACATACATTCTCCTCTCACATACATATATTCTCACTCTCACATACATACATTCTCCTCTCACATACATACATTCTCCTCTCACATACATATATTCTCACTCGCACATACATACATTCTCACTCTCACATACATACATTCTCCTCTCACATACATACATTCTCACTCGCACATACATATATTCTCACCCACACATACATATATTCTCACTCTCACATACATACATTCTCCTCTCACATACATACATTCTCACTCACACATACATACATTCTCACTCGCACATACATATATTCTCACTCGCACATACATACATTCTCACTTGCACATACATATATTCTCACTCGCACATACATACATTCTCACTCGCACATACATATATTCTCACTCGCACATACATACATTCTCCTCTCACATACATACATTCTCACTCGCACATACATACATTCTCCTCTCACATACATATATTCTCACTCGCACATACATATATTCTCACTCGCACATACATACATTCTCCTCTCACATACATACATTCTCACTCGCACATACATACATTCTCCTCTCACATACATATATTCTCACTCGCACATACATACATTCTCACTCGCACATACATATATTCTCAGGGAGAGAATATATGTATGTGAGAGTGAGTATATATGTATGTGAAAGTGAGAATATATGTATGTGCGAGGAGAATATATGTATGTGCGAGGAGAATGTATGTATGTGCGAGGAGAATGTATGTATGTGCGAGGAGAATGTATGTATGTGAGAGGTAAAGTATGGTTGAAACGGAAGCTAGTTTGGTGGAAACGGAAGCCAAGGCATTTATCAGGCTGTGATTGGCTGAAAAGGTTCTGATTCAAATGGGACCGGAGAATCGTAACTCATATGGTATTATGGAGGAACGCGAGGCGGGTGCACTAAAGCCGTGTCCCAGTTCGAGGGCTGCAGCCTCCGTTGGCTCCATTTTTGGCCGCACGACGGCATGACACGGCCTGTCCCATTTCATACAGCCCAAAACACGGAGCGAAAACACGGAGCGAAAAGCCCGTCCGGAGAGCGGAGAAAACATGTGAGTATACGCTTTTAACTTTAGGAAATCATTACTAACACAACCGTAAATGTAAAATACGGCCACAGACCACAAAACTGTCAAATAAGTTTGTTTTTTAACTGCGTGAACCTCGGAGCTTTGAGGGAAAGGTTTAGCTAGTAGTCTGCTAACTCGATGGAAAGTCAGTTCAAACTTTCTTATTTGGACAGATGTCCATCAAACACTTTATATATTTTTACTGTCAGGGGAAAAAGACTACAGAGGCATTAATGAAGGAAACTCCTTCGCCTCGTTTTCACGGACAGGGGACTAAACACTTGGCCAGTGTAGCTTGTATGATAAAACCCACATTATTTCATGCAGTAAACTTAAAAGACACAGTTTGACTATATCAAAGTTTATTTTGTACTCGTAAATATCGTAATATAAGCCTCCATTGTATGCATTTAATTCTGGGAATGCATTACTTGTTTTTTTACAATCTGTGCATGTTTGTAAAGTGAAGAGTAAATACCACTGCCTGGACAGGTCAGTTTTAAGATGGACATTAGGCTCATTTAACAGGTGCAGACACTGGTGTAGATACTAGACACCTGTGTCTGTTATGTTCATCACATCTAATGTAACAATGAGAAAACTGTTTGAAATGTTTTGTATGAATTTTCTTTTCTCATCTGCAGCCTCCTATATGAGGACACAACACTGCTGGGGCCACAGAACTGTTGGCTGAGGAGATGCTCATGGGTCATGAAATGGGTCAAATGCAGAAGACAAGGTAAAGCTACTTAACTGCCCTGGAGGTGTGCTGACCCAGACGTCATGCTCATATTGAAACCATTATTTAAATAGTAAAAATACACATTACTCATATTTGTGGGATTCCTCTATTAATTTAGCTGTTTTGATTATTTAAACTAGCTTTGGATCTTGATGTACATGTACTGTGAACCTAATTTTCCTGTAATAGTTTTCTTAATGTGTGTGTCATTATGTTTTTACATTGCAGGACAGGACTTTGAACCAATCAGACATAAGACACATTCTGCTCTTCCTCCTCCAGAAGACAAGAGATGCAGCTTAGTGGCCCAAGTTTGGTCGGGCCATGGACATGGTTTCTTATACACTCAAAAGAACTTCTGGAAATCCTCTCATAATGTGAATAGTCAAACATTGAACCCATTACACACATACAATGCTTTAATAAATTAGTACAAACAGCTGTATGTCAGTGTACTCTCAAATATTTTCATTTTTGCTGAAGCAGGTGACTATCCAAAATGAACAAAATTATCTTTGCAAAATATAATCAGGTGGATTACCACTGCTTAATTGCAGTACAGTAGTACATTCTTATAGTGCATGTAATTAGTTACTATCAAAAGAGACATCAAATAAATATAACATTTCACCATGGATCAAATGTCAGTACAGACTGAAGAACTTAAACCTCTTATAGGGAAATTTTGTTTTCAGTTTTGTCTCACACACTTGTTAAGGTCATATAAGGCCACAGCGATTAAGATGTTTAGGTGATCCTCAGCTAAGATGAAAAGAAACTACCATTTTACTATATTACTTCTGCAGGAAATTAGAAGTTAAACATTATGGACACATCTCCGTTAGGACACATTATGCACAGCAACAGACCAAATGTGCAGGAGGCAGGCCTGATGCAAACATCATATTTGCTATGGGTATATGTGATGTTTTAGTCATTGTGTTTGTCGTCTTGTCTTGTTTGTTATTGTCTTGTTTATAAGATGATTTATGTTCACCGTGGGCCTAGGGAGTGCTGCAATTTCAAATCCTGTGTGTGCAACCTTTACATATGTTTTTTTTGACAATAAAGCTGACTTTGAACTCTGATGCAATCACAGACTCTAATGAAGTCTGGACCTCCTCCTCAGTGAGTCTGGACACAAAACAGTGGAGACATGATCCAATGTACTTGGGCCACTAAGCTGCATCTCTTGTCTTCTGGAGGAGGAAGAGCAGAATGTGTCTTATGTCTGATTGGTTCAAAGCTCTGTCCTGCAATGTAAAAACATAATTACACATTAAGAAAACTATTACAGGAAAATTAGGTTCACAGTACATGTACATCAAGATCCAAAGCTAGTTTAAATAATCAAAACGGCTAAATTAATAGAGGAATCCCACAAATATGAGTAATGTGTATTTTTACTATTTAAATAATGGTTTCAATATGAGCATGACGTCTGGGTCAGCACACCTCCAGGGCAGTTAAGTAGCTTTACCTTGTCTTCTGCATTTGACCCATGAGCATCTCCTCAGCCAACAGTTCTGTGGCCCCAGCAGTGTTGTGTCCTCATATAGGAGGCTGCAGATGAGAAAAGAAAATTCATACAAAACATTTCAAACAGTTTTCTCTTTGTTACATTAGATGTGATGAACATAACAGACACAGGTGTCTAGTATCTACACCAGTGTCTGCACCTGTTAAATGAGCCTAATGTCCATCTTAAAACTGACCTGTCCAGGCAGTGGTATTTACTCTTCACTTTACAAACATGCACAGATTGTAAAAAAAACAAGTAATGCATTCCCAGAATTAAATGCATACAATGGAGGCTTATATTACGTTATTTACAAGTAAAAAATAAACTTTGATATAGTCAAACTGTGTCTTTTAAGTTTACTGCATGAAATAATGTGGGTTTTATCATACAAGCTACACTGGCCAAGTGTTTAGTCCCCTGTCCGTGAAAACGAGGCGAAGGAGTTTCCTCGTAGCTTCATTAATGCCTCTGTAGTCTTTTTCCCCTGACAGTAAAAATATAAAAAGTGTTTGATGGACATCTGTCCAAATAAGAAAGTTTGAACTGACTTTCCATCGAGTTAGCAGATGACTAGCTAAACCTTTCCCTCAAAGGTCCGAGGTTCACGCAGTTAAAAAAAAAAAAACTTATTTGACAGTTTTGTGGTGTGTGGCCGTATTTTACATTTACGGTTGTGTTAGTAATGATTTCCTAAAGTTAAAAGCGTATACTCACATGTTTTCTCCGCTCTCCGGACGGGCTTTTCGCTCCGTGTTTTCGCTCCGTGTTTTGGGCTGTATGAAATGGGACAGGCCGTGTCATGCCGTCGTGCGGCCAAAAATGGAGCCAACGGAGGCTGCAGCCCTCGAACTGGGACACGGCTTTAGTGCACCCGCCTCGCGTTCCTCCATAATACCATATGAGTTACGATTCTCCGGTCCTATTTGAAACAGAATCTTTTCAGCCAATCACAGCCTGATAAATGCCCTGGCTTCCGTTTCCACCAAACTAGCTTCCGTTTCAACCATACTTTACCTCTCACATACATACATTCTCCTCGCACATACATACATTCTCCTCGCACATACATACATTCTCCTCGCACATACATATATTCTCCTCGCACATACATATATTCTCACTTTCACATACATATATACTCACTCTCACATACATATATTCTCTCTCTCTCACATACATATATTCTCACCCTGAGAATATATGTATGTGAGAGGAGAATATATGTATGTGCGAGTGAGAATGTATGTATGTGAGAGTGAGAATATATGTATGTGAGAGGAGAATGTATGTATGTGAGAGGAGAATGTATGTATGTGAGAGTGAGAATGTATGTATGTGAGAGGAGAATGTATGTATGTGAGAGTGAGAATGTATGTATGTGAGAGTGAGAATATATGTATGTGAGAGGACCAGAATGAATAATGTCTTGAACGGCCCCTCATACTCGCTGACAGTTATTCGTCCGTCCTGAGGAATGATGGAGAGGGGAAGAGAAAGAGGAGATAATTATCTTGTTTGATTATTTGCAGACGCTGTTCTCTGCTCCCTCCTCCTTTGTGATTAGGTGTCATCATCGTATACATTATGTAAGCTGTTAACAGTCATTAGCTCGATGATGGAACTGAAATTACACATGAAAGCTCCGTGTTCGGGGTGTTTCATTGGGGAATACAGCGGTGTGGGTGTGGATTTCATTATGGTAATAGTGGCTCTAGTGTTATGGAGCTCTAAAGCAGGGGTACCTGACCTCTTTTTTGCAACTGAGTAAATTGTTGAATTTAAAGCATAACTTTGAGACAACCGGACTAGACTAATTTTTTGAGATGTACTAGTAAGTAGGAGCTAAAACCAGCACTCTGATCCACTCTAGTTACATTTTGCCATCTGAAATGCTCCTCTAAAGTCATGTACGAGCACGAAAATAAATGGATATCAGAGGTCCTGGTACATGCTTGAACTCAGCCTAAATATGCAGGATTTGTGTGAATAAAACACAACACAACTCCAGGTATGTTTGAGATGAGGAAAACACTATAACATAATGTAGGCCCTTTAAATCAGATAGCCCAGTTTTAATGTGAGCTTCCTAAAACATCGGAAATTTATCTCAGTTGTTCTATTTTACCATTTTTATTAAACCATTTTGTTGGGACAAAATAGATTATGCTTTAAAATAAACAAAGATTTTAAGGGCACACACACACACAAACACCTACTGCTCTGGAAAAAAATAAGAGACCACTGCATTTTTTTCTGAAATCAGCATCTCTACATGTATTACAGCCGTTCCATTCCAGCGTCTGTTGAATTCCAACACAAACACAAAGCTGAGCTACTTCAGTTCTTGCACCAGGAATGGAATAAAGTCACCCAAGAACAATGTGAAAGACTTGTGGAGAGCATGCCAAGACGCATGAAAGCTGTGATTAAAAATAAGGGTTATTGCACCAAAGATTGATTTCTGAACTCTTAAGTTTAAACATTAGTCAGACCCTCCAGGAATTCGCGATGTTGCGATTTGCAACTTCAACGCAACTTCAGCAAATCCCCGTGAATTCAGGGCGGTGTTGCAATTTTGACCAATCACCGCAACTTTCCCGCAATTTGTACCAATTTTGACCAATCATCGGCGACGTATTGAACTCACGTCGACCAACTTCCTTCTGCCTTACTTCCGTGTGACGAAACGAAACTGCGGCCGTGTCCCCAGTTCGGAGCGTGGTTTGAAGGGGGCTCAGACTGCAGTCAAGGCGGTGCACACTTGCTCAGCCCTGAGTGCAGTCCGCGGACCGCATGGCTGTCTGCGAAATGCGACAGGTCTCGCAACTACGGGAAGCAGCCGCCGACTCCATTTTCTCCCGTAGAAGAAGTAGCATGCGGTGCATGCTGGGATGTACGAGTGTGCGAAACGTGCATTTTCACGCGCTTGGTCCACGCCCCGATTTCCGTGGAAACGACTGCGGTCTTCAGACCGCGTGTTAACTGTGCATGGGACAAAAAAGAAATGACGCACATGCCCTTCAAACCACGTTCTGAACTGTGCACTCTGGGAATTGGAACACGGCTTCTAATGGCAAAGAAACATGTCTGCGGCGCCATTTGCCCACAAAAATAACAGCAAAAGACCGCGCAAAACAGTTCCCCTCCTAGTAGTAATTTATTTTCGATGTTGGTAAGGTTTTTTTAGGACCATATCTGTGATCTCTGTGTCTTTGTATTATTCTTTGTCAGTAATAACTCAGTATTCAAAATATTACTCAATTTTAATTACAAAAAGGGAAAATCGCAACTACTTTCACTTCCTCCCGCAACAAAATCGCAACAAAAACCTTAAAAGCACCGCAACTTTCATCGCAACTTTTTGGAAAAGCTCACGCAAATTCAGGCATTTTAGCCCGCAACAATCACAAAAAATGCCCGCGAAATCCTGGGGGGTCTGATTAGTATTATGTTGTTTTAAAGGTCCCATGGCATGAAATTTTCACTTTCTGAGGTTTTTGAATGTTAATGTGAGCTCCCCTACCCTGTTTAGCCCCCCCCCCCCCATGGCTAAAAGTTGCGAAATGTGTAAACTGAGCATTTGCCATCCTTTTCCGCATTTGAAAAAAAGAACAAGGGAACTTTCTGACGTCACACTCGCGGAAAGGGTTCCATCCCCGTCTGGATGTCTACCCACCGTCTCTGGAAATCATGCCCAGAGAGTTTGGACCGCAAACGAGCTACGAAATGTGAGATGCGTTTTTTTATTTGCTTGGAGACACGTGAGAGTGTTTCCAGGCTCAGTTGTCCTTTATCCGAGCCTCCGAACCTCTGAAACAGCAGTGGTTTAATTTTATTTTCTGTGTAATCCAGGAAACAGCGGCGTATTTGGCCACAACCCCACCCGCTGCACTGGCCTGTCTCTGTCCTCCTCATTTGCATTCAAGCAACAACGCCCAGAATAAAGTGTTTGAGAGACTTATTTATGACTCTGACTGTCTTCATGAGGCTCTCTCATGCACTGAGTCTTGATTTTGGAGAAGGATTCATTTACAGTATTAGGGAACCATTAAGGCACCATATAAAAGCATCAAGAAGTACCATGTCATGGGATCTTTAAAATGCATTCTTTGCATTGTTTGAGGTCTGAAAACATGTATCTTTTTTGTTATTTTGACCATTTGTTATTTTCTGCAAATAAATGCTCTAAACCATAATATTTTTATTTGGAATTTGGGGGAAATGTTGTCAGTAGTTTATAGACTCAAACAAAAATGTTCCTTTTGCCCAAACACATACCTATAAGTAGTAAAATCAGAAAAACTGATCATTTTGCAGTGGTCTCTTTTTTTTTTTCCAGAGCTGTACATCTAAGCAGTCCCCGTTATTTCAATTTTTAAATTTTCTTCACCAACTTTGACATTGGCAGCTACCAGTTTCACTCTTTTGTGCACAGACAGCTGGAGTTCTTGCAGCATCAAATATTTTCAGCAAAGTACCTTATACTGATTTTGCATTCACCCTCACGTGGGATTGTGGAGATGTACAAAAAACAGGTGTGCAGGTGTAGAGTGGTGCACCTGTGTCTCACCGGGCCCCAGTCACACTTCCACAGAGAGAAGAGTGGCCCCCATTTGAATAAAATACTTCTCTATTTATCCAACGTAAAGCTGCCGTCTCCAAGGCCTGCTTACACTTTTACTCAGGTCAAATTCTCAAAGAAACTACATTTTCTTCCTTGTTGTAGCTTCTCCATGACTCACATTTTACAAGAATCTTACTCATTTTATCATCCATGATTTATGTAAAAAAATAATAACATCACCGTCTGATGTAATTGCGAAGAAACAGAAATGATAATTGTAGCATTATGTTGTATTATTTAGTATTATTATTTTATGGCTTCCTTGTCACTCGTACTATAGGACTTTTAATGTCTAAAAGTTACATACTGTGGCTTTAAGGCTACGTTCAGACTGCAGCCTGAAGTGACCCAAATCCGATTTTTTTGCCCTTACGCGACCTGTATCTGATCTTTTAAGTCTGAACGACACAGATCCGATTTTTTCAAACGCGACCGTGGCCACTTGGATATGTGGTCCTAAAACCGATACATATCCGATATTTTGACATGCGACTTCAGTCTTAACGGCCAGGTCACGTTCATCCGATCTACACGTCATCAACAAGCGAGAGTGGTACAAGTAGGCGCTCACAAATGTACACAAACGTTCTTCTCGTCATGCAAAAATTGTGTATTAAGTCCATGTCAGTGAAGCAGCAAAACACATAGCAATCCCACCACGCTCAGCACCAACATGTTCCTTTCCACGGACGTTGCTGCCACTGCCCCACAAAACGCCAAGACCAAAAACCTTGTGTCCTTCTCATTCTCAATTTCATCTTTTAAAGAAATAAGTTGTACATGTTCTGGCTCCGGTACAACAGCAACTTTAAAATTGCCAGGCGCTCAATGCTAGAGTCCATGTTTAGGCGACTTCCGTAAACACTGAGCACGCTCGCCGCATGTGACCTCGTCGTGTCCTCCAAGGCGCATGCGGGACACTTTTGGGGTGTTTAAAGTTCACACTGGAGATCACATACAAGTCGCATTTAATTGGAAATGTGAACGACCTCGCAAAAAAATCAGATTTCTCAAAAAAAAATCCAAAATGAGCTTTAAGCCCTGCAGTCTGAACATCACATAAGACCCAAGTACTCATCTGAATAGTTTGAAATCAATGTTTTTCTATATATTCTTTCTCAATACATCACTTCTTTTTCAAGCTAACTTATTTGCTTAAGTGCGTAAAGAGTCCCTCAGTCGTCCAGGTAGAATCCATGGTAAAAGGAGAAATTCAATTTGTCAACTGGACAAAGTTTGTTTGGTCGAAAACGTTTCGCCGCTCATTCGAGAGGCTGACGAAGCCTCTCGGATGAGCGGCGAAACGTTTTCGACCAAACAAACTTTGTCCAGTTGACAAATTGAATTTCTCCTTTTATTATTTGCTTAAGTGAAAATGTGCCCAATGTCAAGCTTACTTTACCTAACCAATCAGACATAGTTTAGTTCATAAGTAATTACAGCTGTACTAAAAGAGTCGCATTATGAGTGCATTCTGAATTCAAGCCATTGTAACCCATCCCAGACATGTTTGGGAAGTCTGTTTTTCAGTTTTATGCAGCTAAACTTGGAACAGTCTCCCTTGAACATGTGAGACAGACCTTATTTTGATTATAAGGGTAAAAACGACAAAATATTTTATCAGAAGTGCCTTTTGTTTAGACAGTGACAGCATATTGGAGGCTTAAAAATGCAAAAAAACTGAAACTGACCTCCAAAGTGGAAAACTTGAATACGCTCCGCTGTAGCGCTTTCGTCAACACTGCCCAAGACATAAAACTCTGGTCAAATCTGCTGACGTCGCGTACGCTTTTACATCACATCGGTCCATATATCAGTGTACTTTGTTTGGCAGGACTTTTGTGTTCTAACGTGGTCTGAAGCAATAGTTGAACTTCTTCGTCTGACCACACACATTTTTTTTGGTACCGGTAACCATGTTTTGTTTTGCTTTTCGCGTTGCAGATGAGAAGAAGGAAGATTCTACGCATGTGCACGGACATAGTGATAATGTATCACAGCACCACCTAGCCGCCTGGCATGCATACCCAATCGAATTCCACACTCTTTTGCGTCACTGTATGCACGCAGATTTCCTCCCGAAAACGCTCGTCTAAACACGGAATAAAAAGTGAAGCGACGTCACTTTTGCGTCTTCTGTTCAGACCGTCATCATATAAACGTAGCCTTAGTTTGATCTGTTTGTCTTTCTTATTCTGTAAAGCGCTTTGAACAACTTTGTGTCTGAATTATGTTATACAAAAGAACTTGCTTTGCCTTTGTCAGTCTACAGCTGTGACACAAGTGAGCGCCATAAACTCACACCACCTCCACATGTGAAGTGCTCTAATAATTATTACATGGTGCAGTATATGAGTTGAGGCTCAATCTCCCAGCATGGGTTCTGTCGTGTTCCCAACAGGGGGCAGCACTAGCCTGAATCTGTACATGCACAATGACACACTGATGTGATTATGTGACGAACGCTCCTTCATGTTATAGGGCTATAGGGCTACAATCATGAAAAGTCAAATGCCAATGTTTTTAGCTTGAAACTGCTTCAGTCATCTGTTGGTGGTGATTTGAGAATGTTAAAAACTTTAGGTGAATTCCACAACCACTGTTCAAGAGCTAATGTGTGCAAAATGAATCTGACAAAAACTAGATTGATGCTGTAATATCATTCTGGAATAGCATCAAGTACCGGGCTGCCAATATGGCCTCCAGTTTTAGTAAATGGGCCTCGCTCTAGCGTGAAACACTGGTTAAGTCTGTGTGTGTGTGTGTGTGTGTGTGTGTGTGTGTGTGTGTGTGTGTGTGTGTGTGTGTGTGTGTGTGTGTGTGTGTGTGTGTGTGTGTGTGTGTGTGTGTCTACGCATGTGTGTAATAATATATTATAATCGTAATCATAATAATCATAATAATGGATCACTTTTATCTAGCTCTTTTTGGACACTCAGAGACACTTTACTGAGCATTATTCATTCACTCCACACTCAGGGGCGGTAAGTTACTATTGTAGCCACAGCTGTCCTGGGGCTGACTGAGTTGAAGCTAAATATTAGACTTAGACAAACTTTATTGATCCATAAGGGAAATTGTTTTCGGGTACAGTAGCTCACTCATCAAATATCATTTATAACAGAGGGTAACAAAAAATAGATGGAATAGCAAAAAGAGAGCAAGAGACCAGTGTCAGATTATATAATTTTATATATATATATATATATATATATATATATATATATATATATATATATATATATATATATAATGTATATATGTATATATATATATATATATAAATAATGTATATATATATATATATATAAATAATGTATTATATATATATATATACATATATATACATATATATATATATATATATATATATATAATGTATATGTACAAATCAGTATTAAATAGAAAAGTAAGTAATAAAGTATAAAATACAATGTCAAATAAGATGTCCAATCCCAGTTATATACAGTTGTAGGGAGTATTATAGTATGAATGTAGTCCTGTATCTCTCACAGTTTGAGCTGTAGGAGCCTGTTGGAGAATGAGCTCCTCTGTCCCTCTATGGTCTGGTTCAGTGGGTGAGCACGAGTGTCCAGTGTCCTCTTGTCCCTTACTGTGACAAATGTCTCCAGCTCACAGCTGATCACGTGACCAGCTTTCAGATCAGTTTGTCAATCCACTCAATGTCCCTTTTACTGGTGCTGCTCCCCCAGCAGACTACAGTGAAGTTCAGGGCGCTGGCCACCACAGACTGGTAGAAGATCTCCAGTAACTTACTGCACTCACTGAAAGACCTGAGCATCCTCAGAAAGTAAAGTCGGTTCATGCTCTTCTTGCACACAGCATTACTGCTGTCCCTCCAGACTCAATATTTGTTTATTAACACATTTACTTGTCCAAACTCATCACCTCTAAGAACAAAACAGCACGTTGCAGTTTTTCTGATCATCACTTGTGTTCTCGTCACATTGGTTCAGTCCATTGTCTGTTAATGTTGTTTATCGAACTATGACTCACCTGTTTTTCTTGTAAACAGACCCCATCATTGTATTGTGATTATTGTGAATCACTCCTCTGAAAAGATTGAAATCGTGTGTCTCTTGAGCTCTGCATGTTCTCCCCGTGATGAGGTCCAATCCATCACCACCTCCCAGGGGGTGGTCACATGGATACGGACTTCATTTTACTGGGCTCTACTAAGTAAATGTAATGTGAACAAACTGCAGGGACTTACAGCTTACAAAATGGTCAGAGTTTTTGTCATCTTTTGGTTAATTAAAGGCCCATCTTACACAGTTTTTGATCCATGTTTATAATGTTGTTTCCTTATCAAAAACATAACTCAAACCCTGCATATTTAGGCTGAGTTCTTCTCTCAAACTAAAAACACTCTGTTCCACCTTGTGATGTCACATAGTAAAACAATAAGTGCTCCACTGTGTTTTTAAAGTCCATACACATTCACTAGAATCATTTGGATAATTTCAGTCTCCGAATTAACTATCTTTACAGAACTAACATAAAAGGTAGCTGTTAACATGAAAAGTACCACTAAAAGTGTATTAATTTTAGTCTGTTTTTGTCAACACTTAGGGCCTGTTTACACAAGAACGTTTACGGGTAAAAACGACAACATATTTTATCGGAAGTGCCATTTGTTTAAATGGTGACAGCGTTTGGGGGCTTAAAAATGCAAAAAACTGAAACCGTTCTCCAAAGTGGAATACGCTCCGCCGTAGCGTTTTCGTCTACACTGCCCAAGACGCAAAACTCTGGTCAAATCTGTTGACTTCACGTACGCGTTTACGTCACATCGGTCCATATATCAGTGTACTTTGTTTGGCAGGACTCCCAGTCCACACCTTGTTGCGCCTTCGTTACTTTGTAGTCTAACGTGGTCTGAAGCAACAGTTGAACTTTTTTTTTTGCTATCAGTAGCCATGTTTTGTTTTGCTTTTCGCGGCGCAGATGAAAAGAAGGATTCTACACATGCGTGCAGACATAGTGATAATGTATCACAGCACCACCTACCTGCCTGGCATGCATACCCAATCGAAATCCACACACTTTTGCATCACCGTATGCACGCAGATTTCCTCCCGAAACCACTTGTCTAAACGCGGAATAAAAAGTGAAGACGCGATGCCACTTTTGTGTTTTCTGTTCAGACCGTCATCATATAAATGTAGCCTTAGTTTATGTCTACTATTATTATTAAAGGTCCCTATTACGCACAATTGACTCTTGTAAGCTTTAAAGGGATATGCCACCCCCAGGGCAAATTTGGGCATCTCCCCACAGTCCAGAGACTAAAATAAGTGGTGGAAAGCGTTTTCCTGCTCACCCAGCCATTGTCCGAGTCTGTCGCCACTGACCGCCGCGGTATCTGCAGCTACTCCGCCTTAGACTGGAGTCTAACGTCGCCAGAGAAAGATTTCGGCCAAAAGGAATTAATTTGCTTGATGCGTTTCCCAATTACTTTCTGTGTAGTGCGCATTCATATCGAGTGCAAATAAATGTGCAAATCAACACGGAGAGCTTGCCTTGGTCATTTTGGGTGGGAACTATTTTCCAGTGCGGAAGAATACAGTCGAATCACGCACCACGTTGTGCAACAGGGGAACTCCCTTCCTGGTGCGTAACTGGGATTCCCCTGGCAGCGTGCTGCGTGATTCGACTGTATTCTTCCGCACTGGAAAATAGTTCCCACCCAAAATGACCAAGGCAAGCTCTCCGTGTTGATTTGCACATTTATTTGCACTCGATATGAATGCGCACTACACACAAAGTAATTGGGAAACGCATCGAGCAAATTAATTCCTTTTGGCCGAAATCTTTCTCTGGCGACGTTAGACTCCAGTCTAAGGCGGAGGAGCTGCAGATACCGCGGCGGTCAGTGGCGACAGACTCGGACAATGGCTGGGTGAGCAGGAAAACGCTTTCCACCACTTATTTTAGTCTCTGGACTGTGGGGAGATGCCCAAATTTGACCTGGGGGTGGCATATCCCTTTAAGTCATGTTAGAATGTTACCTCCTCAAAAAAAAAAAAAGACTTTTTGTTTCATTCACACATGTTTGAGTAACTATTATTAGTCTACGTCTCCACAGCTCAAAATGCTCTGTTCCACCTGGTGATGTCATGTAGTGGTAGTTTTCAATTTAACAGCTCCTTTTACCTTTAGTTCAGTAGAGATTCCGGAGCTGAAATTATCCAAAAGACTCTGTGTGTGTGTGTGTGTTAAACATGTGTGAATGAAACAAAACACAACTCCACGTATGTTGTGATGAGGAAACAACATTATAACATAGATCAGAAAATATAATATAAGCCCATTAAATGAGAAAAACTGCAATATTATATCATGAGAAACC
The DNA here is from genome assembly GCA_036785185.1 of Paratrypauchen microcephalus. Classification (NCBI taxonomy): domain Eukaryota; kingdom Metazoa; phylum Chordata; class Actinopteri; order Gobiiformes; family Gobiidae; genus Paratrypauchen; species Paratrypauchen microcephalus. The sequence goes on along the minus strand of JAVJIX010000281.1, from coordinate 435,838 downwards.
TTTTCTAAAATCCCTATTACAAACTAGTTTATATCAAATGAACCATCCCGTTCTCAAGTAATCCGGCGTGCAAAATCAGCTAAACATTTACAACTTTAACTCCTCTGTGATTCTCTAATCTAACGAGGAAATACGCAGTGTCTGAGGAGGTGTGATAAGGCTCGCGCTGGGGGCCGCGGAGGGATTCACTCAATTTTACAGCAGTGACATATGGTTATGGCAGGAAAGTGCTGAGGCCAGCGCGTACACATGCTCACACAGATATTAGGATTGATCATGGTTTGGAATCTTGGTGAGTTCTAAAGAGGGAGAATTACACTTCTTTGGGGTATTAATTGCTAACACGTAACATGTTTAGATCACCGTGTTACGTTTTATTGTTTTGAAAATTCTAAAAAGTCAGCCTCTCCTTCGCAGAACTATCACATTGCAATTCTGCTAATGAAATTACTGCACATCACATCAGGTTTGTGAAGTTGTAGTGCACTGCTTTTGTATGTGTATGGAGAATTTTCAGAGGAGCATGGGTGATGGAGGCTTGAGGACAGAATCTTACGGCCATCCATAAAGAGGGTTCAAATAGGGATCAGAAGAGATCATTAAATTACTGAAATATGCCTGGATGACATCGAAAACCTCTTCAGACATGCAGGGCTCTCAAGTTTTGAAGATTGCTAGGAGTGAGATATCTGAGGAGCAGGGGGGTGCGAGCAGTAGTCGAGTTATAAAATGAAACCAGGGGGGAGGGTGGGTTAATATGGAAATGCTTTTATAACTAAAAGTCCATATTATCATTCAATAATGCACAGGATAATATGTTATCACACACAGTCTTGGTTTAGTGGTTTAGTCTTGGTTTAGTCGTGGTTTAGACCTGTTTTAGACCTGTTTTAGTCCTGGCTTAGTCTTGGCTTAGACCTGGTTTAGTCCTGGTTTAGTCCTGGTTTAGACCCGGTTTAGATCTGGTTTAGTCTTGGCTTAGTCCTGGTTTAGACCTGGCTTAGTCCTAGTTTAGACCTGGTTTAGTCCTGGTTTAGACCCGGTTTAGATCTGGTTTAGTCTTGGCTTAGTCCTGGTTTAGACCTGGCTTAGTCCTAGTTTAGACCTGGTTTAGTCCTGGTTTAGTGCTGGTTTAGACACGGTTTAGATCTGGTTTAGTCTTGGCTTAATCCTGGTTTAGACCTGGTTTAGTCCTGGCTTAGTCTTGGTTTAGACCTGGTTTAGTTTTGGTTAAGTCCTGGTTTAGTCTTGGTTTAGTCCCAGTTTAGTCCTGGTTTAGACCCGGTTTAGATCTGGTTTAGTCTTGGCTTAGTCCTGGTTTAGACCTGGTTTAGTCCTAGTTTAGACCTGGTTTAGTCCTGGTTTAGTGCTGGTTTAGACCCGGTTTAGATCTGGTTTAGTCTTGGCTTAGTCCTGGTTTAGACCTGGTTTAGTCCTGGCTTAGTCTTGGTTTAGACCTGGTTTAGTTTTGTTTAAGTCCTGGTTTAGTCCCGGTTTTGTCCTGGTTTAGACCCAGTTTAGATCTGGTTTAGTCTTGGCTTAGTCCTGGTTTAGTCCTTGTTTAGACCTGGTTTAGTCCTGGTTTAGTGCCGGGTTAGTCCCGGTTTAGTCCTGGTTTAGACCTGGTTTAGTCTTGGTTTAATCCTGGTTTAGTCCCAGTTGAATCCTGGTTTAGACCCGGTTTAGACCTGGTTTAGTCTTGGTTTAGTCCTGGTTTAGTTCTGGTTTAGTCCTGGTTTAGTCCCAGCTGAATCCTGGTTTAGACCCGGTTTAGACCTGGTTTAGTCTTGGTTTAGTCCTGGTTTAGTTCTGGTTTAGTCCTGGCTAGGTCCTGGTTTAGTCCTGGTCTAGTCCTGGTTTAGTTCTGGTTTAGTCCTGGTTTAGACCTGGTTTAGTCTTGGTTTAGTCCTGGTTTAGTTCTGGTTTAGTCCTGGTTTAGTTCTGGTTTAGTTCTGGTTTAGTCCTGGTTTAGTCCTGGTTTAGTTCTGGTTTAGTGCCGAAATAGATGCAGAAAAAATCTGATATGACTAACCCATAAAAACGTGGTCACTCGTATCCATGTATGCACGTGTCACGGTCTTTAATAATCCGGAGCTCCGGAGAAAAGGACATATCCCGAACTTATCCCGTGTCCCGAGACGAGAATTTCTTCTTACGTAGCATTAACGTAGCAAGTTAAGGATTCTTCTTCTCTTGGAAATGCCGCATAAACATTCACGCGGCTCGCTCACAGCTGTGAGGATCGGCCTCACAGCTGATCGCTCAACTCGAGTACTGGTGTGCGAGTGACTTATTTTCGCTGTAAACGCGCGGCGCCTGCATTAACTTACCGATTTTCTGGGCACAGAAGCGCTGTAAACAGTGGCTACACTTTTGAATTGCTTTAAAAATTTTCAGCGTGAGGAATACCATGTGTGGCGTGTGAGCGTGTGAACACGTCGAATTGCATGTGTCACACTCTCAAAGCGTGAGACTTGAGAGCCCTGGACATGTTTTTGATGAGAGGATATGATAACATGGTAGAAAGCCCCCAAAAGTCATTGCACAATATCCTTGAGAAATTCATTTTCTTCCAAATGTGGATATAAACAAGGTTTGAACTTTTTATAACAGAAATTTATTGTGATGCCATTGAGGAAAGGAATAGAGGGTCCTTTGGATATTTTCATATCGATGAGCAGTCCCTGCCCTCAGAAAATGTAAAAACCTCAGTATAATGTATAGTTTATTTTTTATTTAATCATGTACTGTAGCAGGAGTTGGGAGGCATGAGGGACCAAAATTATATGTATGCATGTATGTGTATACAACCAAGTTTTGACACACTTTTTCCACTTATTTTAAGGTATTTTAAGTAGGGCTGTCAGTTAAAGCGTTAATTAGATTAATTAATTACACTGCAAATTAACGCGTTATAAAAATTAATGCAATTAATTATGAGTGGCAATTCAATGTGCACGCATTTAACTTTGGCGTGCAGCAAGCAAATCACTGCCAGGGCCTTTGAACGGCAAGTTTATTTATAAAAAGAACAAAGACGGGACTATCAACAAGAACGCAGTGATTTGTAGCTTTTGTCAAAAAGAATTTTCCGATCACCGAAGCTGCTCCAGCCAGACGGATCATTTGAACGATAAACACGTCCGGACAAGTTCCATTGTTACCGGTGATAGAGCGAGCGTGAGCGCACTTCAACAAACTACCAAACCAACAAACCAACAAACCACACTCACAGAATTTGGGAAATGAATGAGCAAAGCGACCACAGAAAAACTGACAAACTCAGTCGCAAAGTGGGTTGTCTCTCTCTCCCTCTGTCTCTCTCGAGATTAAAATGCAATTAATTAGATTAATTAATCACAAATCCTGTAATTAATTAGATAATTTTTTTAATTGCCTGACGACACTAATTTTAAGGTATCAAAACTATGAATGGACACCATTTACTTCAAACCCTGGTATTCCTTGACCATGACAAGACATACTTGTGAAGTGAAGACCATTTCAGGAGACTTCATCATGAAGCTCATTGAAAGAAAGCCAAGTGTTTACAGCTCCGTCAACAGGGTGGCGATTTTGCGGATTTGCTTAGAAAATATAAAAAACATTTAGTCATTTAACTTTGCTACATAACTCCATATATCTCGCACCATATATTTGATGTCTTTTGTATTCTTATAAAATGTAGAAAGTAGGAAACATATAAAAGTAAACACTGAATGAGATGTTTTGTCCAAAGCTTTGACTGTTTTATTCTCATATAGGAAGTCTATGGCAGCCCCTAGAACCGTCTGGTAAAAAGTTGTGAAATTTGGCATGCACATTCCAGCCAGTCTCCTCATTACCCACAGCAATTTATAGGCCCCCACCCCCAACCATCTAGCGCCACCAGCAGGTCAAAGTTGCAGGAATTTTCAGGTACATTTCTGCGTTGCTAGGCAACGCCCTGCTCTTAATTGATAGATCTTTGATCTAGCCGAAGTGAGCTCATATCCCAGGAACCCTTCATAGGATTATTTTCAAACTTTTCACAGATGTTCGTGTCCTTCCCAGGATTCCCCACAAAAAAATTACAGGGCCCCAGCCACTGTTCCCTCTAAGGTGCGCGCGTGCGCAATCGCGCACTGCCCAGACGTTCAGAGCGCACATCAAATCCTTTTCAGCGCATAAAATAAAATCTAACCTGAACTCAGCGCTGGTTTGACACACGGAATCCAGTCTGATAGATTCAGTTTGCACATGTGAATGTGCACATGCGTTAGGAACAAGCCAACTACAAACAGATTCATTTCGATCGCATTTCGCTCGCTTCCTTCAGTAAGAGTTGTCGTGCGCATCGCCGTGGGTCAGAGCGGCGGGTTCGCACCAGCCAACGGGAGCGTCACCCGCACCCGCACACACTCCACGTAGGGAAGAACAGAAGAGGAGACAGGTAGAGCCATAATGTAATCCTCGGCTGTTTTCTTTGTTTCTGTCCAAGCCATAGGTTTTTGTGAGCAAAAAGACGGGACTTTCTGTGTGAAGTGTGAATCCTCTCCCCAGAGCGTTAAACCACAGAGCTCTGTCACTCTCACAGAATTACTTAAACTGGGTAATGATTAAAAAGCAAGATATAAACTGATAAAAATGTATACTTATTTTGGAGATCATTATTTTGAGAAAGACCCATCGTATAGTGTCCTATAGGTCCTACAATCATCCCTAAAAAATCTGCAGCTACATGTAGGCTATATTTATCAAGCTGAAAAAATCTCTCTTCATGTGGTTTTACAGGTTTATACACAGGTACAGTATATACTGTAGAAAATAAAAATGACTACGATGGAGGAGTGAGAAGATATATTATGTTTTTTTGTGTGCAACCACGTCTGCCTTGAGTTATAGGGGGGTCTGGAGAGAAAAGGTCATGAGAGGGCATGAGAAGAGACTGATAAGGAATCTACATCTACATTCCTCTCCAGCTTGCCTCCAGAAGGGGGAAGACCACTCCAAGCCACACCTCTCCTCTTTGTTCTACGCAGAGACTATAAATGTTACAATTTTAGGGAAATGCACTATTCTCTGTCTGTACCACCTAGGGACAGATAGGAATCGGGCGCTTCTAATTAGACTCCTCTGTCAGGGCTAATAAAAGTATAATTTTTATATTCTAAGCTTTCGTCGTCTGTTTCATCACCATAAAGAATCTGGGAAGGCATAGGATACTGGGTTTAGGACAACTAAGGTAAACACTGGTATCAAACGAGTAACGAATGGAATTAAAGTATCCTTTATGCCAACAATTTGGGGGCTCGTCCGGGATGGTGATTTGACGACCTCGCGTTGTTATATCGTTTAGGACAAAAGAGGAGTCCAACTTCACGGAAAATGAGAGTCTGAGACAGTCCTACGAGGGCCCTCTAACTACTAAAAAGGTAAGGAGAAACCTTTTTTAATATAAATTCTCCTATTGGATAATCAAATTTGGGCTGTCTGTTACTCTTATTGTACGGCTGTTGTTATTAGTGTGCGCGAGCGTTAGAGCATAATATTAGATAGGATCGGTCTGGGACCGGAACAAAAATCCAGTGTGAAGAGAGAAGAGAGAATTTTTCCGGGAGGTCAGAATTCCCCGAAGAGACCGGTACGTCTATAAAAGTCGAAAAAGAGAATTCTCACAAGAGACCGGTACGTCTATAAAAGTCGAAAAAGAGAATTCTCACAAGAGACCGGTACGTCTATAAAAGTCGAAAAAGAGAATTCTCACAAGAGACCGGTACGTCTATAAAAGTCGAAAAGTAATGGCCAAGAGATAGAAGGGTTGGAGTCCCTGGGTTAAAAGTCCCTAGAGTCCCTATTCGACCTTATACGTCATCAAAAATGACGGACAAATGTAAGGGAATCATCCCAAAATGTAATGTGGCAAAGGATGATTTTCCTAAAATGAGCTCAGAGAATCTATTGATTTATTTGTTTATTTATGGATCCAATTGGAAGAAGAAAAAAAATAATAATAATAATAATAAATAATAAATAATTAATTATAAATAATTAAATTATTATAATAAATTCAAAAGTCGACTAAACAAAGGAAATGGCTGGCGCCAGAGAGGTGTGTGAGACTGTTAGAGTCTAACACCTCTCAATCCAGCTTCCTAACTTGCCGTTCATTCAGAAAAGAATTAAAGAAAAGGCAGAAATATCTGGCAATGTATCATATGATGATTATGGCCTCACGCGCCCGGGCGGAGAAGGAGGAGGAGGTACTTTCAAGTGGAATCTACCCCTCATTGACTCCCTCAGCCCCTGTGTCCCCCCCACCATATGTGACTTCACCGAGTGTAATAATGGCCCCTATCCTGGACTTTAGTGGACACCTGGAGTACACTAAGACACATGAGGATAGTAAAGAACAGAAGTCGTCCCCACCGTCACAGAACGACAGTGACGTAGAGGAAAAGTCTAACGAAACTCCTTGGGACGACATTGATCAGGGCTTAGAGTCGAGCGCGGTCACCCACACCCCCCTTGGATTAGTAAGAAAGACCCCTGTTGTGTCGTCTCATACCCCGGTGCTCACCCCACCGCTATCCAGTGTGTGGAGCAAGCAGAAGGAGGAGTTAGCGGAGCGGTCAAATTGTCTGGACAGGCTGAGACAATCAGATAGGAGAGACAGACAGAAAGAATGGTTGAAGGCAAAACTTGAGGAGTACGAGAAAGATCCTGATAAAATGAGAGATTCAGATGAGGAACAAAAGGAGGAAAGAGAGAAGGAGGCGGCAGCTCACGCTAGAATGAAAAAGTTATTGAAGGAAAATAAAGACAAACCCACACACATGTATGACTCGGAGTTCCAAGGGTGCGTAGGCAATTTTCCGTTAATTCAACCGGGTCCTGGACAAGTGCAGGTGTATAAACCTTATCAATTTACAGACATCACTATTCTGGCAGAACAATTACCACCATTGGCTCAAGGAGGTAGAACATGGCTCCGAAAAATTCTGTCTCTGTCCGCGGGAACCCCACTCTGTCTCGGTGACTTCTGTGCTATATGCACTAGGCCGTGTACCCCCGCCACATGTGAACAGATCGAGCGCGCATCTGGCGCATTTGGTTTTCCACATGAAACACCACTGGCCCACTGTTACGGGCTCATCTTTGATGTTGTGAGACGCCTCTTTCCGGAGACGTGTCTTACTTTTCCTACTTTTCCTACATACACAGTAGACCAGGATCCATCACAGTTTTTAGAGAAATGTGTGCAATTATGGGTGGATGGCACAGGCGCCCACCCCGCTAGAGAGATACAGTCGCAGGCAATGTTCCGAACCAATTTGAAGGAGGCCTTACCTGGCCCTGTTAAAGACCTGCTAAATGATGATCCTGAGTACATGACACGCACAGAACAGGCTTTTTCACCACACATAGTGTTCAGGCTGTCTCGCTACCGCGATGCCCAAGTCTCAGAAAAGTCTAAAGCGGAAATAGCAGCTGCAGCTCTCGCAAAATTACAATTGGCAGATTTACAGGATAAATGTAAAGCTTCTAAACCGTTGGGTCAACATTTTCAGGCTGCATTTGCCCCAAGAGAACCCCCACAAGCTCAATCTGTGGTTAGAGGTGCCAGCGCGTCCCTTCGCGGACGAGGCAGAGGCCACGCGTCCATGGCACAGGCCCAGGGTGGCCGCTATCTGAACCCGTCTTACAGCGGGTGCTATATCTGTGGCTCTACTGAACACTGGGCCAAAGCTTGCCCACATGCTGAGCACACTCAACAGGGTTCTGGACACCCACAGGGGAGAGGCACTCCGTTTAATGCCCGAGGTCGTGGGCGCGGCCGGGCTCCCTGGAGATTTGCTCCTCAGTCCCAGGGTAACTATCCCTCCCTGTCGTGTGACGAAGGTCACCGCTGGGATGGATGGGGTGAACAATGTGAATAGGGGTGCCCAGCAGGCATGGCCGCCGCTCTACATTCAGGGGCTGATCCGCGGCTGTTGGTGACGGTGAGTGACAGACAGCTGGCTATGTTGGTGGACACTGGAGCTTTGCGTTCTTCTGTCACTGACTACTTCCCACTGTCTACACAAACTGTTCCCTTGGGTGGCCTGGCTGGGAAGGTCCTTACCCTTTACTGATCTATTACCTGTTTCTATTGCTGGTCAACGCCTGTATCACTCATTTGTGTATTCTCCGCAGACACCCGTGTCGCTCCTGGGACGGGATCTGCTTATGAAAACAGGTGCTTTCATTTTGTCCTCACCAGAAGGGGTCACTGCTACATTTCCATCGGGTGCCTCCCGTGTGTCTCCAGGTTCCTTCTCCTACGTGCAAATGGCTCCTCCCACAGATTGACCTGACTGATAGGCCACAAACTGCTATCATTTATTGGTGTGAGCTCCTGGATCAGGAGCCCACAGGAGGGGGTATAAATATAGCATCAATTTATGCTAATTGGACACCATTTTTACAATCTAAATTTGCATTTGCAGCTCTATCTGACCCACTTCATAGCACCCTATTTTATGATAGAGACCATGATGAAATGTATAGAGAAAATTTTGAAACATTTGAGGGTACAGAAGCACAGCTGAGTTCTCGATTTTTGTATTTTTCTAAAATAGGGGTGGCAGCAGATTGCATACTGCCTCAAAATTTACTCTCATTATTCAAAGGAGACGACTCTGTTCCCCACATTTCACTGGGCTTAAATGTCGCACACAAGGCCAGACAGCTTGGACCAATGGTGCGGAAGGCACAACAAATGACTGACTGGACACACACAGACACACCAGACGTTGACTGGTCACCCTCTTCTGACATTTGGCGTATTAAAATATACGCGACTGACTCAAGCACTTTGGCGCGGGAAGAAATCCAGCGCCACCACGGACGTGAACATTCTGATCATGAAGATGCGGAGACTATGTTAGACTCTCTTCCGGAGGAGCTTTGGTCTGCTCATCCTCATGATGTAGGACTTTGCAACATCCCACCCATTTACATTGACATGAAACTAGGCTCACACGTTTTTAAACGTTAATATCCACTCACTCGAGAACAGAATGAGGGACTGCTGGAGACACTGAATGGTCTCTGAAATAATTGTAATTGAAAGATGTAGGAGTGATTGGAACACTCCTCTCCTACCTGTCAAAAAGGCCGACGGAGTAAATTACCGTATGGCACACGATTTGAGAGAGGTGAATGACGTCACCGCCACACCATTGCAATCTGTTCCGGACCCACATCGCATGCTGTCTACACTCTCTCCAAATTTAAAATGGTTCACAGTGATTGATTTGGCTAATGCTTTCTATTGCGTGCCTCTGGCAAAAGAGTGTAGACACTATTTCGCGTTCACGTACCGAGGACACAGGATGCAGTACACAAGAATGCCACAAGGGCATCAAAATTCACCAGGCATTTTCAATTAGATTCTGAAAACTATTCTGTCTTCTCTAGAGCTGCCGCCAGAGGTCGTGCTTTCGCAATATGTTGATATCCTTCTAGGAGCGCCATCTGCTGACACGTGTTTAAGAGGGACAGAACAAGTGTTAAGAAAACTGCATGAGGCAGGTTTGAAAGTGTCTAGAAAGAAACTGCAGTGTTGTAGACCAGTGGTCACGTTTTTAGGACGCCTCATTGACGGAGGCAACATTCAGGTGTCTGGGGAACACCGACAATCTATTTTGAAGGCCCCACGCCCAGTAACGGTAAAGGACATGTTGTCCTTCCTAGGGCTGTGTGGGTACAGCCGAGCATACGTGCCCGGCTACACAGATTTGACGCTCCCTCTGAGAGCATTGGTGAAGGCTCAAGGAGTGAGGAATTCCTCCGCTCGTTTGGAATGGACGGAGGAGGCAGAAGCCGCCTTTGCATCCTGCAAAAGCTCCCTGGCCTCCGCGGCTGCTTTGGCCACACCTGACTATGACCAACCTTTTTACTTGGACGTTTCTAACTCACAACTGACCATGAATGCTGTTTTATTTCAGAAAGGACCACGCGGCCGGAAAGTCCTGACATATCTCAGCGCTACCATCCCTCTTGCGGATGCAAAGCACCCTCAATGTGTGGTTCATGCGACTGCTGTGGCCCAGGCAATCCAAAAGACAGCTCATATAGTACTAGGACACCCACTCACGATTAACACGTGGTAAACGTTATCTATTGGTTCTAGTGGACACATTTTCTGGCTGGCCTGAAGCTTTCCCGTGTGCTAGTGAAACTGCGGACATGGTCATTAAAGCATTGACATTTACGTGGATACTAAATCATGATTTTCTTAGGATTCTTCACACGGACCAGGGTACTCATTTCACTGCAAAACATTTAAAACAAGTAGAATCCATGATGGGTCTTAAACATTCCTATGGATGTTTATCATCCTTCATCTCAGGGCCAAGTGGAACGCATGAACTGAACACTGAAGTCTATTTTGGCTAAAATGTGTGCCTCATCCAATCTCTCTTGGTTGGATGCTCTTCCTGCTGCTCTGCTACAAGCACGTGCATCTATTTCTCGCTCTACAGGTTTCTCTCCGTTTGAGCTGCTATACGGACGACGGATGCCGGGTCCTGGATCACCATCTGGCCCCGTCGTCTCCAGTGGCCCTCTCCGGTATAAACCCTACTGGTCCTCACTCTCACACCTTGTTTCCAGTTTGTCTGCGCAGGTTAAATCTAACAGAGAGGTGATTCCTGACAAAGCCACTGCTGAATTTCCTGACCTCCCCGACAGAGTTCTTCTCAAAGTTCATTCCAGGAAGTGGCCTGATCCCCGTTGGACGGGACCGTTCAACGTGGGTGCTCGCACGGATCGTGCTGTTCAACTCCAAGGTCCCGGAAACCAGTGGTATCACCTACGTTACCTAGCACCTGCGCCATGACTCCTCCAGAGCGTGACGTCCGTCCCGGGATCGGGCCGGACGGAAGGGGGAGGAGAGTAACTATGATACATACACGCACAATTACTGGTGCTTAACGCCTGGCTTATCTGGGCAATTCATGCATGTTTGTTTATATTTTTAATTATTTTACTTTTCAAGGCATGGTATTTAGTCCTCTCACTCATTCAAGTTCCTGCCACGCCAGTTCCTCCGGTGGACCCCATTGTATACGCGATTCCCACCGACTGTAATTACCGAGCAAAGCGTAGCACCTACACTAGCCAGTTGCCTACGGATAATATGTGGTGGAGATTGATGAATTTCACTAAAAGTCAAATGAATATTACCACAAGGTGTTATATATGTTTTCTCATACCACATGCGCACGATCATACACCACTATGGGGGGTTAGACCCGCCTCTATAAATAGAACGGTGTGTGTGTACTCCGGAGTTATCAAGGGCACGAGGATTCTTGGTGTCCAGATCCATATTTTAGGAATAGATCAAATTGGCGGGACCCGTCCACTTTCCACTTGAAAACTAACAGAACTAATCTGGAAGGAATTGCAGTAGGACGACAGTCACAGGAAGGAGAATTGTTTTTTTTTTTCAGGAATGTTCGAATAGGACTACATTCCTGGGACATTCGAGAGTGAAAATAAAAATGGTTATATCTGAATTATAAAATCCAGCCAAACTAAATCAGACATATTCGGCTTATCCATGGGGCAGTAACACTCATAAATATATGGGATCTAATTGGTATCACATGAACGTCACAGCCTTTTTAAAATACATGAACTATACGGGAACTCTGCCTAGCTGGACTACCACACTCTGGTCTCTGCCAGGGAAAAGAGGATGTCCGGCTCCCTTAAGATATGTGTGGGTTTGTGGTAAGAAAGTCTACCTGTATTTACCTGAAGGTTGGTGTGGAACGTGTTATTTGGCTAATTTGGCCCCAGCTGCCTACATAGTTAACTTCACTTATCCCCATCTCCGAGGTTACCGACACATTCGGTCCTGGGAACCCCCCACTCGGTCCCAGGCTTTTGGGCAGACACGCACCCCACTCATAAGTGACTTACGAGGAATTACTATGACTTTATTTCTGTGGTACGGGTCGGCATATTTGGGACATAGAATGAATGAGGTATGGTGGACACTAGAAAATATAACCTCTGTGTTAGATCAGGTTACCACGCAATTAAAAGAAGACCCTGAAAGAAAAGCAATGAGGGCTATGCTGACTACACATCAACTGGCGCTTGATTATTTGTTTGCTGCAGACGGGGGGCTCCGCGCCAAGATGGGAATAGATCACTGTTGTACGTACATACCTGACAGTTCTCACAATTGGACTGATATCCATGACCAAGTCGCAATACTAACAGGGATGCTTAAAGAAGCTCACGACCCGGACTGGGGCAATTTCAATATTGGCACTTGGTTCACCTCTGGCGCCTGGTGGCAGGTTCTTCTCAAAATAGTCACACCCCTTCTGACCATTGCACTGGTATGCTGCCTGCTCTGTGTCTGTGTTTTGCCTTGTTTGCAGGGTATGGTGGGAAAAATGATAAATGGAATGATCTCTCCACCCGGGGGTGCATACATGGCCCTCAAGACCACTACCATGGAAGAGTCTGAAACGGTGACCTGGGTGTCTCCCCGGAGGGAGAGGGAAATCCTAAATGTCACAGACTTTGAAGAGCATGTGGTTTTGAGTGAGTAGAGCGTCAGAAGGGGGAGACCAAGGGTGAAAGGTTACTCTTTTATGATTTTAGTTTTGTATCTGTAACTAATGAGAGGACATGCCTATTTAGCAATATTATGTTGGGATTTTTATATTTACATATATATGGTTTACTTTTTAAGGTTTTATATTTTTTCTGACTTATATTTTTACATTTAGTTTATTTTATGTCGGCCACTTTAGGTGACCGACAGAAGGGGGAATTGTAGAAAATAAAAATGACTACGATGGAGGAGTGAGAAGATATATTATGTTTTTTTGTGTGCAACCACGTCTGCCTTGAGTTATAGGGGGGTCTGGAGAGAAAAGGTCATGAGAGGGCATGAGAAGAGACTGATAAGGAATCTACATCTACATTCCTCTCCAGCTTGCCTCCAGAAGGGGGAAGACCACTCCAAGCCACACCTCTCCTCTTTGTTCTACGCAGAGACTATAAATGTTACAATTTTAGGGAAATGCACTATTCTCTGTCTGTACCACCTAGGGACAGATAGGAATCGGGCGCTTCTAATTAGACTCCTCTGTCAGGGCTAATAAAAGTATAATTTTTATATTCTAAGCTTTCGTCGTCTGTTTCATCACCATAAAGAATCTGGGAAGGCATAGGATACTGGGTTTAGGACAACTAAGGTAAACACTGGTATCAAACGAGTAACGAATGGAATTAAAGTATCCTTTATGCCAACAATACACAGGTTATTTTTCAAAATATTGTAATGTTCAATGTTTCACTGACCCTCACACTGACATACAACATGTACAAAGTTCATGAACAGATTTTTGAGAAGTGGACCAAAAAAATCAGTTATATTAAAAGTAATCTAACAGAAATAACAGCAGTGATTTGATTCATAAGCTATGTAACTTGCCATGATCTCAGGTGTGATACTGGTGTGGCCACAGTGTGCATGTCGGATGTTGCTCACAGGAGTCCAAGGAACGCTCAGGGAGTTAGTGTGTTTGCTCAGACACATGAAAAATTAGGGGGAACATTGGCCCCAGCTCAAACCCTCTAGCGCCACCAACAGGTCAAAATTTGAGGGACATTTCTGCTTGTAACTTTTGAACCGCATGTCCGATTTTCAAAATCGTACATCATCAAATTAGGCTGGGTCACTGCTTGGCCCCACATTGCTGCTTGCAGCTATATTTTTACATAGCACTTTTCCACCTTCAAGATACTCAAAGTGCTTTAGATCAAGAAACCACTCACCCATTCACACACGTTCATGTCGAGCGGGATTCACCGCTTCACCAACCTTCAGATCAATGGACAAACGCTTTATTAATTTAGCTCCTGTCGCCCAATACTCCTCGTGCTATGTGTTTTGGATGTACTCCAAACCTAGGTAGAACCTCTCAATAAGATTAATTCAAATGATCTAGTAAAGTAAATCAGACTAAACTACTCACTATCATCAAAAAACTAAATCACGTATAACAATCTGAACACAAACCATAACACAAGTCCATTTTTATCATTTTTTTGCACTGTGCAATTGCATTTGTTCCCCCTCGGCCCTTTGAAACATATTCAGTGCTGTCTCCATCTCGTCTGTGGCGTGGTAATATAACATGGCTGTCAGCGCTGTTAACGTGTCATGTGACCTGTCATTTCTGTGCTTTATAAAGTGATTGACCAGGTCCCAGGGGTCAAGGCCGCGAGCTCTGACTCCCCATAGCCTCCATACTGACAGCACATTAGCATACGTCCAACCAGAGCCACATATACATACTCCACGCTTTTTGAGGACATTACATTGACTTACATTCATTTGACGGGTGCATTATGTAACTTTTCCAGAGGAGGGTCCATCACCTGCTTGTTTCTGTGGTTATGTCATGGAATGCCTGGAATGTTCCATTGTATTCAATTACAAGTGGTTTTATAGCTCAAAATTACCTAGAAAAACAGAGAGACTGAGCGGGGTTGCCTCTCCACAGATCTTACCTGTAATTTGGTTTGGTTTCTGGTCTGGTCTCTATGAAGATAGATATTTAATGCCATACTGTGAAACATTTCAGACAAAGCAATAACATCTCCATTTCAAAAAGCATTTGACGGACCCTCCACATGGAAAGTTACACAATGTACATTTAAAGGTCCCATGGCATAACATTTTCACTTTCTGAGGTTTTTGAACATTAATGTGAGCTCCCCTACCCTGTTTAGGCTCCCCCCATGGATAAAAGTTGCGAAATGTGTAAACTGAGCAATTGCGATCCTTTTCCGCGTTTGAAAAAAAGACAGCCCAAATGAGCGAGTTTGGACAAGGGAACTTTCTGACGTCACAATCGGGGAAAGGTTTCCACCCCCCGTCTGGATGTCTACCCCCTGTCTCTGGAAATCATGCCCAGAGAATTTGGACCGCAAACGAGCTATGAGCTACGAGATGCGTTTTTTTTTTTTTTTTTTTGCCTGGAGACACATGAGAGTGTTTCCAGGCTTGGATGTCCTTTTCCGAGCCTCCGAGCCTCTGAAACAGCAGTGGTTTAATTTTATTTTCTGTGGAAATTTGTATAAGAGTGCTTTTTTTCATGGGATATGTCTCCTATCTTCCTTCGCTTAAAACACGGAAGTAGGAGCAGCGCACATTGCACCGCTAATCCAGGAATCAGTGGCGTATTTGGCCACACCCCCACCCGCTGCACTAGCCTGTCTCTGTCCGCCTCATTTGCATTCAAGCAACATGCAAGAGGCAATCTCATGCACTAAGGCTTGATTTTGGAAAAGGATTCATTTACAGTATTAGTGAACCACTAAGGCGCCATATAAAAGCATCAAGAAGTACCATGTCATGGGATCTTTAAAGAGTGGTTGTTATGCAAAATCAATCAAGTTTATGTTGTTGTTCCCTCATCAAAGACATGCCTGAAAAGGTGTGTCATCCATGCATGTTTGAGTAATGTAGCAATCTCCCCTGTGCACTATCCAAACGCCCTTTACAGGTAACTATGTGGTCCAAAACTCAGCCCTCAAGGCGATTTCCATAAATATACAAAAGCATGATACAAAACAATACACTACACGTGCGATAGTTTCATTAGTGGGATGCACGTCGGTTGTGTTTTGATAATGCTCTGAAGTGGGAGAGGAGAATCCTCTCCCACTTCCTCTCCCACTTCATCCAACTAAACACTCACACCCAACCAGAAAGTCACTGGGCCCCTCACCTTGACTCATACCCCCATCACTACCTTAGTACCTTGGATTCCTTCTCCTTCCTTGGCACCTTAAGTGGAATCCCACCATCAGGTTCCTCATCCAGAGGGCCCAGCAGAGATGGACTTAATAATAATTATGCCTTACATTTGTAATGTGCTTTACAGGTTTGTCGAAGCGTCTCAAAGCGCTACACTCTCATCATTATTCATTCACTCCACACTCTGTGGTGGTAAGCTATTACTGCAGCCACAACTGCCCTGGGGCAGACTGGTGGAAGCGAGGCTGCCAATCTGCACACCTCCGACAACCACCAATCATTCACACACACCATGTTCTTATTAGGCGATGCATTGTGTCCTGCCTAAGGACAACAGAACTTGGTCTGAGTGAGAATCGATCTTCTGACCTTCGGGTTGGGGGACCACTACTTTATCCACTAAGTCACTGTCAAGTCACTTGAGGGCAACTGAGGAAAGCCAAACTGCCAGTACGGCCATCATTCTAGTCCATCATCACCTCCTCCATCACGATGTTTTTGATTTCTACTGAAACCTGGAGGAGGGTCTCGTCCTCCTTGTTGCTGCTCACAGTAGGATTTAGGTTTTCCTGTGTTTGTTCAGTGTAATAAAAACACCCATAGTGAAAAATTCTTTAATTTTAGAGCATTTTTGGCAAAGCTTTAAGGAAGTTACATACTATGGCTTTAATGCATGCCCTTATTTTCATTTTCATTTATATCTACTATTATTATTTCTTGTTTTATGTTGCCTCATACCACCAAAGCCAGTTCTTAGTTTATTATTTTTGCTCATGAACAATTCCAATAAAACTTTTCTCATTCTGATCACAGTCCTCCTCGTAACATCATTTTACAGTAATCCATGTGCCTTTCTGATCCGGCCCCTGAATGGTGTAGAGTGCGCCGCAGTAGTGGTGATTGATCAGCAGGTGGCGGCGTTCCTCCCTCCCCTGTGTAACTTATGGGACTCCCCGACAGCACCGACAGACCAGGGCTGTGGCAGGATCAATATGAGCATGACGGATGCTGCTGTTTGCCCTGAGTCAGGCCCTTCCAGATTGAACCAACAGCAAGTCGTCAATCACCCAACTTATGTGAGTGAACTGTGCTGGAACTTCCAAACTACTCAAGCACCAAAATGAGAAGTCTTTAATCATTCGGAATGTGACTTTTGTAGATTGTTATTGTGTCTTATATATCTACAATGCCGTATAAATATCTCTTAAAATGGTATGCTTCTTGTGTCTTCTTTGTAAAGCCACTTCCTGGACTTGAGACAGAGCATAATGACTAATGATTTGGGACTCTTTTACACAGTGGTCTGTTTCTTTAGACAGAATGTGATTTTCAACATTAAATCATAGAATGTTCCTTTATATTACTATCCTTTGTATCTATATGTAATCACTCAGTCATCCACATGTTCCATAGTGGTCCATAGGTGCTCTCATACAGTTCAAGATCATTCTAAAGCAGGACAGGTTTGTTTCTTTAGTACAGTGGTACCTCACCTTACGAAAGACCCAACAAATAAAAATTCCAAGTTACAAAACGCCTTCACCTTAAATTTTGGTCTCTAGATACGAAAGAATCTCAAAAATTCAAATAATGCGCGCTCAGATGCGCGCTCAGCCATTATACGCTTTTCTCAGACTGGATTTAAACTTTTCTCACATTTGTCTCTCGTTTAAACACTCAAACTTTCATAGATTTTCAACAAAATGTATTAATAGTGAAGCGTGGGGGGAAGGGGGAGGGCGGAGAAGTGTGCGCGCGGACACCTGTGTGATAGCACAGCATGACCCGGCGCGGGGCTGCGAGCACGAGACCCGTGCTCAAACCGTGACCTGTTCTAGAGGAGGCACGGTTTGAGCACGGGTCTCGTGCTCGCAGCCCCGTGCCAGGTCATGCTGTGCTATCACACACGTGTGTCCGCGCGCACACTTCTCTGCCCTCCCCCTTCCCCCCACAATCGCTGCTCGCCTCAGCCGTGACTCGTGAGGTACACCGGTGCTGCTGCTAATAGCAGAGCTAGCACGAAACCAGGAAATAGACCCGCACGCGGCGCTTTAATCCACCTGGTCTAGTCCTGGTTTAGTCCAGGTCTAGACCTGGTCCAGTCCTGGTTTAGTCCAGGTTTAGTCCTGGTCCAGTCCAGGTTTAGACCTTGGTCTAGACCTGGTTTAGTCCACGTTTAGTCCTGGGTCTACAGTCTCTTAGCCAATCAGGACGCAGAACACAGTGTTACACTATAAAAAAAAGTTACACTATAAAAAAAAAAACTTGGAACGGGGCCTTGGAACGAATCAGGCTTTTTCCATTGAAATAGCTACTCAACTTACGAAAAATTCACGTTACGAAACCACTTCTGGAACAAATTAACTTCGTAGGGTGAGGTACCACTGTATTGATACTTGCCCAAATGAGTGTCTAGTTTCGATACTAGTTTTAGTATTGATTAGTATATAATTTTTGATACTTTTAACAACCCTACTAGTTATACTTCAAGTTTATGGTGTTACAGAATTACTTCATCTTTTTTTTTTTAATTATTTAATTTATGTATCTATCTATCCCCATAGGGAAATTATTTCCCTGCATTTGACCCATCCTTCAGGAGCAGTGGTCAGGACCTTGGCTGGAGGATTTAACCTATGAAGCATGTTTTAGATTAATGGGGAAAACCAGAGTGCCCGGAGGAAATCCACCCAGACACGGGAAGAACATGCAAACTCCACAGAGAAAGGCCCGGGCAACCCAGGGATCGAATCTGGAACCTTCTTGCTGTGAGGCGGGAGTGCTAGCCAACATTAAATCATAGTATGCTGGCGGCATGGTGGCTGAGTGGCTAGCACTCACGCCTCACAGCAAGAAGGTTCTGGGTTTGATCCCTGGGTCACCCGGACCTTTCTGTTTTCTGGTGAGGTTGCATGTTCTCCCCGTGTCTGGGTGGGTTTCCTCCGGGTACTCCGGTTTCCCCCATCAACCCAAAACATGCTCCAGGTAAAATCCTCCAGCTGTGGTCCTGACCAAGCCTAAGCAATAAGATCATGGAAATGGGTCCCCGGGTGCAGTCATGTGCTGCCCACTGCTCCTAATAAAAAAGGATGGGTCAAATGCAGAAGACAAATTTCCCTTCAGGGATAGTAAAGGACAATAAATAAATAAATAAATAAATAAATAAATAAATAAATAAATAAATAAATAAAATATATTTGGGCTTCTGCTGACCTGTGTAGGTATGGTTTAATGAACAAGTTTTTAAATGAAGAAAGAAAAGCTTCTTCAATAGGCTGAACTTTTGTCTTAGACTTGGTTTTAGGTAATTATTTTGATAAATAATATTTGCCATTACAAAAAGAAAACCCAAAAATGCTTCATTAATTCAAAGTTGTCTTCTCAGAGAACTCAAAGACAATGCTCTGTTTTCACTGTTGCTTCATAAGTAAAAATCCAGACTTAAGATGCTCCTGTTTGCCCTGAGTCAGGCCCTTCGAAACTGAACCAACAGCAGCTTGTCAATCACCCAGCTTTTGTGAGTGAACTGTGCTGGAACTTTCAAATACTCAAACACCAAAATTATAAGTATTTCATCATTTGGAATTGCGTCTTACATAGCTACAATACAGATATCTCTCTTAAAGATCCCATGACATGGTACTTCTTGATGCTTTTATATGGCGCCTTAATGGTTCCCCAATACTGTAAATGAATCCTTCTTCAAAATCAAGACTTAGTGCATGAGAGAGCCTCATGAACACAGTCAGAGTCATAAATATCTCTCTCAAAGGCTTTATTCTGGGCATTGTTGCTTGAATGCAAATGAGGAGGACAGAGACAGGCCAGTGCAGCGGGTGGGGGTGTGGCCAAACTTTCCTCGTTTAGGGGTGCGATGTGCACTGGCTCCACTTCCACGTTTAAGCGCAGAGGAACATATGAGACGATTTCCATTGAAAAATAAACACATTTCCACAGAAAATAAAATTAAGCCACTGCTGTTTCAGAGGTTCGGAGGCTCGGATAAAGGACATCCGAGCCTGGAAACACTCTCACGTGCCTCCAGGCAAATAAACAAACGCATCTTGCATTGCGTAGCTCGTTTGCGGTCCAAGTTCTCTGGGCGTGATTTACAGAGACGGTGGGTAGACATCCAGACGGGGGGGTGCAACTGCATTTGCATTTTTCCCTGAGTGTGACGTCAGAAATTTCCCTTGTTCAGAATTGCCCGTTTGGGCTGTCTTTTTTTCAAACGCAGAAAAGGATCGCAAATGCTCAGTTTACACGTTTCGCAACTTTTACCCATGGGGGGGGCACTAAACAGGGTAGGGGAGCTCACATTAACGTTCAAAAACCTTACAAAGTGAAAATTTCATGCCATGGGACCTTTAAAATGGTATGTGTCTTCTTTGCAAAGCCAGTTCCAGGATTTGAAACTTCCATCCATCCATCTTCTTCTGCTTTTCCATTTCTGGGTCGCGGGAGCAGCAGTCCAAGCAGATCTACTGCCCAGAACACAATGCACCGGATTTGAGACTTCACATAACAGAATGATCCACAGTGGTCCATGGACGTATACTCGTCTATCTGTCCTGATACAGCTCGAGATAATTCTGAAGCGATTCTGGAAATGTCCATTTCTTTCTTGTGAATGTGACTTGTTTAGTGTTGATACTCAAATGAGAATCTATTTTCAATATTAGTTTTAGGATTGATTAGTATCTGATTATCAATACTTTTGACAGTCCTACAGGTTACACCTCTCAAGTTGATGTTTTAAGATTTGAAATGAGGGAAGAAATGTCTTATTAAATGGACTGAACTTATGTCCATCCATGCATCCATCTTCTTCTTCCTCTTTGAATTCATTAATTCAAAGTTGTCTTCTTAGAGAACTCAAAGACAATGCTCTGTTTCACTGTTCTTAGACTGTTGCTTCATAAGTAAGATAAGATAAGACTATTGATCTGAAGACTTTAAGACTGAAGACTTTTGAAGACTTTATTGATCTGTTGATCTTTATTGATCGCAGGAGAAATTTACTTGTCACAGTAGCTCCAGGTAGGGAGAGTTTGAACAAGAAAGAAAAGTGCATGCATGGCATAAAGATAAGTAATAATAATAATAAAATAAGTAATAATTTGAATAAGTAATAATAATAACAAAACAGTGACAGGGAGAGTATTGAAAAAACAATATTGCATGTTGGAAAAACGATACTGCACGATAGGACCATACAGTGGAGTTAAAACGATATTGCACGATAGGACCATACAGTGGAGTTCAAGTAAAAATCCAGAAGATGCTGCTGTTTGCCCTGAGTCAGGCCCTTCGATACTGAACCAACAGCAGCTCAACCAACTTATGTACTGGACTAAAATCTCCCATTAAAAAAATTAAAAAGAATGATTTTTGTTTTATTAATCCATTAATCCAAAGTCATCTTCCCTGAGAATTCTGAGAAAATGCTCTGTTTGCATTTTGCCTGGATTGTTGCGTCACAGGTAAAAATCCTGATCAAACTGTGTTCACAACAAAGGCTCATGACGCCATTAGCATACCATTCACGTAGCCTCAGTACTTCATTTGTTTATTTTTCCATTGTCCATTCCCGTGGCCGACAGTGGCTGAGCTCCAACACCTAAATACCTCATTGAAACTGAGATAAAGTTTAGCTGGTATATTTTAAAGGGCCACTAAACACCAAAATCACTTTTTTCTACTGATAAGCTGTGTAAATGGGTCTAAAATAGAAGTGTATACCCATCCCTGGCCTTATTTTGGCATTTTAGTGCATATTTGTTAAAAATCAGATTTTTGGGTCAAAAACCAAATCTGTACTGCCTCTTTAGAATCAACTACGGTAACTACATTTGAATTTTCGGGTTGGACTAACGGCCGCCGATGAGTCAGATGCTGTTCTGACGTTATTACGTGATGAGCTGGCGGTCTACGGGCAGTACGTGAGGAGCCCCTTTCAGCCCTGCCCCCACCTGGCACTGCTGGGCACTGCGATAACCCGCCGTGTCTGGAGAAAAGGGAAACGGCGAGATCACAAATGTCGGCTCTGTTTCAAAATCTGGAGTGCACCAATCTGCGCCATGTTGGATTGTTGTGGCTGTCGTTCGGCTGTCAGTCATCGCTCCAGACCATCATTTGGACAATTTCATCCCCGGAATTGCCCATCTCTACCAAACTAAAGTTAAAAGGTAGCTGTAAACTTGAAAACTACCACATCATGACATCACAAGGTGGAGCTTTGGAGACGGTAACAGACTAATAACGCAAATGACTAATTACTCAAACATGCCTGGAGTTGTTTTGTTGCATTCATACATGTTTTTGATGAGGTAACGATATTCTAAAATGGCTTAAGCCTCACAAGAATCAATTTTGTGTAGCATAGGACCTTTAATCATAAATCACAGTACAGAGTGCATTATTTAGAAAGTGAACAGAAACTCCACAGGCGACTTTGATGTGTTGAATGAGAGCGTGGGGGAATGGGGCTAATTCAAAGGAGCCCTAAACTTGTCAGAGTGACATTTCCGGTGCAGGCCATGACATTTCCGTGGCATTTGCTCCTTTGAGGTCCACGCATTCTAATTCGGTTTAATATGGAGTGACCAGCCCCAGACCACAACCACCACAGACACAGCTGAATGTGACTTCAATCAATCAATGTAGAACAATGTAGAAGGGGGACGTTTCAAGTAGCGGTTTATTATACGTGGAATTTTCTGGGTCAGTTACTTGCAAAAAAAAAGCAAAATATTGCTCAAGTAGAAGTGCAAACAATGTAGTGGTCCAAGATGGTACTTAAGAAAGAGTTAAAAAGTATCTGGGAAAACTACTACTGAATTAAAAGTAGCTGTCATACAAAGTACAAACATATTATCTGATTTATTTAAATTTGTAAACGTAATTGGAATGACAAAACTACGGAAGTCGACAGAAGCCATATTCATAAGCAATATTTTTTCTTCCTTCTTATCCCGAGAAAACGAGATGATTAATTTGTGATCTCGAGAAAACAAAACAATTATTCCGTGATCTCGAGAAAACAACTGAAACGTCTACCGCCACGTTGTGACAGGCTGACTTTGGGGCTATTTCTCATTCTGAATAGACGTGTTTTTGGTCATTACAATGTCTGGAATAATAATCGATCAGCTGATAAGGCAATATTTTGATCAGGGGTTGACACGGGGGGAGATTGCATTATGTCTTTTAATTCGGGATAATTTCAAGATTAGTCCGCGGCTCCTCCGCAGAAGACTGGCCCGACTTTGTCTTTATCGACGATGACAGTGTTTTCTTGAGATCACGGAATAACTCTTTGTTTTCTCGAGATCTCGAAATAACAGTTTTGTTTTCTCGAGATCACAAATTAATTTTCTCGTTATTAAGGTGGAAAATAATCATTACGAACATGGCCTCTGTCGGCTTCCGTACAAAACACCAGACTTAGATGAATTATTGATCCACAAAGGAAAGTATTTGGACACAGTATTTCACGCGTTACAGTATTAAAGGTGCATTGTGTAACTTTTCTGGTGGAGGATCTGTCATCTTTTGTCTCATTTTTTTTTTTCCATTGAGGTTTTATTGCTTTGCTTGAAATGTTCCACAGTAGCAGTAAACATACCTATCTTACATTTATCCAATTACAGGTGTTTTTATTGCTTTAAAAAACATGAGCAGGGTTGCCACTCCACAGGTCTGACGTGTAACTTGAGTTGGTGGTGTCACTTTTCGTCTCCATGGAGATAGATACACTTCATGCAATACTGAGGAGTATTCTGGACAAAGCAACAACATCAGCGTGGAGACGAGGAGGATAGTTACACAATGCACCTTTAAATCATGCACAAAACACAAATGTTCCAATCATTTCATCTTGTCAACGTAAAGCTTTGGTCACTTGTAGAACCCTGCATCTCATTACTCTGTCATACCCCTTTATATTGCCCCTCGATACCGAGCTGAGATGGCTCAGGGTACGAATGTTCCCCTAAGAAATGGGACGCCACTCGATTACTGTTTGCATCATCATCCCTCGCCTCTACCTGGCTGCTACGTCTACAGAGGCGACAACAACTGACGCAAACAAACGTAAACAAATTTCAAGGATTATCAGGTACCTCAGCTCGACAAAAAAGCTTTTTTATATATGAAAGTTCGATGAAAACGATAACGTCGGCTAAGCAGACAACACTACAATTAAAACCGCAACAACAGTTCACTAAAAGTAACGTAGAACATAAACGTCATAATTGTAAACCTGCTAAACTGTTAATAATTACAACTGCTGAAAATACATTTATGAGACTCCTTGGCTGGTCGATGTGACGCTGCCATCCTGATCCCAAAACCTGCCTGAGCTTGTAGGCGTACCCCTTCGTTTCAAGTCTGGTCGAGAGCTTACTTCGTTTCAAGGTGTATGTAGCCCGAGGTCGTGGCCCGAGCCCTTGATCAAAATTAGAATCGGGACACCCCTTGCCCTCACATGAACGCGCAAAACCAAGGGGTAGGGGTAAGACAGAGGAATGGGACGCAGCCAGTGAAAAGAGGAACCACAAGGTTTACTCAAGAGTAAAAGAATGCTGATAGAAAAGCAAAGTACAATTTCTTTAAAGTTACTCATGAAATGAAACTGAGTGCTACTTAGGTATCGAACTGCGATCTTCTGACCAGCATTTTGAGTGTGATTGTGATTTGTTTTAATAATAGGATTCTGTTCAAAGTTCACACAAAGTTAATTGAATCCAGAAGAATTGACCAAGCCTGCACAAGGCTGATGAACTAACAAACTAATACAAGAATTTAAATTTTTCAGACTGCACTTGTCCACATCTTAAAGGTGCACCATGTAACTTTCTGGTAAGGGGTCCGTCAACTGGAGATGTCATTGCTCTGTCCGAAATGTTCCAAAGTATGACATTAAACAGCTCTACCTTACATTTATTCAATTAGAGGTGGTTGTATAGCTCAAAAATACAGAGAAAAAACAGGCATTCTGACTGTGAGCATCGTACTAGGTTATAATACTCCCTACAATAGAAAAAAATGGCCAGACTCAAATTGACAATACCATAATGTATCTTTATAAACGTCTCTTGTATACTATAAGACTTCCAGCCCCATTGTAACTACTGGACAACATTAAAAGATTACAAGTATTTAATTAATGTTCAATAAGATGTACAAAATGTTCAAAAATACACAATTAAAGGGAGAGGGACAAATCCATGTGGTGTGAGTGGCAGCTTATTAAATGGATTCACATTTTGAGATGTCAGTGAGCATGACAGATGTGTTAAGTAAAATATCTCTCTGTTCGCCTCAGTGTGCTCCCCACTGAGGAAGAGGAAATGGTGTTCAGACAACTGGGAGGATAAAATAAATGGGTAATCTAAGCATGGACTGTTGCTGCCCTCTGGTGTATTTTAAGAGTACTGCGTGTGCAAGATTAAAATGATCAAAATGGAGTAGGAACAATAGAGTCCATAAAACACACACACACACACACACATATATATATATATATATATATATATATATATATATATATATATATATATATACAGCCCTTGAAAAAAAAAAAAAAGATAAAAGAGACCACTACATTTTTTTCTGAAATCAGCATCTACATGTATTACAGCCATTCCATTCCAGCATCTGTTGAATTCCAACACAAACATAAAGCTGAGCTACTTCAGTTCTTGCACCAGGAGTGGAATAAAGTCACCCAAGAACAATGTGAAAGACTTGTGGAGAGCACAAGCCTGGGTCTAAACCAGGTCTGAACCAAGACTAAACCAGGTTAAAAAGGGGACTAATCCCGGTCTGAACCAAGACTAAACCAGGTCTATATTAGGACTAAACCAGATCTGAACCAGGACTAAACCAGGACTAAACTAGGATTAAATCAGGCCTAAACTTGGACTGAACCAGGGCTAAACCAGGACTAAAACAGGTTAAAACAGGGACTAAAACAGGACTAAACTAGGACTAAACCTGGTCTGAACCAAGACTAAACCAGATCTAAACTAGGACCCAAGAACAATGTGAAAGACTTGTGGAGAACATGCCAAGACGCATGAAAGCTGTGATTAAAAAAAATAATAATAATAATACATTTTATTTGTTAGGCGCCTTTCAAGGCTCTCAAGGTCGCCGTACATCAAGATATTAAATACATTAATTAAATAATACAGTACATAAAAACAAGATAAAACAAAAATAAAAACAGTGTAGAAATACATTTTAAAAACAGATACAGATTAAAAGACAGTGCAGTTATGGTCAGAGTGGTCAGAGTGAGAAGGCCTCTCTAAACAGATGAGTTTTGAGTGGAGATTTGAAGTGTGAGAGTGAGTGTGTGTCGCGGAGAGCATGGGGGAGGGAGTTCCAGAGCTGGGGAGCAGAGCGGCTGAAGGCTCTGCTTCCCATAGTGACGAGACGGGCAGGAGGGACAGTGAGGTGCAGGGAGGAGGAGGAGCGGAGGGAGCGGGCAGGTGTGGAGATGTGGATGAGGTTAGACAGGTATGGAGGGGCGAGGTTGTGGATGGCTTTGTAGGTGAGGAGTATGATTTTGTAGTGTATGGGGTGTGTGATGGGGAGCCAGTGGAGCTGTTGCAGGACAGGTGTGATGTGGTGATGGGAGGGTGTGTGTGTGATAATGCGTGCGGCTGAGTTTTGGACCAGTTGGAGTTTATGGAGTGATTTTTGTGGGAGACCGAACAGGAGAGAGTTACAGTAGTCTATACGGGAAGTGACCAGGCTATGGATGAGGATGGCGGTGGTGTGTGGGGTGAGTGAGGGACGGAGGCGACGGATGTTTCTGAGGTGGAAGTAGGCGGACCGGGTGGTGTTGTTGATATGGGAGGTGAAGGAAAGTGTGCTGTCGAGGATGACACCCAGACTCTTTACCTGAGGGGAGGGGGAGATAGAGGAGCCGTCGATGGATATGGAGAAAGGGTTATTGCACCAAATATTGATTTCTGAACTCTTCTTAAGTGTAAACATTAGTATTATGTTGTTTTAATATGAATTTGATCTTGTTTCTTTGCATTGGTTGAGGTCTGAAAACATGTATCTGTTTTGTTATTTCGACCATTTGTCATTTTCTGCAAATAAATGCTCTAAACGATAATATTTTTATTTGGAATTTGGGGGAAATGCTGTCAGTAGTTTATAGACTCAAACAAAAATGTTCCTTTTACCCAAACACATACCTATAAGTAGTAAAAATCAGAAAAACATGATAATTTTGCAATGGTCTCTTATTTTTTTCCAGAGCTGTATATATGTAGTGTTTAGGTCCACTTTAAGGTAACTTTAAAGGTGCACTGTGTAATTTTCCGCGACCTGTTTGAGAGGTAGAGGTGATATTGCCCGGAATTTACCTCAGCAGGGCATTAAACTCATCTATTTTTTCAATACATTCATTCAATTACAGGCGTTTTATTGCTCCCCAAAAAAGGGGGAAAATATAACAAATTCAATGGAGCCAGAAAGTAAAAAACAAAATATTCTCCATGGAGACAGATCCTTTTTATGTCATATTGTTCCAGACAAAGCAATATGGAAAGAAAAAGGTACAGTTTGTATGGAAAATCGTTCTTTTCCTTCATTTCCTTCTTCAATGCTGCTGGGGCAACAAATGTGCAACCAAATATTTTTGTAGAGAAATACTGTTCTAAATCTGCTCAGGAAAGGTCCAAATTTGTCCAGTTTGTGTGATTTTTGTTTAGTATGGATATTTGCCGAAATGAGTGTCTAGTTTTGATCTACTTATTGATTTTTGTGTCGATAAGTATCTGGTTTTCAATTATTTTTACAGCTCTACTAATGGAATCCTTTAGGAAACAACCAACGTAATGGAACTATTTATTATTGTTGTCACGAAACTGAAATTTCAAACTCGATTTTGATTTCAAGGAATACAGCTCTGGAAAAAAAATTAAGAGACCACGGCAAAATTATCAGTTTTTCTGATTTTACTACTTATAGGTATGTGTTTGGGCAGAAGGAATATTTTTCGTTGAGTCTATAAACTACTGACAGCATTTCCCCCAAATTCCAAATAAAAATATTATCATTTAGAGCATTTATTTGCAGAAAATGACAAATGGTGAAAATAACAAAAGAGATACATGTTTTCAGACCTCAAACAATGCAAAGAAACAAGATCAAATTCATTTTAAAACAACATAATACTAATGTTTACACTTAAGAAGAGTTCAGAAATCAATATTTGGTGCAATAACCCTTATTTTTAATCACAGCTTTCATGCGTCTTGACATGCTCTCCACAAGTCTTTCACATTGTTCTTGGGTGACTTTATTCCACTCCTGGTGCAAGAACTGAAGTAGCTCAGCTTTGTGTTTGTGTTGTAATTCAACAGACGCTGGAATGGAATGGCTGTAATACATGTAGATGCTGATTTCAGGAAAAAATGCAGTGGTCTCTTTTATCTTGTTTTTTTTTTTTTCCAAGGGCTATATATATATATATATATATATATTTGTGTTTTATGGACTCTATTGTTCCTACTCCATTTTGATCATTTTAATCCTGCATGTAGAGATGCGGATTAAAAAAAAAAAAATAATTCAGTGGTCTCTTATTTTTTTCCAGAGCTGTAGACCTATACTCAATTCTGATTCCGATACCACAGTGCTAATTTAAACCAGTATTTCTCTAGACAATAGAGCTGACGAAGCCTCTCGGATGAGCGGCGAAACGTTTTCAACCAAACAAACTTTGTCCAGTTGACAAATTGAACTTCTCCTTTGATCATGGATTCTACCTGGACGACTGAGGGACTTTTCACGCATTTTAGACAATAGAATTTTCAGTAATTTTCATAACGTAGTTCTTCTATATCATATCTGTAATGCCTCAGTTGTCCATGGGTACGTATATACTAGTCTGTGCTTTATACCAGTGCTTCTCAATTATTTTCTGTGACGCCCCCCCTAGGAAGAAAAAAAAATTTCACGCCCCCCTTCCTGCGCGTGACTATAAATAGTATTATTTGTCTAGAAAATTATTAGAACACCATTGTATCCTTTTATTAACATTATAAACAAAAAAAAAGAAAGAAACTTACAACAAAGACTGCACTGAGGACTCAAATATTAATGTGTTTTTAATGCAGCTTTGCGCACATTTGTTTACGTTTTACAGAAATGAAACTTAAAACCACCTCATTTGCATAAGCTAAAAGCACTGAAAAAAAAAGCTCTCTCCTTGTGCCACTGATGCGTCAGCTTCTGTCGGACTAAAGGACACGACTCAGTGGAATATACGTGTTTTTTCTGTGACAGAGGATGTTCTGTTAATGGTGAGACTGTGCGTAAATCGCATGTGAGAACGCCACTGCCAACTACTGTTGTTGATGTGCAATTACACTTAGTTCTAGTACAGTACAGCAAAAAAACATGTTTCCCAGGGTCATACGCGCCCCCCCTGGCATCACGCCACGCCCCCCCAGGGGGGCCCGCCCCACTATTTGAGAAGCACTGCTTTATACAGAGCACATAGACTTATACTTTTATACAGCTCAAGCGATTCAGGAAAGGTTAATTTCTGTCCTGTGAATATGACTATTTTGATACCAATACCTGCTCAAATAAGTAGTATCGATATCTGATCTTCGATACTTTTGACAACTTTTTTTTATGCATCTGCTCCAGACCTTAGAATTCATCCAGTGCTGTCTTTGTGGCACATGTCTCAATTCATAATGTTTCAGACAAACTATTCCTTTCTGATTTGAAGGACTTTGTGAAGGCCTCTGCCAATTCAAAATATATAATATTTGGCCCCACGCATATACATTGCCGTTATGTTGAGTATTTCATATGTCTCAACAGCCGACAAGTGTGTTTTGCCTTGTGGACAAGAATAGAAGCAGAAAACAAACAGAGCAGATAAACTTGTACCATTAGAAATCCACTCATTCAAGTTCATTCAGTTTTTACAACCATCTCTATTCTCAAAGACAGCCGAGAACCATTATAATACAATAATAAGTACAGTTTAATATAGAATAATTATATAAGAAAAGGCTGAATCTACAAAACTATATAAATAAAACCGACTGGCTATAAATTAATAATTGTAAGGTAAAGGTGTTTAATGTCAATGTTCCAACCAGGTAGTAAAAATTAAAATTTAAAATGTTGCCAAATTATGAAAAAGAGCTAAGGTTTTTGCAAAAATCTTAAATCTAATCATCTTTCATGATGATTTTCCAACATTTATTCAATTTCAGGTGGGTTTATAGCTCAGAAATACTTAAACAGGCATTCTCCTTCACTGCGTGTACATGGACAAGTGTAATCCGATTGCAAACGGATTGGGATCGTATCAGATTCATGTGCACAGGCTAAGGATCGTATAGGGATTGGTTTTCGTTAATCCGATTGGAACCCCTGGCTTAGGCCGATAGTAATCCGCTTGGATCGGAATGGTGTACTGTGCATGCGCAGGAATTTTCGCCAGGGATTTCACCCGGCAGGAGGCGCCGACGCCGTCATAAGTAGCGATTGTTGCCGGAAAAGTCAGACGAAATCATGGCTGTGAAGAAAGAATGCACAACACGTACACCAATGCTGCTCCGTCAAACTCCTTGAACGCCATCTTTGTATACCGCCACGTAGTTTGTTGTGTTTTTATTCAGTAGCCATCACCCGGAAGTAGTTGGACTACAGCGCCACATAGCGTAGCGGAGCCGGCCAGGTCGCTGCCCATTATCCGATTACACAAGCTTCATGTGCACTTGGATTATAGGACAGACCACCCGCCGAGTAACGGGATCGGATTTGGAGAAATCCAATCCGATCCTACCATGTGCATGCAGTGACTGTGAATGGGGTCACCTCTCCTCAGATCTAACCTATAACTCGGTCTGGTTTGGTCTCTGAAGATAGGTTTAATATCACACTGTTAAATATCCCAAAGAAAGAAATGATATCTCCATGGAGAAAAGCATTTGTCGGACCCTCCACCAGAAAAATTGCACAGTGCACCTTTACATGAGTGTTTTCGTAAAATAAGTAGTCCGACTTGTCATAGGCACTTTAAAATATTGCATAGCTGCATGATGAACAGTGGGGACACACAACAACTAACTGTACTACCCACCTCTGATTGTCTTATGTTTTTATGTTGTGACTCTGGACCATAACATCCTGACCCAAGAGGCCTGACCAAAACAGACACATGTACAGGCCCACCTGAAATTTGCCGGTGAACACCTGAATGATTTAGACAGGGACTGGGAGAAGGTGCTGTGGTCAGATGAGACCAAAATCAAGCTCTTTGGCATTAACTCAACTCGCTGTGTTTGGAGGAAGAGAAATGCTGCCTATGACCACAAGAACACCATCTCCACTGTCAAGCAGGGAGGTGGAAACATTATGCTTTGGGGTGTTTTTCTTCACCGTGTCAGCGGGAGGAAGGATTTTAATGGTACATGGCTCCGTCCAGAGTGACAACCTCCTTCCCTCCGCCAGGAAACTGAAAATGGTTCGTGGATGAGTCTTCCAACACGACAATGACCCAAAACATACAGCTAAGGCAACAAAGGCTGTATGAAGAAGCACATTCAGATGGAGAGGCCCAGCCAGTCTCCAGACCTTAACCTTAAGCGACAGCCATGAAACCTCAATGATTTAGAGATGATCTGCAAAGAAGAGTGGACCAAAATCCTGATATGTGCACAAACCTGGTCATCAACTACAAGAAACATCTGATCTGTGCTGCAAACAAGGGTTTTGCCACAAAGTCTTTGGCTAGTTTAAATATATTTTCTGGATTTTGTTTCTATTCTAGCTCACTGTTAATAAATCTACCATTAAAATTATAGACTGTTCATTTTTCAGTGGGCAAACTTACAGAATCAGCAAGGGATCAAATTCTTATTTCCTCCACTGTACATACTTAGTTTTTGTATTTTGTGGAAGTACTTGGGATAATGCAGATAATAGCAGGGTGTAGGCGAATAGGTGACATTTTCTTTTAAAAGTGCATAACATATGTGACTTTATTTCAGTTTAAGCACGTTTAACTGTGTGGTATCTGGTGAACTTTGTAGAGCGTCTGTCTGCTGTGTTATGACACCTCTAATCCTGCAGAGGGCGCAAAGTGGACAGTATTTGGTTTGGCTTTGCTGGAGCTCACGCAAACTCCTAATCGGAATTTTAGGTTTCCTAAACAAAATTTAATCCAAGAAAAAAATGTAGTTTTTATATTCAAACAGATCATTCATCTCCCAAAAGCACATTTTCAGACTCTCAGAATGTTCAGACTCTCATGTGTTTTTCTGTGCTCTTTTCATTTGACAGAGCAGCTCAGAGGATTAGTCCTGCTCTCAGTGACCACAGAGCATCACGGGTCTGGTACAGTCTCACTCTGGGGTTCACACTTTACACATGTGAATTATGGACTGGAAAAGATGTTCTTTTTGTCTCAAACCTGTCTGTATTGTATTATGTGAAATATAAATCTCCACATTACTGATTGAAAAGTAGATTCCATATGCAGTATTTAATCAAAATTTATGCTTCGGCACAAATACATTGGCCGGCTGCGTAAAAAAGTTACTGTACTTTTTGTACTATAAGCCGCACCAACCAAATTTTTTTTTAAAATTATGATTTGTACATATATAAGCCGCACCGGACTATAAGCCGCAGGTGTCCACATTGTATCTTGAGATATTTACACAGAAAAAAGGTACACAAAAGGATTTTAAACAATTTTTTAATTAACGTAAATACCGGTACGTGCTTTTTTCGAACAGCGCCTACGGCAGTAACACTGCAGAAACACTGCAGTAAAACAACTGTAAAATGGCCAGCCTTTCGCCCCTGGAAGACTTAAAATAAAGTTTCAAGTTTAACTTTAAGGGTAAACCTCCTGAACTCAATCTCACGGAACTGTTGATACCTGTATAGGAGATTTTAAGTGGCTAAAACAAGGCTTCATTAATTCATGAACTCTCTGGTTACTCTCTGGTTACTCTCTTTTTGGTTAGATGACTAACCAAAAATCAAGATGCCACCAGACCAAGTTACAGGTAAGATCTCTGGAGAGATGACCCTCGCTGAGTAAAATAGAATAAAGAGACAAAAGGTGGATATTCAACATTTAGCATTTTGTTTTTGGCAGACCCTAGTGGTGGCGGGAGTACCCTTGATGTAATTGCTAATTTTGTCACTGTGCACCATTGTTTATGCCAATCAGAACTGTTCAAGCAGCGGCCTGTCCTTTTATAGGAATCCAGTCTGTCTGATCTCGCCTGCATCTGAGCAAGTACAAACACTGTAAAACATAAATACTCTATAGGAGTGCAGTACGTCTCCATGGAGAAGTGCCGAAGGGAAAAGCATGGAATTCTGATCTCATTTCAGATCAAATTTAAACGACAAATACCCAAGGCTCTACATAATTACAAGGGGACATTTTGACCTGAAGAGTTTGTAGTTTAACTTTAGCTGTTCACCTTTCAGTGCAGTTTTTACGACCACTGGGAGATGTTTGAAACTGTGAAATCAGATATCATTTGGAGCCCACTGTCTGCTCGTCTTCATGTAAATGTAAATAAGATAAGGTAAGATAAGATAAGATAAGACTTTATTGATCTCACACAGGAGAAATTTACTTGACACAGTAGCTCCAGGCAGGGACAGTTTGAACAAGAAAGAAAAGTGCATGCAGGCAAGAATGGAATAAAATAAGTAATAATAAAAATAAGTAATAATAATAATAAAAACAGTAACTAGGAGAGTATGAAAAAAAAGATATTGCATGTTTGGACTATATAGTGGAGTTATACAGTCTGATAAAATAAGTAATAATAATAAAAAACAGTAACTACTTTGGACTATATAGTGGAGTTTGCCTGGAATGTTCCATGGCGTAGCTATAGACTGTATAAAAATATATAAATGCACATAGCTGATCTTCTAGCTGCTGTGTTCCAAATAAGTGACCATGGGTGCGCTTGCGGCTCGTCAACCGTCTTGATTGCTCCTAATTCAGTCCTATAACTGCTAATGTCAGTGAGCTTCATTTGGCTGGAGCCGAAGACTATGAGTAACGTCACAGTCCCTTAGTCCACTTCTTTATACAGTGTTTGTGTAGCATTAAACCAGACCTGGGCATTTCAAGGCCCGGGACTGGCCCGTGAATCGTTGCTTGGAATTAGAAAATAAAACCTAATTTCAGAATAGTACATAATGCATTTGTACTGATGATCATCTGTCGGACGTGCTTCACATCTCCACCTCAAACATGAACCTGACTTTGATGCACTTGTTAAAGCTCAACAGAGGCGAGATTTCTCTCACTGATCAAGAAAAAAAACACTAAACATGCAACTTTGACTTTTTTTCTACACAGTTTGGCAGTTGGACAAAAATGTTGTGACATTTCTTGTATTATATTATTTGTCAAACAAAGACATTGTGGTGTCTTAATACAAAGAAAGTTAAACTCAGAAAGCATTGTGGGGTGAATGTGACTGAAAAAGAGTTACAAATGTTTCACGTTTACCATTGTTTTGAATTATTTTACTGAATAAATTCAGTTTTTGGAAAAAAAAAAAAACTGACTCTCTCATTACTTAATAATAACACAGAACCTACCAGCTTCTGTAAATAATGTAACCATAATAACCAGAGTAGACTTCAAACTTTTGAAGTCTACCTCCACAATATTTTCTGCTTATCATTTGGCCCCTGGGGAAAAATAATTGCCCACCCCTGCATTAAACCTATCCATCTTGTATTTGTTCTGTGAAAAAATGCCTTGAAATCAATTCTTATACGTGAGCAGGGTCACCACCCCACAGATCTAACCTGTAACCTGGCCTGGTGGTTTCCTTGGAGATAGATTTGTTAAGTAATAATGTCAAAATGTTCACGCAAAGAAGACAAGCTGGAAAACTTAAGGAAATGCAGTCAAGTGTCCATATTAAGCGTGGACATGTACAAGAGGTAAATATGAGGCCTGAGGAATACCAAAGAAGAGATTTATGGATGCCATAAGAGGACATGAAGCTAGGAGAGAAAAAGAGCCTATCATTGTTGCAAAATATCCATTATCAAAAAAAAAGGTACTGTACTTGATTTTTATTGTCTTAATGTGAAAAACAGAACTAGATCATTTTGACAGTGTTCCAAAGTTATTCCTCACTTACCTCTGAATGATTCACAGCTTTTTATAGCTAAGATTTTAAGAGTTTTGCAGCCATGCCAGAAGTAATGTTAGCAAGAACTAGAATGCCAACACACTCTGATTCTTGGCCAATAAAATACATCAGAATTAAATGTTGGAAATACACAGCAGATCAGGAATTTAATATTTGTACTGTTGCACCCAATGTGACCCCGTGTCCTAACTGAGATTCACTGCCAGCTAAACTCTTGCATCATTTCCTTCAAGGAACAGGCAGGTGTTGTATTCGACCGGGATTTAATGCAAAAGTGTGAAAGAAGTATTCAGTAAGCAGTAAAATCAACAGTGCACATTAAATTTACACTATGTAGACAATAAAATGGTTAATGCTAGCTGAGCAGTATTACAGACAACTCAAATAGGCTCCATTATTACTACTGTACTGGAACATCTCAAATTAGCCTGTATATAAATGCCACAAACTTGGACAAAGTACTACAAATATACTTGCTGACATTCATATTTAACATAAAACTAACTCATATTGCCACTCAAAAGGGCCGGCAATGAGGACGGCTTCAGATTGAACAGCAAAACATCATGGACTGATTGACATTTATCAAGCTAGTTGTTTACTTCTGGCCACCTACTGGCTAAATTTATTACAATTGCGACTTACATCCTCTAGCAGGCTGGGTGAACACAATATAAAACCATTCCAATACGACATCTATACTGGGGCAAGACAAATTTTGCTCAAATACAAGGAAAAAAAAAAGTGATGGACCTTTCATTTTAAACTGTTACTCCACAGACTGGGACATGTTCAGTGGTTCTTATCGACTATCGACTACCTCACTAACTGTCCACAGTACGTGCGGCTGCGAGTCAGAGGTGGTAATCTGCAGCAGTGCGAAATAGTAAAGTGCAAACCCGTGGGAAAGGCCCAACAATGCCTCTATTATCTGACGAAGCTGAGGAGTGCAAGTATCCAAAGACGCCTGATGGTGAACTTTTTTAACTGTGCGATCAGTAGTGTGCTGACGTATGGTTTTTTTGTGTGGTTCTCTAGCTGCACTAAGGCTGACCAGCAGGCACTCCAGCGGGTGGTGAAAACAGCGGGGAGAATCATTGGGACGACTCTCCCAGAGATAAGCACCATCTACTCCACTCGCTGTTTGAGTAGAGTGCGCAACATCCTCAGATTTCAGATTTCAAGTATTTATTGTCATTGCACAAGAAAGAACAACGAAAGTGTGTTTGGAGCATCCACATACGTAGTTGTAAAGTGCGAACTAGTAAAGTGCAAACCCAGTGAAATAAATACTCCTCAATAACCCCTAAATAACCCCATTGTAAACATTTGTAAACATTTGGCATCAGTACAGCAGTATTGGCAGCAGCATCAGGGCATGTAATTAATATTATCATTAAAGTATTATCATTAAATCCTGCGGGACCAGCACCACCCTGCTCACCACCTCTTTCAACTGCTGCCCTCAGGGAGAAGGTACAGGGCCATAAAGGCTAGGACATACAGACTAGCCAACAGCCTGTATCCACAAGCTGTGAGGCTACTGAACACTGCCCCCACCTCTTTCTACCCCCCCTCCCATGGACAATAAACCACGCTTGCCAATCAATAGTACTGAACTGGTTTTGCATTGCTGCATAATGTCACTATTCTCATGTATCTGAATGGCCCTGCTCTCTAATGCACTTTAATGATAATATTAATTACATGCCCTGATGCTGCTGGCAATACTGCTGTACTGATGTCAAATGTTTACAAAATGTTTACACTGGGGTTACTTAGGGGTTATTGAGGGGTATTTATTTATTTCACTGGGTTTGCACTTTACTATTTCGCACTTTACAACTGCGTATGTGGATGCTCCAAACACACTTTCGTTGTTCTTTCTTGTGCAATGACAATAAATACTTGAATACTGATTGAATACTTTTAGACTCAAATGGAAGGCAGAAGACTTATTTTGACCCCAAGAGCTGCTTTTACACTTTTGCTCAAATGCATGGGAAAAAAAAACAAAACAAATGAGGCAAAGTCTATATTTTTATAGACTGAAAACCACACCTATCGTGCTTCAGTTAGTATCTTTAACGATGTAATTAGAGTGTGAAATTCCACTGAAATAAGATGCTATGATTGAATGGTGCTTTAACTGCTAGAATGTATTACACCTGAGAGACGAGGCCGAGGGAAGGGAGGGGTCTAAGCTTGAGTGCTTGAGTTCTCCACCTCCACACACCCTGTTATTAAAGACAACACACAGGCACTGCTCATTTTCCAGCTGATCGGACTGACTCACCAATGTGTCCAACCGCAGGAAAGCCAATACCAAGTCGTCACGGAGGCGTTTTGAGTTATTCACAGATTCTGAAAGTACAGGTTCTAAGCTTTCCAGTGATGTCTTACATGTGAAAATCTGACAATATTTTAAAAAGTTATCTCTATTTGAAAGCAGCCATAGCAGATCCCAGAAATTCCAGAAACAGCCTCTCAAAAGTTTGGTCTCTTCAGCCTTCCTTGCCTAACAAGCATTTTTGAAATTAAAAATGTATGTTTTTAACGTCACTAATGCTGTTATCTGAAACATGGAGAGGCTTCATCATGATCTCAACTAGCACATTATGCAAAAAAAAAGTTCACTCGAAAGATTATATTCAAAATAGACTCTCAAATATAAAACAAAAAGTACATTCAGAGACAAACAGAGTAACACCTGTACAATCCCACACCCCAGAACCACATTTGGACAGTCAGCCTTTTATGGGA
The DNA here is from genome assembly GCA_036785185.1 of Paratrypauchen microcephalus. Lineage (NCBI taxonomy): Eukaryota > Metazoa > Chordata > Actinopteri > Gobiiformes > Gobiidae > Paratrypauchen > Paratrypauchen microcephalus. The sequence goes on along the minus strand of JAVJIX010000281.1, from coordinate 398,041 downwards.
AACTACGGACCTCACTACCTCCTAAGTGCATAACAGAGCTTAAAATGTTCACCCCGAGACTCAAGTTCTGGTTAAAAACAAACCAAACCAACATTGTACCCACCTGCAAATATTGTATTGTATGTAGTATTGTATTGTTTGAATGTGGGAATGTCTGAAACGTGAAATTGCACTGTTGTAAGAATGTGTTTAAAAGATTGTGTTTGTTTTGAACTGTTTATTGTAAGAAAATCCCTACCAGTGACAGGAGTTGAGTCAGTATGTATGACTGCATTGTCCCTGCCAAATAAATAGTAAATAAATAGATCACATTTCTGTATTATTATCATCATTATCATCATTATCATTTCTGTCTTATTATTTTGAATCACAATATTCATCTCAAAATACTTAAGACAAGTTTGTTGGCTTCTGCGTTAGAAAATTCCTCAAAAGGAGCTCATGTCGCCGTAAATGTCTGCACATTGCCGGTAGCTCCAGTGGATAGCTGCAGATCACGCAAGCGAGTAACAGATTTTTTTTTTCCATTTGGACCAAAATGACTATGCAACTCCCAATTTACACCAAAGCAGTAACAGCTCCTAATGACCTCCGCCCATAGGCCCCAACCCAACAGACCTCCACCAGGACTCCCCTCAACCCGCATGTTCCTCATCATTTTCATTAGAGCACCCTTTATAAACAAACTACGGTTTTTGCCTTGTCCCCAATTCAATTTTATTACATTTTAGCACTAAGATTGTAGATTTAATTTGTGCATTTAATTTTTCCCCAAAATATTTCTAAAAGTGTTCTAATTTGAAAGCATCTTTGTGTTGTCTCTGCTCTACTCTGCTTGCATAGGGGAAGTAGCAGTTCCAAACATGGTTACATTATCATACAATACGATACTGGTATCAGATATTAAACATTTGGTAGATTGGAAATCAGCTTCTGAGCTCTCAGTTCAACAGTTATCCCATTTTGGGTCTATAAATTGGTGTAATAAGAGATTTAGGCTGCGTCCCATTTCTCTGTCTTATCCCTTCATCTTACCTCTACCCCTTGGTTTTGCACGTTCATGTGAGGGCAAGGGGTGTCCCGATTCTAATTTTGATCAAGGGCTCGGGCCACAACTGAGGCCTACATACTCCTTGAAACAAAGTAAGCTCTCAACCAGACTTGGAACGAAGGGGTACACCTACAAGCTCAGGCAGGTTTTGGGATCAGGATGGCAACATCACATCGTTCAGACAAGGAGTCTCATAAATGTATTTTCAGCAGTTGTAATTATCGATTAACAGTTTAGTATGGTTTACAATTATGACACATATATTCTATGTTACTTTTAGTGAACTGTTGTTGCAATTTTAATTGCAGGTTCTGAACGATAGTGAGAATGGATCCGTGCGCTCTCAGGACTGGTTCCCCCGCCTGGACTCCAGGTTCCACCAGTTCGTTCTACAGAAATACTGCCGCTACTTCCCGATGCACATTAACCACCCGGAGAAGTGTGCGCGTGGAAATGTGCACCTGCTCATCGTGGTCAAATCCGTGACAGAGCAGCATGACCGGCACGAGGCCATGAGTCTCACCTGGAGCCGCGAGTACGAGACAGAGGCCGGCAGTGTCCGGACCGTCTTCTCAGGACTACGTCCATGGCTAACGACCAAATACCTAGCAGTTGGGCCACGGCAATGCGGTTTGGGGGGCCGCTCTCAAGCCGCATGCGGCTCTTTGCCTGGTTTCATGCGGCTCTATCGTTAATATCGAAGTTTGTGTTTATTATGTGCGTACTCGTGGCCCCAGGTGAGACGCACGGCCACGGCCCCTCTGGCATGTGCCCAAATGCCAGACCGCTCAGTCCGTCACTGCTTTCATGTATAAACAAGCTAGTTTTTGTCGAGCTGAGGTACCCGATAATCCTTGACATTTGTTTATGTTTGTTTGCGTGAATTGTTGTCACCTCTGTAGACGTAGCAGCTCAGGTAGAGGCGAGGGATGATGAGGCAAACGGTAATCGAGTGGTGTCCCATTTCTTAGGGGAACATTCGTACCCCGAGACCTCTCAGCTCAGCATCGAGGGGCAAGACAAAGACGTACGCACCCATTTACGGGTCATTAAGATGTATCCCACTCACTAATGTTGGCTTAGCACTACAACTTTTATTACATGGTGATAAACTGTTTTAGTGCACTGACAACATTGCTAGCTAGTGTTAACCGTGCAGACAGCGGCGCTTTCTGTATTCCGGCTGAGTGCGTTGAAAAATAATCCGTGTATAAAAAGCCTCCTTTCATAAAATAAAACAAATAATGTCAGAGTCCTCAATCAAGATAAGGTAACAAAACTCAAACACGTTGATTACAGAGTATGGTGTGGGCGCAGCAAAGCCCTGCCCTTCCATGGACCTTGTGGGCAAAATGCCAGCTTCCTCTTTAACCTTTTAATGTAAACTGTAGGCTCTGCTGCGCCTGACAATCTGTTACTCAAGAGAAATAAAGAGTTAAAACATTTGGTATTTCTCTTGTTGATTCTGTAAAAACAAGTTCCTCTTTTTACCCAAAAGCCGCCGTGTTTTTTTTTTTGACACATTCCGACCATACATTTCTCTGACTGATCCGTCTGCCAATCACATACATCTTAAATCATGAAAACAATAACCTCTTTGTAAATTGAAAGCATGTGATTTTAGTTTGCTTCAAAAGATAGTCTGTATAAACAAGTGGAAACAAGACAAAATCTCAAATCATTCAGAATCAGAATTTTACAGTCAATATGCTCTTCTGTGTATACATCTGCAGAAGCTTTTTTACATAGGCTTATATTTACATAAACAGATCAAACTGCAAGAAAATCAGATGTACAAAACAGTTCAATAAATAGTCATGCATTTCAAGTCAAGTCAGCATAAGCATCAGGGGCAGTGCCAGTGGGGTGATTCTCCAGCTATCACAGAATTTGTGTCCCAGGCAAAAATAATAAAACCAAAAACACGTTTCTCATTTTTTAAATTCATGCTGCACTGACTAGACACAAAGACAAACTTACAAAAAAATTATGATACAGTACATATATTACTATTTTTATTATATAAAATATGGTTTTATATTGAGTGTTTTTGCTATATGTCCTTTGCCCCTTGGCCAGGTTTTGGACTCTCAGTCCCTCATGAGACTGAAATGAAATTTGATTCAACAGTAACTTTATTGAAAAATGGCACAGAAATGCCTTATTTTAATGAAAAATATAATGTGCTTGAAAGATATATTAGTATTTTATTTATTTTTCATAAAAAGAACACCTGTCCCTAGGGATCACTGTCATTTCCACCACAAAATGTAACTTTAAAATTTTTTTTAAACCTTTGTCACCTTGAACCACATCAGTTGTGATGTGACAGGAGCTCATGTTAGCATAGCAGCGTTAGCTCCACGGAAGGAAGGGAAACAAGAACAAAATCAAGGTCAAGTTTTGCAAAACCAAGAGTAGGTTTATTAGTCGTCATTTCCAAACACCTCATATTTCCTTTAAATGTACAAATAATGAGAAAAATTTTATATTGTGTATTTTGACTCTAAAACAGAGATTAGCATGCTCATGAGATTTTAAAAGAGATGCTAAACATTTTCATTTCCACAACAGTCATTTCCATCACTTTATTTATTGTTATTGTTAATTATTTATTTAATATGTATGTAATTTCATTACAACCACTATCAGTTAATGTTTCTACACATTGTGATGTCATATTTCTAAAGTCATATTTCTAAAAATATGACTTGGATTTTCTGAAAAATATCATGACCAAATTTGACTGTAGTTGGAGAATCACCCTAATGTGAAAACTACTACATTATTACATCACAAGGTGGAACAGAGAATTTTGAGCTTTGGAGATATAGACTTACTAATAATGCATGTAAACATGTGTGAATGAAACAAAACACAACTCCAGGTATGTTTTTGATGAGCTAAGAACATTCTAATGTCTTAAAGCTCAAAAGAGTCAATTTTGCGTAATATCGGACCACTAAGATACATTTAATTGTCTCCATAGGAAAATGTGTCCTCTGCATTTGACCCATTGTTCAGTGTCGCTGGAGAAACCTCTCAGGAGCCAAGGGACCTATCTCCAGATCATGATCTAGTTTTATTCAGGACTGGTGGATTTTATCTATTGTGCATGTTTTGGGTTGACTGCGGAAACCGGAGTACCCAAAAGACACTTTCCCAGACACAGGGAGAACATGCAGCATTCTGCACAGAAATACCTGGCTTCATTTAGAATATTTTTGCTCATACACTCTTACACTTAGTTTACACAGACATGACAAGAAAAGTCTCCACACCCAGTCCCCTATAGCAGTAACGTTATTTTTATTGACTCGCACTTCACTGGAAACGCTGTAATGTTGCATTGACGTTACATGTCGAAACTCTTTGAAAGGAGAGGTTTTGTTTGTGTGTGTGTGTGTGTGTGTGTGTGTGTGTGTGTGTGTGTGTGTGTTGGAATGTTTTTTCTTAACTAACTCATTCCTTCACACGCAAATGTGACAGTTTTAGGGTGCGTTTACACTTCACACACGCCACATCAAAATGAGACCAAACCTGAACTCAGTGATCATGTCTACTGCACTTTGGACACTCCTGGGTCCAATGGAACTCTAGTTCTGTCCACTATAATGGTATTCTGGTGATTGTTACCTGCTCCAGGGTTTTACACAAAAAAATCAGGGAAGTCTGGTCTAACATAAATCAAATAATATTTCCCTATTATAATGTGGGGTCAAATTTAGAAATGCTCAAGACAAAAACATATTCTATAAAACTGTTATCTAGTTAATTTTCCATTTTTTTTAAATTTATTTAACCCTAGAGCACTATCACCAGATGATTTTCACCCGAGCAAAAATATTTACATAATTTTCAATATGTTGCATTTTTCTGCGTGTCATGGGTCCCTGGGGAGCTTCACCATTGTTTTTGACATCTTTGAAGGTGTAGGTGTTTCCCTACCCCAAAGTTTACTTAGCCCACCTACAGGCTTTTGGCAATAGCGAAAGAGGAATGTAAGAATGTAATGAATTTAATGTTAAGAGGATGTAAGGAATAGGTAAGTAAGAATGGTCCTGGAATGTGTATCTATCCTTATTTAGTGCAGTGGTTATGAATAAATATCACACAGTGGTGATTTCAAAGGGTCATTTTTACCCACTGTGGCGGGATTCTTGAAGAATTCAGGGTAAGTCAGGATAAGCGTTTCAAGGTGATTTATTGTGCTCCAACAGTGCAAAAAAAGGTGTCAAATGTGCGTGGAAAAAAATATTTACAGTGCTGGAGTGATATTAAAAAAAACAAAACAAAAAAAAAACAGTTTTTGCAGACTTCCCCTTTAAGTCTTTTAGTCGTTTGCTTCCTGGCACACTCTCTTTCTCTCCGCGCTCATTACCTTCACTGTAATCATGACAAGACAAGAATGATGGCACCTTTATACCCCCATTTGCCCCTCCCACATTACATAACATTACTTGGAAAGCTGATTTACGCCATTCTGCTATTAAATGGCCGACATTTCTGGTGCCAACAGGTGATCACAGACAATAGCTTTCATGTCACATCAATGAATCATATATAACACTTCAAATATCAGGGATGAAAAATTTCCACTTTTTTGTCAGCCAAATCAAAAATAGTGTCTAAAACAGGGGTGCCCAATACGTCGATCACGATCTACTAGTTGATCTACTAGTTGATCGCCAAGGTAATGTGGGTAGATTGTAGTGTCGTAGCACTAGACACCGGTCTTGGTCTCAAGATGACTGCGATCATATTTCATTATTACACATGTCCCAGAAATGGGTGGACCAAAGACCAAGTTTCCAGTATAATAATAATAATAATAATTATTATTATTATTATTATTATTATTGTTATTGTTATTGTTATTGTTATTGTTATTATTATTATTATTATTATTATTATTATTATTAGATTAGGATTTTTTCTCCTCAAATTCCTAATTTTTCAGTAATTTTAGAGCATGTTTTTAGGGTCTTCCTATGTTTTTTTTTTGTTTTTTGTTTTTTTTTTCATTTTGTTACACATACCACAATTGAAAATAAAAGAAAACCACTCTAATTTATCATGTGTTGTTATATTTTGATCTATTTTTTATGACAAGTACTTTTGTTGGGTATATTATATCGGGTAAAAATGACCTGGCAAAAGTGATGGTGTTACTTTTTATAGCAAAAATGTTCTAGGGTTAATGAGACAGGGACAGTGGACAATAGGCATTAACCTTAACAGGAGAGATGCTGTACACTGTACCAGATTGTAGCACTAGTGCTAAATTCCACCTGCAGTCACTGGGTAAAATGACTACGTGACACTGCCGAATCTGAAATGAAGTAAGTACAGAGCAGTGGGCGTATGCTGATGTCAGTGAAAACGAGTTGATTGGCAATGTAAGCCCGTCTTCAAAATAAGTGATTAAAGATTACTCAAACATGCATGACTTTCTAATACAACTCTGGGTGAGTTAACGGTGAGGAGAAACAACTATAGCATGGTTAAAAGCTCTGAAAAGTCAATTTTGCAGAATAGGTCTGTTTAAATTCACCAGAAGGTTCAGACAAAATCAGTTTATACAAAAGGGTTTATACAAAAACAAAAACTATGATGACGTCACTAACTGTTTCACAGGACTAAATCAGGATTAGGATAAAACCAAACCAAACCAGGTCTAAATCAGGATTAAACTAGAATAAACCAGGACAGGTTTGAAAGCACTGTCAGATAGCCTACATGTTGAAAATCGGCCCAATTGTCAGTGCGGTTTGTTGGGTGTTTGCTGGGGTCTGTACAATGTGCTCTTTGTCTGTGTGACCTCCCCTCTCAGCTTACACTCTTTCATTATTGCACTCCTGTTTCAGAAAACCACACCGGGACAACCAGGACAGCCCTGTACTGGGACAGGGACAAACCAACAGGGACACAGCAAGACATGTCCTCCCCATTAGCTCTGATGTAATGTAGAGACAGTTAGCATGTGTGGAGTTTCTGTTGGAAAGGACTGTGGTCAGAGGTGTGTAATTACTGTACGGAATTGTAATTTTAAATACAAAGAAAAGTGCCAATTGTAAAGGTCCTATATTGCACAAAATTGACTCTTGTGAGCTTTAAAATGTAATAGAGGTCATTTTCACACCAGGAAAGTCCGATAGTTTACTTGCTTTGATCTGGACCAAATTTTTATTTTTTATTTTTTTTGGTGCGGTTCGCTTTCATACTGCACTTTCTTTGTAAGTGGACCAACATCTGTAAACAAAACCACGTGTGCTGAGGTCGCTCAGCCATGGGACAGAAATGAGCCGTGTCAAAGCGCTACAAGTGAAGGAGGAGGAGAATCATGGCCGAGCCTTAGAGATATGAGGTTTACACTATTTTACAATCAATTTCCAAACGACGAAGACACAGGGCAAGACGGCTACGGAGGACAGCGCTCATGTGCGCACAGCAAGTTGTGACTCTTGCTCTTCACACAAAACGTAAGTAAGCCTCGTTAATTCATTTTGTTTCGTTTCGTCAGCCTCGGTTTCCCATAATGCTCGACATACGACGGGAGCTCGTTAAGTACAAAAAGCCAATTTGTGTCGGATCGAGTCCGGTCTGCATTCTCACCTCAAACGAACCGCACCAGGGTTCGAATGGAGCCATACCAAGACCGAGCTTTTTAGGTGGTCTCAGTTCACTTGTTTGCTCTGGATCGAGATTTTTGGTTTTTATTCACACCAGCCCAAAAGGTCCGAATCAAAGGAGCAAACGAACTCTGGTTCATTTTAAACGAACCAAACAAGGCAGGTGTGAAAACGACCAGAATGTCATGTCAGAATGTTAGAATATCATTACCTCCTCAGAAACGTATCTGAATTTGTGTTTTGTTTCATTCACACGTGTTTGAGGAATCCTTTATTGTTAGCCCAAAATGCTCTGTTCCACCTTGTGATGTCATGTAGTAGTTTTCAAGTGAACAGCTCCTTTTACTTTTAGTTCAGTAGAGATTTGCAGTTCCAGGGCTGAAACCAAGCAAATGATTCTAGTGAAGGTGTATGGAATTTAAAAACATAGTGTAGCACTTCTTGTATTACCACATGACATCACAAGGTGGAAAAGAGTGTTTTCAGTTTAAGAGAAGAACTAAAGCTACTAAAACTAGAGCCTAAATATGCAGGGTTTGTGTGTTAAACGTTTGAATGAAACAAAGCACAACTCCAGATATGTCTGTGATGAGTAAACATTATAATATTGACCCTTTAAAGGTGTACAATATTTTTTGGTGGGATCAGCCGTCAGCTTGTTTCCATGGAGATTATTGCATTGCCTGTTAGACTTAGACTAAGACAAACTTTAATGATCCACAAGGGAAATTGCTTTGGGTACAGTAGCTCACTCATCAAATATAATATACAATATAAAACAGAGGGTAAAAAAACAAAAAGAAAAATAGATGGAATAGCAACCAAAGAGCAATAGACCTGTGTCAGATGAGACACAATTATACACATAATATAATGGTAATAAATATATATGTATAATCAGATTTAAATAGAAAAGTAGTAGTCAAATATAAAATACAGTATTAAATATGATGTTCAGTACCAGCTGTGTAGCCTGGGAATTCCCAGGCCGCTTCCGTTCGTTTCGAACTGGAAGGCGGCCTGGAAACTCGTCCAAGCGAGAGTCCCAGATTTAGGGCCCCAATCAGAGAGCGGGGGAGGTGTGGCAAGACGGTGACGCATACTACGCGCCAAACGGAAGCTTGTAGTTTTGTTGGGACTGTTTACGGACCACATTGATCGTGGCGGCGGGAGACAGGAAACAAACGTTCGATCAAGCTTTAGACGCTGTTCTCAATAGTTTAGAGCTAAAGTTTGTTTTAAAAGAAGAACAGCGGTTGGCTTTACAGTCTTTCGTTGACACGAGGACAGATGCCTTAGCCTTGCTCCCGACAGGATTCGGTAAAAGTCTTATTTACCAACTAGCCCTGTTAGTGGCTAAGCAGATGGGGTTTAGCCAAACCCCGGTAGTTGCGGTATTCTGCACTGGTTTCAGCAATGTACTGATTGATTCTGTTCTGGAATGTCTTCCTGTCATTTTTGATGTAACATATGTCATGCAAAATCTACCTGTATTTGACATTGTACACGGCCAGCAAATCATGCGGATTGTTCATGAGGTCTTTCAAGATTTTGATTTATGCGAGTTCCCAGTTGTTCATGAAGAACCATATGTGCCACCTGATTTGCACTTCACTGGGTACTTTGATGATGATGCTGAGAACACGGACAGCTCAGTAAGCGTTGAGTCAGGCCTGTCGGCGCTAACACTGTCAGATTGTTGAGCCACTATAAATAACTACACAATTGTAAATGGTTTAGTGTGAATAACTGTACAATTTTAAATCTTAATGTAAATGACTGCACAATTGTAAACCTTTCAGTGTAAATAACTTCTAATTGTTTCAATGTGAATAAATCTCAAGAACCTTCAATCAGAAGCATAAAGACTTTTATTGCCAAGTTAACAGAATTCACAAAATTATGAACTTGTCTCCGTCATAAGGTGCGAAAATAAACACTAAATAATAGTAATAACTAGAATATACACACTACATAATAACAAAGATACATAAAATAGAGCTGTAAAACAGTAAAAAAAAATATAAACGATCCAAATACCAAAAGGTTGAGAGGAACAGCATCAGAAAAGTAGTGCAAAATGACTTCATTAAAGTGACTGGTGATATAAAGTGTCCAACTTTGTGCAGATGTTATTCACATGTTATGTTCAAACATGTAGTTGTGCCCCTTACTTTCATGACAAAAAAAAACATACAAATGCACTATACATTTAAAAATGCTGGCATGTTGCAAATGTCTACAAAGGGGCACTGCGCCATTCATTCACTTTATCCTTCATCCACTTCCAAAGTGAATTGTGACACAGCTGTGCCAACAGCTGCCTGCGGAAGCCAGGGAAGGCAGCATATTCCCGACCTGGTGTTTCTTTGGAAAGCTCTGCCTCTTGCATCGTGTCCACCAAGGTGAGGATGTCCCTTTTCATATCTATGTGGTGAGCACCACTTGGCCTAGATAGTCATTCTTGGGCGAGCACAGCAAATCACATTCTGTGCGTATTAACTTGATGACTCCATGTTTGATTTCGTCTTGCAGGTGTGTATGTTTCATTATGTGACTAGCGGCCTCTTTCCATCTCTTCAGCGCAATAAATTTTACAATAGGATCTTCCACAGGATCGCACATCCTTGTCAGTGTTTGGGATGGATATCTGATTGTAACCTGAAAGAAAGTGGAGTAGAGTACTTTAATTAATCCCGAAGGAAATCAAGTTGTGTTGCAGCTTACAAAAATACACATTATTGCACATTAAACATATAGCACACGCTTGAGTACAGTCATTCAGCAGTTCACACGCACGTGCGCGCACACACACACACACACACACACACAGAGAGAGACCAGCAGCATTGAAGATAAAAAGGAGTACGTGAAGAATCCCTCAGTCGTCCAGGTAGAATCCATGTCAAAAGGAGAAATTCTGTTTGTCAAATGGACCAGTGGAACGGTATTTACGCATTGCACTGCCTCATCTTTTTGTAAATGATTGTCATGGAGTTATGTTTAATTTTGCGCCTTGGAGAGATTAAAATAGTTTTATACCCACTTATCAAGTAAGTGTATGTAGGCTTTGCCTGAAACGTTACATGCTCAAAGATTGTATGTCGTGTTTATAGTTGACTGTTTACGTCATGCTTAGTTATTAAAGTGACTCTGGAAGTGTTATGATAACTGAGACGGCGAAGTTAAATGCTCTATCTAGATCAGGGGTCTCAAACTCAATTTACCTAGGGGCCACATGGGGTAGAATCTGAATGAGGCTGGGCCGCATCAGGATTTCCACAAGAAAAGTGCAAATAAATCATTCCAATGTTCTCAAATATATTTATTTTTAATACAAATGAAATAAATGAAAAAATGATAAAATAATAAATCAATCAGTAATAAATAATTTAATAATAATAATGGTCATACAGTAGATACAGACGACTAAAGTAACCGCATATTGACTGGCTGGCTGGCTAGTTATTTTTTATTCAGTTTTAAATGTATGTATTAACAGTTTTTTAAACGTTAATTGCCTGAAATGGAACATTGAACATAAACTGTTTTAAACATGGATTCTCTGGTTCAGTCCTGGTTTAGTCCTGGTTCAGTCCTGGTTTAGTCCTGGTTTAGTCCTGGTTCAGTCCTGGTTTAGACCTGGTTTAGTCCTGGTTTAGTCCTGGTTCAGTCCTGGTTCAGACCTGGTTTTAGTTCTGGTTCAGTCCTGGGTCAGTCCTGGTTCAGTCCTGGTTTTAGACCTGGTTCAGTCCTGGTTCAGTCCTGGTTTTAGACCTGGTTTAGTCCTGGTTCAGTCCTGGTTCAGTCCTGGTTCAGTCCTGGTTCAGACCTGGTTTTAGACCTGGTTTTAGACCTGGTTCAGTCCTGGTTTAGTCCTGGTTCAGTCCTGGTTTTAGACCTGGTTCAGTCCTGGTTTTAGACCTGGTTCAGTCCTGGTTCAGTCCTGGTTTAGTCCTGGTTTTAGTCCTGGTTCAGTCCTGGTTCAGTCCTGGTTCAGTCCTGGTTTAGACCTGGTTTAGTCCTGGTTTAGACCTGGTTTAGTCCTGGTTCAGTCCTGGTTTTAGACCTGGTTCAGTCCTGGTTTAGTCCTGGTTCAGTCCTGGTTCAGACCTGGTTTTAGACCTGGTTTTAGACCTGGTTCAGTCCTGGTTTTAGACCTGGTTTAGTCCTGGTTCAGTCCTGGTTTAGTCCTGATTTAGTCCTGGTTCAGACCTGGTTTTAGTCCTGGTTCAGTCCTGGTTCAGTCCTGGTTCAGTCTTGGTTCAGTCCTGGTTCAGACCTGGTTCAGACCTGGTTTTAGACCTGGTTTTAGACCTGGTTCAGTCCTGGTTTAGTCCTGGTTCAGTCCTGGTTTTAGACCTGGTTCAGTCCTGGTTCAGTCCTGGTTTAGTCCTGGTTTTAGTCCTGGTTCAGTCCTGGTTCAGTCCTGGTTTAGACCTGGTTTAGTCCTGGTTTAGACCTGGTTTAGTCCTGGTTCAGTCCTGGTTCAGTCCTGGTTTTAGACCTGGTTCAGTCCTGGTTTAGTCCTGGTTCAGTCCTGGTTCAGACCTGGTTTTAGACCTGGTTCAGTCCTGGTTTTAGTCCTGGTTTAGTCCTGGTTTAGTCCTGGTTCAGTCCTGGTTCAGTCCTGGTTTAGACCTGGTTCAGTCCTGGTTCAGTCCTGGTTCAGTCCTGGTTTAGTCCTGGTTCAGTCCTGGTTCAGTCCTGGTTTAGTCCTGGTTTAGTCCTGGTTCAGTCCTGGTTTAGACCTGGTTTTAGACCTGGTTTAGACCTGGTTCAGTCCTGGTTTAGTCCTGGTTTAGTCCTGGTTTTAGACCTGGTTTAGACCTGGTTCAGTCCTGGTCTAGTCAATATATGGATTATGGCAGTATCGCCCGGGTCTCACGCGCGCGCACATCAAACAACACGTAGCGCGAGTGAGGCCGTAACACTATCTACACGTGTGGGAACAGGGCCGCCCGCCGCCTCTCCACAGATCTGACAGGCTCTGAATGGAGTCAGAGACGGACGGAGACGCGTTCACGGAAGAAGCGCCCTCCCTCCCTCCCGCCGGAGCTGTGCGCCCGCGCGGGGAAAAGCGCGCGCAAAGCGCGCACAAATGCACCACTGTCTGCCTCCCTCGTGTCTAAGAAATGGATCAATCACTGTCCCTGTCTGATGTCTGCCTGCCGCAACCCCAAACACACAAGCACACACAAGCACACAAGCACTAAAAGCTCTAAGCACTGGGACCTCACCCTAGCCCCGCCACACATTTAGAGAAAATACGCACGACCGATGTCCCGCCCTCCAGAGCCATATACCACATCGTGATTGGTTCATTCTGCGTCGCACACAAGAAATGAAATTCATATTAATCTTGCGGGCCTCACTTATATTAATCTTTCATATTAAGACGAGGGCCGCAAATTATCGTCCCGGGGGCCGCAGTTGGCCCGCGGGCCGCGTGCCTGAGACCATTGATCTAGATCAGGGGTCTCAAACTCAATTTACCTAGGGGCCACATGGGGTAGAATCTGAATGAGGCTGGGCCGCATCAGGATTTCCACAAGAAAAGTGCAAATAAATCATTCCAATGTTCTCAAATATATTTATTTTTAATACAAATGAAATAAATGAAAAAATGATAAAATAATAAATCAATCAGTAATAAATAATTTAATAATAATAATGGTCATACAGTAGATACAGACGACTAAAGAAACCGCATATTGACTGGCTGGCTGGCTAGTTATTTTTTATTCAGTTTTAAATGTATGTATTAACAGTTTTTTAAACGTTAATTGCCTGAAATGGAACATTGAACATAAACTGTTTTAAACATGGATTCTCTGGTTCAGTCCTGGTTTAGTCCTGGTTCAGTCCTGGTTTAGTCCTGGTTTAGTCCTGGTTCAGTCCTGGTTTAGACCTGGTTTAGTCCTGGTTTAGTCCTGGTTCAGTCCTGGTTCAGACCTGGTTTTAGTTCTGGTTCAGTCCTGGGTCAGTCCTGGTTCAGTCCTGGTTTTAGACCTGGTTCAGTCCTGGTTCAGTCCTGGTTTTAGACCTGGTTTAGTCCTGGTTCAGTCCTGGTTCAGTCCTGGTTCAGTCCTGGTTCAGACCTGGTTTTAGACCTGGTTTTAGACCTGGTTCAGTCCTGGTTTAGTCCTGGTTCAGTCCTGGTTTTAGACCTGGTTCAGTCCTGGTTTTAGACCTGGTTCAGTCCTGGTTCAGTCCTGGTTTAGTCCTGGTTTTAGTCCTGGTTCAGTCCTGGTTCAGTCCTGGTTCAGTCCTGGTTTAGACCTGGTTTAGTCCTGGTTTAGACCTGGTTTAGTCCTGGTTCAGTCCTGGTTTTAGACCTGGTTCAGTCCTGGTTTAGTCCTGGTTCAGTCCTGGTTCAGACCTGGTTTTAGACCTGGTTTTAGACCTGGTTCAGTCCTGGTTTTAGACCTGGTTCAGTCCTGGTTTAGTCCTGGTTCAGTCCTGGTTTAGTCCTGATTTAGTCCTGGTTCAGACCTGGTTTTAGTCCTGGTTCAGTCCTGGTTCAGTCCTGGTTCAGTCTTGGTTCAGTCCTGGTTCAGACCTGGTTCAGACCTGGTTTTAGACCTGGTTTTAGACCTGGTTCAGTCCTGGTTTAGTCCTGGTTCAGTCCTGGTTTTAGACCTGGTTCAGTCCTGGTTCAGTCCTGGTTTAGTCCTGGTTTTAGTCCTGGTTCAGTCCTGGTTCAGTCCTGGTTTAGACCTGGTTTAGTCCTGGTTTAGACCTGGTTTAGTCCTGGTTCAGTCCTGGTTCAGTCCTGGTTTTAGACCTGGTTCAGTCCTGGTTTAGTCCTGGTTCAGTCCTGGTTCAGACCTGGTTTTAGACCTGGTTCAGTCCTGGTTTTAGTCCTGGTTTAGTCCTGGTTTAGTCCTGGTTCAGTCCTGGTTCAGTCCTGGTTTAGACCTGGTTCAGTCCTGGTTCAGTCCTGGTTCAGTCCTGGTTTAGTCCTGGTTCAGTCCTGGTTCAGTCCTGGTTTAGTCCTGGTTTAGTCCTGGTTCAGTCCTGGTTTAGACCTGGTTTTAGACCTGGTTTAGACCTGGTTCAGTCCTGGTTTAGTCCTGGTTTAGTCCTGGTTTTAGACCTGGTTTAGACCTGGTTCAGTCCTGGTCTAGTCAATATATGGATTATGGCAGTATCGCCCGGGTCTCACGCGCGCGCACATCAAACAACACGTAGCGCGAGTGAGGCCGTAACACTATCTACACGTGTGGGAACAGGGCCGCCCGCCGCCTCTCCACAGATCTGACAGGCTCTGAATGGAGTCAGAGACGGACGGAGACGCGTTCACGGAAGAAGCGCCCTCCCTCCCTCCCGCCGGAGCTGTGCGCCCGCGCGGGGAAAAGCGCGCGCAAAGCGCGCACAAATGCACCACTGTCTGCCTCCCTCGTGTCTAAGAAATGGATCAATCACTGTCCCTGTCTGATGTCTGCCTGCCGCAACCCCAAACACACAAGCACACACAAGCACACAAGCACTAAAAGCTCTAAGCACTGGGACCTCACCCTAGCCCCGCCACACATTTAGAGAAAATACGCACGACCGATGTCCCGCCCTCCAGAGCCATATACCACATCGTGATTGGTTCATTCTGCGTCGCACACAAGAAATGAAATTCATATTAATCTTGCGGGCCTCACTTATATTAATCTTTCATATTAAGACGAGGGCCGCAAATTATCGTCCCGGGGGCCGCAGTTGGCCCGCGGGCCGCGTGCCTGAGACCATTGATCTAGATTGTCTAGAACAACTAGACATAAAGTTCGCTACTGGATTACAATTTGTCAAGGAACAAAGACCTGCTGGGTTTCTTATCGTACGATTATACCTCATGTTTCCTTACTTAGCATGCATACCATTTAATAAGACAATGAACAGACTAAAAACACTATACCTGGGTTGTTGTTTCTCCAAGCGAGCTGGCACCGGACACTTGGCTTGTTTCTCCGAACAATGCAGCACGTGGAGTAGGTGGATTTGGGCAGGTCTTTTTGATATCCCCCGGAGTCTTTGACGGCGTGGGCTCACGTTGTCTTTTAGATGTGCTGCTGTCTCGGAAGTCCTGCTCCCATTGCCTGAATATTGGCAAGTCTTTTTCCAGCCTGTTAATGACCGTCGAGCAACGCTGACAACATCTATTAGATTGGTTCAACGCCGGAACAACAAGCACACCTAACATCGCTAACCTTTCGGATATGCCATATGCTATGGCGGTGTTTCCGTTTCCGTCTCTTCTCCTCGTCGTCGCTCTAACTACGTCATCAAATACAACTGACATGATGGACTTACGTATACGCTCAATGATAGACATTCATAACGCCCAATAAACGGCCGTTGGCAATCGCTAACCACACCTCCGCTACGGGATTTTTCGAAGCGAGTTCCCAGACCCATATCTCACTTGTGATATGGTCAGGTGTTAACCAGACTACCAGCTGTGTACAGTTGTAGGAAGTATTATCTGTTACATAAGGGTGAGTTGTACAGTTGTATGGAGTATGGTATGAATGTAGTCCTGTATCTCTGCTCAAACTGCTCAAACATAATTAAAGAGGAAAAAAAAATAAAGGAACACAGGTCTGGGAGGGCATCCCACAAGACACGATCCGGCGTCTCACTAAGAGCATGCCACGACATTGTCAAACATTCATACAAGCCAGAGAAGAGAAGCATTTTGAGTTACAGAAATTAAAGGAGAATTAATGTTTTTTACAATCTGAGCCTTATTTCGGTAATAAAACAAGCTGTTTTACTCACCCATAGTACTTTGGTGTCATATGGAGCATTTCTGGAGATGTTTTAGATTAGCGATATCCGTAATGTGAGTTCTCGGGGCAAATGTTTGTGGTCTCCAAATAACACAAACTTTAGCACTTTTCAAATCATAGTAACTCAATGTCTTAGTCTACGCTTTCGTTTGAGTCAAAAGTGGCCTCTAATCCGAGATTTAGCCATAGTTTAGAGTAAATGAGGAGGCGAGTGTCACAGTCACAGTTTATTTCGTTCTCAGCTCCCGGGACCCAAACATGAAACACAAAGCTGTAAATTATGGATAAATCTCGGATTACAGGCCACTTTTGACTCAGACGAAAGTGTAGACTAAGACATTGAGCTTCTATGATTTGAAAAGTGCTAAAGTTTGTGTTATTTGGAGACCGCAAACATGTGCCCCGAGAACTCACATTACAGAGATCGCTAATCTAAAACATCTCCAGAAATGCTCCATATGACACCAAAGTGCTATGGGTGAGTAAAACAACTTGTTTTATTACCGAAATAAGGCTCGGATTGTAAAAAACCTTAATTTTCCTTTAAATTTGGGAAAAATGAACAAGCCTGCCACATTATTTCACTTTGATTTTCAGGGTATCTATAAAATTAAGAATTAAGAAGATGTGGGATCCTTTTGTTCCTCAGACATTGGCCTATCCACATTTGTATAGATATCCAACTTTTTTCATATTGAGGTCAAATGTGTTTTCAAAGTGTTTCTTTCTTTTTTTTTTTTTTTTTGAACAGTGTATTTACTGTTATGTACTAGAAGGTTCCCACACTCCATTTCATAATAAAGCAGTGTTTCAACATTTGGCACATTTTTATTTTTTTTTTATCTTTTTAACTTTAATAAGAACATTAAACTACAAACAAGTGACAACAGCTTTCCTCAACTGACAATAAAAACCAGCAAGATTAACGTTTTACTACCTCCACATTATCAGTGGAATATCTATTTGTCATTATTTATTGGATTTCTATTAGTCTTCCCAGTGTTCTTTCTGGCATCAAAGTGAACATAATTTAGGTTAGGTCTCACAATATCTTACAAATTGTTTTTGAATATAATAATAGTAAACATTTACCTCTCTGTTTCAAAAAATAGAGTCCCACAATATTGTCCAATCAGATTTGCTTTTCAGTGATGCATGTGAAACGAAAAAGCTGATAGCTCACTCATCATTTTAAACAAAACAACATTTCTCTCCTCTTTCAGAAGTTTAAAGGTTGTATAGAGGATTTTCCAAGGAACGAGAAATCCAGCAACTGTTTGTCCTTTTTCAAATGTTGTGCGTGCCTGAACCCACTAGAAGATGTTTGTTTACAGCTTGTGCACGTTCAGAATCGCTGTTGCTGCTGTAACTATGCTGTACATTTTCAAATGATGAGCAGAAATTTCCTGTCCAGAAATAATTTAGCGACCAACGTGTCAGTCTTTAGACCCTCTGCTTCAGCGCACGCCGTCGCTGGAAGGAATCTCCGAGAATCGCCTCAGGGCTTTGCTCCTTTTCCCCTTCTCTTCTTCTTTCAGCAGCCTCAAAAACGGACTTCCTTTTGCGGCTAACTGGTAGTGGATTCTTGTCTGACATCGCAACAAACAGCGAGGAAGCTACAGTTGGAAAAAGCCGCTAAGAACCGGTGCGTTGGTCAAGTAAACAGCGTCTTGCATCTGTGGAAAGCGTGAGAGGTGAACGTAAACCACGTAATCCCAGCGCGCCGGCGAGTCAGTTATGCAAGAAACATTGGAAGTTTGACTGACAACAGCTAATAGATAATGAGGTAGCCTTGTTATCTATTGGCTAATGTTTATCTGGCCCCACCACGTCCACAGTTGATGGATTTTCATTCTTATTTTTTTGGTCATCATAATTACAAGGCTGCTGCATCTCTATAATGCTATCATTGACAAAACAAAACAAAATTTAAAAAAAATCCTCCATACAACCTTTAGTGCCATACTCAACTGCCAGTGTCCATCTGGATTTCACCTGTAATTACAGAGGTAAAATATTTGCTTTTCTGGTGAGGGGTTGGCGTCTGGAGATTGTATTGCTTTACCTGAAATATTCTACACATTATGGCATTTCCATCTCCACCTCCATGGAGACAAGGTAGCATTCCCTCCACTGAAGAAGCTACACACACTGCATCTTTAAAGTAAATCCAGTTTGGAATGTTATAAGCTAGCCATGTGTTTGTAGAGTGATGACATACCATAGGATCATACAGCAATTAACATGAGACAGTATCTTCTGAAAGGTCTTCAAAAAAATAAAGACTAATTTAAAAAAGTAAATCCATGAATTACTTAAAGAGGGTGTATTACACTTGTATGGTGTATTGATTGCTAACACGTAACATGTTTAGATGACCATGTTACTGTTAGGAGAAATAATTAGGCTTAGCTATTTTGTATAACCATTTCTATAGTTCATTCGTGTATCGAGGTTATGTGAAAATAAGGGCACTATACAATATACAGCTCTGGAAAAAATAAGAGACCATTACAAAATTATCAGTTTTTCTGATTTTACTACTTATAGGTATGTGCTTGGGCAAAAGGAACATTTTTGTATGCGTCTATAAACTACTGACAACATTTCCCCCAAATTCCAAATAAAATATTATCGTTTAGAGCATTTATTTGCAGAAAATGACAAATGCTCAAAATAACAAAAAAGATACATGTTTTCAGACCTCAAACAATGCAAAGAAACAAGATCAAATTAAAAAGCAACATAATACTAATGTTTACACTTAAAGGAAAAGTAACGTTTTATTATTATTATTTTTTACAATTTGAGCCTTATTTCGGTAATAAAAGTTGTTTTACTCACCCATAGCACTTTGGTGTCATATGGAGCACTTCCAGAGATGTTTTAGATTAGCGTTAGCCTAGCGCAACTTCTAGCCATAGCTCGGGGCATATAATATATTCCCCAAGCATGTAATATGCCCCGTGCGGGCTCCAAATAGCACAAACTTTAGCACTTTTCAAATCATAGAAGCCCGATGTCTTAGTCTACGATTTCGTTTGAAGCAAAAGTGGCCTGTAATCCGAGATTTATCCATAGTTTTCAGCTTTGCGTTTCATGTTTGGGTCCCGGGAGCTGAGAGCACAGTCCGCGCATGCGCACTGGCATCCTCATCTACTCGAAACTATGGCTAAATCTCGGATTACAGGCCACTTTCGCTTCAAACGAAATCGTAGACTAAGACATCGGGCTTCTATGATTTGAAAAGTGCTAAAATTTGTGTTATTTGGAGAACGCAAAGTAATGCCCCGAGAACTCAAGTTAACGGACTTCTACGAAACTGCTCAAAATGACACCAAACTGCTATGGGTGAGTAAAACTACTTGTTTTATTGCCGAAAGAAGGCTCAGATTGTAAAAAAAACGTTACTTTTCCTTTAAGAGTTCAGAAATCAATATTTGGTACAATAATTATTTTTAATTTTTAATTATGGGGCGGCAGTAGCTCAGTTGGTAGAGCATATGCCTAGTGATCCAGGGGTTTGCAGTTCGAATCCCGCTCTTGACGGGTGGACCGCATATGATCCCAGCTCCCACAGATGAGCGCTGCCGTTGTGTCCTTGGGCAAGACACTTAACCCCACCTTGCCCCCAGTGTCTGTGGACACTGGTAGCCCCCATGGCAGAAGATACATCAAGGCCTGTTGTGACGTGAGCCGTCCTCCTGTGGACCCACCACCCGCGGGAGGATTCATGGGGGCTGGTGCATTGTGTTCTGGGCAGCAGAACACTGCTTGGACTGCTGCCCCCGCGACCCAGAAAATGGAAAAAGCGGAAGAAAATGAATGAATGAATGAATGAATGAATGAATTATTTTTAATGACAGCTTTCATGCGTCTTGGCATGCTCTCCACAAGTCTTTCACATTGTTCTTGGGTGACTTTATTCCACTCCTGGTGCAAGAACTGAAGTAGCTCAGCTTTGTGTTTGTGTTGGAATTCAACAGACACTGGAATGGAATGGCTGTAATACATGTAGAGATGCTGATTTAAGAAAAAAAATGCTGTGGTCTCTTAATTTTTTTCCAGAGCTGTTTGTAAAGACAAATGCATGATATTCCAATCTGTCTAAAGCAAACTAAATGCATAAGACAAAAACTACTGATAGGGATGATGTCATGACTTGTTACCCAGATAACATGCCCGAAACCTGCTCCATAGGTAAAAATCCTCCAGCTGAGGTCCTGACCAAGACTAGCAAAGATCTTTGAGATGGGTCCCCGGGTGCCTTCATGTGCTGCCCACTGCTCCTGAAATGCTGAGGATAATTTTCCTACAGGGATAATAAAGGATAATAATAATAATAATAATTAAAAAAAACACACACACACATTCCATATGGAGTCTGATTGGATGTACTAATGTGCCAAGAGTGCCAATATGCCTGGGTACCAAAGAAAGTCTCAATCATGGTAGCCTCCCACTATAGTTTGCATATAAAGCTCAATATATACTGTAGGTGTAAAAATTGAGTCTCTGCATAGTAATGCCAACACAGACTATTGCTTTCTAATATTTGAATAAGTAAATTATCTGGACTTTATTTCTGCTTCAAGTGGATTCTTTGTCTAAGCAGAAACTAAGGAACACGTGAGGAAAAGGCTGTTTTCCTCAAAATTCCTTTTATTGTTTTGAAAATGCTGTAGTATTTTTTGAAAAACGTATCTCAGTCACTCACAATGAAACTGCTGCACATCAGGTTTGTAAAATTGTTGTGTATTGTTTTGTATTGTGTTTTCGTATGTTATTGTTTTGTCTGGACAAAAGATTTACAACATTTTCTGTCAACAGTCTTGTCACTGCCTTGTAAAGTCAGTATAGTTCAATGGAAATCGGAAGCAAAGTGACAGTGTGACTTTTGGGCAGTGGGTGTGTCATTCCAGGTAATGTGTTCTCTAATCTCCGGTACATGCTGCAGTTGCTCTTTGTCTTTGCTGTATCTCAGTCACAGTATTTCAGACAAACCGGTCTAACCAAAGACCTGAGGACGTCATCCCCAAAGTTCACTGGAAACACTAGCCTCCAGTAGGGAAATGGAGGTCCCTCTTTCACTAGATTAATTTGTCTTAGAATGGGAATGGGTGGTTTCTGCATACATTCCATAATGCTTTCTCTCTTCTTTTTAGATTTAATATATATATATATATATATATATATATATATATATATATATATATATATATATATATATATATATATACACACACACACACACACACATATTAGTGCTGTAAAAAAAAAAAGATTCAAAGCTTTTATTGCCATATGCACAGTAAAGAAACACATTTCCCTGTACAATGAAATTATTACTTTGCTCCCCACTCTGGATGCCAAGTGCATGCAAAAAAATTAAAATAGATAAATAAGATGTGAAGCATGATCAAATAGAAACAATCTTTACCAAATATACACTATGGAAAAATATAAGCTAGGTGCTATGCGCATATTTACAGATAATGTGCAACATTGGTTTTATGTGTCGTGATATTAAGATAAGACTTTATTGATCTCACACAGGAGAAATTCACTTGCCACATTAGCTCCAGGCAGCTTAGTGCAAAGAAAGTTAGAACAAAAAAAGTGCATGCAGACAAGATAACTAATAATAATAAAATAAGTAAATAAGAGAATATAGAAAAAAGTTGCTCATTTGGACTATACAGTAGAGTTATACCAGGCATGTCCAAACTATGGCCCGTGGGCCAAATGCGGCTCTCAGACAAATTTTTCTTGGCCCTCAGGCTTCCAGTTGAATTGGCCCAAATTACCTTGAGCAGAACTTTAAACTGCAAGTTTTTTGAAAATCTACCTTGATAAGACAATATTTATCTTTATTGTGTCATTTTGAGGATCTTAGCATGAATAAAAGACTGAGAAAAGACTGTTAAACATGCATATTTTTCAATTATTGATGAAAAGGTTTGGACACCCCTGAGTTATACAGTCTGATAGCGGTGGGGATGAAGGATCTGCGGTAGCACTCCTTCTTGCACTGAGGGTGCCTCAGTCGGCTGCTGAAGCACTTCATGAAAGTGGAACATTATAGTCTCACTGACAATTGCAAAAATCCACAAACCACAAAACCGCACAAAGCGGTGCCTATCCACTTATCTATGTTGATAAGAGTATTAAAATGATGATTCACGGGACAAAAATGTGTGATTAATTTGAGATTAATCATGAGTTAACTATGACATTCATGAGATTAATTGACTGATAGCATTGATAACACCATATATATATATATATATATATATATATATATATATATACACACACAGTGGTACCTCACTTTACGAAATTAATTCGTTCCAGAAGTGGTTTCGTAACGTGAATTTTTCGTAAGTTGAGTAGCTATTTCAATGGAATTGGCCCGATCCGTTCCAAGGTTGTTGTTTTTTATAGTGTAACTTTTTTTAATAGTGTAACATTTGTGTTCTGCGTCCTGATTGGAATAAACCAGGTCTAGACCAGAACTAAACCAGGTCTAAACCTGGACTGGACCTGGACTGGACCTGGACTAAACCAGGATTATCCCGGGACATGGCAGTGCCGTTGGATGAACGCGTTGCTCGTGTCGCCGCGCTCCTTGCACGTTCCGCGCTAGAGCTAAGAGGCCGAGAAAGACGCTCTTTCAGCGGGAATAAGAGCGGGGCAGGCTCTGGTTCTATGTGACTTCCAGAGCCGGGGGGCTGACACTGTGAGCTAACAGGCCGAGAAAGGTGCTCTATCGGCGGGCAAGACCGCAGGGTCTCGCTCGGGGCGGGCTCTGCTTCTATGTGACTTTTAGGTCTAGACCAGAACTAAACCAGGTCTAGACCAGGTCTAAACCAGGACCGGATCAGGTCCAGACCCGGACCAAACCGGGACCAGACCAGGATTAAATCACCCCGTGCTCGGCCCGCGGCCCCGAGGGGGAGGCACGGCCCGGGCGCAGCGGCTCCATCCCGCGCCGTGTCGACGTCGCTTTTTGATCCTTCGATGTGGGCTCTTCCTATCATTGTGAAGCAGAATCCACCATGCGTTGTTGGATTGTTCACTCACTAATAGGGAACGTGAGCTGGGTTTAGACCGTTGTGAGACAGGTTAATTTTACCCTACTGATGATGTGTTGTTGCGATAGTAATCCTGTGTTTTCGCTCCCCTCGCGCGTTCGGCGCTATATTGAGCCGTGTCTCCCCCCACGCTTCACTATCAACACATTCCATTGAAAATCTATGAAAGTTCGAGTGTTCAAACGAGAGAGAAATGCGAGAAAAGCCCAACTCCAGTCTGAGAAAAGCGTAGAATGTGTGTGGTGAGGCATTTACAGCCCTAAAACATGTAGAACAATTGCAAAATACAGTACAAAGTTGTCCTACCTCGTGGACCTCTCCCACCGCGGGCCACCTCTGGAACCTAACCCCGTGTGTGTTGATAAAGTGTATTTATGTTTTGGGGCGTGCATCTGAGCGCGCATTAATTGAATTTTTGAGATTTCGCGTTTCGTAACTTGAATTTTCTTTCGTATCCAGAGACCAAAATTTGACGTGAAGGCGTTTCGTAACTTGGATTTTTCGTATGTAGGGTCTTTCGTAAGGTGAGGTACCACTGTGTGTATATATATATATATATATATATATATATATATATATATATATATATATATATATATAAACGCAACACTTTTGTTTTTGCTCCCATTTTTCATGAGATGGATCTAAAATTCATTCCAGATACACAATATTACCATTTCTCTCAAACACTGTTCACAAAACTGTCTAAATGTGTGATAGTGAGCACTTCTGCTTTGCTGAGATAACCCATCCCACCTCACAGGCAAATGGTGGTCACACCAGATACTGACTGGTTCTGAGTCCCCAGACCCCCAGTAAAGCAAAAAAAAAAAGCACATTTCGGGGTGGCCTTTTATTGTGGGCAGTCTGGGGCGCACCTGTGCACTAATCATGATGTCGGATCGGCATCTTGATGTGGCGCACCTGTGAGGTGGGGTGGATTGTCTTGGCGGGACAGAGGTGCTCGCTGTCACACATTTGGACAGATTTGTGAACAATGTTTGAGAGAAATGGTAGTGTTGTGTATCTGGAGTGAATTTTGGATCTTTGGGTCCATCTCAGGAAAAATGGGAGTAAAAACAAAAGTGTTGCGTTTATATTTTTGTTGAGTGTATGTATATATATATATATATATATATATATATATATATATATATATATATATATATATATATATATATATTCATTCATTCATTCATCTTCTTCCGCTTTTTCCACATATATACATATATATATATATATATATATATATATATATATATATTAGGGCTGGGAATATTAACGCGTTAATCGCGATTAATCGCGATAGAGTTTTAATCGCGAACAATTTTTTTAATCGCGATCAGAGTTTGCCAGCATTTTCCGCAATTCTACCATCCATATGCAGCTCATTTGGTTGTATTAATTAAACTCATTGTTGGTTAAACGCGCTATTTTGAGTTTGCTAGTATTTTGTTCCTTCTACGCATCCGTAGGCAGCTCGAGCGGGCTTCAATCATTTATTTACAATTTCTCAAAGTAAGCACTATTACTGGTTCATTGTTACTTTTTCCTTTCTCTGCACTTTTTTGAAATAAAAGAAATGGTGAGAAATACTTTGCATTGTGAGTTTAACTTTAGATTCGAACGGTCTTACTGCAAGATATAAATTTTAAACATGCAAAATAAATCACGATTAATCGCGATTAACTATGAAATTTCTGAGATTAGTTGCGATCAAGAAAATTAATCGTTTGACAGCCCTAATATATATATATATATATATATATATATATATATATATATATATACATATATACATATAGCCGGCTGGATAGCTCACGGACCCTTCACGGTATAGCCCACCTCATACAATGATGAGAGACAATGAAACTTACGAGATGCCGGCTCAGACGTCGCCCGGCCAAACAAGGTCTGCGTCAGGAACCAGAGCACCTTGATGAAAAATGGGCTACTGGAACAAGGCGGAAATGGGCGAGATGCGAGAACAAGGCTCTGTTGGAATGCTACTACTCCAGTAACCTTAAGCAGAGGGGTTACATGAACAGGATGTGGGATGAATGGTTAATACGATACCCACAGTCCAAGCTAACGGCCAAACAACTAGTAGCTCAGTGTTCCAACATCCACAAATGGCAACTGCTATCACTAGAGATTGACGAGGTACAACACAAATGCTATGGCAAGGGGGAGCCAGGACGCCAGGTCAGAGGGGAGCTAACACCAACTCCCCAACCAGAGATTGGGTACGAAGCCCCAATAAGTATCACGCTGAGCAAGGCAGCGTCTGACCTGAAAGATAAGATCATGGCCCGAATGAACACAAGGCAACCCCGATGCCAGTTACAGAGGCCAGTTACAGAGGTGATGGGCATGCACTGCAGCCCCTCCCCTGGCTGTCACTATCTCTGTCTCTGCTTGGCCAGGGGGAAACGAAATTTCAATTCACTGTATGTCGTGTACATGGCAGAATTCGACAATAAAGCTAACTATGAACTCTGATTGCCTTTGTGATTGGTATAGCTGGTGAGGGAAATATTGTTAAAATTCTCAAAATAAAATGTAGTTAAGATTTTTTTTAAATGTAATAATAGACAATATGTTGCAATTGCAGGGTGGGTGAAATGGAATAAAGGGCAACAGTCTGTAGGGCGTTTGTCCACTCATTTGAAGGTTCTCAACCAACATCATTGGTTGAGAAGTCAGATCCACTGACCCACAGGGTGGCGGTGTGATTCTACATCCCACAGATGAATTCAGGCATTGTGTTAGGCAAGACACTTAGCCCACTTCAGTGCAATCGGCCCTTCGACCACCACCAACATACACACTAATCAAAGTAGGCAAGGTGAGTGAAGTGTCTTGCCTTCACACCTCTCACACCAGATTAAGCAACATTTTATGATATGAAACGTGGTATTTCATGGGGTCTGTTGAATTTAAGTTTGAAACCCCTAAATCTACATCATTATTAGACAAACTATTTCAGTTTAATCTAGAACATTCTTGTCACAGTCAAACTTGCCTGATTACAGATGCATGTGACATGCATGTGACAATTTAGTAACACTCCCTATTCCCACACCTCTGCAAGCTTCTGCAGAATTCCACCCCTATCACCGCTTAGTCATATGTTTTTTGTTCATTAAATTTCCACAGAAATATTTGAACAGGTTTATCATCTCACCACATCTCCCACAGATGTTTGTACTTGGATGGCAGTTGTTAAAGTAATATTTTCTGGGTTTCAGTTTACTAAACAACATTCGGTAATTGAATGGATAATGTGCAGTGACATCACGCTGGGGATGTTCAACATGTATCTCTGCAGTGGAATGCTTAGCGGTTGCCAGGATTACAAAAGGCACACATTAGAAAACACAGCAAAAATGTTTTAAGAGGTTTGAAACTCAAGAAAAAAAAACTTAATCAATGACAAATTTTCAGGAGCCTGTGATCAATGAGTCTTTGTGGTCCTGTTTAGGAGTTTGATTTTCAACAAAAAGTAGGGTGACCACCGGCATAAAACAGAAAAGGAGGACACTTGTGTCCAAAAAGGAGGAGAGGACAAAGGCTCTAAAGTGAGGACACCTTGTTTTTGTTTTTGTTTTCCCTCGGGGAAGGGGGACGGTCAAGAAAACAACTTATGAATAATGTATGAAGTCAACATATATTTATTAACATGGAACACCCATCAAAAAGAAAAATGTGGCAAATTATGGTCAAGATGAGATATGAACAAAAAACAATATCATCACTAATTCACTGAAAAAACACAGTCTTTGCCATGCCATCATATGCCTTGGCAAAGAAGAAAGAAATGCAGAACTAGTAGTTCTGCATTTCACTTTTAAGAGGTAAGATCTCGCTACCTGGATTTGTGTAATTCGCACAAAATCCCCAAAATATTTTTTGCAATTATGAAAGCCGTAATGTAAATATTGTAACATATTTTAACTGTCTACATTGAGAGGAAACGTAAGCAAAACCAGTTACGCACGGCACTAAAGAAAACAAAATTTTAAGGGACAGTAATAAGGCGATGAAGATGGAAGAAGGAGCCAAGTTGCACCTCAAAGAGTGGCTGATAGCGCAGATAGAGAGCGGACAATACGAGGGGCTGACGGGCTGTATCAGCTGCGCGCATCGCGTATGTTTGCATACGACACAACATCGCAGAGTAGCAAGTGTAAATAATGGGTGCGGATTTATGACGATTTATGCAACGGTCCGAAAGAAGGACAAAATGTAAAAAAGGAGGACACGTGACAGACGGCCGGACAGACAGCTCTAAAACCGGACTGTCTGGACGAAATCGGTTCGTCAGTTTAAATTAAACTAAAACATAATGTCGCAGTCAAACTTGCCTGAATACTGATGCATGTGACAATTTAGTAACACTCCCTATTCCCACACTTCTGCAAGCTTCTGCAGAATTCCACCTCTATCACCGCTTAGTCGGTGTTTTGGTTCATTAAATTTCCACAGAAATATTTGAACAGGTTTATCATCTCACCACATCTCCCACAGATGTTTGTACTTGGATGGCAGTTGTTAAAGTAATATTTTCTGGGTTTCAGTTTACTAAACAACATTCGGTAATTGAATGGATAATGTGCAGTGACATCACGCTGGGGATGTTCAACATGTACCTCTGCAGTGGAATGCTTAGCGGTTGCCAGGATTACAAAAGGCACACATTAGAAAACACAACAAAAATGTTTTAAGAGGTTTGAAACTTAATGACAAATTCACTAGCTAGGACCACGCCATCAACATAATGCAGTGAAGATGTTTATTATTGAATGATAGTGGATGTCTCGGTGAATAGGTGGTGATGACTGGGTTGAGACAGTGGGTGGGGGCTCCGTCTCAATCTTCGATTGGCCCAGCGGAACAGGACCCCCCCCCTTTAGGAGATGTCTTGTGGCTGAAAGACAAACGAGATAGGGGTGGGAGGGAGGGGTCGAGGTAACCGAGACGAACTGGAATGAAGGGATGAATGGCTATAAATGGCTCTGGGAAATTAGAGGTGTGGTTATGGTGAACTGTGATTCGCTGGTGAGGAGGAGAAGGTGGTTGAGGCGTGGTCCTGCTCCTGAATTTCAGTTAATCACATTAACTCCATTTCACTAGCTAGGACCACGCCATCAACATAATGCAGTGAAGATGTTTATTATTGAATGATAGTGGATGTCTCGGTGAATAGGTGGTGATGACTGGGTTGAGACAGTGGGTGGGGGCTCCGTCTCAATCTTCGATTGGCCCAGCGGAACAGGACCCCCAAAAGTTTTGAAAGAGCATAAAGTGGAATGGGTCTGGAGGAGATCGTTGAGGTCGTGACGATCGTACACGAGGTAGGTGCTGGAGACCCGACAACCAAGGGTTCGAATTTTTCCGGTCGGGTACATCTGCCCTGGCCGTGGACATAGTGGCGCCAATGCGAAATAAATGAATGGAGAATGGATGGGGTGTTATGCCAGAAGAGGTCCGTGAAAGGCGAGAGGTTGCCGGAGCGCAGAGTGAGAGTGCAACGGTAGAGAAGGTCCGAAATAAGTGGTAGGCGTTTCGGAGGAAGGCGAGGTTCAGTTTTTTGCAGTCCTTTAATCAGGCACGGGAACATGAAGATGAGACTGTCAGTCTTCACCAGAAATCAGCTTGTATATGAGATTTATCCCTGAGAGGTAAGCCTGGACCTACTCCCGCGGGAGGATTCATGGGGGCCGGTGCATAGTGTTCTGGGCAGCAGATTTGCTGTCCCTGTGACCCGGAAATGGAAAAGCAGAAGATGGATGGATGGATGGATGGATGGCAAGCCTGGACGGTGGAGACACAGACATTCCTGGAGTGGCGTGAGAGGGTGCTGAAATTGCAGATGATGGTGACGTCAGATGAGCAGAGGGGAAGCTGAAGAAGGTGGTATTGACTGATTTATTATTGTTAGAATGAATGGGAATGCCTGGATTAATCAGACCCCCCAAAAAATGGTGGAAAAGTAGGACGAAGTTCCGATGAAGCTGAAGGCTAATTGTGCGATTCGAGGGCGCTGGAAGCAATGCAGAATCCGACTACTGCCGAAGATTCGGATTGAACACTGGAGAAACTGGAGCTGCGTCGTGAAGGTGCCGTATGGCGAATGAGTCAGGAGTGATGTAGAGAAACCGTGACGTGGAGGGTCTTCTCCCCTGACTGAGGAGTTGGACCTTTGCTGGAGTGTGGTCACTCGCGCCAGCGCAGATGGTTGACGGACGTGACCATGATAATGCTGATGTGCGTCCTTCAGCAGCCACGCTCTAATGTTGAGGGTTGGATAGGTGAGGGATGAGGGTTGGAGGGATGGGGGGGTCGGAGTGATGAGGGTCGGGGGGATGAGGGTCGGGGGGATGAGGGTCGGGGGGGGGGGGGGGGGGCCTGTCGGGAGCGAGACCTGACGGGAGGGAGATCTCCTATCGTGAGTCGACCCGTCGTGGGTCGGGAGGGAGGGAGACCCGTCATGGGTCAGGAGTGCGAGGCAGAGAAAGACCCGTTGTGGGTCGGAAAGGAGTGAGACCCGTTGTGGGTCAGGAGAGAGGGAGACCCGTCATGGGTTGGGAGGGAGGGAGACCCGTCGTGGGTCATGAGAGAGAGAGAGAGGCGGGAGAAAGACCCGTCGTGGGTCGAGAGACCCGTCGTGGGTCGAGAGAGAGACCCGTTGTGGGTCGGGAGACCCGACGTGAGAGCTGGGCGAGCCGTCGTGAGAGCCAGGCGAGCTGTCATGCGGTCGTGAGAGCCGGGTGAGCCGTCGTGAGACCCAGGCGTATTGTCATGCCGTCGACCTGACGGGAGGAAGACCTGTTGTGGGTCAGGAGAGAGGTGGAGAGAAGAAGACCTGTCGGGGGGTCGGGAGAGGCAGAGAAAGACCCGTCGTGGGTTGGGAGGAAGGGAGACCCGTCATGGGTCAGGAGAGAGGGAGACCCGTCGTGGGTCAGGAGAGAGGCAGAGAAAGACCCGTTGTGGGTTGGGAGGGAGGGAGACCTGACGGGAGGAAGATCTGTTGGGAGGAAAGGAAGCTATGCCTTTATTAGTCCCACAGTGGGGAAATTCCAGTTCTGCATTTAACCCATCCTGTTATTAGGAGCAGTAGGCAGCACATTACTGCGCCCAGGGACCATCTCCATGATCTTCTTGCTTCGGCTTGGTCAGGACCTAAGCTGGAGGATTTACCCATGGTGCATGTTTTGGGTTGATGGGGGAAACCGGAGTGCCCAGAGGAAACCCACCCAGACACGGGGAGAACATGCAAACTCCACACAGAAAGGCCCAGGCGACCAGGGGATCGGACCCAGACCATGCACGCAAACTCCACACAGAACACACACCTGAAGACCTGTTGTGGGTCAGGACAGAGGTGGAGGAGAAGACCTGTTGTGGGTCAGGACAGAGGTGGAGGAGAAGACCCGTTGTGGGTCGGAAGACTCGACGTGAGAGCCGAGCGAGCCATTGTGAGAGCTTGTCATGAGGCCAAGCAAGCAGTCGTGAGCCGTCGTGAGAGCCGTCCTGAGAGCCAAGTGAGCAGTCGTGAGAGCCGTAGTGAGAGCCAGGCGAGCCGTCGTGAGAGCCGTCAAGAGAGCCAGGCGAGCCATCGTGCGAGCCATCGTGAGAGCCATCGAGAGAGCCAAGCGAGCCGTCGTGAGAGCCAGGAGGGCTGTCGTGCCGTCATGAGAGCCAGGCGAGTTGTCGAGCCGTCGTGAGAGCCAGGCGAGTTGTCGAGCCGTCGTGAGAGCCAGGCGAGTTGTCGAGCCGTCGTGAGAGCCAGGCGAGCTGTCGAGCCGTCGTGAGAGCCAGGCGAGCTGTCGAGCCGTCGTGGGAGCCAGGCGAGCTGTCGAGCCGTCGTGGGAGCCAGGCGAGCTGTCGAGCCGTCGTGGGAGCCAGGCGAGCTGTTGTGCTGTCGTGGGAGCCAGGCAAGCCGTCTTCTTTTTGTCTTTTTTTTTTTTTTTTTTTTTCTCTTCTTTCTTTGTTTTGTTTTTTTTCTTTTCTTTCGTGAGACCCAGACGAGCTGTCATGCGGTCGTGAGAGCTGGGTGAGCTGGCGGTCATCATGCTGTCATGAGAGCCGGTGAAACGTTGTGACAATCGGCCAGTCATCAGTCGGCTTGGAACCTGTGGAAAAGCTAAGGACCTGAGGGTGGAGGTGCATATTGGGGATGTTCACAGGGCAGGTACGGGTTGAATGCTGGACAGATGAGAGCGGTCGAATTTGGAGACCGTAATAGTAGTCGCGACATGAGAGCTGAGAATGATGAAAGAATGCAATGATGTAGCATGAGCAGGGGGAGATGAGGATTAGATGGCGAGAGCATCGCTGAGGATGCGTATAGGATAGAATGGTGAAGTCATGTGAGCTGACGTCGATGGTAGGATCCTCGATCGGGAAAGAGGTGGTGAGCCGAGATGGTGTAGCTCAGGTGAGGGCGGAACTGGGAGGAGCTGAATAGTGTGACACATGGTTATTATGGCTTAAGCTCGCTTGTAATGGATGACGTGAGCTGCCTGAGCTATAATAGCGTGAAACAGCAAGGGCCGGAATATGAATTGATGGCGAGCGGGTGTAAAGACAGCTAGCGTACGTCAAAATTGCGTGAGCAGCACGAGCTGAAATTGAGTGAGTGACATGAGTCGATGGGTGCTGAATATCGGAATAGCAGAGAAAGGATGTAGAGACTGCTTAGCTAGCATGTGATGGAATGGTGTGAGCTAGCATGAGTTGCATGAGTTAGAATGGTCGGATGCGAGTCGGTAGGAGAGGTTGAATATGAGATGACAGTGTGCCAGTGCAGAGAGGAGTTAAGCGAACAAAAACATTCGTACGACGTTTCGGAGTGTGAACGAAAATAGTGTGAGTGGGTGTGGTGACTTGTGTAGGCTGCAACGACAGAAAAACATTTGGGTGTTGGGGAAAAGGGGGGGATAGAGCAGAAGACGGGAAATGGATTAGAGGCCCTGCCTAATGTGGGTAGGGCACGAGAGCCATCTAGCTCATGATGACTGAAAAGAGAGAAATGAGAGATGGGGAGAAGATGCATGTGCATGGGGAATTGTGCAGCCTGCGAGATGGGGACAAGAATGAGACACGAAGGGTGCAGGCACAGGGGGAGATGGCCTGCTTGAAAGCAGGCTGAGATGATACAAGAGAATTCAAGTGAAACTGCACAGTAAACAGAATACGTTTACTGGCCACTGGTGGTGATACTACTTAGCCCCCAGCAGGGGGAGCTATGAGGCTGTAGTGGAGGAGAGGAGGGAGTGGCGACGTCTGCAGCTGCACGCGGGAAACTTGATGGGAACCCGGAAGCTCGTTCGTCTCGTTCCAGGGCGCCGGGGTTACATTCTTGATCTAAACTGTTTAAAGTCCTGTCTTGATGTGTCAGCCTGAAGGGGAACGGCGGGTGCTGGGCGGTACCGAACGCTGTGGCTGCTGAAGGCCGGGCCGCACTGTGCCGAAAGCCGTGGTTGCCAAAGCCGGTCTGCGCACCGAGAGCCGTCTAACTCTGACAGTACACCGGGCTGCGCCAGGCTGCGCGCTCGCCTACACGAGGAGGAGGAGGCGACGAGAGGGACAATGTGGATATCCCGTATATACCGCCAGCACAGAGATATTGACGGTGGGTGCTCCTTAGAGGTGGAGGTCCGCTGCGTGAGCGCGCGCCTGGAGCGTTCGCTGGGCGCGGATATGCGATGGAAGATCCTCCGGCTGCGGATTCCTGAATAGAAATCCGTCGCGGCGTAAGGAATTGCGGACTGGAAGGAACGAGGAGACGTGAGGCAGGTTGGTGTTTGAATGTGACGGGTTGTTAACCCAGCTCGAGCGAGCTGACGCGGTTGAGCTGTCGAGGTAACCGAGACGAACTGGAATGAAGGGATGAATGGCTATAAATGGCTCTGGGAAATTAGAGGTGTGGTTATGGTGAACTGTGATTCGCTGGTGAGGAGGAGAAGGTGGTTGAGGCGTGGTCCTGCTCCTGAATTTCAGTTAATCACATTAACTCCATTTTTCAGGAGCCTGTGATCAATGAGTCTTTGTGGTCCTGTTTAGGAGTTTGATTTTCACAATATCGTCGGTCTGCGGAACATAAATGGGCGTTTCTTCCCCCTAAACAGGAACACCCCCGTCCATAAATGGGAACACTTTCCGTTTCCACGCGGGACTGTCAACATCCGGTCTAACTCATCCAACTCATTGGACCTCATCCAAATTTACACTCCGGCGTGCGCTCTGAGGTCTGAGGGCCAGCTCCAGCTGGTGGTGCCTATAGGACCAGACTTAAATCCAGAGGGGACAGAGCTTTTTCTGTGGTTGGTCCTAAGCTATGGAACGCCCTGCCCCCCCACGTCCGAGCCGCTCCCTCAGTGGAGTGTTTTAAGTCTCGTCTTAAGACCCACTTTTATTCTCTGGCTTTTAACACCGCATGAGTTGTGTGGTCCTCTGTTGTCTTTTATTGTATTTTAGTTTTTTTTATTATTATTTTATTGTTCTTAGAGTATTCATTTATTTATTTTTTAGCATTTGTATTTTTATTTTTTTATTTTTTTATTTATTCTATATTGTTTTTATTATTTTATGGTATATTTATTTGTATGCAGACTTGTTTCTGTGATTTTTTGTTTATTTTAAATGATGTTTCTGTGCAGCACTTTGGAAACGCTTTTAGTTTACGAAATGTGCTATATAAATAAAGTGGATTGGATTGGATAACATATACAGTGGTACCTCACCTTACGAATGACCCAACAAACGAAAATTTCAAGTTACGAAACGCCTTCACGGTAAATTTTTGTCTCTAGATACGAAAGAAAATTCAAGTTACGAAAAATTCTAATAATGCGCGCTCAGCCACACACATTATACGCTTTTCTCAGACTGAATTTAAACTTTTCTCACATTTGTCTCTCGTTTAAACACTCAAACTTTCATAGATTTTCCAACAAAATTATTAATAGTGAAGTGTGGGGGGAAGGGGGAGGGGGGAGAAGACTGCGCTCTGACACGTGTGTCTGGTCTAGACCAGGTCTAGACCAGACACACGTGTGTCAGGTCTAGACCAGGTCTAGACCTGCTCTAGCATGCGTTCGTGGGATTGAAGTCCCCCAGAATAAACTTTGGGGCGTCGGGGCAGATTGTGTCGAGCCGGTGCGTGACATCACCAATCAGCTGTGCAGCGGCGGCAGCGGCGGCAGCGGCAGCAGCGGCGGCAGCGGCAGCAGCGGCAGCAGCGGCAGCAGCGGCAGCTCGGGGATGCACGTACACAATAGTAAAAAACAGCTGCTGGAACTCACGTGGCAGGTAAAAGGGCCGAAGAGAGACTGATAAAAGTTCAATGTCTGGAGTACAGATCCTCTCCCGCACAACAACAGTTTTACAGTACCTTTCATTGATCTAGCAGCACACTCAGTCCAGTCTGAGCGGAGTCCCAAAGCCGCTCAGAGACAGATCCTCATCTTGGTCCGATTCGTTGAGCCAGGATTCCGTGAAGACAAGTAAACAGGCATTCTTAATCTCCTGCCTGACCGTGACCCAAGCTTCCAGCTCATTGAGCTTGTTGCGGATGGACTGTGCGTTCCCCAGCAGGATGGAAGGCAGGGCAGGTAGCCTGCGGCGGTCCTGTAGAGACAAGTGTTTGAGTCTCCGGTGTATTCCGCCTTGTTTTCCCCGTTTGCGGCGGCCCGGTCTGGCAGTCGTCTTGCGGAGCTCCGGTGGAATGTCTGGAGGAGGCACGACATTCGTGGAGAACCGGAGTTGAAGACTCCCGGCTAAAGGTAATCCGCGGGAGGGCTCCTCCCCGGAGCGCACTCGGTTCATTTGTCTCATGACTCAAAGAGTACGCGAGAGAGAGTCCGCACAACAGCAACAAGTAGTCCAGGTTGAGTAACCACATTGTTGATCAAAAATAAGAGATGACACACCAAACACACGGATAAACTTTGCTTAAACGCACCAAACTGCTCGAGGAGCGACCCGGGTCGCACGCTGTGGAGCGCCCCCGGAAGAGACAGACAGCTTTGAGCTGTGTTTAGGTTTTCTCCCCCCTCCCCCTTCCACACTTCACTGTTAATACATTTTGTTGAAAATCTATGAAAGTTTGAGTGTTTAAACGAGAGACAAATGTAAGAAACACGCAGAACACAATAAAAAAGTCACACTATAAAAAAAGTTACACTATAAAAAA
This sequence comes from Paratrypauchen microcephalus, assembly GCA_036785185.1. Lineage (NCBI taxonomy): Eukaryota > Metazoa > Chordata > Actinopteri > Gobiiformes > Gobiidae > Paratrypauchen > Paratrypauchen microcephalus. The sequence goes on along the minus strand of JAVJIX010000281.1, from coordinate 362,279 downwards.
AAAAAACTTGGATCGGGGCCTTGGAACGAATCAGGCTTTTTCCATTGAAATAGCTACTCAACTTACGAATTTTTCACGTTACGAAACCACTTCTGGAACGAATTAATTTCGTAAGGTGAGGTACCACTATATGTCAAAATAAGAGTTGTACATTGCGTTAGTGTTGGTTCGAATTGAAAAGCAAGAACTTTACTTTTAACGCTAAGCCTGCTACTGAACGTCGCAGTAAAATACGTGAAAAGTCCCTCAGTCGTCCAGGTAGAATCCATGATCAAAGGAGAAGTTCAATTTGTCAACTGGACAAAGTTTGTTTGGTTGAAAACGTTTCGTCAGCTCTGACGAAGCCTCTCGGATGAGCGGCGAAACGTTTTCAACCAAACAAACTTTGTCCAGTTGACAAATTGAACTTCTCCTTTGATCGTCGCAGTAAAATGTTGCACTAACGAACATCGCAGTAAAATGATGGGTTGTGCAGTACATTGTTTTATTTATCAAATAGTTTACATGTCCCCTTACAAAAGTATTTCCAACACAGAGCGAGTGCAAGTGCAATCGCGTTACCACTGTACTTGGGAATACTGCACAATGCTTACCTGGCCAGCCAAATGATATCTCTCTGTATTTCCTATACAGCGCGATACCATTTGGACACCCTCCATCCACCCTCGCTCCTCCGGTTAACAACGGACTCCGCGATTCTGATTCGTTCAAAGATGGTGACGTCAGTGCACCCGCCTTTGCACGCAAAGTCACTCTTAGGCAGCGGAAGTTCCTCCTCAGTTTTGAATCAAGATGGCGCAATCTCTGATTGGTTCACTTAGCTGTCTGTCTAAGCGCAACCGCAGCGCATTTTGGACCAAGCGTTACCAGACTCACTCGCTGGTACAGCGATGAGTCATGGATTCTTCCAGGCAAGCACAATGCAGTATTTTGGACATGAAAATATTGCAGTACTGTTTTCCTGTCATTTTCATCAGTCACAAATAAGCAGGGGAAGCATAACTGTCAATCTGTGGGTCAGATACTGCTTTGCATTCAGGATTCTCCACAAACCTAACCTTATACCCTTCACTGAATGTCACAGGCCAATATCTAGTATTAGGCCTAGGCCTGTATTTGCATCTGACATTTTCCTGTGTATATTCCAAAAATGGCCGACTTGAAGTATTCATTTTAATATCACCTGGGCACTGAGCAAATTTGTTTAAACCGCAAGAAGCATTCATTTACAATCTGGCAGCATAGTTCACAGATAGTTCACAAAGACTAATACTAATAATGCTGAATGTGGATATTTTCATTAAAGACGCAAAGACCATTTATTTCATGTAGTAAACATAATAGAACTTTATTTAAATAAATATGTTTGAACTTTTTGAATTTCTCTTATTTGAAGAGACAGATTAGTGGAGATAGTTTCAGAGCTATTTCAGTGTAGTGAGCTCCTCCCTGCAGCTAGATATAAACAGGGTCTAACCAGCACTAGAACCAGAGCTGACGAAGCCTCTCGGATGAGCGGCGAAACGTTTTCGACCAAACAAACTTTGTCCAGTTGACAAATTGAATTTCTCCTTTTATCATGGATTCTACCTGGACGACTGAGGGACTCTTCACGCCTCTCTTATTTGAAGGAAAACAGGCTCACAACAACTCGCACGTGTCTATCCTACTTTGGAAATTGTACATCCTGTACTAAGTACCTTCCATATCTTGTTTGTCAAAGCACCAAGGATGCCTTCCACCAATTTTTTTTGGAAGAAAACAAATGTGTTAATCAGAGGCCAATACGGCGTGTTATATAATTTGTCTATGCTGATTCTATCAATTACAAGATCACGAGCCAAGCGATCATTAATGTGGATCCCTGGACTCGAAAGATCTCAAAGAGATTTAGAGACCCTATTAAAAATTTCAAGCATGGTCATATCCATTCTAAGGGTAATCCCAATGATCTTCTGCAAAATCTCTGGAGGGAGGAATGGTTGGTCTTGCTCCTGTTCTCTTTCCGTTGCAGATGTGGCCACTGATTAAGATTCTTGGTGTGGATGACAATGTTGCGATGTACTGCATCAGGCATAATGTAAGGATGATGGTTATATTATAGTATTTCAAAGAACAATATGACAAGGTGAGATTACTTACACACAAAACCCAGTGTCCTGGCTGACAGGCTCGAACAATCACAACATCCTTGGATGGTGTTGTCACACTAGAGACAAAAACAAAACTTTTCAAAAAGGATCAAATGCAGCTGTTAAAAACACCAAAATCAGAACGCAAGTCTGTTTCTTATTATGAATAAATCACGGACTTACATGTTCATGTGCAGTCCTTGCGATTATATGGAAACAACACTTTGCAATCTAAAAGGAAACAATAAGATTATTCATACTGTAAGTCCACAAATAAATACAGATAAAAGAAAAGACACCAAGTTTATACTTGCCATTGCTTCTCTTTCCAGGCCAAGTGTCCAAAAGTCTGACCTTCTGAGAATCTGAGAGTTGGCTAGGACAATTGGCTCATGTGGGTTGCCAATAAAGTCCAACACATAGTCTAGCTATGGGGAATATGCATAAGATTATATACATGCATGTATGATTAAAGATGCTGATAGGAAAATATTACTATTACACCTTACTCTTTGAGTCTTGAATGTGGTGTTTTTCTCCAATTCACAACTATGGAGTCAACATTAGTGGGGTGAACAGCTGAAATCAGAGACAGACAAGAACATAGAATGTATTATTGGAATCATATACTGTGTGTACTGTATACAATCACTAGTGAAAACAACTTGAAAATGTCTCTTATGCTGACATTGTGGTGGGAAATTTGGGGGCAACTCTGTTATCTGTGAAGTGCACGTGGCATCATGTATGTCTGGGAGAAGATCACATTCTCTTGTCTGAGAAGAGGGCAAGAGGCAGAATTCCGCCTGTCATATGTAACAAAACCACTCCAGTGCATTACCTCTGTGTTTCTGATACAGTCATCCAATGCACACCTAATCTGGTGGCTCATGCCAGATGTTTGTTTCTGGACGTGAATGGGCCCACTGTTACTGTTAAATGACTTTAAAACAGCATAAATTCCCATATTAGTGTCCAGACATTCGCATGCTAAATGGTGATCTGCTCTTATATCGTCTTTGACAGCCGGGTGTCGTCTCCTCATGTGTTGTTTGATATTTTTTTTATTCAATACAACTGCACATTTTGTGCACTGCACACGTCTTACTTGAGAAGATCTGCCAACTGTTGTCATCGTTGGTGTTGGGGTCACTTCATCCAGCACAGGGTGAGCCTGGGGCTGGTACTCTGGCCTCTGGTTTGCACCCTGTAAATTCTGGGATTGGCATTCAGGTTGCAGAGGATGACAGGTGCTGAGGTGTTTTGTTAAGATTTTCCTCCTCAGAAAAGAGAGGCCACAACCACAGCAGTGGTAGTGACTGCATTTTTGCGAATTGCATCTGTACATCACAAACTCTGGAGAAAAAAAAAAAAAAAAAAGGTTTTTAAACAATCAAATGGCTGGCCGACATAACGGGAAACAATGGCTTGGCAAATATGGCAGACAGCTGACCATCAGTAAAATCATCACTAATAACATTATTTTAATTTCATAATCAATCATCAAGATTTCATAAAAGTTCATGCACTGTGCAATATACACGACAGGCTGTGTACAATACATGAGTTAGTGTGCAATATAGAATAAACTCTTAATAACTTTATGGACTTATAATTAAGTGATGCAGATTTGTGGATTTTGTATAACAAAGGTGGAGGGATATGTGGTCTATGTGTGTGTTTATGAGGGTCTGCATGAATTAATTTATTTACTATACTGATGGGACAATATTTAAAGGAAGGCCATGATATAGGATATGCAGTATGTTGTAGGCTGTGTGCAGTACATGAGGCAGGGCTCTCAAGTTTTGAGCGGGGTCGTGCGTGTGACTGCAATTTCCGAGGACGGGGGGGGGGTGCGAGTGAACAATTTTGGGCGCTTGAATTGCGTGAGAAAAGCCGTGTGAGCGTGTGAATCGCGTGTTGAGAGCCCTGTTTGTCTAAAGAGCAAACTTAAACTACAAAGCAACTAATGAGAGTTATATAAATGAAGTTATTACCTGATGGTTCTCCGTTTGTTTTATCATCACCGCACTTTGTCAGTGCGCGCTGAGAGGGGCGGGGGGAAGCGGGGCGGGGGGGGGAGCGGGACACAGTCTGGTTAATGCACCGGGCCCGCGTCTCAGGGCAGTTCAGCTCTAGGCCGCGCGTATTCCGCGCGTAAGCCGTCGGGGGGACACGTTACGCACAGACGGAGACACGGGGACCGGAGTCGGTGCGTCTCAGAGGAGACGTGGCACCGGGACTGAGGCTCAGGACGTGCCCGGGGGACGGCGTGTCTGCTCCGGCCTCCGCTCGGACCGCACGGTCGGGAGCAAACGCGCCGTCCCCCCGGAGCTCCCCCGGAGCAGGGGGAGGGGGCGGCGCTGAAAACGCGCGGAGCCTGCATAAACTAAGCCACACAGACCGATTTTCTGGGCACAAAAAAATAAAAAAAATAACACAAATCAGCGTGAGAAATGCCATGTGTGGCGTGTGTGCGTGTGAATACGTCGAATTGCGTGTGTCACACTCTCAAGCGTGAGCCTTGAGAGCCCTGCATGAGGTAATGAGGCAGTGTGCAGTAGAAGATGAACACTTGTGATTGTGATGCAGATTGTGGACTGTGCGTTACTTGAATACTTCTCTCTGTGTATGCATGCGTTTTACTTATAGTGTGTAAACATTATTTTATGTGCATGTACCCGTGCCTAACAACAAAGGTTTATCAGTCAATCTAAAACATACCTCCATGTTTACCAACAGTTTTTAGATGGCTCTGCATGTGGGTTTCCACCCTGGCATAGTCACAGAAAGGGCAGTGGAGCAGTGTGCCCCCCTGGTCCTGGCATCTTTGTAACAGCAGCTTCTGACCACTGGGCAGTAATGACCAATGGAACTACAGTGAAAGGAAGACAAATGGAGAACAGTGACCTGCTTGAATATGCTGCGTTAATGTGTTAAACAAACAAGTAACACAGATGCTTAATGTGCTTTACATCTTCACTTTAAATGACGTTTAGATGGAAAGAAACAAATGTGCTTTGTGATACGTGACAAAAACACGATGCCTAGTTCTGTCAGTATTTAACTTACTCTAAGCAATCATTGAAATAAAACAATCTATTCCTCCATGTGGCGAGTTTCCCGAAAGCATAGTTGCTAACTTAGTTGCTAGCTAAGTTATTGTTGTAACTAAGTTAGCAATTGCTTTCGCTGTCACTGGAGAGGGTTTAATCACATTGTTAACAATATGAACATGACGCTGGAATTGCTCAAACTGTACAAATTAATGATACTTACGGACATAATGTCCCATGAGACAAGCGATATTGAAACTTCTTGCCGACTTTGGCTTGAAAGAAAGCGGAAGAGTGCAGGTTTCTGCGAGTGTGAGCGAGTGAGTTCCTGATTGGTTGATTAAACGCTACAGGAACGCCCATTGGGGAGTTTCTGTCGCACGTCTGGAACACCCCTGCTGCAGACCGACCCTCCTCAATTTTCAACAAAAAGGTGAGAGCGGCTAACTGAAGAACTGTGGCTAATGCTAGCTAGCTTGTGTAAATTTATAGACTTTATAGATTTTATAGACGACACAAATCATCTCACCTGTTATAGTTCCAACTAGGTCAATGCCAAAAGTACAAAGCCACGATCACAGCAAAGGGTGGCTAATGGCCTCGATGCCTTCAGTGAGAATCCATCCATCCATCCATCCATCCATTTTCTTCCGCTTATCCGGGGCCGCGTTGCGGGGGCAACAGTCTAAGCAGGGACGCCCAGACCTCCTTCACCCTGGACACTTCCTCCAGCTCCTCCCGGGGGACCCCAAGGCGTTTCCAGGCCAGCCGGGACACATAGTCCCTCCAGCGCGTCCTGGGTCTTCCCCGGGGCCTCCTCCCGGTGGGACATGCTCGGAACACCTCCCGAGGGAGGAGTCCAGGAGGCATCCGAAACAGATGCCCAAGCCACCTCAGCTGGCTCCTCTCCACGTGGAGAAGCTGCGGCTCTACTCCAAGCTCCTCCCGTGTGACTGAGCTCCTCACCTTATCTCTAAGGGTGCGCCCAGCCACTCTGCGGAGGAAACTCATTTTGGCCGCTCGTATCCGCGATCTCGTCCTTTCGGTCATTACCCAGAGCTCATGACCATAGGTGAGGGTAGGAACGTAGATTGACCGGTAAATTGAGAGCTTCGCCTTTTGGCTCAGCTCCCTCTTCACCACAACGGTCCGGTACAGCAACCGCATCACTGCCGACGCTGCACCGATCCGGCTGTCAATCTCACGTTCCATCTTCCCCTCACTCGTGAACAAGACCCCGAGATACTTGAACTCCTCCACCTGAGGCAAGGACTCCCCACCCACCCGGAGAGGGAAAGCCACCTTTTTCCGGTCGAGAACCATGGCCTCAGATTTGGAGGAGCTGATCCTCATCCCAGCCGCTTCACACTCGGCTGCAAACCGCCCCAGTGCACATTGGAGGTCCTAGTTCGATGAAGCCATCAGGACAACATCATCTGCAAACAGCAGAGATGAGATCCTGTGGTTCCCAAACCGAATCCCCTCCGGCCCCTGACTGCACCTAGAAATTCTGTCCATAAATATAATGAACAGAACCGGTGACAAAGGGCAGCCCTGGCGGAGTCCAACATGCACCGGAAACAGGTCCGACTTACTACCGGCAATGCGAACACAGCTCCTGCTCCGGTCATACAGGGACCGAACAGCCCTTAGCAAAGGGCCCCGAGCCCCGTACTCCCAGAGCACTCTCCACAGGACCCCACGAGGGACATGGTCGAATGCCTTCTCCAGATCCACAAAGCACATGTGGACTGGTTGGGCAAACTCCCATGCACCCTCGAGCACCCGATGGAGAGTATAAAGCTGGTCCTGTGTTCCCCGGCCGGGACGAAAACCACACTGCTCCTCCTGAATCCGAGGTTCGACTATCGGTCGAATTCTCCTCTCCAGCACTCTGGAATAGACCTTACCAGGAAGGCTGAGGAGTGTGATTCCTTGATAATTGGAATCACACTGGAATTAGTGAGAATCAACAATGTAAATAATCATGGAAGTAAATAATAAACATAAATAAAAATATGTGTCCAAACTTTTGACTGGTTGCATACCCTATGCATACAGAACTTTTATAAACACAAGTTGTTCTGCAGTGTAGTGTACTTGTTGTGTAGTGATATTGAATGAACCTAGAGCTGGGCGGTATGACCAAAAATTGATATTACGGTATTTTTCAAAATTATATCGGTGTCACAGTATTTGACGTGTTTTTGTTTTTTTTCATGCATGACTAGGTGTTAACCCCATTTCCTAATAATTTAGAGAATAATTACTGCAGTGAAGCGGATAGCGATAGCGTTGGTAATATCATTCCACCGTTTGCTTTTCTTGTCGTCGGCAGTCCCCTTAGCAAATTAGTGACGTCTGAGTGGCGTTTTGTGTTGCAGCGCCAACTTGAACGTTCCCTGCAGACGTGGAAGAGGATGCAGATCTTAGTTTCGTGCATTCTTCATATTCCAGGACATGTTTGTGACGGAGGTGGTGAAGCAGATTACTGGTGTCGCCTCCTGCGGCTACAACTTTAGCCCGACAACATTTACAGAATACGGTTGTTTGATCAGCACCAGATTTTTTAAAGCCAAAGTACTTCCACACAACTGACATGGCTCCTCTTTTTGGTATAAGTTCGTCTGTGTCTGTAACATTTTCTCTACGTTCATGTTTTCCACCACTCAACACACACTGTAGCCATGTCCCAATTTGAGGGTTATTGATCAAGTGTGCATAATTTGCATGGTGCGTATTGTTAGCATTAGCGTTAGCATTAGCGTTAGCAGCGTGTCTCGGTTGCTGGGCGACGGGAGCGGCTCCGTCGGCTGGACCTGTCCCATTTCGGCAACGGCCTTGCCGTCCGCGGAGGTTAGTTCAAGGGCTGCAGCTTTTGCAGCCTTTGGAGCAGTAGAAAAAGCAGTGGCGTGATGTTCCGCCGCTCTGTGTTCCTGAAGTTTTGTACACACACACTCCAGGCACTCCGGTTTCCCCAATCAACCCAAAAAAACACTCTCCATAGGTAAAATCCTCCAGCTGAGGTCCTGAACAAGCCTAAGCAGTAAGATCATGGAGATGGGTCCCCGGGCGCAGTCATGTGCTGCCCACTGCTCCTGATTAAAGGATAGGTCAAATGCAGAGGGCAAATTTCCCTTCGGAGAGAATAAAGGACATAAATAAATAAATAAATAATTAAATTTATTGGGGTATATGAAAAAGTCATAACATAAAATGTAAAAAACACACCGGTATTCCGTATGAACTAGTACACCGCCCAGCCCTAAATGAAGCTACCTTAATTTCTGTACACTCAAATAAATAAAACTAGAGTTAAAAATATCTTTTCATCTCTGGTTAAGTGCATTTCTCTGGCACTTATGCGCTCGTCTTTTCACAGCCTTGTATCTGAGGCCCTGTACTTGGCCTGATCACTCTTCTTTAGCCTGAGGGAAGAACACTTATTAACAGACGTGTGTGGATCATAAAACCTTTCTTATCCTGCCTTTGTTTGTCAAGAATTCTCTGTAACACTATTCCCTTTGTATTCATCTATTCTTTAATTAAGTTTGTTATAATACAATTGATAAAAGGACCATGCATCATAATTGTCATACCTATTTGTCACATGTTCCTTTTCTGTGTCAGATAGCCTTCCTGATATACCAGTCAAAAGTTTAGTGACACGTTTTCATCTGTTTTTTCTTTACTTTCGTGGGTTTTCACACTCTAGGTTCTCACTGAAAGCTGCACCCAGATGGAACGTAGTAAAAATCAACACCCTACACCTTAAAATAAAACGCTAATAAATCATTATGATAGTAGAGGTAAGACTCCATATTATCTGAGGGTGTGGCTCCCTGTCTAGCATCAATGTCTGCTTTAGTTCACTTACAGCACATAGCAATAGCTCCAGGATCATTCACTTCAAAAGGTTTATGTGACTTTAGGGTTATTAAAAGTATCGAAAATCAGATACTAATGGTTTCAAAACCAGATACTCATTTAAGTAGGTATACTAAAGTAATGGTAATGATCACATTTTTATATAGTGCTTCCAGCTTCAAGGCACTCAAATAAACTCACCCATTCACACACACACTCATACACCAGTGTGCACAGCCAATGGGGGCGAGATGGGTTTTACCAAGGACACGACGACGGGATTCATCTGTGGAATTACACCATCAGCCTGTGGGTCAGTGGGTCTGATTGCTTTACCAGTGATATTTATGTCGAGAGCAGGATTCAAACCGCCAGCCTTCGGATCAGAGGATGAAAACTATCAACTGATCCACTGTCGCAAAGTAATGTAACAGGGGTAGCTGAGTATCGTTCCTCCTGCCACTTTAATTGGGTGTGTTTTGTCCTGTTTGGTGTGGGCCAATGGCCGTCTAGTGGCAGCTGTACAGGGGAAGTGGTTCCTGCTTAAAAACCCTGTGTACCTTCGCTTTTACTCTCTCTCACACACCTTGTCGCCTTTGTCCAGACGTGGTTCCCAGGCAGTCTGAAGACTCGCTGGCCACTCCGTGAGTGAAAATGGGCATGCAGGGGACAAGACACCACACCAGCCGTCAATTGCTCACCACGGCGCCACGCTCGCCGACCAAACACCCGGACCTCTGGATGAGCCCTCTAAGTTTTTAACTTTTTAACAAACCCCTTTACAGACTTTCCCCACCCTTGAGACATGCTGATTCCCCTTTTAAATTAAAACTGCTGCGGATTATTGTAAATAAAAATATTGAAACTAAAGTCTGTCTATAGTCTCTAGTGATCCACAATATCTGCTGTTGTGGGGCGGACAAGCCCTTAGGGGGCATTACAGTAACATTGGAAGGAAAGACATGATCCTTTCCTGAATAGCTTTAGAATGATCTTGGGCTGTATCTAGTGCATGCCCATGGACTGTGGAACCTACTGGACCACTGAGGGATGATACAACTATATCCACGCTTCTGTGAACAAATACCCAGCGGTAATAAACAATAATAACACACTATATTTTTGGCCCTAACTCTCGTATTCCACAGAACTCATTCTGTGGAAATTTCAGTTCGTTTCATAGTAGGCTTACAAAAAAATGTAAAGATCAAAATATATATTTTTTTATTATTTGTCATGGCGTTGCAACAAAAATAAATTGGTTACAACTTTCAGTAACCCAATAAACTTGGAAAAATAAATACTCATTGCACACAGTAGCAATACATTGCATCATGCGCAGTTCAATAGATGCAGCAATATTCTAATGTAAGTCAATGGGATCCAGGGTCAGATGGAGCCAGAAGCGTCCCCATGTTCATTTCCTATTTGGAACGAGGCGGCTACCGGGTTTATGGTCATCACGCATCAACTGTTACCTAGCAACCATTACCCTCCTCTAATGTACACAGGAACTATGAATCAACCACAGACTGTATCCATTTATATATTATATAAATGGACATACCTAACCCTCTAGTCACTGCGTTCCAAATAGGAAGTTCGCATCCGGGCGCTTCCAGCTCCTCCTGACCCTGACTTCCATTGATTTACACTGGAATATTGTCTCCCCTCTCTCTCTAACTGCTGCAGTGAGTCTCATCATTTTGGTCTTAAAATATTTGTATTAACCCGCTCTACATGATCCTGGTGTTTTTATTTTTATTTAATTTTATTTTTTTGCCATTTAAAAAATAAAAATAAAAATTCCTAAAACTTCGAGCTGAACGCTGTGGGTGCCATCACATTTGCTTAGTCCACTTCTCTATACCGTCTTTGAATTTGACCATAGCTATATAAAAAACAATACTTTATTGTGTTGAAATAATGCTTAAAGTATAAAAAAAGGGGTTTCTTGTTGTAAATTGTGTTAAACCTTTGCGTAATTCATCAATATGAGACTCTCTTTTTCAGCTTTTCTTGACAAATTGCTTCTGGATTGTTGTAAAACCATAATTTATATTCACAAAGGTATTATCTCACCAAATTAAGTCCAAAATTGAGAATCAGCAAAACCTCATACGCACTTTAACATAAAATAAAACTGCATTAACAACAGTAATAATAACAGGTGGCAAAACCGACTTGTGAGCTTGTTAGAATGTCGTTACCTCCTCAAAAACATACCTGGAGTTGTGTTTTATTTCATTCTCACATGTTTGAGTAATCCTTTATTATACTGTCTACATCTCCAAATCTCCAAATACTCCGTCCCACCTCGTGATGTCACGCAGTGGTAGTTTTCAAGTTAACAGCTACCTTTATTTTCATTTCAGTAGCCAGTAGAGATGTTTGAGAAAAGAACTCAGCTTAAATATGCAGGGTTTGTGTGTTAGACATGTGTGAATTAAAAAACAAAAAAAAACAAAACACAACTCCAGGTATGTTTTTGAGGAAATAATTAACATTTTTGAGCCTATAAAAAAGTAATAATTGTAAAGAAAAATAAAAATAACAGTAGTAGTAGTAATAGTATTAAAAATTTGTACTGGTAATTTATTTGCAATCTCAGTATTTTGTGCCTTGCCCAAGTACACAAACTTCAACACACAAGCTAGACTTGAACCAGTAACCTTTTCAAGTGCATTTTACAGGTTAGACTACTCATTTAATTAAAACATCATAGGCAACTTAATTATATATGTTTTTGTATTTTATTTTAGTGAAGTCTAGCTGTGATTGGATATCTTATTGTATTTTATAATTTATTAGTTATTTTTTCTGTTTTATTCCAATTTGTACATACAGAGACCACTGCAAAATTATCAGTTTTTCTGATTTTACTACTTATAGGTATGTGTTTGGGTAAAAAGGAACATTTTTGTTTGAGTCTATAAACTACTGACAACATTTCCCCCAAATTCCGTTTAGAGCATTTATTTGCAGAAAAATCATTTTAAAACAACATAATACTAATGTTTACACTTAAGAAGAGTTCAGAAATCAATATTTGGTGCAATAACCCTTATTTTTAATCACACCTTTAATCACATCTTGGCATGCTCCGGCTGGTTAGCTCAACTGGTAAATCACTGACTTTCCCTGGGGGGATGTGGGTTCAAATCCCTTCTCCGGCAATGAGCTAACCAGTGTGGGTCCTTGGGCAAGACCCTTCTAACCTGGGAAATCCCAGGCTGCTTTTGTTCGTTCCGATCTGAAAGACAGCCTGGCGACTATGGCAAGCGAGCTCTTCCGATTCTGGGAGCCAATCAGAGAGCGGGGAGGGGTGGCAAGACGGTGACGCGTACAACGTGACAAACGGAAGCTTGTAGTTTGAACTGACAACTGACATGATTGGCTATGGGCTACGTATACGCCAAATGATAGACGTTCGTAACGCCCAATAAACGGCCGTTGGCGATCGTAAACCACACCTCCGCTATGAGATATTTCGAAGGTGGCTCCCAGACCATATATCACTTGTGATATGGTCAGGTGTAGACCAGGCAAAGACCCTTCACGGTACTGCCCCCCGGGCGCCGAAAGATTAGCCTGGGAATTCCCAGGCCACTTCCGTTCGTTTCAAACTGGAAGGCGGCCTGGAAACTCGTCCAAGCGAGAGTCCCAGATTTAGGGCCCCAATCAGAGAGCGGGGAGGGGTGGAAAGACGGTGACGCGTACTACATGACAAACGGAAGCTTGTAGTTTGAACTGACAACTGACATGATTGTCTATGGACTTACGTATACGCTCAATGATAGACATTCATAACGCCCAATAAACGGCCGTTGGCAATCGCTAACCACACCTCCGCTACGGGATTTTTCGAAGCGAGTTTCCAGACCCATATCTCACTTGTGATAGGGTCAGGTGTTAACCAGACTACCGAAAGATGGCTGCTCACTGCTCCTGAAAAAAGGATGGGTCAAATGCAAGTCAGATTTCTCCTGTGTGTCACTGTGTGTCATTCTGCACTGAAAAAAGTGAACATGGGCAACCATTGATGTAAGGAGGGATTTCTATTTGAACTGAACTATTATCGTTATGTTTCTGTCATTTATTTGGTTTAATGTATTATATTACTTTCATTCAATGTAAATCAAGGTCTCATTGGTTCAAAGTAATTGACAGACTTAGAATCAAACAACAATTTTCCATTCAAGTGAAAACGTTGCATGTCACGTGACGTGCGTACGTACTGACGTCACGCCACAACCAGACTTGAACTGAACTTTGAATCCGCCATTTTCTTTTTAGGCCATAAGGTGAGCCCCGTTTTCATTTCAAGTCGCTCTGACGTCTCCGTCTCTGTCTATTTTTTACTCTGAGACATTTCATGGGGAACTAGATTCTTCAGAGCGGAGTAAGAATTTGACGTCACTATGTGTCACGTGGCCGTGCTGGGCCAATAGAGTAGCTGATACTTGTCAACAAACCGGTGTCATGGCTGCCTCCATACCTTACAGACACAGAGGATTTCTCCCCAAAAAAAGTAGGTCAGAAGGATTCTAAACAGTGCTTTATTCATAGCACGAAGAACAATGATGCAAATAAACGATAAGGTGAATGTTTTTATGTTGTAATTTCGATAAATAAAAGGATATAACCGTAATTCATGAGGTGGAGATCGTGGACTGCTACAAGTACCTGGGCGTTCATGTGGACAACAGGCTGGACTGGAGGGACAACTGTAATGCTGTGTACAAGAAGGGCATGAGCAGACTCTACTTCCTGAAGAAGCTCAGGTCTGTCAATGTGTGCAGTAAGTTACTGGAGATCTTCTACCAGTCTGTGGAGGCCAGCGCCCTGTACTTCGCTGTGGTCTGTTGGGGGAGCAGCACCAGTAAAAGAGGCATCGGACGGATTGACAAACCGATCCGCAAAGCTGGTCAAGTGATCGGCTGTGAGCTGGAGACATTTGTCACAGTGAGGGACAGGAGGACACTGGACAAACTGCTCTCCATCATGGACACTCCTGCTCACCCACTGTACCACACCATAGAGGGACAGAGGGGCTCATTCTCCAACAGGCTCCTACAGCTCAAACAGTGAGAGATACAGGACTACATTCATACTATAATACTCCCTACAACTGTACAACAACTCACTCTTATGTAACAGATAATACTCCCTACAAATGTATACAGCTGGTACTGTACATCATATTTGATATTGTATTTTGTATTTGACTACTACTTTTCTATTTAAATCTGATTGTACATATATATTTATTACCATTATCTTATGTATATAATTGTGTCTCATCTGACACAGGTCTATTGCTCTTTGGTTGCTATTCCATCTATTTTTCTTATTGTTCTTTTACCCTGTTTTATATTGTATATTATATTTGATGAGTGAGCTACCATGCCAAAAACAATTTCCCTTGTGGATCAATAAAGTTTGTCTAAGTCTAAGTCTAATTCAATGATCAGGACCATTCATATTCATTTGTTTATTTATTGACTCCTAACTATACACACAGACCAGACATACTGTAAAAACAAATAGCATGAAACACATATGTACATATATACAATATAAACTGCACCATAAAATGAATGGTAATGTTATTGGAACAGAATATTGACTCCTATACATAAAACATAGATACAGTACATGGCCCTACATCCACTGTAAAGGGCATAATAAAAAAAATGGTAATTGTAGAATTATGAGGCGGTTCCACACGCCATGCTTCCTTCTTCCCGGTTTCTTATATCCTGTAACAAAACAAAACAACAACAATTAGGTGTCAGAGGAGTACCATCAAAAGCACAGGGTAAAGGTGGCTTCATTACAATTGTGGCTGGTATAGTCACTCTCACAAATCAACACAAAGTGGTAGAGACAAAAATAAGTAATAATAATGTAATATAAGTAACTACGAGAGTATGGAAAAAATATTGCACGTTTGGACTATACAGTGGAGTTGTACAGTCTGATGGTGGTGGGGATGAAGGATCTGTGGTAGCGCTCCTTCTTGCACTGGGGGTGCCTCAGTCGGCTGCTGAAGGAGCTGCTCAGCTCCTCTACAGTCCAGTGCAGAGGGTGAGAGGTGTCACCCATGATGGACGTAAGTTTGGCCAACACCCTCCTCTCAGCCACCTCTACAGAGGACAGCCCAGGACAGAGCTGGCCCTCCTGACCAGCTTATCAAGTCTTTTCCTGTGTGACCAGTGTAATAAATAACTTTTATACCTCTACAGTAACTATAAGACAGTGTGCAACACAGTACAGTCAAGTAAGATCAGGCATCAACAGCAGCCCAAGACAGTTCCTTATGGGGTTTTTAGTGCAAGGTAATAACAAATATGCCCAAACCACACGTCACAAACCACACTATCAGCTGTTTTCCTTGTTGTCAAATAGTACATGTCTTTGCGGACAAAGAAGTTAATTCAGGAGCATTTTGTCTGAGAACCAAGGGAATTCATGCTGCTCATCTTGAGGCTGTAAGAGAAGATGAAGTGCCTCATTTTGGTGTGAAAGGGGTTTGTGCATTATCAAAGAGACTATCATACTTTCATGTGACTACAGGTTTCCCCCCTGACATGGCACATGACCTCTTTGAAGGCATTATCCATGTTGAAATAGCATTGTGTTTGGCTGTCTTTGTAGGTAAAAAATATTTTACATTGAACAACTTGAATGAAGCAATCCAAACTTTTCCCTTTAAGTGGAGTGACAAAAATAATCGTCCCCATCCTGTACCTCTTGCATTTTCAACAAACAAAAGGATCGGGGGGAATGCACACGAGAACTGGGGCCTAGTGAGATTTCTACCCCTTTTGATTGGAGACAAGGTCCCTGCTAATGAACCTGCCTGGCAAGTCCTTACTGATTTGAAAGATATTGTGGACCTTGTAGTCGCACCTTTTCACACCAAAGAATTTATAGCTTATTTGGATAGCAAAATATCTGAACACAGACTGAGATTTTGAGAGGTTTTCCCTGACCAAAGAATTCTGCCCATGCACCACTATCTGGAGCATTATCCACAGCTGATTGAGCGTTTGGTCCCCTGGTTGAGCTATGGACGATGCGTTTTGAATTAAAACACAGCTTCTTTAAAAGGGTTGTGCGTCACACGAACTGCTTCAAAAATGTGCTCCTATCATCATTGTCACAGCGGCATCAATTTCATATGGCCCATCAGCTGCACTTGTGCAGCTTACCCACATCAACTCTGAAAATTGGAAATGTTTCCTCCATTCCCATCGATGTTCTGTGTGAGGAAATATCACATGCTGTGAAGCAGAAGCACCCAAACCTGGATGTTCTGTGCATGGCGGAAGATGTGACTTATGAAGCCTATAACTATAGGAAGGGCATGATCATTTCACATGGGGAGCTTGCAGGTCAGCCAGAGTTTTGTAAGATCATTCAGATGATCATTCTCCAAGAGAAGCCACTTTTTGTTGTCAGACGGCTTGATGTGTGGTACACAGAACATTACAGAGCCTATATACTGACCACGTCGGCTAGAGAAATTATTCTTCTTGAACACCACAGTCTTACTGACCCATACCCACTGGCTGACTACATGATTCAGGGAGGCGTCTGGTGGTTCCAAAAAGATATATCCACGTTTAAGGTTACATTATGGCTTATGTTTTAAAATGTGCATGATTATACCGTGGAAATTACTGTCTGAACTGTACAATTCATTTTTTTACTGGCATTATGACATAACATCTTATTCTGTTTTTCCTCCAGGAGAAGGGAGGGGGGAAAGGTGGGAAAGGAGGAGGGAGATGGGAGGAGATGGAGAGGAAAGTGGAGGGGAAGAAGTAGACCTGCACGATTAATCGATTAAATCGATTAATTCGACTTTACAGTTCAGGACGATGTGTTTTTATGAAAATCGATTTTTAAATTATTTTTTACATGCGAGCGGAACTAATGCGCGGCCACGTTTTACACGGGTAAGTTAGCGGGACGTACCCAAACATTGTACAGGCTAGCGCGGCTAGCGTGTGAGCTAAAGCCGGAGCTTGTACCAAACAAAGGTGTTTACACCTGTTATATGGAACTGGTTCGGTTTTGTTGTGTCGGACTTAGAACAGGTCTGTTCAAAAGCTGTAGCACGACAAATGTATCCTAGCGCCTAAAGCAGAGGCAGCGGAATGGGACAAGTGCAGGTCCGAACGGAATGAAAATAATCACCGTCCAGTCCCTAAAACATTTTCGAACTGTTTGCAGTATGATAAGCACGGCCCACGACGGAAGGCAATCACACATGCTGTTGTATGTTTTACCAAAAACATGATGTATATTGTAAAAGACATGGTGCTAACACAAGCTAGCACAAGCTAACATACATGAACACAGACAATAGCTTTTCTGCATCTCTCGAGGAAAAACTAAAACACAACACTACCCACTCCAGTCTATCTTTCCCACAATCAGGGAATAATTTAGCTCTATAAAATGCTTCTTTATAAAAGAAAGATATTTATATAACTGTTATTATTGTTTTATATATTTTGTTGTAATATAATTTTGAGTTGATAAGGGGCAGATATCATAAGCTTATGCTTCTTTCTGTTATTGCATCTGTTATTTTTGTTTTGACGAAGGAAATAAATAAATACATGAAAATGAAATGAAATTTTATATATATATATATATATATATATATATATATATATATATATATATATACAAACAATATCAGCTTAATTGATGCTAGGTGTAATGTATTTGTTTTATAAAAGAACGTTGCATTGTTTTGAGCCATTTGTCTGTCATCTGTTATTTGTTTTTGAGTAGGGCAGAGAAATCTGATTTTTTTTTTTTTTAAATCAGAGATTTTATTTTTAGGCCATATCGCCCAGCTCTAGGAAGAAGGTAGAGGAGAGGGGAAGGGGGAAGAAGGCACAGGAGAGGGGAGGTAGGTAGAGGGGAGGAACGTAGAGGAGGGGGACCAGTGACCTCAGAGAAGGAGGAGGGGGGAAGAATTTTATTCGTAGCTCCATGAGAACTGCTCAAATGATGTGTATACTGTTAATATTCAAAGCCAGCTTGACATGAACTTATCTTATTCTCTCTTTTTCTCTGTCTCTCAGACTCTTGAGCATGGCTGGGAAGAAGGCTGCAAAGCTGCGGGTTTTTCTAAGTCAAGATGACAAAAGGAAATTGTTGCTGCCAAATGGAATTCCAGAGTCCGTGGAGGAGCTTGTTGATGATGTGAGGGGAGCTTGTGGATTGAGGGGCAACTTCAGGATCCAGTACCAGGACAAAGAATTTGGTGATACATTTGTAAATTTGACGACATCTACTGGAGAACTTGAGGATCTTTGTACCATCAAAGTAATCCCTTTGCCTGATGAAGATGCAGCTCCTGCACAGACAGCTGTCAATGTTAGCCTCTGTAGTGATGACGCCTTTTCCGTTTCCGGTGATACTGATGACACGTTGATGTTCTCCTCACCCTCCTCTAGTCATTCTTCAAGGGTCGAGCAATGGCCAAAAGAGTTTCCCATTCCAAGCTTTTCATATGACACTGAAGTCCAGTTAGAGAGAGGAAATGCTGCCTTTAAGGCAAACGGAACAAGATTGTTAGCCGGTTCTAGGATGAAGTTAGACATTCTGGAAAAGTTGTCTGATCAGATCTACAAGTGTAAAGCCTACCCAAACATCTTAGACTTTTGTGAGGTTTCAGAGGCACTGATCAAGAAGCATCCCTGCTTGGCAGAGACAGGATCTTGGAATGGCTGCTATGGGTGGACACAGAGACTTAAAACCAAGATGGGAAATCTCCGTACGCAACTGAAGGGACTTGGATACCCTGAGCTAGCTGTCAATTCCCTAAAGACCAAAGCTACAGATGACGCCCATCCAGCAAAAAATGTCAAGCGACCTAAACGTGGTGAGGCCAACCATGTGCCGTCCTATCCAGTTGGCGAGACAACAGATAATCTTGAGATGGAGCGACAGGTACTTTTGAAGGAGGTGAAGAAACAGAACAACGGGTGAAGATGTGAAGCACCTGATCAAAGAGTACCTGGTAAGTGACAACCAGTGTTGTGCACGTTACATTGAAAAAGTAATTAGTTACAGTTACTAGTTACTAACCCAAAAAAGTAACTGAGTTAGTAACTGAGTTACTACACTATAAAAGTAACTAGTTACCTAGGAAAGTAACTAATGCGTTAATTTTTTTTTTTTTATTTAAAAAATGTCAAATAATTTGGATTTTTTTTTTTACAGTGCATTATACAGCTTTTGCTGCTTGGCTGGCGTGGCTCCGTCACCGTGGACTTCATTGTTAACGGCACCGAGCATGTGATTATCATCATGGGGCCTGCTTCTTCTGCCCCTTCCTCTCCTTCTCCTCTTCCTCCTCCTTTCCTTTTCCTCCTCTCCTCCTACTCCTCTCTCCTCCATTGTTAACGGCACCGAGCATGTGATTATCATCATGGGGCCTGCTGGGGGCCACTAGTTTAACAGAAGCGTGCGCCGTCCAGAGATGCTTCATTAAATTCGAGTTGCTTACATTGGACGTGGACAAAGTCTTTGGTCTTTGACACAATGTGCATGTAACATGTACGTTTTTACCTTTTACCTCGACGAGGTTAAAATACTGCCTATACTTCTGTCTTCGACTCGGGACTCGCCATCTGACACGGGGTGTGTGTATTGTGTGTGCGCGCTACTACTGTGTGCTGGGATTGTGTGTAGAACCCGCACACCGACCACTAGGTGTCTCTGGTTGGCTCAACATGAAATCTTACTCTGCTTTAGCCAATCATCATTACTTATCCCGCCCTTACCAAAGGGAGAAAAAAATTCCCCTGTGCCTACGCGAGTCGCGCACATGATGCCAGTTTCAAAATGAGCAGGTTCAGTAACGTGGTAACGCGCCGTTTAGTAACGGTAATTGAGTTCCTTTATTTTAAAAGTAATGCGTTACAGTATTAGTTACTGTCAACAGTAACGGCGTTACAGTAACGCGTTATTAGTAACGCGTTACTGCACAACACTGGTGACAATGCACTGAGATGAGGGTGTTTTCTGAAAGGAGGAGAGTAGGAAGATGAGAGGAGAGGGAGAGGAGAGGAGAGGAGAACTAGGGCCAGAGGAGGGCAAAATTAGAATGTGATCAGAGGAGTGCATATAACATGTACTACTTGCATGATTAATTGTCTGAGTGTCAATAATTGTAATCATTATTGAATGAATTATCCCCCCTCTCCCCTCCATGGGGACAATTATCTAAACTGAATTATCTGATTTTAGGTTTAGGTTTTTTTGCCCATATAGGTTGTCCAAAAGGAAGAGGCAGAAATTGAAAATGCCACCATGGCCATCTTTGTCCTCTGCGATGGTGACGCTCTCTCCCCCCCAAAGGACATTGGCCTTGTTATCGATGGTGTTGAGGTACTCAACAACTTGTCCTCCATTGCATCGGCTTGTGCCATGCTATTTGGCCTGACTTATGCAGTCAACCTGAGTTACCCAGTGGAACTTAAATATACCTTTGTGACCTTTCAAAAAATCATCATGGATATTGAAAGTAGGCAAATGTCAAGAAGGATTCAGAACCTCTGTGCTAAGCTGCAGGAGTGAAAACTTGTGAAGAGAAACACATTGTCACATGGTTAGTCTGAGCCTTGGTATTCATCACAGATGGCTTGTTGCTGTTGAAAGAGAAAACATTGTTCTGTCATTTAGTCATTTTGGTCATGTTTCTTTGTTTTAAAACGGGCCATATGTTTCATGGAATTTAAATGGCACTTGTTTTATTAAGGAGACTTGACTGTTGCTGTTACAGTTGTCATGCAACATTGTTGGTGGGTATTCACACAGTCTGATGCTTTGTTGATTAGTGGAGGGCAGGGCACTCGTGTATGTGCGTGTGTGTGTGCGCGCCTGTGTGTTTGCGCGCGCGTCTGTGTGTGCGTCTGTGTGTGTGCATGTGTGCTAAATGCACTGCCACTGTCACGGAATTTAATTTTATATGTATATATATACGTGTGTGTATATATATATATATATATATATATATATATATATATATATATATATATATATATATATATATATATATATAATTTTCATACATAATGTTTTTATATATTGAAAGATTGGCCTACCTCACCATTTTGAGCTGTTTCTTGTGCTTTTGAACAACTGGAGTTGAGATATTGAAAAAGTATTTAATTTTATATTTTTATCATTTCATTTTTATACAGTTATATTCTAAAGACTAGCCCAGCTCACCTCAAAACCATTTCACAAGGTTGCTGTAATGTTAAAAATGTAATAAAAGAAATGTGAGAAGTTGAACTGTGTCTTCTCATAATTTTATGTTGGCGTTAAGTAATTCGCTTACAAGACGACGCAATTTCATTAGTTTTTCTGAAAGTGAAAAAATACATTGTATTCATACAAAATATGATTTTGTAGTTATGTAAGATTTTGGCTCAAGCCAGGGTGAAAATATAAGTTAATGCAAAGCATAAATTGCAAATTACAAGTTGAAATTATGATTTCATTGTATTTGAAAACTTTCCTTGGTTTAAATTGTGTTTTTGAATTAACATTACAACATTATTTACTTCGTTCAAACTATTTTTTTTTAATTTGAAACTAAAAAAATTAAATGTGACAAGTTGATGCAATTTTTAAAATTTGATCCAAAGAATCACTTTTTACAGTGTGTGTGAGACCAAAATAAAGACTTAATCTTAATGCTCTCCACAAGTCTTTCACATTGTTCTTGGGTGACTTTATTCCACTCCTGGTGCAAGAACTGAAGTAGCTCAGCTTTGCATTTGTGTTAGAATTCAACAGACACTGGAATGGAATGGCTGTAATACATGTATGCTGATTTTTAAAAATGCAGTGGTCTCTTATTTTTTTCCAGAGCTGTATACATTTATTATTATTATTTATTTTTATAATTATGTCTCATTTGACACCGGTCTCTTGCTCCTTTTCTGCTATTCCATCTATTTTTTGTTACCCTCTGTTATATCCTCCTGAGACCCGCCCATTCATTTGTGTCCTTTATAGTGGACATTGAGTTAACCAGTCTGTCTTTTAAGTGTTTTGAGATAGACTCACACTGCACTATAGACTGCACTATGATTAAAAAATAAATAATTAAATAAATAAATATAATAATAATAATAATAAATAAGTAAATAAATAGTAAATCAAATAAAAAGTTTAAAAAGTTTTTAAAAAATGAAGTAAAAAATAAAAAAGTAAATAAAATAGTAAATAAATAAATAAATACAAATTAGAAATTAAAAGGGAGAAATTTTGGTTTGTCAGAAATGTTGGTCATCAAAAAAAAAAAAAAAAGATTTTGTTAGGTTGTTAATTTCACGTGGATTTAACACGATGACAGTCCATTACAGGACATGTTGCAACATAAATAAAATAAAATTAAAATCAACAAAATGTAAATGCTAAGGTGTTCATTTACCTTCAAATAGAAAATCACCAAAAAAAAAAAAAAAATCTTATATTTTATAGGCCTATGTGAAGAATCCCTCAATATATATTATATTTGATGAGTACTGATGAGCTACTGTACCCAAATAATTTCCCTTGTGGATCAATAAAGTTTGTCTAAATCTATAATATAAAATACTGCCACTACACATTGACAAAAAAAAGCACTGGGAGCAGCAGTTCCAACTTTTTCGTATTATTTATCTCGTGTCCTCAGGCTGCGTATGTTACGTCGCGTCGGAAAGAGGGGAGGGGCGCGCCGTGCAGGTGAGCCGTACGTGAGAGTGACGTCACCGCGCACGACCCCCCTCTCCTGTATAACAAGAGCCCGCGCGTCTCCGGAGCTCATTTCAGCAACCGACACACAAAGGGAGCGTATCACTTTACACAGACAATTTTTTCCTCCCCTTTTCTTTCAACAATGGTTCGCATTTGTTCACCTCCCTGTGTCCTGCTACTTTTAACGATCGTGAGTGTTATTCTTTTATTTATTTATTTGTATAATCTGCATACGTTTAGCCTATACGTGCTTTCTGTATTGCTAGGTTAGCTGTTTATATTATTATATTTTCTTATTAGGTAACGGATGATTAAATTACTCCCCGATTGCATTAGTTAGTTGTGAACAAAGCTAAAGTGAAAGTAACATTTGCTAGATAATAAAGCATTTTACTCTAGATAACCCTAACCCTAACAAAATTAATATAAATTATTCATTTATTTATTTTAATAGATTAGATGTAAACAGAGCCATAAGGGAAAGTAAGAAAGTAAGAGTAATGTACGTGATCATTTTCCACTCTTAGCTTGACATTTTAAATAAACTTTACTGTGTACACGTCAACAAATGAGTAGTAGTAGTAGTAGTAGTAGTAGTAGTAGTAGTAGTAGTAGTAGTAGTAGTAGTAGTAGTACATCGTAATAGTAGTCAAATGCAAAAATAGTATATCAAAAAGTAAACATGGAATTAGCTTTGAAAATGTTAAGTATATTTCTGTGTTTTGGGTGTGTTTCTATATAAAATGGAACACTATTTGGCTATTTATTTTTATTTATTGATACTGTGTAGGCTACATCTACTGGTACATAGTATTTCTATACTTTTAGCCTAAGTGACAGTACGTTAACTGTAGTGGATGAGATGAACCTCTTAACCTACTTTTAAAAGGACTAGGTTACATTTTGTGTTCAGGGGAAAAGGAAGTATCAAGTATCCTGGACAAACCAACCATTCAAACGTTGAAATTACTACTAACATAAATATTTTTACTGTTCTCCATAATTTGATTATAATAATAATAAAAAAATGAATCTAAATAGAAATGATTTTAGACATCCACATCCCTGTTTAACTACTGACCCATAATGGAGCTGGAAAATCTAAATTTGTGAACGCCATCATCGTACTTAAAGTTGGAGTTGGAGGGTCCGTCAAATGCTTTTCTCCATGAAGATGTTATTGATTTGTCTGGAATATTTCACAGTTTGGCATTAAACCTTTGTATCTTCAACTTACAGGTCAGAACTGTGGAGAGGCGACTCCGCTCACAGTCAGAATGCCTGCATTTTTGAGCTATAAAAACACCTGTAATTTAATAAATATAAGGTCGAGCTGTTTAATGTCATACTACGGAACATTCCAGGCAGAGCAGTAACATCTCCAGAGAAACAAGCAAGTGACAGACCCCCAACTAAAAAGTTACACAGTGGACCTTTAAGTGTTAAAATAAGTCTTAAGTCTTAGAACGAAATAGAAATATTGGTAAGATAAGATAATCCTTTATTTGTCCCACAATGGGGAAATTGCGGAAATTGGTCCAATATCAGCGGACCTATACATCAGTCAGACCCTCCAGGAATTCGCGATGTTGCGATTTGCAACTTCAACGCAACTTCAGCCAATCCCCGTGAATTCAGGGCGGTGTTGCAATTTTGACCAATCACCGCAACTTTTCCGCAATTTCTACTCATTTTGACCAATCATCGACGACGTATTGAACGCCGACCAACTTCCTTCTGTGTAGGAGACATAACTGAGATGAGGTGCACGGTGGATTTGTGTGTGTGTGCGGCAGAGGCGGTGGGTCACGTGAGTGTGGGCGTGTGCACGTACGGAAGTGTGTGCGTGTAAAAGCGCGCGCTCACCTGTCACACAGAGGAGAGAGTCAGGGTTGGGGTGTAGTCGTATTTTTTGTTGACCGCAAACCATTCATTCATCTTTCACGTTAATCTGTTCATCCTGCTGGTTTTCATGAGTTCCATTTCATCCTGCTGCGCTGTCATAGCTGTGTGCGCTCTTTTTGTAATAAATGCACAAAACATATCTGGATCTCAGCGTATCTGTCACCATAGCCTCCTCTTTGCGCGTCACAAATCTGCGAGCCATAGGACTCAACCTCATATTCTCGGCGGCTAAAAGGTTTGAGTTTGGAAGCCGCAACATTCTGCTTTACTTCCGTGTGACAAAACGAAACTGCGGCCGTGTCCCCAGTTCCCAGAGCGCACAGCTCGGAGCGCGGCCCGAAGGGGGCTCAGACTGCAGTCAAGGAGGTGCACACTTGCTCAGCCCCGACTGCAGTCCGCGGACCGCTTAACGACTGCGGTCTTCGGACCGCGTGTTAACTGCGCATGGGACAAAAAAGAAGTGGGACAGCAGTCGTCGCGCCGGTGTTCTGTCGAAATGTGTGACGCACATGCCCTTCGGGCCACGCTCCGAGCCGCGCGCTCTGGGAATTTGGACACGGCTTCTAATGGCAAAGAAACATGTCTGCGGCGCCATTTGCCCACAAAAATAACAGCAAAAGACCCCGCGAAACAGTTCCCCTCCTAGTGGTAATTTATTTTCGATATTGGTAAGGTTTTTTTAGGACCATATCTGTGATCTCTGTGTCCTTGTATTATTCTTTGTCAGTAATAACTCGGTATTCAAAATATTACTCAATTTTAATTACAAAAAGCGAAAATCGCAACTATTTATCGCAACTTTCACTTCCTCCCGCAACAAAATCGCAACAAAAACCTTAAAAGCACCGCAACTTTCATCGCAACTTTTTGGAAAAGCTCCTGCAAATTCAGGCATTTTAGCCCGCAACAATCACAAAAAATGCCCGCGAAATCCTGGGGGGTCTGATCAGTCTGTATTAATCTGAAGCCTGAGCCTGAAGTTGAATTCTTAAAAGTGGAAGTCCTTTGATTTCACCTTAGTTCATTTGTTCTGACAGAAAAAAACTTAAACAAACCAGTTTTTGCTTCATAAATCGCCCAGTAATTACACAGATTTTAACCACAAACAAGGTCAATAAATTGGTGGTTTTATTCTTTAAAAATAGCTTGAAAAACAACATTCTGACTGTGAACGGAGTTGCCTCTCTCAGTGGCGCCACCGGGCGTACAGCCCTACGCACTAGGCGTACCTTGGAGAGATTTTTTATTTTTTTTTAATTCCTGTTTGGCACTTTTGCAAGACAACATTAAGCGAATAAAAACGCATTTTTATAGAAATTGAATGTTTTAATATAAATAGAATGTGTGAGATGGAGAGCCCAAGTGAACTGGGTCCGATCAGACTGGAAGTGCGATAAGCACCAAATTCACAGCTCTACAGCACACTCCCCATGACCACCCCCCCCCCCCCCCAAAAAAAAAAAAAAAAAAAATTATACATCCAACATTCCATCGCAGCTGGTCACCTCCTCAGTATACACACAACGAAGTTCGAGTCCTCTTTACTTAAATAGTGATATTGCTCGAATTCAACGATATGTTTGGCTGGAAAGATGTAATTAAAGTGTTGCAAATGCGATATTAAACTGTAGCCTACGACGTCCGTGGACTAGCAGACAACGGATCAAACTTAAGGTAAGCCGGCTTTTACTTTATTTGCCCGCCGATGGCACTGCTGGTTCTAGACATTTACAAGATATCATTTTGATGTCATGTCGAAATACAAGCTTATGCAAAGTCATGTCGGGATGCAGGTCATGGGATTACTTCTCTATGCGTCAAAATCCACTTTATCACTGGCTAGTCGTTGTATGGCAGCTAGCATCAATGCACCACCAAGCCCGAAGAAATGCGCACTTTTTATTTTTTATTTTTATCCAAACATTCATGTAATCCTACAAATTTTATTGACAATGCCTGTTTCCACTGCCTCTGCCGAGCACTCGTTCAGCACACTGAGACGCCTAAAAACGTACCTGCGAAACACCATGGGTGATGCAAGGCTTACCGGGCTTGCTCTCATGAACATTCACTTCGACATGAAAATCGATAGTGAAGCGATCATGAGACAGTTCGACGCATCTGGTAAAAGGCGACTACATTTCAAATAGATTGCTCTACAAGTTACAGTTGCGCCTTCAACTGCGCTCCCGGGGGGGGGGGGGTTGCGCGCTCTTTGCTGTGCTTACGGATGTGTGGCCCATGTAGGCTACTGTGCACGAATGTGAGTTTTAAAATATGTTCCAATGTTTATTGTTCGTGTGTTTATATTGTTCACATTGTTCACATTGTTCAATTTCAAGTTCTTTTGTTGTATTGTAGCCTACAGATTTGGGACAGTAGGCCTATATGCACCGCGCAATTTTTTTATTTATTTTTTTGGTCAAATCTGCTGACGTCGCGTACGCGTTTACGTCACATCGGTCCATATATCAGTGTACTTTGTTTGGCAAGACTCCCAAGTCCACACCTTGTTGCGGCTTCATTGCTTTGTTATGTAACGTGCAATTAGCAATAGTTGAACTCCTTCGTCTGATCACACAATTTTTTTTTTGCTACCGGTAGCCATGTTTTGTTTTGCTTTTCGCAGTGCAGATGAGAAGAAGGAAGGTTCTACACATCACAGCACCACAACACATGCATACCAATTGAATTCCACACACATTTGCGTCACCGTATGCACGCAGATTTCCTCCCGAAAACACTTGTCTAAACGCGGAATAAAAAGTGAAGACGCAACGCCACTTTTGCGTCTTCTGTTCAGACCGTCATCATATAAACGTAGCCTCAGACAATAACGCGCTTTATAATTGATGCAGACAGTACACAGTAGACTTATTTTGACCTCAAGAGCTGCTTGTACAGTGTATCTGTACTGGGGCAAGACACATTATGCTCAAACACTTGAAAAAAAATTAATTAACTATCTTGCGTTGCCAAATTATTAGCAAGCCTATATAATACTGTATTGCACATGTTTGAGTTTTTTTTTTGTTTTTTGTACCTTACATTTCAAACCTGCAGGCGCCCCTGGCCTCTCTACAGATCTGATCTGTAACTTGGTCAGTTTTGGTCTCCATGAAGATAGAAAGGTTTAATTCCATACTGTGAAACATTAAAGACAAAGCAATAACATCTTCATGGAGAAAAACACTTCCAGAAGAGGCAAAAGGAGAAATTCAATTTGTCAACAGACAAATTGAATTTCTCCTTCTGCCGTGGATTCTACCTGGACGACTGAGGAATTCTACACACTTCCATCAGAAAAGTTACACAGTGCATCTTTAAACAGCAAATTCCAAGTTTTAGGGCTTGTTACACGAATGAATAATTAAAATAAATGAATAGTATCTTATCAGTAATAATATGTTGGTTAGGTTACAGAAAAATAATGTAAAAACAGGCAATATAGAACAATAAAAGACTAACACTTAAATTTCCTACTTTGAAAGGAGGCCCCGAAGGCAGTGCTGAAGACGCATCCATTATTTAGCATATCTCCTGCCAGTTCTCAGTAAAGAGACGCAATAAAATGAACTCAAGTTTGTTCATGTGCCTGATGCAAATATGGATGTTGACTCATTACCTCATGATATGTGGCAACATAAATAAGCAAAACAGCCAGAGGGGAAAATACTGCTAATACATGTTCATAAAGCTAAAAAGTTAATTTAATTTAATTTATCAACTATTAATAATTAGGGTTTGGAAAAAGAAAATGAGGTAATTTGTTATTTTGTTTAAAGTTTACTAAACTTTCATTTTTAACAGTTTGCCGTGGCCCAAACCTACCTTATGCATTCCAAGTAGGGATGCAAATGATCGATTAATTAATCTATAGTTGATTGACCTTATCGATCTATTTACGATTAACTGATAAGTGGCGTTTTTCACCTGAATTTTAGTGTTTCAATAGGGTCTTTAAGAATATAAGCTATAGTATACATAACACTGAGTCATAAATATATCATAGTATTATTATATTGTATATTCCTCAATTAATTATTCCTTAGTAAAAAGCAAACAAATGTATTGATGCTGAATAACAAAATACATTCTTTATTGAAAATAAATTGAGGACTGGCTCAGTTGTTGCACTTGCAGCATGGAAATCTTGAAATTAAAAGGAACAGAAGAAATTAAATAACAGAATGTTATTTAGTCTGCATATTATGATGAAACCAGTGAATCCAGGCTATTTTTAGGACATTCTCAACATTTATTTTGAACTAAGGCATCAACAATATTTCTCTCCCTTAATCTGTGAAGGGTTACAGTACAAAATATACATTTCACAGGGCCCCTGGACACAGCATAAAACATTACAGGGCCTCAAACCAGAACAATCAAGAAATTATAAAAGCATGTAAGTTAGATGCTTTTATAATTTCAAAAATATATGGTTCTAGGTCCAGCTCTACTGTGAGTTGTATGGCAGCATCCAGAGAGGAAAGGGTTACATGATGTAACGCTATGGTCTTTCTCGCGAGTGGGTTCGCATCTCGTGTTCACATTCCAGAGTAGCGCCCTCTAGCGATTAGTTACAATTAATGCATTTTGTTCGGCCAACGTCTTGATCAACAATTAATTGTAAGTCGTCTACACTGCCCAAGACGCAAAACTCTGGTCAAATCTGCTGACGTCGCATACGCGTTTACGTCACATCGGTCCATATATCAGTGTACTTTGTTTGGCAAGACTCCCAAGTCCACACCTTGTTGCGCCTTCATTGCTTTGTTATGTAACGTGCAATTAGCAATAGTTGAACTCCTTCGTCTGATCACACACATTTTTTTTGCTACCGGTAGCCATGTTTTGTTTAGCTTTTCGCAGTGCAGATGAGAAGAAGGAAGGTTCTACGCATCACAGCACCACAACACATGCATACCAATTGAATTCCACACACATTTGCGTCACCGTATGCACGCAGATTTCCTCCCGAAAACACTTGTCTAAACGCGGAATAAAAACTGAAGACGCAACGCCACTTTTGCGTCTTCTGTTCAGACCGTCATCATATAAACGTAGCCTCAGACAATAACGCGCTTTATAATTGATGCAGACAGCACACAGTAGACTTATTTTGACCTCAAGAGCTGCTTGTACAGTGTATCTGTACTGGGGCAAGACACATTATGCTCAAACACTTGAAAAAAAATTAATTAACTATCTTGCGTTGCCAAATTATTAGCAAGCCTATATAATACTGTATTGCATATGTTTGAGTTTTTAAAAAATGGTGTAATTTTTTTTTGTTATGACATTGCTGGGAAGCTTTGTTTTCATATTTCAAATTTTCTAGGAATTGTGGCGTAATAATGAAAAAAAGAATTACATTAGACCAAATTTATGAAGCACTAGCAAAATGTTAGTAAATTTCTGTTGTAGCTAGTAATATTAGCGCTCATTATTTTGTCTGTTGAGTTTAAAGATAACTTTGAATGATCTTCTAATATATATAGGCATTGTGTATGTTATTTGTCATAATCTGAGGGAGTAAATGGATAGAAAATAATAATAATTGAAGATATACTAAATTTGATGTCTTAATGTTGCCATATTTAAATCAGATATTGTTTCTCAAAAGTGTCTCAATTGAATGCTAAATCGATAAAATGGCAGTGGTTATTTTCTGTTATTTAATTGTAAAATCATTGAATTACCACACCTTTATTATGCTTTTATTATGGACTTATTAACATCTGATGTAAACATTTTATACATACTTGGACGCTAACCTCACCTTATATGCAGTGACACAGCCTGCTTACACAAGGCCTATCATTACCGAGGTTTCTGAGAACATTTCAAGTCTGGCACAAGATCAGTCAGTTGGTAACTGACACTGTATATGGTAATTAAACCACATCTCAAATTTACCTTGTAACCTTTGTAACTCAGGGCAAAGGAGGCTGTTGTCCCGGGCTCCAGGGTTTAGGGCCCCAGAATTGGACCCTATTCCTATTAATTCATATTAGAAGGGGGCCCATGTGAGACTTCTTGCCCCGGGTCCCCAAAATTCTGTCAGCAGGCCTGTTCAGAGGTAACACAGCCTGATTTGGCCATATTAGAGTAAAATAATAAACCAATAAATATCAGGCCTGGACTGGTAAT
Organism: Paratrypauchen microcephalus; assembly: GCA_036785185.1. NCBI lineage: Eukaryota > Metazoa > Chordata > Actinopteri > Gobiiformes > Gobiidae > Paratrypauchen > Paratrypauchen microcephalus. The sequence goes on along the minus strand of JAVJIX010000281.1, from coordinate 331,375 downwards.
CGGGCATACTGGGCATTTTCCCGGTGGGACGATCTAGAGGCCGATGCGGTTTTCCACGTCCTCTGCAGCCCAGGTTTAAGGTGGACAGGGAGAGGAGTAGCCAGATACTGTGGATAGGGAACCCGAGGGAACCTGAGGAAACCCGAGGGACAGAGTGACCAGGGAAGTGTAGCACAGGCACAGCAGGTCAGCAGGTAGTAATGTTAGGATAATACCGGGACTTTTAGGTGATGGACAGGCATGAAAATCGCTCACCTTTCAGTGAAATTTGCAGTTTTGAAGCCAAAACAGGTGACCTACGTGAATTGTGTAGATTCGATGAGTGAAATCCAAATGCTAGGCAAATTTCGCCTGGGGGTGTGGCTGCAAAAATGGCAAGCATGTTGCTATCCTGTGGTAGCAAGTGGTTGTGATGCAGTAGCCTGTCAGTTAGCTCTAAAGTTTGAGTGCTCATAATATTTGCAGTGGTGTACACCACTTTTTCCTTTAAATGTTGCACCATGGTTTCCTCTCGGCCAAGATGTAACAATAGTAACATACTTTGCTTCAGGAACACAAACAAATTAGTCTGTTGTGCTCCATTAATTATGAGCGGCCGGACTAAGCCAAAAATGCCAGGGCCGTTTTTTTGTCCCAATCCAGCCCTGATAAATATAGTTTCCAGCAAATGCTAATGATGAAGTTAATTAGTAGTCAATATTAGGACCGGACGATATATAGCAAAAATATCGATATCGCAACATTGGCTGATGCAATAATCGGTATTGCAAGAATTTAAGATTTCATTTTACAGAAGTGTTCCATTTTTGGAAAATAAAATGGACAAAAAGGCCTAAATGTTATTGTTTTAAAGTGTCAGGTCGGACTACTCATTTTACTAAAACACAATTAAGATAAGTGTTTTTCAGATTTTTGCAAAAATATTGACTGTTGTTCTCCTAATTTGGCCATGTTTGAGGTTTAAAATTTTACTTTGGTTAGAAATCGTGACTTCACACAGGGAATTCCAATTGTTACCTAGTAAACATGTAGTAGACTGGTCCAAAACTCCTCTAATGTGCACAGAAATTATTATCTGACATATACAAAAAGAAGAAAACACCTTTATTTTGTTGAATTCAAGTATCAGAAAAATGTATTTCATACTTGTAAAATGTGCTGAACTTCTGGATAGAATTTTCCCTATTGTGACGTCGTCATAATGTTTGAACTCTTTCCTGTAATTTTCAACTTATTTTTCAACTTTTATTCACAAATTGCTTCTTGATTGGTGTAAAACTATAATAATAATAATAATAATGATGATGATGACAGTGGTTATAATCTCACAAAATTAAACTAACATTAGAGAATCATAACAATTTGTCATACATAGGATTCCAGAACCACAGAAAGTGGCGAGACGGAGATAAAAAAAAAATAAAAATTAAAAGAAAAGAAAAACTGTATTAAAATATTTTGCAGAATTTATAAATTCTTTATGAATACAGCTTTGGAAAAAAATAAGAGACCACTGCAAAATGATCAGTTTTCCTGATTTTACTTCTTAGAGGTATGTGTTTGGGCAAAAGGAACATTATATTTGAGTCTATAAACTACTGACAACATTCTCCCAAATTCCAAATAAAATATTATCGTTTAGAGCATTTATTTGCAGAAAATGACAAATGCCCAAAATAACAAAAAAGATACAAGTTATCAGACCTCAATGCAAAGAAACAAGATCAAATTAATTTTAAAACAACATAATACTAATGTTTACACTTAAGAAGAGTTCAGAAATCAATATTTGGTTCAATAACCCTTATTTTTAATCACATCTTTCATGTGTCTTGGCATGCTCTCCACAAGTCTTTCACATTGTTCTTGGGTGACTTTATTCCACTCCTGGTGCAAGAACTGAAGTAGCTCAGCTTTGTGTTTGTGTTGGAATTCAACAGACGCTGGAATGGAATGGCTGTAATACATGTAGAGATGCTGGTTTCAGAAAAAAAAATGCAGTGGTCTCTTATTTTTTTACAGAGCTGTATTTTGGGAAGTGATTTTGACACATGTAGGCTATTATGTCTATTTAGATTTTAATTTAATTATTTTTAGGCCTAAAGTGTTCTTCACAGCACCCCCTGTTAAAATGACTTCCAGTGGCCCTGTAGGAATCAGATACTTTCCACACTTACAGATGCCCTACTAATTTCTAATTGATGTGTATTCTCAGGTTGTCTCTGCTGCTCGTGCTAACTCCCTGGTGAGAAAAAGAAGAGAGTGGATCCTACCTCCAAAACGTCTGATAGAAAACCATGACTACACGAAAGACGAGTACATCGCAAAAGTGAGAAGATTTCACTTATTCTTGTGTCAATTTTTTAGCGACCTTTCCGGGTTCTTGGGGGGGCCCATAGACCGCCATTGCATTTTTCTTAATTCAATCTTAAATAGTGCTACAGTTGAAAAAAAATGCAGGTAATATAATCACAATCAAAATATACCCTATACCAGAAAAGTTATAGTGCATCTTTAACGGTCCTATATTGTGTAAAATTTACTCTCGTGAGTGATAATCCATGATGGAATATAGTTACCTCATCAAAAACAGACCTGGAGTTGTGTTTTGTTTCATTCACATGTTTGAGTAACTCTTTATTATTAATCTGTTTACATCTCCAAAGCTCAAAATGTTCTGTTCCAGTTTTAGTTTTCAAGTTAACAGCTTTTTTTTTTTTTTTTTTTAGATTTTCTTCAGTAGAGATGGATAATTCTAAGGCAAATGATTCAAGATTTTTTTTTAATTACATGTAGATCATTATTTGTGTTAATCCAATATTGTAAATGTTAAAAACAGTGTTTATTTTACTCATAACCTTCTTCATTATGTTTCAGATCCGCTCAGATTTTGAAAAACACAAGGACGTCACTTACTCTCTGAAGGGAAAGGGAGCAGACGAGGAGCCATTCAATGTTTTCGTAGTGGATTCCAAAACCGGGTTCATCAGAGTAACAAGAATCCTGGACAGAGAGTTTATCAACCTCTACAATGTAAGGATTATAAAAAGTATAGGGACAGATGGGCCTTTATTTAGGCTGCGTCCCATTTCTCTGTCTTACCCCTTCCCCTACCCCTACATCTTTGTCTTGCCCCTCGATACTGAGCTGAGAGGGCTCGGGGTACGAATGTTCCCCTAAGAAATGGGACACCACTCGATTACCATTTGCGTCATCATCCCTCGCCTCTACGTGGCTGCTACGTCTACAGAGGCGACAACAATTGACGCAAACAAACGTAAACAAATGTCAAGGATTATCGGGTGCCTCAGCTCGACAAAAAAACTAGCTTGTTTATAAATGAAAATTCAATGAAAACAACAATAGTCGGCTAAACAGACATCACTACAATTAAAACTGCAAAACAGTTCACTAAAAGTAACGCAGAACATAAGCGTCATAATTGTAAACCTGCTAAACTGTTAATCGATAATTACAACTGCTGAAAATACATTTATGAGACTCCTTGGCTGGTCGATGTGACGCTGCCATCCTGATCCCAAAACCTGCCTGAGCTTGTAGGAGTACCCCTTCGTTCCAAGTCTGGTCGAGAGCTTACTTCGTTTCAAGGGGTATGCAGCCCTCGGTCGTGGCTCTAGCCCTTGATCCAAATTAGAATCGTCCTTGCCCTCACACGAACGCGCAAAACCAAAGGGTAAGGGTAAGACGAAGGGGTAAGACAGATAAATGGGACGCAGCCTTAGACTTACACTAAGACAAACGTTATTGATCCAAAAGGGAAATTATGTAGACCCAGTAGCTCACACATCACAATATAATATAATACAGTCATACCTCACCTTACGAAATTAATTCGTTCCAGAAGTGGTTTCGTAACGTGATTTTTTCGTAAGTAGAGTCGCAATGGGGGATTCGGGCTGCTGCGAAGCCGAGCGCGCATCCGAGCTCGCATTATTTGAATTTTCGAGATTTCATGTTTAGTAACTTGAATTTTCTTTCGTATTCAGAGATGAAAAATTTACATAAATGCGTTTCATAACTTGGATTATTCGTTAGTTGGGTCTTTCGTAAGGTGAGGTACAGGGATGAAAGAGTTCCGTCTTTTAGCGGATCTCCGCTTTTTTTTCCAGCTGCGGGGTAATTTTTTTTTTTTTTTTTTACATCTGTGCAAATTCGTTGAGAAAGATTTTGGGTGTATATATACTGTATGTATAGTTGTGTTTAGGGTCGCCAACTGTCCCTTGAAAAACAGAATCGTCCCGTATTCAGAACAAAAGTACATGTCTCGTATTAAACTTCGTATTAAACACGGGCGCGAGCCCGTGTCTGGAGCCGCGGACCGAGCGAGTGAGCGCAGCTCGTTTGATCCACAGAATGCGCTGCGGTTGCGTGTACACAGGTTAAACTTTATAAAACATCCTATACCTCATCCTACCTGCCCGTGCCTCACTTAACACCTCGCTCCTCGCTTTTTCACCTGCGCCTTTCAGCGCGCATAAGCTCCTCCTCAGTGCGCTCTGATTAAACAAAGTGCAAAGCAAAAACAAATCCAATATATACTACATACTACTAGTAGGCCTACCTGTTAATAAAATGTGTTTTTTTGTACTTTTATGTACAGTTTTATTTTATTGCTAACATATAGCATATAGAAATCCAAATTTCAGAAATTTTTAATTTTCCGGGGGGGGGGGACTTTCCGCTTTTTTCATGATTGGCCACTTTCATCCCTGGAGGTATGACTGTAACAAAGAGTAAGAAATATGAATGTGATTATAAATTCTAAATAAATTGCAAAAAAGATAGCAAAAGACAGGTGTCAATAAGGCATAATTATATAAATAGATATGTACAAGTCAAAATAAACTAGAAAATAAGTAATAAATAATTATCTCATAAAATTTGGAGCTTATAAAGGCCCTTCGGATGTAATAAGACTATTTACAGGCTGATTTTGGTTTGTAATGTCTCATAATGTTTGAACTTTTATTATACAAAGATAAATAACAGTTACGCAACACAATTGGATCTTTTGTGTAATAAATTCACTGTGTTTTAAGGAAACACTGGTACTTAAGTTAAAGTATGCTTTAAGCTGGATCAGCACATCCCTTAAAAAGAGTCTATGTAACTTCTCACTGATGTTCATCGTATTCATTATATGTTTGTGGTTTGGGTTTCCAGCTCTCTGGGATTGCTACTTTTGTGAATGGGACCAAGGCGGAAAACAAAATTGACATCCAGGTCAAAGTAGGGGACGAGAACGACAACGCTCCCATTTTCACAACTGACATTGAACCTGGAAAGGTGTATGAGTGCAGTGAGGCAGGTGAGGGTCTCTACTGCTACTGTTTACCATTTTATTGTTCATTATTTAGGACGTTTTAAGACTTTGCTCATGTAGTTTAAATCAGTGTGCATGGTGGAATTGTAAAAATAATAATAATAATACAAATTAGTTACTAAACAAGACCCTATATAAAAATTATAATTTGAACAAGTAAAAAAGAATGGAAATAGGACAGCATTAGACCTTTCCTGAATAGTTTAGGTGTGTCAAAGCAAAACTGAATTTCACATATAATTAAATTAAATCATACAAGAACTTCAAACATCAAACATATAAGACCTTATCTGGCGACAGAATCAGCAAAGGCATATGTTTATTATTTATTTTTATTTATTCTTTATTTAACAGGGACAGTGCATATTAATGAACATCTTCAGCATTGCAGTGTAAATATGCCAGATTATAGCAAGAATGCTCATTTCCATCTGTAGTCCCTAGGTAGGTGACACCACAGCAAAAACAAAAACAGTGCCAACTGACAATAACACCAACATGTATGTATGCCATGATATTCAGCCACATATCTTACTGCTGTACCACATGGTCTTATACATCAGAGGCCATCCTGAAGCCCCTAAAGACCCGCTTCAAAAAAAACTTTGAAAACACTTGACAAAAAGCCTCTACAGTATCACTATTGTAATATCTTAAAGGAAAAGTAACGTTTTTTACAATTTGAGCCTTATTTCGGTAATAAAACAAGTTGTTTTACCCATAGCACTTTGGTGTCATATGGATATGTTTTAGATTAGCGTTAGCCTAGCGCGACTTCTAGCCATAGCTCGGGGCATATAATATATTCCCCGAGCACGTAATATGCCCCGTGCGGGCTCCAAATAACACAAACTTTAGCACTTTTCAAATCATAGAAGCTCGATGTCTTAGTCTACGATTTCATTTGAGTCAAAAGTGGCCTGTAATCCGAGATTTAGCCATAGTTTACAGCTTTGCGTTTCATGTTTGGGTCCCGGGAGCTGAGAGCACACTCCGCACATGCGCACTGGCGTCCTCATCTACTCGAAACTATGGCTAAATCTCCGATTACAGGCCACTTTTGACCAAAGAAATCGTAGGCTAAGACATCGAGCTTCTATGATTTGAAAAGTGCTAAAGTTTGTGTTATTTGGAGACCGCAAACATGTGCCCCGAGAACTCACATTATGGAGATCGCAAATCTAAAACATCTCCGGAAGTGCTCCATATGACCAAAGTGCTATGGTTGAGTAAAACAACTTGTTTTATTACCGAAATAAGGTTCAGATTGTAAAAAACGTTACTTTTCCTTTAAGTATATTTTGGATCTTGAAAGTTATCAGGTATTTATGGATGCTTGCCTTGTTTTTAAAGGTTTAAATGGACTCGCTCCTCCACCATTAATGGATTTTATAAGTAAAAAAACTACTAACCGAGTTAATACGAGAGGATTGACCAGAGGAGACTGTATCATACAGAAACGTAGGACCAAATTTGGCCAAATGGTGACATCTGTCAGAGGATCACCGTCATGGAACACATGACCTGCTCATGTCAGGAACTGTGGGTCCTTCTCAACCTTCAAGAACACTCTGAAACATTGGTTGAAAAATAATCAAACATGCTATCACAGGTAGATTTTCTTCTTTTCGGGGCCTCTTAAACTCAGAGAATGGTCTATTGTACCTTACTCTTACTACAATTTATTAATTCCGTGAATTACCTGCATGCCAAGTGCTGATTGCTGCTATTGTTTGTTGTGTTCTGTTTTTATTAAAGATTTGTTTGTCAAACGCATTTTGTATCTGTGATACATCTGCGGAGAAGCCTTCCCCCAATTTCGTTATGTTTTACCTGACATAATGACAATAAAGACTCTTCTATTCTATTCTATTCTATTGTAGTGAACTTGCTGTCGTGCCTATGTGCATTTCTGTCTCTTCTGTGTTCCTCTAAATGTTCTTCTGTTCTGACCTGCCTTAGAACAACGGATGTAAAGTAGATATTAGGCTAATTCCAGCATATTTACATTGCTGCTGTTTGTTGTCATGTTGATTAATGTGCTTTGTCTTAATTCAAATAAATAAATAAATAAATAAATAGGTAGGTAGTAGCAAAGCAACACTAGGACTGTGATTTTATGGCTTGTTAGTGTAGCCTGCAAGAAGCACCAGCAGATGGCGCTGTCTGGCAGGTGACTATCTCGTACTGCTACTGTTTACCTTTGTGCCTTATTAAGGACGTTTTAAGACTTTATTCCTGTAGTTTAAATTAATGTGAATAGCAGAACTGCAATAATAATAAAAATTCTACCCTATATCAAAACTATCCTTTTGATATAGTAAAAAAGTAGGACAGCATTATAGGAAATAGGACAGCATTAGACCTTTCCTGAATAGTTTAGGATGGTCTGGGTCTATATCAAAACTAGTATAACCACATGGTAGTATTTTATGGAAGTAATTTTAGTATCAAAGCAACACTAGTAGGCCTACTGTACTGTGATTTTAAGGCCTAGTGTTTGTGTCGACTGTGAGAAGCACCAGCAGATGGCGCTGTCCGGCAGGTGACCGTCTTGTACTGATCCTGTTTATCTTTATATTGTGCCTTATTAAGGACGTTTTAAGACCTTATTCACGTTTAAATTAATGTTCATAGTAGAACTGTAAAAAAAAAAAAAAAATTCTACCCTGTATCAAAACTATCCTTTTGATATAGTAAAAAAGTATATCAAAACTACTAGAACCACATGGAAATATTAAAGAAACAATAGGAAATTTTAGTGTCAAAGCAACACTAGTACTGTGATTTTAAGGCCTAGTGTTTGTAGACTGTAAGAAACACCAGCAGATGGTGCAAGAGTGTTTAAAAAGTGTAGCCCCAGACATTAAAGGATAGGTCAAATGCAGTGGACATATTTCCCTACGGGGATAGTAATAATAATAATAATAATAATACAGTGGTACCTCACCTTACGAATGACCCAACAAACGAAAATTTCAAGTTACGAAACGCCTTCACGGTAAATTTTTGTCTCTAGATACGAATGAAATTTCAAGTTACGAAACGCAAAATCTCAAAAATTAAAATAATGCGTGCTCAGCCACACACATTATACGCTTTTCTCAGACTGGATTTAAACTTTTCTCACATTTGTCTCTGCTTAAACACTCAAACTTTCATAGATTTTCAACAAAACGTATCAATATTGAAGTTTGGGGGGAAGCGGGAGGGGGGAGAAGACTGCGCGGTCACGTGTGGGCAGCATGACCCGGCGCAGAGCTGACAGCAGGACTAGACCAAGATCTAAACCTGGACTGGACCAGGACTAAACCAGGACTAAACCAGCACTAGACCAGGACTAGACCAGATGGATGAAAGCGCCGCGTGCGGGTCTATTTCCTGGTTTCTCACGAGTCACAGCTGAGGAGGGGACCACAGGCAGTGTGAGCGCATGTGAGCAAGAGCCATGCAAGAGCCGCGGCTCCTCTAGACCTCCTCTAGACCTGGTCAGGTCTAGAGGAGGTCTAGAGGAGCCGCGGTGGTCTGGAGTAAACCAGGACTAAACCTGGACTAAACCAGGAGGAGCCGCGCTCACATGCGCTCACACTGCCTGCGGTCCCCTCCTCAGCTGTGACTCGTGAGAAACCAGGAAATAGACCCGCACGCGGCGCTTTAATCCATCTGGTCTAGTCCTGGTTTAGTCCTGGTTTAGTCCTGGTTTAGTCCTGGTCCAGTCCAGGTTTAGATCTTGGTCTAGTCCTGCTGTCAGCCCCGCGCCGGGTCATGCTGCGCACACGTGTCCGCGCAGTTTTCTCCCCCCTCCCGCTTCCCCCCACACTTCAATATTGATACGTTTTGTTGAAAATCTATGAAAGTTTGAGTGTTTAAACGAGAGACAAACGTGAGAAAAGTTTAAATCCAGTCTGAGAAACCAATCAGGACAGAACACATTGTTACACTATAAAAAAAGTTACACTATAAAAAAAAAAAAAACTTGGATCGGGGCCTTGGAACGAATCAGGCTTTTTCCATTGAAATAGCTACTCAACTTACGAATTTTTCACGTTACGAAACCACTTCTGGAACAAATTAATTTCGTAAGGTGAGGTACCACTGTAATAATAATAATACTTTGTGAGGAGGTAAAAGCAGTCTGGACCCCAGGAAGAATAGTCTTTATCAAAACTGAATAAATAAATACATTCTAACATGGCTTAAAGCTCACAAGAGTGAATTTTGCATAATATAGGACCTTTAACATTTTTTAGCAGTACAGTTAATAAAATTGGAGCCCTGAACTGATTTGGTGAAGGGGCCTAGATTTTTTTGGCATCTAGATTGCTAGACAAGCAGTTCTGGATTACCATTAAGGCTACATTCAGACTGCAGGGCTTGAAGCTTAATTCGGATTTTTTTGTGAAATCTGTTTTTTGTGCGAGGTCGTTCACATTTCCAATTAAATGCGACTTGTATGTGATCTCCAGTGTGAACTTTAAATACCCCAAAAGTGTCCCGCATGCACCATGGAGGACACGACGAGGTCACATGCAGCGAGCGTGTTCAGTGTTTATGGAAGTAGCCTAAACATGGACGTTATCATTGAGCGTCTGGCGATTTTAAAGTTGCTGTCGTACCAGAGCCAGAACATGAACAACTTATTTCTTTAAAGGATGAGATTGAGAAGGAGAAGGTTTTTGGCTTTGGCGTTTTGTGGGGCAGTGGCAGCAATGTCCGTATAAAGAAACGTGTTGGTGCTGAGAGTGGTGGGATTGCGATGTGCTTCACTGCTTCACTGACATGGACTTCATACACAATTTTCGTATGACGAGAAGAACGTTTGTGTACATTTGGGAGCGCCTACTTGTACCACTCTCACTTGTTGATGACGTGTAGGTCAGATGAATGCGACCTGGCTGTTCAGACTGAAGTCGCATGTCAAAAGATCGGATATGTATCGGTTTTAGGACCACATATCCAAGTGGCCTGGGTCGCATTTAAAAAAATTGGATCTGTGTCGTTCAGACTGTCATTAAAAGATCAGATACAGGTCGCAAAAGGGCAAAAAAATCGGATTTGGGTCACTTCAGGCTGCAGTCTGAACGTAGCGAGTGAACGTAAGAGTTGGTGAAAAGGGCTAATATGTAAAAGCTAAAGACAATTTTTGTAACTTTGAAAGGAGAACAACTCTTAACTACATGTGCCTTTATTGTCTTGTTTGCAGGCACTATGGTGATGAATGTGAGCGCCACAGATCTGGACGAACCAGGAAACCCAAATTCTCAGATGGTCTACAGCATCCTGGAGCAGAAGCCAGCACAGGATATGTTCTACATGAAGTCAAATGGGACAATCTATGTGAAGAGCAATAAACTTGATAGAGAGGTAAAATATTACATGCATCCTCTGCTCTATCTGACCCCTTCCTCTGCTCCATCTGACCCCCTCCCTCTGCTCCATCTGACCTCCTCCTCTGCATCCTCTGTTCTATTTGATGCTCTCATCTGCATCCTCTGCTCCATCTGACCCCCGCCTCTGCTCCATCTGACCCTCTCCTCTGCTCCATCTGACCCCCGCCTCTGCTCCATCTGACCCCTCCTCTGCATCCTCTGCTCCATCTGACCCCATCCTCTGCTCCATCTGACCCCTCCTCTGCATCCTCTGCTCCATCTGACCCTCTCCTCTGCCCCATCCGACCCTATCCTGTGTCCTCTGCCCCATCTGACCCCCTCCTCTGCATCCTCTGCCCCATCTGACCCCCGCTTCTGCATCCTCTGCTCCATCTGCCCCCCACCTCTGCTCCATCTGACCATCTCCTCTGCTCCATCTGACCCCTCCTCTGCTCCATCTGACCCTCTCCTCTGCTCCATCTGACCCCTCCTCTGCTCCATCTGACCCTCTCCTCTGCTCCATCTGACCCTCTCCTCTGCTCCATCTGACCCTCTCCTCTGCTCCATCTGACCCTCTCCTCTGCTCCATCTGACCCCTGCCTCTGCTCCATCTGACCCTCTCCTCTGCTCCATCTGACCCCTGCCTCTGCTCCATCTGACCCTCTCCTCTGCTCCATCTGACCCCTGCACCTCTGCTCCATCTGACCCTCTCCTCTGCTCCATCTGACCCTCTCCTCTGCTCCATCTGACCCCTGCCTCTGCTCCATCTGACCATCTCCTCTGCTCCATCTGACCCCTCCTCTGCTCCATCTGACCCTCTCCTCTGCTCCATCTGACCCCTGCCTCTGCTCCATCTGACCCCTCCTCTGCTCCATCTGACCCCCTCCTCTGCTCCATCTGACCTCCTCCTGTGCATCCTCTGCTCCATCTGACCTTCTCCTCTACGTCCTCTGCCCCATCTGACCCCCTCCTCTGCTTCCTCAGCTCCATCTGACCCCCTCCTCTGCTCCATCTGACCTTCTCCTCTACGTCCTCAGCTCCATCTGACCCCCTCCTCTGCTCCATCTGACCTTCTCCTCTACGTCCTCTGCCCCATCTGACCCCCTCCTCTGCATCCTCAGCTCCATCTGACCTTCTCCTCTACGTCCTCTGCCCCATCTGACCCCCTCCTCTGCTTCCTCTGACCCTCTGCTCAATCTAACATATGAATTCTTAGTGAAATCATTTCATATACGCAAATGTTTCTTTTAGACCACGGATCGTTACGTCCTGATAGTGAAAGCTACAGATCTAAATGGCGACCCAAGAGGCCATACAGGAACTGGCACGGTTACAATTTATATTGAAGACGTCAATGACAATCTACCCACTCTGTTCTTACCTGGGGTATTTTCTTATTCATTCTATTGTTCTAATGCCTTTAATATGATTAAATATATTTCTTTTGCCTCGACAGTTTGCAGTCAGTATTAAGGAGAACACATATGAAGTGGAGGTGGTGAGAATCAAAACAGAAGATTTGGATTTGGTGAACACTCCAAACTGGGAGAGAGAGTTTATAATAGCCAAAGGAAATGAGGCTGGATACTTTAGCATCAAGACTGACCCAAAGACCCAAGAATTAATTCTGATTCTCGAAAAGGTACGGCTAATGCAGCAGCCATATTGGGTCTTATAAAATGGTGTTGTATAGATTGTGTTTAGATTACAAACATATGACCTAAATAAAAAATAAAAAACATTTTATACATTTCACAAGTTAAAGAAGTGGCACCACAGTTTGGTCGCTGTAAATTTTCATTATGCGTGCTACTTTTGAATTGGTTAAAAATAAAATAATCATCATCTTAGAATTATAAGGTTCTGTTTGCTATAGAAAAAGAAAAGTTGCTATATTTTAATATTTACATATTTTGTGATATATCTTGCCAGAGTCTTTTTTTTTGTAATTACTGAAATGCCATTATATATGATTCATATTGCAATTGCATTTCATACATTTTAATTAGAAGAATTTGCAAGATTTTTTGTTGTTTTTGTTGTGTAATTTCATTTTAATTATCCTGCAGGCTGTTGACTACGAAGACACAAAATACCTTGACCTTGATATAATTATAAAAAACAAAGCTCCCATTTTCGCAACACCACAAACCCTAGAGCCAATTTATAACCGGTACTCATTGAGAGTAAATGTGCAGAACGAACCAGAGGGACCACGCTTCGAACCCAAAGTCAAAGTCATCACTATTTCAGAGGGAGACACCACCATTAAAGTAAAGGACACCATCGGTCACTTCCCGGCCATAGACCAGGACACAGGCAAACCAGCCAAAAATGTCATGTACGTACTAGTAATTTAGGCCTGTCACAGTAAGAAATTTTGAAGCCTGATATACTTGTATTAATACATAGGCTATGTTCAGATTGCAGGGCTTAAAGCTCAATTTGGATTTTTTTGTGAAACACGATTTTTTTTGCAAGGTCGTTCACATTTCCAGTTAAATGCGACTTGTCTGTGATCTCCAGTGTGAACTTTAAACTCCCCAGAAGTGTCCCCCATGCGCCTTGGAGGACACGACAAGGTCAAATGCAGCGAGCGTGCTCAGTGTTTACGCAGGGCTCTCAACTCTCACGCATTGAGAGTGTTACACACGCAATTCGACGTGTTCACACGCTCACACGCCACACATGGCATTTCTCACGCTAATTTTTTGTTGTTGTTTTTTTTAGCGAAAAAAACTCCCCCTGCTCCGGGCGCGCGGTCCAAGCGGAGGCCGGAGCAGACGCGCCGTCCCCCGGGCACGTCCTGAGCCTCAGTCCCGGGGCCACGTCTCCTCTGAGACGCACCGACTCCGGTCCCGGTGTCTCCGTCTGTGCGTAACGTGTCCCACCCGACGGCTTACGCGCGGAATACGCGAGGCCCAGAGCCGAACTGCCCATGGTGAGACGCGGTGAGACGCGGTTCGCCGCGGGCCCGGTGCATTAACCAGACTCTTACATGAATCCGTTAAAAATGTCCCGCTCCCTCCCCCCCGCCCCTCTCAGCGAGTGTCTAAGCGCGCATTGCACTCAGTGATAAGGACAGCGACTGAATATGAATACGAGGAAAGACAAAACGGTGATGATAAACTGAGAACCATCAGGTAATAACTTCATTTATATAACTGCCATTAGTTGCTTTAGTTTGCTCTTTAGACAAACTTTCCCCCCCGGTCCTCTGGAAAAATTGTTCACTCGCACCCCCCCCCCGTCCTCGGAAATTACAGTCTCACGCACGACCCCGCTCAAAAGTTGAGAGCCCTGGTTTACGGAAGTAGCCTAAACATAGACACTAGCATTGAGCGCCTGGAGATATTAAAATTGTTGTCGTACCAGAGTCAGAACATGTACAACTGTTTTAGGGAGGAGATTGAGAAGGCGAAGGGCAAGGTTTTTTGCCTTGGTGTTTTGTGGGTTCCTCTTCAGTAACGCAGCTATTCAGCAAGTCTTATCAGCTCAACGTTGGCCTTGTCTTCTAAAGTACGATCCAGTTCTGTTCAGTTTCTGCCTACTTCAGCGCAGAATAGTGACGTTTGTTGCTTGTTGATGACGTGTAGGTCAGATGAATGTGACCTGGTCGTTCAGACTGAAGTCGCATGTCAAAAGATCGGATATGTATCAGTTTTAGGACCACATATCCAAGTGGCCTGGGTCGCGTTTGAAAAAATCGGATCTGTGTCTTTCAGACTGTCATTAAAAGTTCACATACAGGTCGCACAGGGGCAAAAAAATCATTTGGGTCACTTCAGGCTGCAGTCTGAACGTAGCCATAGATATACTGCGATAAATGGTGATATTGAAACTACTTTATGCCTCTTGACACAATAACCGTGAAGGGATAATCCCAGTAAACCATTTTACTTACTTAAAGCCAGATAGTATTGTTAAAAAGGCATGAGCTGAGAAATTGTACACACGATAAATATTGACCACCAAAATATATTGTTACAGTTTTCACCTATTGAACGATAACTTGATATAGTAATTAACATGGCAGGCCTAACGTCATTACGATATAACATAATAGGAGGTAACAGGACATTTGCTTATGTAATAACTTTATACATGTGATCTTTAGGTACGTCAAAGGCACAGACATTGGGAACTGGCTCATCATTAACTCAGAGACCGCCGAGATCAAACTCAACAAACGTCCTGATAGAGAGTCCCCCCTGCTGGTCAATGGAACATACTACACTGAAGTCCTTTGCATTTCTGATGGTACTTACTATTTATTTGCTGATTAGTTCTTATCTGTTGAATAAATCTGTTTTTGTTTTTTTTTAATAATTACTGAAAGTCACATTCAATTGGCTTTTGTATTATGTAACAGCTCAGAGTAGATATGCCACTTCTCATACAGCTCTGGAAAAAAATAAGACCACTGCAAAATTCAGTTTTTCTGATTTTACTACTTATAGGTATGTGTTTGGGCAAAAGGAACATTTTTGTTTGAGTCTATAAACTACTGACAGCATTTCCCCCAAATTACAAATTAAAATATTATCATTTAGAGCAGGGGTCGGCAACCTTTACCACTCAAAGAGCCATTTGGACCCGTTTCACACAGTATAGAAAACACTGGGAGCCACAAATTTAAAATGAAATAACACTGCATATAACGGCTTTTTTTTTTGCCTTTGTGTCATAGAATTACATTTTGAAAATGAACAAACTAAAATAAAATACATTTTAATTAAATACAGTGGTCCCTCGCTATATCGTGGTTCACTTTTCAAGGCCTCGCTGTTTTGTGGATTTTTTTATTCCAATTTTTTTTTTGTAGTGTATCAACGCGCATTTCTGCGTCCTGATTGGCTAAGGGACTGTAGACCTTTGCCGATTCGTCAGTCATTCTGCTCCGTGTCTCCTGTACAGGATGCGTTCACTTTGCCAGATTTATATAAATGTTCGACCGCAGTGTGACTCTGAAGTGCTGTATGTTTGCAAGTTTTCTCCCCGACAAAACCCGCCACAGCGAAGCGGTGCCAGGACGAAGAGGCTCGTCATAAGAACTGTGAAATACACATGAAATACACTTTGGTTTCATTCTATAATACTGTGCTTTTTTGTTGAAAATCTACGAAAGTTTGAGTGTTTAAACAAGAGAGAAATGTGAGAAAACGTTAATTCCAGTGTGAGAAAAGTGTAGAATGTGTGTGGTGAGGCGTTTACAGCCTGAAAACATGGAGAATAATTGTAAAATAAAAAGCTGATGACTTTGCGGATTTCGCTTATCTTGGGTTATTTTTGGAAGGTAACCCCCGTGATAAACGAGGGACCGCTGTACTGAGCCGCATCAGAGGGATCAAAGAGCCGCATGTGGCTCCGGAGCCGCGGGTTGCCGACCCCTGGTTTAGAGCATTTATTTGCAGAAAATGACAAATGGTCACAATAACAAAAGATACATGTTTTCAGACCTCAAACAATGCAAAGAAACAAGATCAAATTCATTTTAAAACAACGTAATACTAATGTTTAAACTTACACCTGGTGCAAGAACTGAAGTAGCTCAGCTTTGTGTTTGTGTTGGAATTCAACAGACGCTGGAATGGAATGGCTGTAATACATGTAGAGATGCTGATTTCAGAAAAAAATGCAGTGGTCTCATTTTTTTTCCAGAGCTGTATGTTTAAAATGAACTAGCTCTGCTTTTCATGTTTTTAAGACTGCCAAAAGTGCAATCAAAATGGGTTTTAATTTCCTCCATTGTTGACATAAATAACCAGTTTTCTTCTTCCAAACAGATACGACAGGTAAAACAGCCACTGGAACCATAGCCATCCAGGTGGAGGACTTCAACGACCACTGTCCCACTCTGACCAGCACCGTGCAGACCCTTTGCCTGCCCGTCGATAACGTCCTGATCAATGCTCACGACGGGGACGCCTTTCCCAACGGACCGCCATTCCACTTCACCATCGTCCCAGAGCACACACAGGGAAAGTGGCAGGTGCAGCATCTGAATGGTGAGGAACACATCTGTTTGTAAAAAAATAAATAAAAAGAAATCATCATCGTTTTTAATTTTGAGCAAGGAAGCATTTGTTATACAGCTCTGGAAAAGAATAAGAGACCACTGCAAAATTATCAGTTTTTCTGATTTTACTACTTATAGGTATGTGTTTTTGTATTTCCCCCAAATTCCAAATAAAAATATGATCATTTAGAGCATTTATTTGCATAAAATGACAAATGGTCAAAATAACAAAGAATACATGTTTTCAGACCTCAAACAATACAAAGAAACAAGATCAAATTCATTTTAAAACAACATAATACTAATGTTTACACTTAAGAAGAGTTCAGAAATCATTATTTGGTGCAATAACCCTTATTTTTAATCACAGCTTTCATGCGTCTTGGCATGCTCTCAACAAGTCTTTCACGTTGTTCTTGGGTGACTTTATTCCACTCCTGGTGCAAGAACTGAAGTAGCTCAGCTTTGTGTTTGTGTTGGAATTCAACAGACGCTGGAATGGAATGGCTGTAATACATGTAGAGATGCTGATTTCAGAAAAAAAAATCCAGTGGTCTCTTATTTTTTTCCAGAGCTGTATATTAATTTCCAGTATACCTAAAAAATAAAAATGTTTTTAGATACATACACTCAGGGCAGTAGACAAGGTAGGACAAAGGGGTCTGTTGTTCTGGGCTCCAGGGTTTTAGGAGCCCAAAAGGGGGCCCATGTGAGGCTTTTTACTCTGGGCCCCCAAATTTCTGTCGACATGCCTGCATTCACTCATACATTACATGAAACTATTAAGTTATTCTTATTTAAAAGTGCACTGTGTAACTTTTCTGGTGGAGGGTCCATGGAAATATTGCCTGGAATGTTGTATGGTATTACTTGATAGATCTGTGGAGAGGAGAGCCCACTCAGTCATTTTTTTCGACACACTTTTTAGGTCAATAAAAACCCATGTTATTGAGTAAATGCAAGATGGATGCGTTTAATGGCATACCAGGACATTCCAGACACAGGGATGAAAGAGTTCCGCTTTTTAGTGGATCTCCGCTTTTTTTTTAGCCGCGTGGTAATTATTTTATTTTTTTTTCCCCAAATACGTTGAAATTTTGGGTGTGTATTATATATGTATAATTGTGTTTAGGGTTACCAACCGTCCGTTGAAAAATGTAATCGTCCCGTATTCAGAAACAAAAGTACATGTCTCGTATTAAACTTGTACATGTGTGCGGGGCCGCGCGAGCTTGTGTGCTCTTCTGGTGCTGCGGACACCGCACGGCCCGAGCTGCGCCGCGATGCGCTCTCTCGGCTCGTTGTCAGACTTTGATGTCGCAAAATCGGGGTCAGTGCCGTGTTTTGATATCAACTTTGAAATAAAAACCACTACAATTGTTTAAAAATGTGTTTTATTGCTATTTATTAAAGTCCCCCCCCCCCGGAATTTTTTTTTTTTTTTTCCGGGGAGGGGGGTGGGGTGGGGGGGACTTTCCGCTTTTTTCATGATTGGCCACTTTCATCCCTGCAGACAAAACAATAAGATCTCCATGGAGACAAGAAGGCGGCCGACCTTCCACCAGAAAAGTTACACAGTGCGTTGCAGTTTGAATGGATGCAACTGGCAAATCGCAAAGGCCGCAACTTTTGAAGTACAATTTCAGTAACTCGCTGCACACATTGAAAGACCTGAGCTTTCTCCGGAAGTAGAGTCTGTTCATGCTCTTCTTGTACACGTTATTACTGCTGTCCCTCCAGTCCAGGTTGTTGTTCACATGAGCGCCAATTAAGGCACTTGTAGCAGTCCGCAATCTCCCTGGGTGGGGACAGACTCAACAGCTGTCCTCTTCTTCCTGAATTCAATCACAAGTTCCTTCATGAGCAGATTGTTCATAAGCTGGATTCACACCTTTGCTGATTATTATCCTGTGTTTCTCCGCTTGACAGACACAGCCCGGATATTGAGGAGCGATGAGACCCTTTGGCCTGGTGTGTATAAGGTGCAGTTTATCGTGACTGACCAGCAGGGGAAGTCCTGTCCCGAGCCACAGAGAGTCCAGGTCCAAGCGTGCACGTGTGAGGACGGCGTCAAGTGTGGTAAACGAGAAGGGAGCGGTCAGCCAGAGAGGGAAGTGGAGTTTGGGCCGGCTGGAATCGGGCTGCTGTTCCTGGGACTGCTATTGCTTCTGTGTGAGTACAGTTTAATATACATTTTTAACATTGTTATTATTTCATGACATTTTCTGTTTAGATTTTTTACCTTAAGATAGGAAAACAATTCTGCCAGTGTTGTAAGTGATGTTTTACTATCCCATCAGAAGTCTTTATTACATTTTTTTTTGCATTATTAAAAATAATACATTTTTTTGCTTTTGTAGATTCTCAAAGTCAAACAATTTTATGCATTATTAATTCACTCCACAGTCCCCAGGCCCACCCCAGCTTAGCTTCTGAGATCTGAAGAGATCAAGGAGGTTTTGGCCATCTAAAAAAAAAAGAATATCATGAAGAAGCTTGAAAGCTTCACTCTGTGTGTCTATATAGTCTGAAATGAGTGACAAAAAATTAGATAAGAACATCCACAGAATTAAAGACAAGTGCTGATGGTTGACATCAATGCTAAGATTATTAATTGTATACTAATGTATAAAACGAAATCAAACAATTAGAATTTCAAAAAGGTGGTGGTTTCTCTATCAAATAAATATTACAAATACATTTTTTTTTTTGCAGTGATCCCTCTTTTGGCCCTTTTCTGCAACTGTGGAGGAATTTTTGGAACGCCAGGAGCTTTTACAGAGATGCCATTTGATACCAAATCTCATCTCATCAACTACCACACGGAGGGCCAAGGAGATAACGCGGTAAGAGTAGAATCAATGTATTATATCATATCATCATATTTATTTAATAAATCAAATAAATATACTTAAACAATGCACAAGATAAACAAGTGTCTGTCCATTGTCTCAGGAGGTTCCAGTGATGAACATGCAAACAGAAATGGATGGAAATACATTCAATGGTCATAAGGGCCGGACCCAGAGATCTAATGAATTCTACCAGAGCCAAGAAGCCAGTTGGATGGACAGCACCTGGAAGGAGAGGAGTCAGATAGAGGGCACCTGGAGGGGCATGAGCCGGATGGGAGGCAGTGCATTTCAGTCTCAGTACATGAGCAGAGAGATGGAGTATGGGATCTTTGACGGCATGGGATCTCTGCCTTACAACTACCTGGGACAATACTACACCCAGGTGAGTGTCCCTAACACTGTTTATGAACACATTCATGACATGAAAGTATTTTAACCTGAGTCTCTGTGTCCCACAGAAGGTGCAGAGTGCTGATGCTCCGGCTGGGAAAGAAAATCTCCTGGTGTATGACTATGAGGGCCAGGGCTCCAGTGTTGGCTCCTTGGGCTCCTGCAATGATCTGCCTCTGGACAACGACCTGCAATTTCTCGATGACCTGGACTCCAGGTTTAAGACTCTGGCTGAAATCTGTGGAGGCAAGACCAAGGCAGAAATGAGGGCCCCCGCCCCTGCCACTACCTCCATCAGCACCTCCATCAACTCTCACACAGCAGTGTCCAGTGTGCTAGCCATGGGGCCCCTACCAGAGCCTGTGCCCACACCACAGCCCACCTCCAAAACAGAGGTCATCAACAGCAGCAGTAAGGTGCAAGAGAGCTCTGAGCGCACTCAGGCCGTCACATTCAAAGAGGTCAGCCAGGAGGTGTCCAGAGGCCCAGCCCCTCAGGCTTCTCAGGGGCAGATGCTGCTCCTCCAGCAGCAGCCTCAGCTCTATTACACCACGGCTCCAGTTCTACAGCCCATGCACTACATGGTCCAGCCTCCGGTCCAGAACACGGTGCTACTCAGGGAGGCCCCTGGGCCCAACATGCAGAGTGTGATGCTGGTCAACGGCCCCCAGAGCGTCCCTGCCCAAGGCCTGGTGATGCAGGGGCAGACTGTGATGCAGGGCCAGGCTGTGGGGCAGACTCCGGTCCCTGGGATGGTGCTGGTGGAGAATGCACAGGGGCCAGGGGCCTCTCTCTCTGGCTCTCAGACCATGGTGCTGCTGGAGGGGAAGGGTCAGTCAGCCAAACAGGTGCTAAAGACCGACCAGAACCCGGTGACGCCGGGACACTCCAGCTCTCAGACCCTCCTGGTGGTGGGCTCTGGTTCAGTTCAGAGCCAGCCAGCTGGGGCCAAGAGCAGCCTTTCAGCAGGACTCTCAGGGTCCCAAAGAACCCTCCAAAAGAGCTCCAGTAGCACTCGAAACATCACAGGAAACAGTGCAAGGAGGGTGGTGATGCAGGAGACCAGAGAGGTCATTCAGACAGACCTGTGAGGATTAATGTAAAGACTCTGGATGTACACTAATCAAAAGTGTTCACTCGTGAATGTCAGCAGCTTTATATTCCCCTTTGCTAACAGCACTGATGGAAGCACGGGCCTTAACCATCAGTGGACTTTACTGCTTATTATTATTTACACTGACTTTGTACCTTTACACGGCACAGGAAAAGAATGTTTGTTTGTTTTATGTAATATATATTTTTAATTGTTCTTTCATTCATAATGTAATTGTAAATAGATTGTTTTTTTAACTAATAAAAATATGCATTGTAAGTAACTAGTTTCGTAGAAATATCTAGATGAGAACAAAATAAGGTCTTGAGTTAAACAATTGTCTTTGTGTGGTTTATTCTCCTACATGAGAAGGAGCAAATTAAAGGAGAAAGTAGGTCAGGTAGAGGAGACATAGCATGGGGCGGTCCCACACTGGGTTAACCCTTGTGACCTGCCATAGAACGCCTATATTATTTTCCTATTTTTGCATGCTGTCATTTTTAGGACTACTGAGTTACGTTAGACTTCTTTGCACATCAAATTACATCAATGTTTTACAATTACGACCATTAGGGATGGGCACAAGATTTTTCACGAAATGAGACAGGGTCTACGGGAACGAGATGAGATTTTGAAATAAGTTACAATAATCTGATTTGAGGAGATCCACCTGAGAGAGGAATGTCAGTTACAGAAAAGTGCTGACTGAAACTGGTGCCAGTTAATTATTACAGTAAATGTTTAAGGGCATGTTCAAATGTATTTTGCTACGACACTGGTAACTAGATATGCTTTATGTTACCGCACAACTGTTGCTCCTTAGACGCTCGAATGACTCACAAATCCTAAAATGGCAAGTTTATTCAGTCGCCTTAAATGATGTCTTTACCAACCCACTCCTCTAGGCGTGTCGGTCTGCTGCGGGGAGGAGAGGCAGGACTGGTTGGACAGGTGGTTCTTTGGAAAATGCCTATGTGTGTTGTTGTCTTAAATCTTCCTGAGAATGCCACGCCCTGAGCTGCACCGGTTTCTACTGCGCTCTGTTTTAGAGACCTGTGGTTAGGTATCTGTTAGACGGCATGCTGCTCAAATGACGTTGAGGGGAAGCGTCCATGTGTCGTAACGGCATTCAGGGCTTGACAGAAGTGTAGCTGCTAGTCTCTGTAAATCATGGGTCTCTTCAAAGTTCAAAAGTTCAAAGTCAGTTTTATTGTCAAAAACCATATGTACATGTTGCACACACCAGATTTGAAATTGCAGCGCCCCCTAGGCCCACAATGAACATAAAACATCTGATAAACAAGATCATAAACACCATGACTAAAACATCACATACACCCCTCGCAGAAGTACAAGACAAACACAATGACTAAAACGTTACATATACCTGTAGCAAAGTGGAGTAAACTTGTACATAATACAAATAGGTAAAACACAATGTGTGGCGTAATAATGCTCAAATGGTGTCCTTTAAGCAGCAATGTCAGTGTCATTTAAGTGTCCTTTAAGCATCAGTGTCATTTAAGCAGCAGTGCCATTTAAGTGTCCTTTAAACAGCAGTGTCTGTAATTTAAGCAGCAGTGTCATTGTCATTTAAGCATCAATGCCATTTAAGTGTCCTTTAAGCAGCAGTGTCAGTGTCATTTAAGTGTCCTTTAAGCAGCAGTGTCAGTGTCATTTAAGTGTCCTTTAAGCAGCAGTGTCAGTGTCATTTAAGCGGAAGTGTCATTTAAGGCTCAATGTCATTTAAGTGTCCTTTAAGCAGCAGTGTCAGTGTCATTTAAGCGGCAGTGTCATTTAAGCCTCAATGTCATTTAAGTGTCCTTTAAGCAGCAGTGTCAGTGCCATTTAAGTTCCCTTTAAGCAGCAGTGTCAGTGTCTTTTAAGCAGCAATGTCATTTAAGTGTCATTTAAGCAGCAGTGTCATTGGGGGAGGGAGGGCAGGGAGAGAGTTCAGCATCCTGACAGCTTGGTGGATGAAGCTGTGTTTCAGTCTGCTGGTCTTTGCCCTGAGGCTCCTCAGTCTCCTTCCTGATGGCAGCAGAGTGAAGAGGCAGTCTCTAACAGTAGCTCTACATCTGCTTCTAAGTAGCGTTTCTGAACTATAAGTGTTTTGTGCTGAATAACTAAAATTTGATGAATAGAATGACTATTAAAATAGTAAATATATAATTTTCGTGCCTAACTTTACTTTCTGCACTAGTGAATGGATAATGGTTTATCTTTTATAGGCCTCTGACTGTTCATATCCAAGGTCATGGCTCTTATATTTACTATTTAGCTAATTAGGTGTTTTTAAGAGAATATAGACTGGTCAATGTGGATTGTACAAATTGTATCGCAAAACTCGCTTTAAAAGATGAATTCAGAGAGAAAGAAGCTAATCTGTTGTTGTAACACAAGTCTGGACAGGACAAAAATGAAAAACCAGTGGGGGAGTTTTTTTTTTTAATTATTATTATTATTATGCATTCTTTGCTTTTTAAATAGTTCCTTTCCTGTGGCTATTTTCTTATGGATTAGCCTAAAAACATACCTAGGGTTGTGTTTTGTTTCATTTACAAATGTCAAATGTCAATTACAAATTTACAAATGGTAATTCTTTGTTATTAGTCTGTCTACATCTCCAAAGCTCAAAATGCTCCTATACGACCTTGTGATGTCGTACAGTGGTAATTTTCAAAATAATTATTGTATAAATTAACCACATGATTCTAGTGAAGGTGTACAGAGTTTAAAAAATGCAATGTATTACATCACAAGGTGGAACAGGGTGTTTTCTGTTTGAGAGAAGAACTAAATATGAAGGGTTTGTGTGTTAAAAGTGTGAATGAAACAGAACTCCGGGTATGTTTGTGACGCAGAAACATTAGGCCTATAACATAGATCAGAAAATAGTGTAATATGGGTATATAAAATGTGGTTTTATATTGAGTGTTTTTGCTATATGTCCTTTGTCCCTTGGCCAGGTTTTGGACTCTCAGTCCCTCATAAGACTGAAATTACATTTGATTCAACAGTAACTTCATTGACAAAATGCCACAGAAATTCAAAAAAAAAAGATTATTTTTGGAAAAAAAAAAAGAAAAAAAATTGAATTATGTGCTTGAAAGATATATTAGTATTTTATTTATTTTTCTTAAAAAGAACACCTGTCCCTAGGGTTCACTGTCATTTCCACCACAAAATGTAACTTTTAACTTTTTTTTAAACCTTTGTCTCCTTGAACCACATCAGTTGTGATGTGACAGGAGCTCATGTTAGCATAGATTAAGCTTGGGCTTTTAGCCTTTATTGGTCTCACACACAATGACACACAGTGACACACGGGAGAAATTTGACTTCTGCATTTGACCCATCCTTTTTCAGGAGCAGTGAGCAGCCATCTTTTTCGGCGCCCGGGGGGCAGTACCGTGAAGGGTCTTGCCCAAGGACCCACACTGGTTAGCTCATTGCCCAGGGGGGGTTTGAACCTACAACCTCCAGGGGGAAAGTCCATGACTTACCAGTTGAGCTAACCAGCCGGTGTAGCAGCGTTAGCTCCACGGAAGGAAGAGAAACAAGAACAAAATCAAGGTCAAGCTTTGCAAAACCAAGAATAGGTTTATTGATCGTCATTTTCAAACACCTCATATTTCCTTTGAATGTACAAATAATGAGAAAAATACCATTTTATATTGTGTATTTTTGAGTATATTTTATGCTAACTCTAAAACAGAGATTAGCATGCTAATATGTCATGAGATTTTAAAAGAAATGCTAAACATTGTCATTTCCACAACAGTCATTTCCATCACTTTATTTACTGTTATTGTTAATTATTTATTTAATATGTATGTAATTTCATTACAACCACTATCAGTTAATGTTTCTACACATTGTGATGAAGTAGAACAAATCTAAATAATTCTAAAAAATGTTGGATTTTCTGAAAAATATCATGACCAAATTTGACTGTAGTTGGAGAATCATATATATTTGCAGTATCCGGGGGGGTAATGAAAAAACAGACTGCTTCTTTACTTGTTGATGATGATACACATTCATAGCTATAGGGAATAACAGTCATTTGTCTTAAAACCAGCTCTGTACTCTTATTACCTTTTTGATGGAACAATCCTGCCGAGACAGTGCCAAACAGCACACACCCTTTCCGCCATTGCCATGATGCTCTTCAAATTGGCATAAAATGTGTTTTGATTGCCTTGAATAGTCAACTGTTTTTATTTTGTTATTCCTGAATTTAAATGTTTGGCAGTTAAGAGAACATTGTAAAAGGATGGGTGTAACCTAATTTTTTTTTTGCGCTAAATCAATTATTTTTTTATTGTGAACAGAGGTGGGCCGTAGTCATATACATTTACTGTAACTGAGTAAAGTAATTATACTTTTCAGAGTACTTTTACTCCTATCTGAGTAATATGTTTATTGTAGTAACAGTACTCTTAAGCTTGATTAAAGGTTTGAAGACTCTTCCCACTGTGACTAAGTCTACAAGTGATTTATGGTGACAATATGAAATGATTTGAACATTTGAGTTACTTGCGCCGCTCCTTCAGTTATGAATTTGTTTTTCCTCATTTTTGTGTCTTTCCTTTAAAAATAGTACATCTTGTGCATTATTTACTAGTTTAGTCCAGGATTCGGCAACCTGCAGCTCCAGAGACCTTGGAAAATAAATAATGAGTATTTAATTACATTTTATTTTTGTTTTAGTTTTTAAATGTAATTCTAAATTTGTAGATAATGGTAATCTTGAAACATTAAAATAAAATGTTTTCAATATTTTTATCACTCAAAATGTGTCACAGCCGCAGATGTGCGACACCAGGCACATATCTGGCAGCACCTACACCAGCAGCATGATGAAGAAACAGTTTAATGCTGCGTCGGCAGATTCATTTGCTTTCACGGCTGACGAGGCTGGTTTACCGCTTTATTATGTACAGGGCTCTCAAGTCTCACGCATTGAGAGTGTGACACACGCAATTCGACGCCACACATGGCATTTCTCACGCTGATTTCTTTTTTTTTTTTTGTGCCCAGAAAATCGGTCTGTGTGGCTTAGTTTATGCAGGCTCCGCGCGTTTTCAGCGAAAAAAACTCCCCCTGCTGCGGGCGCACGGTCCGAGCGGAGGCCGGAGCAGACGCACCGTCCCCCGGGCACGTCCTGAGC
Organism: Paratrypauchen microcephalus; assembly: GCA_036785185.1. Lineage (NCBI taxonomy): Eukaryota > Metazoa > Chordata > Actinopteri > Gobiiformes > Gobiidae > Paratrypauchen > Paratrypauchen microcephalus. The sequence continues at coordinate 305,129 of JAVJIX010000281.1, read as the reverse complement.
AACGTTCCCTCTAAGCTGCGTGCCTGTGCAATTGCGCACTGCTCGCACATTCTCAGCGCACAAGAAAACCTATGCAGCGTAGAGATGAAAGAGTTCCGCTTTTTTTTCAGCCACGGGGTCATCTGAATACGGGGGAGTCGTCCCGTATTCAGAAACAAAAGTACGTGTCCCGTATTAAACTTCTACCGGTGTGCAAGGAGCACGTGCAGCTCTTTTGCAACAGCGTGCACCGGGGGTGCTTGTCGGATGTCGCGCACAGGGGTCCAAGGAGCGCTCAGGGAGTTAGTGTGTTTGCTCAGACACATAAAACATTAGGGGGAACATTGGTCCTGAGCCTCAGTCCCGGTGCCACGTCTTCTCTGAGACGCACCGACTCCGGTCCCGGTGTCTCCGTCTGTGCGTAACGTGTCCCCCCCGACGGCTTACGCGTATTGGCGTAGAGCCGAACTGCCCATGGTGAGCCGCGGTGAGACGCGGGCCCGGTGCATTAACCAGACTCTTACATGAATCCGTTAAAAATGTCCCGCTCCCCCCCGCCCCGGTCCCTCCTCCCCGCCCCTCTCAGCGTGCACTGACAAAGTGCAGTGATGATAAAACAAACTGAGAACCATCAGGTAATAACTTCATTTATATAACTCCCATTAGTTGCTTTGTAGTTTAAGTTTGCTCTTTAGACAAACAGGGCTCTCAACACGCAATTCGACGTGTTCACACGCTCACACGGCATTTCTCATGCAATTCAAGCGCCCCCCACCCCCTGTTCACTCGCACCCCCCCCTCCTCGGAAATTACAGTCTCACGCACGACCCCGAGACCCTGACCCTGAGAGCCCTGTTATGTATGCTCCAGTACACGACATAAAATCATGGCGGAACACAGAAGCAGACGGCACTTTTGGTTTGCTGAGGGTGGATAATTTAAGTTTGGATTTTTATTTCGTACGAGGAGGACTCAAATAGACACCGAGTATTTCATTTGAAAGTAAGCATCAACCAAGTGTCTTTTTTTTTCGGAATTCAAAATGTTTTTGTTACATGCAGAAATAAAATTCTGTGTTCTGTGTTTCATTGATTTTATAAATGCAGCACACAATAGTCTTTTATACATAGTATACAGGTAAATAAAAAAAAAGATATGCATTGTTATCATTCTCGGGGTGTTTTCTGTGTGACATGGTCCAAATGGCTCTTTGGGTATTTAAGGTTGCCGACCCCTGGTTTAGTCCTTCAAATTACATTAACCTTAAATTATAGACGTTATGTTCTGGCAGTTACTCTTAAAGTTTTTTTACTTGACTGGTAGTTTACCAGAGTACTTTTTTACTCTCACTTGAGTCATTTTTGGACCACTGCAATTCTACTTGAGTAATATTTTGGGGATTTTTTTGTATTATTACTGCAGGCTTGATCTTATGGATCATTGATTTTTTTTTTAACAAATAGATCCCAAAGAGTAAGAGTAAATGAGATGTTCTCTGATGTTGCACCCACTGGAGTTCCTCAGGGCTGTGTCCTGTCTCCCCTCTTGTTTGTCCCTTACACAGATCTTTGCCAAAGACACATAATAACATTTGACGGTGACTCAGATTTCATGAGTGTCTGACTGAGTCATCTTTTCTGCATATAAATATTTCAAAACCAAACTAAATGTACAGTGATTTCAGGAAAGTTCCCCCTGCCCTAACCCAGGTGTTCATAGAGTGGGAGCCTGTAGACACTGTGCAGAACTATAAGTATTTGGGCACCCAGACTGATAATAACTTTGCCTTTAAATCTCAGGTTGACTGTGTGTGCACTAAAGCAGATCACAGAATGCACTTTTAATGTTGATCAAGGCTTCATGTGCTACAGTTACTTTGTCAAGTCTGTTTTAATCTTTTATTTTCTTCCTTGGTTTAATTTCTTGAACCTCAAAAATCAACATCAGTTACATAATATTGTCAAAGAGTGTGGAAAAATCACTGTGATTCAGTGCAGTGACATGTTGGACCTGTTTAAAAGGTGATATGTGACTAAAGCCAGGAGAATACTGGCAGATCTGCACTAAGAGTTCCAGCCCCTCCCTCCGGCAGATACTTTGCTCTGCCCACATGTAAAACAAACAGATTTAAAAAACACTTTTATTCCTACAGTCATCAGTCTCCTTAGTAACTCTTAAAGGACATGTCACAGCTGCACCTCGCCTTTACCTGCACTGTTTAATTGTATATTACTGTTGTATTTGAATGTATTTCTGATTCTGCTTGCGAGATACATTCTGTACATGAACGTTTTTAAGGTGTTGACTGTACCAGAATTACCCCTCGGGCATCAAATAATTAAATATAATCTAATCTCTACCTATCTCTGATTGCAGGAGTGTAGAAAAAAATTCCGGGCCCTGAGTACAAATCATCTTGATGGGCCTGTATTAAGATGCCCCTGTCTGATTGTAAGTTAGTATGTATGTACAGCTCTGGAAAAAAATAAGAGACCACTGCAAAATTATCCGTTTTTCTGATTTTACTACTTATAGGTATGTGTTTGGGCAAAAGGAACATTTTTGTTTGAGTCTGTAAACTACTGACAACATTTCCCCCAAATTCCAAATAAAAATATTATCGTTTAGAGCATTTTCAGACCTCAAACAATGTAAAGAAACAAGATCAAATTCATTTTAAAACAACATAATACTAATGTTTACACTTAAGAAGAGTTCAGAAATTGATATTTGGTGCAATAATCAAAGCTTTCATGCGTCTTGGCATGCTCTCCACAAGTCTTTCACATTGTTCTTGGGTGACTTTATTCCACTCCTGGTGCAAGAACTGAAGTAGCTCAGCTTTGTGTTTGTGTTGGAATTCAACAGACGCTGGAATGGAATGGCTGTAATACATGTAGAGATGCTGATTTCAGAAAAAAAATGCAGTAGTCTCTTATTTTTCCCAGAGCTGTATGTGTATGCTTTTAAAAGATGATGAATGAATATTGTGCTGCCCTAAGGCGAGGGGGATTTGTCAGAGAGTTGGCACTGCTCACTTCAGTGTCATGAATTCAGTTCCTGAATCAGACCACTTTTCTCTTTAACAACATTTCATGCCATGCCATGCCAAAATCTAAGCGCCAAATCTTTAACCTTACAAACAATTCCTGAGAAATACAATAAAACGACGGGAATACAGATAATTTCCCATCAGTGCTGGGACCTGCACTTCACTGTAAGATGAGTTGAGATTAAATTCTTGTGAAAGGCGCAGTTCTCGCTCTTGATCAAAACCAGCAGGAACAATTTCTCCATTCAGAGCGTACAGAGCCTCGAGGCTGTGTCGATAAATATGTCATGTCGTTTTATGTCATAATGTTTATTTCATTGTTTATGGAGCTGTTGCTACTGGCTATAATAATATGTGGGCAACAGTAGCTTAGTTGGTAGTATATTTGCCCTCTGATCCGAAGGTTGGCACAATTTCAACATTTCAGTTCAGAAGAATACTGTTGTTGGGCAAAATGCTTAACCCATCTGGCCCCCAGGGTCTGTGTACACTGGCGTATGAATGTGTGTGTGAAAGGGTGAGTGGTTCCTTAATGTAGTGCTTTCAGTGAAAAAGCACCATATAAAAATGTGAGCATTTACCAATAACATTAGCCTATGTAAAGTTATGGTATATTCTGATTAGGAAGGTGATATACAGCTCTGGAAAAAAATGAGAGACCACTGCAAAATTATCAGTTTCTGATTTTACTACTTATAAGTATGTGTTTGGGCAAAAGGAACATTTTTGTTTGAGTCTATAAACTACTGACAACATTTCCCCCAAATTCCAAATAAAATATTATTGTTTAGAGCATTTATTTGCAGAAAATGACAAATGGTCAAAATAACAAAAAGATACATGTTTTCAGACCTCAAACAATGCAAAGAAACAAGATCAAAATCATTTTAAAATAACATAATACTAATGTTTACACTTAAGAAGAGTTCAGAAATCAATATTTGGTGCAATAACCCTTATTTTTAATCACAGCTTTCATGCGTCTTGGCATGCTCTCCACAAGTCTTTCACATTGTTCATGGGTGACTTTATTCCACTCCTGGTGCAAGAACTGAAGTAGCTCAGCTTTGTGTTTGTGTTGGAATTCAACAGACGCTGGAATGGAATGGCTGTAATACATGTAGAGATGCTGATTTCAGAAACAAATGCAGTGATCTTTTGTTTTTTCCAGAGCTGTATTGTCAGTAAAATATTGTGAAGTCTTTTTTTTTTCTTTAGAAAAAACAAAACAAAACTTGCACATTCGAATTTACTATTTTAAATTGGATTTTTACAAACCAAGAGTCAGTAACAGAATTCAAAACCACCTACTCAAAATAGAGTCATTCATGCCGCCATATTAAGAATGCAGATAGACATTATTTTGAAAAGTACATGAGGTAGTTGTAAACTTAACCTACATGTACATTTTCCACTACATTTGGCCATAACAGCAATAATGTCATTTAAGTACAGGTTTGGAGGAAGAGCATAATATTGTGTTTAGCGATGTTGTCATGTAATGTTTGTAAAGTTGTCAATACACAGTGCAGGTGATCAGGTGTGACTCATGATCTGAAAACCAAAACCTCCAAACATAAGCAGGTGTGGTGCTGTAATGAGAATTTCTGAAGAGAAGGACAGAGTGACTGAGAAAGAGGGAGAGGCCGGAAGAGGGAGGGTGATGGGTGAGAATAGCCTAGCCCAAGTTACAAAGATTTTTATTATTTTTATATATATTTTTTTATTTTTATTTGTTTATTTCATTCATAAAGTATAAAAAGACATCATCAGTGTGATCGCAATACAAAAAAATTGAATGAAAGGAGCAGAAAGAAGAGTAATCTTACGTTATCTGCTCCTCTTCCCTTTTCCAGACAATAACACTGATAGTGACTATAAAACATACCAATACATTCCATTTCAATCACAATTATTAATCAATTATAAACAGAAAGCTTCATTTTTATGCACAACTTTTCATACATACACATTACACTGGATTTTATGTATTTTTACATGCCATTATACTACTTGATTCTTTGATTTCTTTATCAAGATTATTCCATAAATGAACTCCTTTCACAGCGACGCTTCGCCCAATAATCTTGGTTCTGAATCTAGGTTTTTTTTAAACATGTAGGTTCCTTTTAAATTGTAGAGGCTTGTTCTCATCTCAAACAGTCTTTGAATATTTACAGGAAACACTCTGCACTTTGCTTTATACATGACTTTGAGGAGACTTACGGTAATTCAACAATATCACACATTTTCAACACTTTAAGTTTAACAAATAATGGGTTGGATGGCTCTCTATAATGACTGTTGGTGATTTTTAGTAGTAGTAGCAGTTGTTTGACCCATGAATCCTAAATGACCCCATTGTATTTGTGAGGAGAACCTTGCTTTGAGGCGACAAAATGTTTTTAAAGACCCCATATTACTCTATTTTATGACCTGTGTTATGTTGTTTTCTCCTCATGTTTTCTTTCATTTACGCAATTAATGCACAAACCCCACATATTTAGGCTCACTTCTTATCTCAAACTAAAAACACTCTCAGTCTTGCATTATTGGGCTGTCTACATCTCCAAAGTTTAAAATACCCCTTTCCACCTTGTGATGTCATGTGGTAATACAAGAAGTGCGCCACTGTGTTTTCAAACTCCATACACTTTTACTAGAATTATTTTGATAATTTCAACCCTGAAATTTCTACTGAACAAAAGGTAAAAGGTAGCTGTTATTGAATGTGTAGTTACTGTGAGTTTGCTTGTGGTTTTGGGATTTTTCCTTTAAATGTTGCGCTTTGGTTTCCCCTCGGCCAAGACGTAACAATAGTTACGGAGAACACATACATAGTCCGTCTAAGCCAAAAATGCCAGGGCCGTTTTTTTTTTGTCCCAGTCCAGCCCTGGTAAGACCACAAATTATTAAAAAGTTGTAGTAAACAACTTTATAATAAGACTTGTGTAAACATGAATAAACAATAAATTGATGAATACATATGATGAGGAAATACTGTATAATCCAGGTGATTAACAGTGAGCCATGTGGTTTGTAAAAATTCTTATCAGCGAATCTGTTACTATCTTGAGGCTATATCAAACATGAGGTGACTAGATTTTCAAAACTAAAAAACTGGGACATCCCTGGTTTGGGTTGGTAATAATAAATTGTGAAACAAGTGCGTAAATAAGGAAAACTGTTATGCACTCGGTACTAATGTGTCAGTCTTAGTGTTTTGGTCATTTTTAAGCGGCTTTACCTAAACCAGGGCTCTCAAGTTTTGAAGATTGGTAGGAGTGAGATAGGGGGGGGGGGGCAGAATTAGAAGGTACTTCGTTATAACAAAAAGTCCATATTATCATTCAATAATGCACAGGATATGTTATCACACCCAGTCTTGGTTTAGTCCTGGTTTAGTCCTGGTTTAGTCCTGGTTTAGTCCTGGTTTAGACCTGGTTTAGACCTGTTTTAGTCCTGGCTTAGTCTTGGTTTAGACCTGGTTTAGTTTTGGTTTAGTCCCGGTTTAGTCCTGGTTCAGACCCGGTTTAGATTTGGTTTAGTCTTGGCTTTGTCCTGGTTTAGACCTGGTTTAGTCCTAGTTTAGACCTGGTTTAGTCCTGGTTTAGTGCTGGTTTAGACCTGGTTTAGATCTGGTTTAGTCTTGGCTTAGTCCTGGTTTAGACCTGGTTTAGTCCCGGGTTAGTCCTGGTTTGGTCCTGTTTTAGACCTGGTTTAGTCCTGTTTTAGTCCTGGTTTAGACCTGGTTTAGCCTTGGCTTAGTCTTGGTTTAGACCTGGTTTAGTCTTGGTTTAGTCCTGGTTTAGTCCCAGTTTAATCCTGGTTTAGACCCGGTTTAGTCCTGGTTTAGACCTGGTTTAGACCTGGTTTAGTTCTGGTTTAGTCCTGGTTTTGTCCTGGTTTAGACCTGGTTTAGACCTGGTTTAGTCCTGGTTTAGTCCCGGTTTAGTCCTGGCTTAGTCCTGGTTTAGACCTGGTTCAGTCCTGGTTTAGTGCCGGGTTAGTCCCGGTTTAGTCCTGGTTTAGTCCTGGTTTAGACCTGGTTTAGTCTTGACTTAGTCTTGGTTTAGACCTGGTTTAGATCCGGTTTAGTCCTGGTTTAGTCTTAGCTTAGTCCTGGTTTAGTCCTGGTTTAGACCTGGTTTAGTTTTGGTTTAGTTCTGGTTTAGTCCTGGTTTAGTCCTGGTTTAGTCCTGGTTTAGTTCTGGTTTAGTTCTGGTTTAGTCCTGGTTTAGTCCTGGTTTAGTCCTGGTTTAGTGCCGAAATAGATGCAGAAATAATCTGATATGACTCACCCATAAGAACGCGGTCACTCGTATCCATGTATGCACGTGTCACGGTCTTTAATAATCCGGAGCTCCGGAGAAAAGGACATATCCCGAACTTATCCCGTGTCCCGAGGCGAGAGTTCCTTCTTACGTAGCAAGTTAAGGATTCTTATTGTCTTGGAAATGTCGCGTATATATCAGCTGATCGGCGAACATGCCGATCAGCTGTGAGGATCGGCCTCACAGCTGATCGCTCAACTCGAGTACTGGTGTGTGAGTGACTTTTTTTTCCGCTGAAAACGTGCGGTGCCTGCATTAACTTACCGATTTTCTGGGCACAGAAGCGCTGTGAACAGTGGCTAGTTTTGAATTGCTTTAAAAAAAATTCAGCGTGAGAAATGCCATATGTGGCGTGTGAGCGTGTGAACACGTCGAATTGCGTGTGTCACACTCTCAATGTGTGAGTCAGATTGGTCAAAATTAGGGACATTTCTTGTATAAAACCAGGACAAATCAGTGGTTTTGGATAAATCTGCTGGGACAAGGGGACCAGGGCTCAAAACTGCACTGCAAATTTCCCTGATCTGGATAAGATTTTAAAACTTCAGGTTATTCATCTTGTTTTCAGATTTATTATCTACTTACTAGTCCTGAGACTGCTTAATTCTAGTCTAGAAGTAGTTTATTTTAAGATAACTTAAAGGTCCCGTGTGTAGGATTGATGGCGCATTGGTGGATGGTGGGTATTGCAATTCCTGTCCTAGCTACGGCAGACCTCGAGGGTCACCTGGGCGCGCCGTAACGCGGAGAGCTCGGTGTACCCGGAGGTGGGTTCCGGCAGCCGCGCACGCACACGTGTGAAGTGCACCCGGCGCTGTGCGCGGGTGGGGGAAATCGGGATTCGGACTGCGGAGGGCGGAGGTCGGTCTGAACCCGGGGTGCGGGCCCGCGCTGCGACAAAGCCCCAGCCGCGGTAGGTACTATGTCCTTCTTCTTTTTCTCTTAGATGAAGGTGCTTGCTCCTGTGATGTATGTGCGGAGTAAGTGTGATCCGGCAACATGCTTGTCGTTGTTTATCCAAACGCGGACTATCTCATTGTGTGAAAACCACGAACCCTTTGACAACTACTGTATAAAGAAAAACGGCGAAGGCGGAGCCCAAATGTCCTTCTGCGGCTCTCGTAATCAAAATGGCTGCCTCTATATGGGGAAGATCCCCCTTTTATGCGACTATATCTAAGTCCAACAGAATACTTTGATTTCATGATGGAAGTGAAAAGGCTTGGAAAACACTGTATTTTTGAATGGGTATCTTCAATTTTGGTAATTAAAGGGTAAAAATCTTACACACTGTCCCTTTAAAATAAACTACCTCTAGCCTAGTAAAAGTAAAATGATCTTGCTGCATGGACAGATAATTTCACTACTTTTAAGTCATTTTTGTGTTTATATCTTCAATTTTGGCTAAGCTTTTTTGCAGTGTGGGACTGACCCGGATAAATAGGGACATCTGGTCACCCTAATCAAACATCAAATTAGAAATGATTTCCTGATTGCAAAAAAAACAGAGATGACCATAGTTGAGACATTCTCTAGTTTATTAAATTATTATTTGAAAGACCCATGTTACACTATTTTCTGATTTCCACATCACAAACACACCTGTAGTTGAAAACTACAACTTCATGATATGACATCACAAGGTGGAACACAGCATTTTCGTTTTTGACGATGTAGACAGACTAATAATAAAGGATTATATGTGTGAATGAAACAAAACACAACTCCAGGTATGTTTTGAGGAAGTAACAGCATTATTACATGATTTAAAGCTCACAAGAGTCAATTTTGTGTGATATACAACCTCTAAAAAGACACATCACAAAAAATGTACATCTACAGCTCTGGAAAAAAATAACAGACCACTGCAAAATTATCAGTTTTTCTGATTTTACTGCTTATAGGTATGTGTTTGGGCAAAAGGAACATTTTTGTTTGAGTCTATAAACTACTGACAACATTTCCCCCAAATTCCAAATAAAATAGAATATGTTTTCAGACCTCAAACAATGCAAAGAAACAAGATCAAATTCATTTTAAAACATAATACTGATGTTTACACTTAAGAAGAGTTCAGAAATCAATATTTGGTGCAATAACCCTTATTTTTAATCACAGCTTTCATGCGTCTTGGCATGCTCTCCACAAGTCTTTCACATTGTTCTTGAGTGACTTTATTCCACTCCTGGTGCAAGAACTGAAGTAGCTCAGCTTTGTGTTTGTGTTGGAATTCAACAGACGCTGGAATGGAATGGCTGTAATACATGTAGAGATGCTGATTTCAGAAAAAATCCAATGGTCTCTTAGTTTTTTCCAGAGCTGTATATTTTATATGCATCTGGAACAAATAAAAAAAATCCTCCGATATTACACATTGATGTTAGCACCATTGCGAGCTCAGGATTCTCCTATTACCTCACCTCTCCTATCACTAAAAACATGTACAGCTGGTTGCGTGCAAAGCAGATTTGTTTTGTTAATCCCACCTTCTTCCAAGCACAAAGTTCACCTCTTCCAATGAAAACGGCAGATTTCATTTTAGATTTTCAAGGTATTTCCATGTTATTTTCTTTAGTTATAGATTTGACATTTAAATTATAGTCACTTTCCTAGTTCCATTACAGCCAAATAGTGTGTCATTACATTAGAGGTACATGTAGCTGTCAACTTCTAACTACTGCTTCATGACATCACAAGGTGAAACAAATAAATGGTCGAAGACATTTCGCAGCTCATCCAAGCTACTTCGTCAGTTCTGGCTAGAGTGCTCATGGACACTGCTTATATCTAGCTGCAGGGAGGAGCAAACTACAATGAAATTACTCCGAAACTATCCCACCTCTTTGTTTTTCAGTTATTTCAGTTTCAGTTTTTCAGTTTCTGTTTGGACAAAAAGAAAAACAAAGAGGTGGGACAGTGTCCATCAGCACTCTAGCCAGAACTGACGAAGCAGCTTGGATGAGCTGCGAAACGTCTTCGACCAAATAAACTTTGTCCAGTTGACAAATTGAATTTCTGCCTTTACCATGGATTCTACCTGGACGACTGAGGGATTCTTCACACAGTCAACAAAATTATCAAAAATAATTACACGGATTATTTAAATATTACCCCAGAGCATTTTTAAATGAAGGGACAGAAGTTCCAATCAAAGGGAGCTTTATATTTAAGTTTGTGTTTTCCAATTAGTTTTTTGACGCTTGGGATAATAATAAATAATAAAGAGTTACGTTGGTGGTACATCCGACAGTAGTGAGTTCCGAAGGGACAGTGGAGAATAAATGTTATACAGCTCTGGAAAAAATAAGAGACCACTGCATTTTTTTTCTGAAATCAGCATCTCTACATGTATTACAGCCATTCCATTCCAGCGTCTGTTGAATTCCAACACAAACACAAAGCTGAGCTACTTCAGTTCTTGTACCAGGAGTGGAATAAAGTCACCCAAGAACAATGTGAAAGACTTGTGGAGAGCATGCCAAGACGCATGAAAGCTGTGGTTAAAAATAAGGGTTATTGCACCAAATATTGATTTCTGAACTCTTCTTAAGTGTAAACATTAGTATTATGTTGTTTTAAAATGAATTTGATCTTGTTTCTTTGCATTGTTTGAGGTCTGAAAACATGTATCTTTTTTGTTATTTTGACCATTTGTCATTTTCTGCAAATAAACGCTGTAAACGATAATATTTTTATTTGGAATTTGGGGGAAATGTTGTCAGTAGTTTATAGACTCAAACAAAAATGTTCCTTTTGCAAAAACACATACCTATAAGTAGTAAAATCAGAAAAAACTGATCATTTTGCAGTGATCTCTTATTTTTTTCCCAGAGGTGTAGATAACACTGATGGGAAGTTGTGGTGTTTTGGTAAATTATATCACAATAATCTAGAATGTGAAGAATTAGTTGTGAGATCATCTTTTTCATGACTAAAACAATGACGACTAAGAACACCAATTGTATTTATCTGGGCTCTCACCAGTGACTGCTGAGTTATTGATATTGATTGATATTAGCACCATCACGAGCGACCGCTAAAAACAGTTTGTTGTGTGTGAAGCAGAGTCAATATTTGATTCAATTCTGGTTATATATATATTTTTATTCCCAACCTCTACCAATGAGAAAATCCTATTCTATTAAATTCCAAGGTATCCATTTTCTTTTGTTGATTTGACACTTAATAAATTCAATTGCAGTCACTTTCCCAGTGCCAGTGAAGTCAAATACACGTCATTATGTTGGAACTAATAACTGGTAACACCATAATAGAGAATGGGTGTGTGTTGATGAAGCCCTCCCATTTAAAAAGCCATTCACTCACTCGTACACACCCAGTCCGCAGTGCACCTGGACTACCACACCGGATACCTAAACAGACATGGCTCCTGTTTCCATACAGATTCTCACATTACTTCTCTGGACGGTAAGCCTTTTGTACATTCTAACTTCAGTTAGTTGACATAAAACTGAATTCTACTACGAAAAGATACGCATAGTGCAGAATTGTACAATGGAAATATATACAAATTATAGAACTGTACTTACTATGTAGTTATTTTTCTGTGCTGTAACAAGCTGGATTACTATTGCTACAGGATTTTGTATTTGTGAGCTAAAGCAGCATGTCAGGGTTAGCCCGGGGCAGCTTTGTCAAGCGCAGCAGTCTTTTTGTGTGTTTAGCAGTTTACCGTTTGTGCCGGATGAATCATCGGCTGCGTATTGTCTGTTGAATGCCAGGTTGGAGACATGCCTGAAAAGTGACGCAGGGAAAACAACTAATCCAGGGAGAGGAGGGAGGGGCAGGGTGTGGTGTATCCTTACAGGAATTCGTCATGGGGAACACGAGCAAAATGAACCAAATATTCACCTTGATGAATAATGTGTAATGGTGTGCAGCTAATGGATGTAATATGCAGTCCTACTGGTTTAAAATAGGAATTATTCACAAGAATAAATAAGGGATACAATAACTTTCATCTGGATCTGGCAATAAAGTGGGGAGCTCATGTAGGTTTCTGATTGGATAAGCAACAGAAACTTTTGACAGTGTAAAATATTTTTTGTTGTGAATAATTTAACTTTTCTACCAGTATAATAAAATGCTACATATTTACCTTTAGGTAAGGGATGCACCCACCATAATCACAAAACCTGTCATTCCAAATCTCAGGTGGATTACCCTGGTTTAAGAAGGGATCAAATAATAAAAAGTTAAATATACGCAACTGAACCATATGTCATATATATCATAACAATGGTGTTGCCAAACAATTACGGCTGTAGTGGGAGTATTTGACAGTGTTGTGGAATTTCTAATCTACAAGAATAAAACTGGAAAGTTGTCTTGAATCAAAGAGTTGATTTAATAAAGCAATTGTGCGCACAATCACACCATCACTGTCCCTGACAGAGGCATCTGTCCCTAGACTCATGATCACGACAAAGCATACAGAGTAAGTTAAGATATGACACACCTACAGAACAGATCGTTCTGAGGCTGGGTAATCTGCAATACAATATCAAGTTGAAAAACAAGTTGCGTCCGGTGGAGAGATACCACAGAGATATACACAAAACCTCGTCACAGATAACTAAATCTGAAACTGATTAACAACCTCATTTCATTACAAATCACAAAACTAACATACACTTTCCACTACAACAGCTTGAGTATGTATTTGGAAATCAGAGGAAACTCACTCAATAATGGGGAGAAATGGGCAAATTTAGCAAGGAAAGGCTTGGGCTTGTGGTGTACCCCAGGGATCAACTCTTGATCCACTTTAGTTCTCGATGTATATGCTCTCACTTGATCACATCATTAGGCGTAAAGTTCACTTCCATTGCTATGCTGATAATATGCAGCTGTAAATTTGAAGCAAATAACCCTTAGGTCTTGAAATTGTTTTTTAATATGTTCCTGAGGTAGAAAGCTATATGTCAGCTAACATAAAAAGTAAGATGATTACGATTCTGACAGAGGATTGGCATCTACGTAGAGTCACAGATTGTACAGGTCATTTATTTCGGAATTATTTTACTTTTTCAACTTTGATGCCACAAGAACATTTGTACAATTGTAACATTATTTGTACAATTCTTTTTTTCAGTTACAAAATATTTGAAGTAATTAATGTCTTTGTTTCATTATAGATCAATAAATGCAATGCACTTTTTAATAATTTTAATTTCATTTAAATTCTTTCATTCCTAGACTGGAACTCTGTCTGCAGATCTAGTCAACTAGCTTCGTAGTCACATAGTATCATATTTCCTCTGTGACACACAACATTAAACAACTGTTACACACTTTGGTACACAGTAAACAAAAAATGTTTTTGGTGATTTGTATGACTTTTATTCTGTGAAGCACTTTGCAACAAACACTTTGATTTGTTTTGTAAAGTGCCATTGAATAAAATGTTTGACCAGTTCATGGCTGACAGCTGTCACATTCAAACCTTAGTTTTCAGTAGCCAATGATTTCATGATCATAGTTTCTCAGTGTATGCTTAGCATCACAACACCCAATTTATTAAGTTTTGGCCTTTGGCCTTTATGAAATGATTGCCAGACTAAGGTGCTATTTTTAATTAAGTTCACTTTACCTCTTCATGTGTTCTGAGGCCTAGTGACTTACTGTCTAGCACAAAACAACAGGATTGTGGGTTTGTTTCCTGGGTCACCTGGGCTTTTTTGTGCAGAGTTTACATGTTGTCCCGTTGTTTGGCTGTGTTTCCTCCAGGCACTCTGGTTTAAAACATAAATTAAAAACATGCACAACAGGTTAAATCCTCCAGCTAAGGTGGTGCTGGCCAAGCCTAGCTCAAGATCGTAGTCTCCATAGTAAGCATCAGGCTGAAGAACATCCCCCTCACAGAATGTGGTTATTTTTCTTGTCTTCAGACTGCTGCTGCTCTGGTTCGACAAAAGCGAGAGTGGATCCCTCCTCCCAAAATACTCAAAGAAAACACAGACTACAAAAATGAGATCGTGGCTAAGGTAGGTGATGTGTAACCACACACTGCATGTATGCACAACAAGAACAGGTCTCACACCCTGTGTAGTGACCATACCAAAGACATTTTTCAGTCGTTAGCTGCACAGCATGAAGGTATTTGATCTGATTCAAACAGGCTGTAGTTTATGGTGTAGTCCGGACTACATTTAATTACATAAATTTGTTTTCCAAAACTTCCACATAAAATATAAATCACATAATTTCACAGTGAGACGAGAACTCACCTGAAATATCAACTTTAAAAAATTACTGCAGAACATAAAATAGAGACATAATAAAGACATAAAAGCCTCTTCGTGAAAACATTTCCATTTGAACAGACTTGAAACAACCAAGAGTTCTCCAACCATAGTGATCCATCAGAGGAGAATTAGCAAGGGCTGTGTAGGAGTCCAATACTGAGCCCCTCACATTTCTAACAGAAACATAACATGATCAAGATGGACTTGACAGTGACATTCTGTGATGCTGCAGATTTTTTCAGATCATGCAGATGGCACGGGGAACATCCAGTACTCTCTGGAAGGCAAGGGGGCATCAGAGTATCCCTTCAACATCTTTGTGGTCAACTCTAAAACAGGAGACATCCGGGTGACACAGAAACTCGACCGGGAGGAGTTTGGTGAATATAACGTAGGTTTCTCATTTGACTTGACATTAATTTAATTGATACGTTGCAGCTGATGTCATCAACATTCACTGGGGGTGTGAAGCTAACTAGAGGTCCTACTTTGCCTGAAACGCCATTACTTAGACTTTAATCTGAGCTTTGTTTTAATACAATGTGACTTAACTCGGGTGAGCTGATTTAATGCTGTTAAACAAGTCCCTCTCAAATAACATTACAAGTACAAACTAGCTGTCATTAGTCAACTGTTTCTTTGTTGTTTTTTTTCAGTTAGTAACTCCTTTTCAGTTAGTCACAACACCTAAACAGGACCATGAACGCTTATATTTGATTACAGGCTTTTGAAAAATCTATTTTGTGCTTCTTTTTTTAAATTATCTGCTGTCGGGTTTGCCATGTGCTTTATCCATATGTTTTTGTCTAGTGTTTCATCGTATGGCATTACATTTCTTCATTAAAAAAAACAAAACAAAAAAAATGCATGATTTTTCAAGCAATAAAAACATTTGTGATTGTATAAATGAAAGATATGTTTCATGCCATAAGTTGGTGGGGGACCCTCTGCTATAAAAGTTGCATAGTACATCTTTACTGGCACCAGATTAATTTTATCTATTGCTCGTTTAGTTGACTGGCATTGCCAGATTCTTAGACGGCAGCTTTGCAGAGGAAAAGATCCCAATTCGATTCCAGGTTAAGGACGAGAATGACAACGCTCCAGTGTTTGGGGACATCCAACCTGGAGCCGTGGACGAGCTCAGTCCTAAAGGTCAGTGCCTTAAAGTCAAAGACATGTATTCATGGGTTTCAGTTGCATGACTTTTACATTTAAATTTTTTTTTAGGCCACTCAAAACATAACATAGAATTTTACCTCTGAATTATTCAAGATCCATTATTCAAAATCTAATTTGAATAATATTGTATTTTTTATCTGTATTCAAGACATCATTACTTACTACTATAGCGGTTATAGAGGTTCATTTTGGTCTTCCAATATTATTTCCAAATAAAAGGTGTCTGTGTAATCCCTCAAGGGCTTCCAAGCATCCAAGCTGCTTCTTCATTTCTGGTCAGATGCTGGTGGACACTGCCTTAGAGTCCTAACCCTGAAGGGAGCAGCTAATTACAATGAACCTAAACTGAACCTAACCCACCTATCGTTCTGTTGAACTACACTAAGTGCGAAATGTGCCTGAGTCATATTAACATAATCGTTCCAGCCCCCTGGACCTGGATTATTGAATTTTTCTTTGTCAAAAACAACTTTATTTGGAAAAATAGCTGACTAGTGTTTTGTCTGTGCATACCTTGACATGTTTCGGTTGTCTTTTGGATCCTTCTGAAGGGTCACATGATGTTATGATGCATCTTGCCAGCTGACTGACACAGACAATACTGTTGACCACCCTAGAACACTGTAGTTGTGCATCTCTTGCTTTATTTATTTATTTATTTTGTGTATGTGTATGTATATAATATAATATTATATATATATATATATATATATATATATATATATATATATATATATATATATATATATATATATATATATATATATATATATATATTTTTTTTTTTAATTAAAATTATTTATTTTATAGGGACAGTGGTAATGAAAATGACTGCCACTGATGCAGATGTGGGTGACCACGCTAAGATCGCGTACAGCATTGTGAGCCAGAGCCCGGATGAGGACATGTTCTACATCACACCAGAGGGGGTGCTGTGTGTCAAGAGATCTGACCTAGATAGAGAGGTATTTCTTATTCTGTCCTGTAACGTTATACTGTAATTTTGGATGATACTCCCATCTGTTGTTCTCATGAGGTATTACACAATCTCATATTCTTAGAGCACAACTGTCTGCACCACTCTGGAAAGAAATTAGCTTCCTATAATCCTTAATCAGATATATTTTGTACATGGGAAATACCCCGATATTGTCAAATAATTAATTTTAAAAATTGAATTAGACATTACAAGAAAGATCATGGTAAATATATTTTTGTTTAAAGGCTGGAGGAATATCATCTTTCAATCTGTATTTGCGACGATAAACCAATGACAACAAAATGCTGGGAAATGGGAAATGCTACACTGTATTTATTAAATAGTATTTAAAATTAGTCTATTTTTATATCATGTCAGTTTACACAATGGTTCTTTGGCTGGGTTCTCATACTCCAGTAGCAGAATGTTTAAGTAAATGCAAGGAAGTCAATTTCCTTCGGGATAATAAAGTTCAATATATCAAACTAAAACTTGCAATGTTACTTTATTTGTGTTTTATTCAATATATTTTCCCCTCTAAACTCTAAGCCCACTTCTTTGTTATCAGAAAACTAGCCAGTACGATTTGGTGATCAGAGGTCAGGACATGAACGGTAGTCCATATGGCAATAGTGGAACAGCGATGGTCACCATCAACATCGGAGACGTCAATGACAATAAACCCACTCTGGAGGCAGACCAGGTATGCTTTCATATGCTTCAAGTGTATTTGACAGATTCATATATTTTAATAGTTACTTTGGTAGGATTATATCTTTGGTAAATATTTATCATAAAATTTACATCAATTAAGTGTCAGTTTGTTTGCCTGGAAGAATCCATGACTCATCGCTGTACCAGCGGAGAGTCTGGTAATGCTTGGTCCAGAATGCGCTGCCGGTGTGCGTAGACAGACAGCTAAGTGAACCAATCAGAGAACAGTTAATGGACAGCGACGTGAACCAATCAAACAAAAGAAAAGAAAGAAAAGAAAGGCCTCTAGAGCTGTCAGCTCCTGTGGTTTTAAGGAATCAATGTGTTTTAGGTCATTTAAGACCAATTTTACAGCTGAATGGAAGGGACGTTCAGTTCTCCGATGCGCCATCTTGATTCAAAACTGAGGAGGAACTTCCGCTGCCTAAGAGTGACGTTGCGGGCAAAGGCGGGTGCACTGACGTCACCATCTTTGAACGAATCAGAATCGCGGAGTCCGTTGTTAACTGGGGGAGCGAGGGTGGAGCGAGGGTGTCCAAATGGTATCGCGCTGTATAGCAAATACAGAGAGATATCATTTGGCTGGCCAGGTAATCAGTTTGTGGAAAAAAGTTGAAAAGTACAAAAATGCTAGAAGTAGGGGTAAGGAATACCTCCAGAAAATTCAATCTAAAATGCAGGGACATGGAAGACAAGCTGTGTCAATTATAAGTAAGTAACCAGGGCTCTCAAGTCTCACGCATTGAGAGTGTGACACACGCAATTCGACGTACACTCACACGCCACACATGGCATTTCTCACACACAGCGCTTCTGTGCCAAGAAAATCTGTTAGATAATGCAGGCACAGCGCGTTTTCAGCCGCTCCTCAAATTTGTTCACTCGCGCCCCCCCCCACCCCCGCTCCTCGGAAATTACGCAGTCTCTTACGCAGTCCGCTCAAAACTTGAGAGCCCTCAAAACTTGAGAGCCCTGTAAGTAACTAAGTAACTGTATGTATGTAATACCAACCGAGAAGTAAAATTATAAACTTGGCCAAATAAAAACGTAAAAAAACTGTAATAAACTAGGCAATATTTTAAATAAAAATAATTAGATAATATAATAAATATAATTTAATTATGTTTTGTGAAATTAGTGTGTAATATATATATATATATATATATATATATATATTAGGGCTGGGAATATTAACGCGTTAATCGCGATTAATCGCGATAGAGTTTTAATCGCGAACATTTTTTTTAATCGCGATCAGAGTTTGCCAGCATTTTCCGCAATTCTACCATCCATATGCAGCTCATTTGGTTGTATTAATTAAACTCATTGTTGGTTAAACGCGCTATTTTGAGTTTGCTAGTATTTTGTTCCTTCTACGCATCCGTAGGCAGCTCGAGCGGGCTTCAATCATTTATTTACAATTTCTCAAAGTAAGCACTATTACTGGTTCATTGTTACTTTTTCCTTTCTCTGCACTTTTTTGAAATAAAAAAAATGGTGAGAAATACTTTGCATTGTGAGTTTAACTTTAGATTCGAACGGTCTTACTGCAAGATATCAATTTTAAACATGCAAAATAAATCACGATTAATCGCGATTAACTATGAAATTTCTGAGATTAGTTGCGATCAAGAAAATGTATCGTTTGACAGCCCTAATATATATATATATATATATATATATATATATATATATATATATATATATATATATATATATATATATATATATATATATATATATATATATATATATATATATATATATATATATATATATATATATATACATACACATACATACATACATACATGCATACACACACACACATCTGTATATTAGGATGAGATTTTATGGCATGTTTATTGGGTAAGTCCACTGAAAAAAGTGTATTACATACGATTACAATTTTGAAATACCCCTCATTGTCTTGTAGTACGAAGCAACGATTATGGAGAACACATATGGAGTAGAGGTGATGCGATTGCAACCACAGGATCTGGACTTGGAGGGCACTCCAAACTGGGAGACAGAGTTTGACATTGACAGCGGGAACGAGGCGGGGTACTTCACCATCAAAACGGACCCCATCACCAACGAAGGAGTCCTGATGCTTGTCAAGGTACTGTTCAGTGAAGTACATAACTGATATGAGAAAATCATTTTCACTACCAAACAACACTGTGTACCAAATTTGAGGTGAATGAAAAGACAATATGTGCAGTTACCAAGTTAGCTGTTAGAACTTAGTGAAATAAATCCAAGGAAGAAAAAATAAGGACTTTAGACAATAAATTTCCAAGCATTATTTTAATTTAAAGTGAAAATTTGGTAACCAGATGCAGCATCTTGTTTTTTAATAAAAACAATAGTGGCCTTAGAAGAGGTAGGTAGAATAGGTAATCTCCTATAGGCACTATTCCAGTTCTCTTTATGGTTAGCAGTACGATCATGTCCAATACTCAGCTCTCAAGCCTATATCACCCATCCTCCCACATGGCCATTTTTCATAAATATTCAAAAGCATGATACAAGGCAGTATACTACAACTTCAGGAACTAGATGCAATGTGCAGTAGTTTCACACAATAACACCGATTGTGTTGCAATAGCACTCTGAAGGGGGAGTGAGCATCAAAAATGAAACAAAGTAATGAAATATTTTTGGTTTAGTTCATATAGCATTTTCAAAACAGCAAAAGGTACCATGGTAATCAAAATATGTTAAGTGTTAACAAGTACAGTGGTACCTCACCTTACGAAATTAATTCGTTCCAGAAGTGGTTTCGAAACGTGAATTTTCCGTAAGTTGAGTAGCTATTTCAATGGAAAAGGCCTGATTCGTTCCAAGTTTGTTTTTTGTTTTTTTATAGTGTAACATTTTTTTATAGTGTAACACTGTGTCCTGCGTAGAGACTGTGTAGACCCAGGACTAAACGTGGCCTATACCAGTCTAGACCAAGGTCTAAACTTGGACTGGACCAGGTCTAGACCTGGACTAAACCAGGACTGGACCAGGACTAAACCTGGACTAAACCAGGTGGATTAAAGTGCCGCGTGCGGGTCTATTTCCTGGTTTTGTTTCGAGTCACGGCTGAGGCGAGCAGTGAGGAGGGGATGTGCCTCGGGACCACACGCAGTCTGAGCGCATGAACGAAGGCGTGCAAGAGCCGCGGTGGTCTAATCCTGGTTTAGACCTGGTTCAGACCTGGTTTAGATCTGGTTTAGACCTGGCACTTTTTGAGCACGGGTCTCATGCTTGTGCCCCGCGCCGGGTCATGCTGCGCTCACACACGTGTCCGCGCGCGCACACACTGCCCTCCCCCTTCCCCCCACACTTCACTATTAATACATTTTGTTGAAAATCTATGAAAGTTTGAGTGTTTAAACGAGAGAGAAATGTGAGAAAAGTTTAAATCCAGTCTGAGAAATGCGTATAATGTGTGTGGCTGAGCGCGCATTATTTGAATTTTTGAGATTTCGCGTTTCGTAACTTGAATTTTCTTTCGTATCTAGAGACCAAAATTTAACGTGAAGGCGTTTCGTAACTTGAAATTTTCGTTTGTTGGGTCTTTCGTAAGGTGAGGTACCACTGTAATACCCCACAGAAGAGTAATACGCCCTCTTTAAAGAGCTAAAATGAGCAAACAGAACAGACTGTGTCTAACATTGTGGTTTTGATCTTCTTAGCCTGTGAATTATGAAGATACACCGAACCTGGATCTTTTCCTGACTCTGAAGAATAAAGCTGAATTTGCTACTGCAGTTGGATCAACAGGTGTCGGGATTGGAGTTGGGGGCGGCGGTGGCGGCGGTGGCGGCGGTGGCGGCGGTGGCGGCGGCGCGAGTGGTGCAACTGGCGCAAATGGCGGGTCTCTGAGCAGTGGAGGTTTTACTTATCCACTGAAAATTAAAGTGCGGAATGAGCCTGAGGGCCCAGCCTTTGACCCTAAAGTCAAAGCCTTCACCATTTCAGAGGGTGGTACCTTCAACATTCAAAATGCAATCGGGAGGTACCCAGCAATAGACCAGGACACGGGCAAAACAGCAGAGAACGTCAGGTAAGAGACAACTTACAACTACTAAATACACATCTTAGACATTATATAACCAGCTAAAGTTATACATTACTGCTGTGGCATTTGGTAACAACCTGATCAAAATATTGCGATGATTTTAAAGTATTAAAGTAAGAATTTAAAACAATTTATGTATATGTTGTGTAGGTACGTCAAGGGCAACGATCCTGGGAACTGGCTCATCATTGATCCAAATACAAGTGAAATCAAACTGAGCAAACTTCCTGACAGAGAGTCCCCCCTGCTCGTCAACGGCACATACTACGCCGAAGTCTTGTGCATCACTGATGGTACAGTATATTTTCCAATGAGAACAATGACATTGTTTTGTGATGTTTGTGAATAGGTGTAGGTAAATTATATCAACAGCGCTGCCTAAAATATTACTTGATCATTCTAGCTTAATTTGTGGGTTCCATAATAGGCTCTAATTTAGGTTAGAATTTTGATACATTTGCATGGTACTTTACAATTTGGAACTTCAAATAATGATTTAAATTCAGATCAAAATCTTCAACTATTAAAAAAGAGCTCTAATTTTATTTGCACATTGAGAAAGGCCACACAAGTGTAGTTTGTACAATGCTGCAATCAGGAACAGATAGGAGAAGTAGTAGTAATATTAGTGGTAGTGGTCGGCTAGTTCAGAAGATCATGGTTCAGCTCGGAGGAAAATTGGTTATTTAATGAGACAAACACACAGGGCTGTAGTGCTTAGTTGTGGTATTAGAGCTGCAACTATCGAGTATTTTTGGAATCGGTACTCTGTTGATTATTTTTTCGAGTAATCGAGTACTCTAACGAATCATACTTTCTTTTTTTAACAATTAAATCAATTGTGTGCAATGCAACATGAAGGGTCTATTAAAAATGAGCAAACAACTGTTGTTTTTCCTCAGAAAAAAAACGAATGTATGAGGAAAATTGTGTTTTGAACGCGCTTGCACAAGCACTGTTTGTGCACTGAAAATTGTGTTTTGAACATTAGTGCAGCCAACGTGTTTGTGCACGCGCTCATTCTCATTTATTGAAACCGATCATGAATTCCTGCCATTTAAAGGATTAATTAACACAGAGAGAAGGACAGACTTGTAAACATATCCAAAGTAGCTAAGAACGAGCCTGTGTCTTCGTGGATGACAAGCCTTTTAAACGTGTGTCTGTTTAATACGTAATATATGTTTGCTAAGCAGGGATAGGGGCGATCACTCTCCGTCAAACGCTGCCTAAAATGCGCTTGAGCTTTGCGTATGTACCGTAGAGACAGATGAGGGACTTGCCATGCCTCGTCACTGCTGACTAATTTTATAGGCTTTACATTCCTTATATTTTAACAGACTCAAGTGGTCAATGATCAAGTGATCGGAAATCTTAAATATCGAGGCAAATAATTTGCCTCGATTATTTTTTGTACTCGAATTATCCGGAGTTACTCGAGTAATCGTTGCAGCCCTATGTGGTATTATTTACAGTGGGCAGACACACAGTATTTACAATATTTACAATGGTGCACATAAGGAAAATTCTGTTCAAAGTCATTGATGAACGAGCTCAATGCGTTATAGTTCGTATTCCGAGCGCACGAGCTGCAACAAAGTTCATATGTTCCACAGGGGTCACGCAAAAGGAATTAAAAGAGTTCAGATATTTGTCCAGAGATATGGCTAGGTGGTAATGCCACAACAAAGTTCATCAAGTTCATTTTAGCCCACCATCCAGTGTCTGGAGTTCCTGGAATTCCTGGAGTTCCTGGAGTTCCCGGAACCTGGCCTGTGCAAAACAGGACCAGCATTAAGTAATAAAATAATTCATTATCTCAGCTAAGTCATTATAAATACAATTTTCCCAATATCATAACAGTTTTTCATAGTATAAATATTTGTCATCAAAAATAGGCAACAGTTAATATTAGATCAGCTTTAACATTGTCAGCAGACCATTTTATCATAATCCTAATTTATTGTCAATGTAAGTTCAGGAAAATGTCAATAAAGTGCACTGGTTAAAATACATATAGCACCTTTAACAGCAATCGCATATGAATGGGACGAGTGCAGCACCAGGGGACAGGTCCATCTGCATTGAATAGGAGCATTAGCATATTAGCTCCAACATTAGCATATTAGCATATTAGCTAACTCACCAGTTCCGCTTCATTAAGGAAACACAGGCTAGTGACAGTGCTTCATCATGAAGGCAAGAGGCATCTACAAAGGTTGGCAGCATAACAGTTACTTTAATGTACTTTTAAAGTCAAACAGAAACTTTTAAGAGCAATAATCGCCCACCTGCAGTAGCTCAATTCCACCTGGGACCGACACAGACAACTGAATAACAGCGCGCGGCCATGTTTAAAAGAGCTGACGCAAGTCAGAGTCCCAAGTCTCGCGATAGTTGTGAACAGTCGCGGGTGAAAATGCAGAGATGGGCCAGGGGTAGAAAAATACCTGGGTTACACAAGGCTGAAAAGTGTGTGTTTTATGTTAATAGTCATGGCTGTTTAAACCTTGAGAATATTTTACTCCCATTTTTTGTTACACATTTTATACCAAAAGGTAGAACTGCTTCCTCATAAAGAAGCACCCATTTCCCCAAATGACGCACTCGTTTTAAATATCTTTCAAAATCTACTATTTTGGAGATTCATGTTAACCCACAACACTCTGTATCTGTTTTATTCTCGGAATGAAATGCAGTTTTTAAATGATTTCAACACAAAAACATTAAAGTATAATAAATTAGTAATTGTAGATTCAAGACTGTGAGTACAAGATTTACAGATTGGCTCAATGATTTATTTGCTTTGACAGACATGCCATCAAAAACCGCTACAGGGACCATAGCCATCCAGGTGGAAGACCACAACGACCACTGTCCCACTCTGACCATTCCCGTACAGACCCTGTGCTTGACTGATAATTCCATCCTGGTCAACGCTGAAGATAAGGACGCCTTCCCAAACGGGCCACCTCTTACCTTTAGCATTGTCCCAGAGAACACCAACGGCAAGTGGCATGTGGAGCATCTAAATGGTTAGTACAATCTTACAATTTTAATTTGATTCAAAATAACTACATATAAAAGAGGAAGCATAAGGATACGGATAAGTAACATCAAGAAGTGTGAGATGTTAGCCTGGCCAACCAATCATACCTAAACATCCAATAAAATATATAAAAACAGAAATAGCATATAAATAAATCTATGAATAAAACTATCAATTAAAATAATGCTCTTTTAATGATTTACTATTATATATACAGCTCTGGAAAAAATAAGAGACCACTGAAAAATGATATTTTTTTCTGATTTTACTACTTATATGTATGTGTTTGGGAAAAAGGAACATTTTTGTTTGAGTCTATAACAGGAGTCGGCAACCCGCGGCTCCGGAGCCATATGCGGCTCTTTAATCCCTCTGATGCGGCTCAGTACAGTGGTCCCTCGTTTATCACAGGGGTTACGTTCTAAAAATAACCCACAATAAGTGAAATCCGCGAAGCCGCCAGCTTTATATTTTACAATTATTTTCCATGTTTTAAGGCTGTAAACACCTCACCACACACATTCTACACATTTTACACTTTTCTCAGACTGGAATTAACATTTTCTCACATTTCTCTCTTGTTTAAACACTCAAACTTTCGTAGATTTTCAACAAAAAAGCGCAGTATTATAGAACGAAACCAAAGTGTATTTCGTGTGTATTTCAGAGTTCTTATGACTGAGCCTCTTCGTCCTGGCACCGCTTCGCTGTGGCGGGTTTTGTCGGGGAGAAAACTTGCAAACATACAGCACTTCAGAGTCACACTGCGATCGAACATTTATATAAATCTGGCAAACTGAACACATTCTGTACAGGAGACACGGAGGAGAATGACTGACGAATCGGCAAAGGTCGACAGTCCCTTAGCCAATCAGGATGCAGGAATGCGTGTTGATACACTATAAAAAAAAAATTTGAATAAAAAAATCGGTGAAACAGTGAGGCCAAGAAAAGTGAACCACGATATAGCATGGAACCCCTGTATTTACTTAAAATGTATTTTATTTTAGTTCATTCATTTTCAAAATGTAATTCTATGGCACAAAGGCAAAAAAGGCATTATATGCAGTGTTGTTTCATTTTAAATTTCAAAAGGGTTTTGTGGCTCCCACTGTGTGAAACGGGTCCAAATGGCTCTTTGAGTGGTAAAGGTTGCCGACCCCTGGTTTATAAAGTACTGACAACATTTCCCCCAAATTCCAAATGCATTTATTTGCAGAAAATAACAAATGGTCAAAATAACAAAAAAAGATACATGTTTTCAGACCTCAAACAATGCAAAGAAACAAGATCAAATTCATTTTAAAACAACATAATACTAATGTTTACACTTAAGAAGAGTTCAGAAATCAATATTTGCAATAACCCTTATTTTTAATGACAGCCTTCACATTGTTCTTGGGTGACTTTATTCCACTCCTGGTGCAAGAACTGAAGTAGCTTAGCTTTGTGTTTGTGTTGGAATTCAACAGATGCTGGAATGGAATGGCTGTAATACATGTAGAGATGCTGATTTCAGAAAAAAATGCAGTGGTCTCTTATTTTTTTCCAGAGCTGTATGTAAAATACTGAAAGACAACTCAGGTCTTAGAATGGAGCCTCGAGGAACACCAGAGGTAAATAGGCCAGAACAGGATCTGAGCCCTGTCAATATTTCCCAATGGCAATGGAAAGGCAGACATATGACATATTGTACAAAGTTACTGTTGCAGAGAGAGGTTCAGTTCTCTTGATGCTGGGTTTGAGGGAGGAATAGATTATAAGTCAGTAAAATTATTGAAAGGTTAATGTCCTCAAGAATTTGTTTCCTATTAACAATGCTATATCTCTTTCTACAGACACAGCCGTGATTCTGAGGACAAATGAGGCCCTTTTCCCTGGTGTGTATGAGGTGGAGTTTATCGTGACTGATCAACAGGGCGAGTCCTGTCCTGAACCACAGAGAGTCCAGGTCGAAGTGTGCACGTGTGAGGATGACAAGAAGTGTGGTCCCATCGGAGGGGACGGAAGAGCAAAGAAAACTGTGGAGTTTGGTCCTGCTGGCATTGGTCTGCTGTTCCTGGGACTGCTGTTACTTCTATGTGAGAACAATGGAGACAATAATAAGCTCTAATCACTAAATATGCTTCACTGATCAACAATATGTGTTTTCAGTGTTCCTCCTGGCGGCTCTGACCTGTCTGTGTGGAGAAGCTGGAGCTGGTTTTGCAGAAATGCCTGAAGACACCAAATCACACCTGATTAACTATCGCACAGAAGGCCAAGGAGAAAACACAGTAAGGATCAATCTTTTATAACATTTTTCCATGTTCCTATTGAGGACTATGAAAATGTTTCTCTGTGCACTGTGCAGGAGGTGCTTCTGCCTTCAATGCAGACTGATTTGGTGGATAAAGGAATGATAAATAAAATGTCCACCAAGGGAAATATGGGAATGATGGACATGCAGCAGAAATCTGTTGTTTCTATGGAAGAAATGAACGGAGAGATGGGTTATGGAGCCAGTCAGATGGAGGGCACCTGGAGGAGCGTGAGCCGGATGGGAGGCAGTGGATTTCAGTCTCAGTACATGAGCAGAGAGAGAGAGGGTGGGATCTTTGACGGCATGGCTCTGTCTTACAACTACCTGGGACAATACTACACCCAGGTGAGTGTCCCTAACACTGTTTATGAACACATTCATGACATGAAAATATTTTAACCTGAGTCTCTGTGTCCCACAGAAGGCGCAGAGTGCTGATGCTCCGGCTGGGAAGGAAAATCTCCTGGTGTATGACTATGAGGGCCAGGGCTCCAGTGCTGGCTCCTTGGGCTCCTGCAGTGAGTTGGCTCTGGACAACGACCTGCAATTTCTCGATGACCTGGACTCCAGGTTTAAGACTCTGGCTGAAATCTGTGGAGGCAAGATCCAGGCAGAAGTGAGGGCGCCTGCTCCTCCCACCTCCTCCATTCGCACCTCTCACACAGCAGTATCCAATGTGCTGGTCCCAGGGCCACTACCAGAGCCCAAGCCACAGTCCACCCCCAAAGCAGAGGTCATCAACAATAGCCAGGTGCGAGAGAGCTCTCAGACAGTCACTGTCAGAGAAGTGAATAGGGAAGTCCCCAGGGGCCCAGCCCCTCAGTCTCCTCAGGGGCAGATGCTGCTCCTCCAGCAGCAGCCTCAGCTCTATTACACCACGGCTCCAGTTCTACAGCCCATGCACTACATGGTCCAGCCTCCGGTCCAGAACACGGTGCTACTCAGGGAGGCCCCTGGGCCCAACATGCAGAGTGTGATGCTGGTTAATGGCCCCCAGAGCGTCCCCGCACAAGGCCTGGTGATGCAGGGTCAGACTGTGATGCAGGGCCAGGCTGTGGGGCAGACTCAGGTCCCTGGGATGGTGTTGGTGGGGAATACACCAGGGGCCTCTCAGACCATGGTGCTGGTGGAGGGGAAGGGCCCGTCGGGTTCCAAACAGGTGCTGAAAAGCGGCCAGAACCTGGTGAAGACAGGACACTCTGACTCTCAGACCCTCCTGGTGGTGGGCTCTGGTTCAGCTCAGGGCCAGCAGCCTGGGGGCTCGGGTTCACAGAGGGTGCTGGTAATGGGGCCCAACACTGCACAGGGCCAGAGTAGGAGTAGTTTGTCAGGAGGACTCTCAGGGTCCCACAGGTCCCTTAACAAGAGCAGCTCTGGCAGCACGGGGAACATCACAGAAAATGGTACATCCTCTAGCTCCAGGAGGGTGGTGATGCAGGAGAAAGTACTTCTGCAGCGATCCTAGGACAGTTCAGAGGTCATACGGTCTTGTCACTAATCTGCCAACAAAACAAGAAAAGGCGGGAAACATGAAAATGGACGTATTGTCTGACACATTTGGGCTATACAAACTTTACATCTCTCACTGGGCAGTTTTTAACTGCATTTATATTTTCACCAACTTCTCAAGAACAACATTTCCTTCAACATCTCCTTTTGTCTATTAAATGTCAGGTTCCTGTCTCCACAATTTGAGACATTAAGACAAGACAATAATATACTAGATGCAGAAAATGTTAGTTCTGTTGTCAAATGAATGTTCATGTATATGAAGAACTGCCTTATCTGGGTGAAGGTGGACGTTCTCATGTATTTTCTTAATGCTGTTTCAGATAAAACCACTATTGCACTGGATGTTATGAGCAGCACTTGTTTTTTTGTAAATTGTGATTGCATTACTATTACTATGCGCAGATACCTGTACATAAGGTAATTTGAATTCTAATTAACTGGTTAATGGATGATTGTGATGTTAATTATCTTTGTGCATTTTTATATTTGGTTATTTTTTGGTTTTACAGAAATAAAATGCATTTTTAAGAATACAGGCTTTGCGTTTTTGGTCCAATCTGCCTAGTTTCTCCGATCTGGAGATTTTTGGGTCACTGAAAAAATGTTAAGGTATTAGTTCATATTTAGCAATAAATGAGGCCCATTCAAAATTCAATGCAAATAAAGCTTATGTAATGAACACACTTTTAATGAGTTAAGAAAAAAATATAAAAATACCACATATAAATATAAAAATAGCACAAGAAATTACAAGCTTGAATTATTATTTTATTTATTCCAAACATTCAAATTGTAAAAAAGAGAAAAAATAATGACAAGCCCAGTGGTTTCTATGGATAAAGCATTGCTCAGCCTGCATGACATTTAAGAGCTTTATCTTATATTTATTAAATTACAGATGTTTTTATAACACAAAAATCCCCAGAAAAAAAGGCATTCTAACTGTGAGTGGGGTTGCCTCTTCGCAGATCTGACCTGTAACTTGGTCTGGTTTTGTCTCCCTGAAGATAGAAAGGTTTATGTCCGCACTGTGAAACATTCAAAAGACAAAAACAAAGACTAAGCAATACCATGGAGAAAAACATTTGACGGACCCTCTGCCAGAAAAGTTACACAATGCACCTTTAAAAGTAGAATTTTTAAAATAAAAAGTATATTTTGTCATTTAAAACCCTGATGAAATAGGCCATACAGGCCAAGCTCAAATCTTCACGTAGATAGTGTTAGTGTTAGTTAGGGAGTGGATTAGTCAAAGGTTTGGGAGTGAATTCTGTCTTTAATGTCTTTTTCCATATATAAATACACTTTTTCCTAGTATTTTTCTGTATAAATTGTTGCTTTTTGCACAAATTCACATGTATTTTGAGTTCAGTAACATAGACAAACATGGAGATAATTAATAGCTTTTGCCGCAATACTTACAATACAATACAATACTTGCCGCAGTCACCACAGCGCAAGTCAACACCCTCACAAACAGGGCCATAAAACATTGGCAAAAGATGTCGGGCATGTCTACAACACGCCAACATGATTTGCATATAACACTCAGATATAACACTGAGATATGAGTCACTGTGTCCCACAGAAGGCGCAGAGCGCTGATGCTCTGGCTGGGAAGGAAAATCTCCTGGTGTACTATGAGGGCCAGGGCTCCAGTGCTGGCTCCTTGGGCTCCTGCAGTGAGTTGGCTCTGGACAACGACCTGCAATTTCTTGATAACCTGGACCCCAAGTTTAAGACTTTGGCCGAAATCTGTGGAGGCAAGATCCAGGCAGATGTGAGGGCGCCTGCTCCTCCCACCTCCTCCATTCGCACCTCTCATACAGCAGTATCCAATGTGCTGGTCCCGGGGCCACTACCAGAGCCCAAGTCACAGTCCACCCTCAAAGCAGAGGTCATCAACAATAGCCAGGTGTGAGGGAGCTCTCAGACAGTCACTGTCAGAGAAGTGAATAGGGAAGTCCCCAGGGGCCCAGCCCCTCAGGCTCCTCAGGGGCAGATGCTGCTCCTCCAGCAGCAGCCTCAGCTCTATTACACCACGGCTCCAGTTCTACAGCCCATGCACTACATGGTCCAGCCTCCGGTCCAGAACACGGTGCTACTCAGGGAGGCCCCTGGGCCCAACATGCAGAGTGTGATGCTGGTTAATGGCCCCCAGAGCGTCCCCGCACAAGGCCTGGTGATGCAGGGTCAGACTGTGATGCAGGGCCAGGCTGTGGGGCAGACTCAGGTCCCTGGGATGGTGTTGGTGGGGAATACACCAGGGGCCTCTCAGACCATGGTGCTGGTGGAGGGGAAGGGCCCGTCGGGTTCCAAACAGGTGCTGAAAAGTGGCCAGAACCTGGTGAAGACAGGACACTCTGACTCTCAGACCCTCCTGGTGGTGGGCTCTGGTTCAGCTCAGGGCCAGCAGCCTGGGGGCTCGGGTTCACAGAGGGTGCTGGTAATGGGGCCCAACACTGCACAGGGCCAGAGTAGGAGTAGTTTGTCAGGAGGACTCTCAGGGTCCCACAGGTCCCTTAACAAGAGCAGCTCTGGCAGCACGGGGAACATCACAGAAAATGGTACATCCTCTAGCTCCAGGAGGGTGGTGATGCAGGAGAAAGTACTTCTGCAGCGATCCTAGGACAGTTCAGAGGTCATACGGTCTTGTCACTAATCTGCCAACAAAACAAGAAAAGGCGGGAAACATGAAAATGGACGTATTGTCTGACACATTTGGGCTATACAAACTTTACATTTCTCACTGGGCAGTTTTTAACTGCATTTATATTTTCACCAACTTCTCAAGAACAACATTTCCTTCAACATCTCCTTTTGTCTATTAAATGTCAGGTTCCTGTCTCCACAATTTGAGACATTAAGACAAGACAATAATATACTAGATGCAGAAAATGTTAGTTCTGTTGTCAAATGAATGTTCATGTATATGAAGAACTGCCTTATCTGGGTGAAGGTGGACGTTCTCATGTATTTTCTTAATGCTGTTTCCGATAAAACCACTATTGCACTGGATGTTATGAGCAGCACTTGTTTTTTTGTAAATTGTGATTGCATTACTATTACTATGCGCAGATACCTGTACATAAGGTAATTTGAATTCTAATTAACTGGTTAATGGATGATTGTGATGTTAATTATCTTTGTGCATTTTTATATTTGGTTATTTTTTGGTTTTACAGAAATAAAATGCATTTTTAAGAATACAGGCTTTGCGTTTTTGGTCCAATCTGCCTAGTTTCTCCGATCTGGAGATTTTTAGGTCACTGAAAAAATGTTAAGGTATTAGTTCATATTTAGCAATAAATGAGGCCCATTCAAAATTCAATGCAAATAAAGCTTATGTCATGAACACACTTTTAATGAGTTAAGAAAAAAATATAAAAATACCACATATAAATATAAAAATAGCACAAGAAATTACAAGCTTGAATTATTATTTTATTTATTCCAAACATTCAAATTGTAAAAAAGAGAAAAAAATAATGACAAGCCCAGTGGTTTCTATGGATAAAGCATTGCTCAGCCTGCATGACATTTAAGAGCTTTATCTTATATTTATTAAATTACAGATGTTTTTATAACACAAAAATCCCCAGAAAAAAAGGCATTCTAACTATGAGTGGGGTTGCCTCTTCGCAGATCTGACCTGTAACCTGGTCTGGTTTTGTCTCCCTGAAGATAGAAAGGTTTATGTCCGCACTGTGAAACATTCAAAAGACAAAAACAAAGACTAAGCAATACCATGGAGAAAAACATTTGACGGACCCTCTGCCAGAAAAGTTACACAATGCACCTTTAAAAGTAGAATTTTTTAAATAAAAAGTATATTTTGTCATTTAAAACCCTGATGAAATAGGCCATACAGGCCAAGCTCAAATCTTCACGTAGATAGTGTGAGTGTTAGTTAGGGAGTGCCAATTTCCATGCAGACACCACAGCTTGTCAACACCCTCACAAACAGGGCCATAGAACATTGGCAAAGGATGTCGGGCATGTCTACAACACGCCAACATGATTTGCATATAACACTCAGATATGGGAAAATCCCATCTTGAACTCTACCCTGAGAAACTATAGTGAATCACAGGGTTTTTTAATTGGTTTTGATTGAGATTAAGACTTTATTCATCTCACACACAGAAATTCACTTTTGACTGCATTTGACCCAAGTGGGCTGCAGTGGGCAGCTCATCTTTCTGGTGCCCGGGGGGGGCAGTACCGTGAAGGGTCTTGCCCAAGGACCCACATTGGCTTGCTCGTTTCCCAGGGGAGGATTCGAACCCAGGTCCCCCAGGTGAAAGTCAAGTGACTTACCAGTTGAGCTAGCCAGCTGATCCAAGATTAGTTCAGAATTATTTACATGTTACTATGGTCAGAGGGTGGTCAGTCGTCAGAGGGGTTGATGGCACAGATTGGCAGCCTCGCTTCCATCAGTCTGCCCCAGGGCAAATGTGGCTACAATAGTAGCTTACCACCAATTGTGGAGTGAATGAATAATGACTTGTTGTTGTTGTTGTTGTTGTTGTTGTTAATTTTATTTCTCATCTGTACAGGACCTTTAAGCCTCATTTCGTCCCAAGCGGACCTCTGAAGGGGTCTGGAACACTTGGGACCTGGGATCAGCTCATTACAGGGTGGGCCTAGACACGCCTCCACCCTGTCATTGGAGGACTAGAATCACGCCAATAGTGGCTCTGCAGCTTACCTTTGATATAAAGTGCTGGAAAGTGAAACTTAAGTGTGTGTCTGTCCACGTGAGGATTGGCTGTGCACTATGGTTTATGGTTCATTTGTTTTGTGTTATATCTAAAAATCGATCAGTGTTGATGTTCCTTTAGCCCCAGTCATATGATAAGTATCCAGTGGCTCGTGGCGGTGCTGGTCTACGTCACCCCATTGTGCGAGTCTTGCTAGACCTGTGTCACGGTCAAAGCGAATCGTGCCGATGGTAACAAGGCTTATCTCTTTGGCTCTAACTGCACCCTGGAGCTGTCCTTCAGATTAATAGACTTGTTGCTTGACTTGTATTTGTGTAAAACTTTGTTGATGTGTCACTGCACAGTGCTTCACAATGCACACTCCAAAGCTTTTCTCCATCCTTCACAAAACCTGGGTAAACTCAGGCCATTATCATTGCAAGTTCAGCTCGAACCTTCAACCAAAAAAAGGTTCCTCTATGCTAAACAAAGCAAACAGTTAACTGATGCAACTGATCATGTTCCAACGGCTGAAATCAAGTGCATGCCATTGTTCTACTGAGGAGCTGTGTATTTACTGGTATTTGTCTAACTCGGAAACAGGAGCGAATACAATACAATACATGCTAGTTGTCAGCTTTACTATAAAAGCAAAATTCCACTCTGGTCCCTCTGAAAATTGTGAATAATTAGGATGCTCAGAATGCATAAGGTGAATGAGGAGTAACTTTGGACCACTACAAACCATTTAAAGGGGCCCATATGATGCTATTTCCTGATCAATCTTATAATGTTTCCTCATCAAAACCTGGTGTTGTGTTTTCTTTCATTCACGCATTTAACACAAACCCTGCAAATTTTATATATATATCCCCTTACAGTGGAAGGCCTTTTTTTGAGCAATTGTTCCTAAAAAGACCTCTCCTGTTATTGAAGTACAGTGAACCCTCGCTGTATCGCGGTTCACTCTTCGCGGCCTCGCTGTTTCGCGGATTTTTTTTTCCAATTTTTTTTTTTTTTTTTTTTCAATTTTTTTTATAGTGTAACTTTTTTTTTACAGTGTAACATTCTGTCCTGCGCCCTGATTAGCTAAGAGACTAGACCAGGACTAAACCAGGTCTAAAGCAGGTCTAAACCAGGACTAAACCAGGTCTAAACCAGGACTAAACCAGGTCTAGACCAGGGATGGTAGGGACAGAGTCTCAGATTTCCTTCACGAGAGCGCCTGGGTGACAGGAGGTGTGGCCTTTGTTTACTTGCACGAGCCATGGAAGAGAGTGCGAGCCGGACAAATGGAAGAGCCAAGAATCAACATGGAGCGTCCGGGGGAGCCGCAGCGGGGAGAGGACACTCGCGCGCACAGAGGAGACAGTGGCTCTTCCCCGTGAGAGGACGAGAGGACGAACCCAATACTCCACAATACTCCACAGCTCTGTGGAGTATTGGCGACGCATTGATAGCGGACTGATTTTGGAGCCGGGGTGAAATGCAACCAACTCTTGTGAGCGCAGGTTGGTCTTACCTGGTCTTGTGGTGCACAGAGGCGTCTGTTAGCGGTTTGGCACTGTTAGCATTGGCTTGAGTCTTGCCCAAAATGATATCCAGGTCGCTTTCCACTCGACTTTCGCACATGGCATGGATATGTGGTACCAAAACAAACGCACGTGTCCGCGCGCACGTGTCCGCGCGCACGTGCCCGCGCGCACGTGCCCGCGTGTCACGTGCCCCCGCCCCACTATTAATATATTTTAATGAAAATCTACAAAAGTTTGAGTGTTTAAACAAGAGAAAAATGTGAGAAAATGTTAATACCAGTCTCAGAAAGGTGTATAATGTGTCTGGTG
Source organism: Paratrypauchen microcephalus (assembly GCA_036785185.1). Lineage (NCBI taxonomy): Eukaryota > Metazoa > Chordata > Actinopteri > Gobiiformes > Gobiidae > Paratrypauchen > Paratrypauchen microcephalus. The sequence continues at coordinate 270,136 of JAVJIX010000281.1, read as the reverse complement.
AAGCGTTTTCAGCCTTAAAACATGTAGAATAATTGTAAAATATAAAATTGTCCTACTTCGCGGATTTCACTTATTGCGGGCTATTTCTGGAACCTAACCCCCGCGATAAACGAGGGTTCACTGTATATGGATTATATACAAATGTTTGGTCTCTGTGTAAAGGGAACATTCTCTAGTTTTACCCTCAGCATTTACATTCACTCCAAATGTGATTGGAAAAAAGTTACACACCTTGGAACACCAAATAAAAAGTAAAATAAAAAGTAAACAAAAGGTTTTTTTATCCTCGCCTAATTTTTTTGTAAATATAAAAGGTGTCTATAGCTGCTGTTCATAGCTGAGGCCTAAAATACACTATCTTTCAATACAATAAGTTGTTGACCACTCAAATTTCAAATTGGGAATCAATAGCTGTAAAAAATAAACTTTTTACTCCACTTTTTGTTATACTTTGTCCAGGCGTTTTATACAGGGATCATGCCTTTATCCAAACCTATCCAAACCTATCCAAATTGGAAACATTTAGAAAACATTTAATAACTTTTGACTCATTCAACCTACAGACATCATTGGGGGCTCTACTGAAAGCTTACAACTAGAGGAATCCATTTCTGCACACAAGGTCACTATATTATGTCCCTGAGAATTACATTCTATAAAAAAGTGTTTTTTTCAATCAAAAATAGACCAAACAAGTGTTGAAAATGAAAATATGTATTGAAAAATTCTATAACACTGCACACTGTATACATTTTCAAAAAACCATGGACACTAAACGTTCCACACATATTTACAGGTATTTACACACTAAGAGTCTGGTGTGTTCCACTGACTGTAGCAGTCCCTTGTTTGAATAAAGCAGAGTGCAGTGTCACAGGTAGAACATTTTACAGCTGTCTTTGACTGACATCTTCTACACTTCAGCCTGCCATTTGTGCGGTCACCACTGCTGCCCATCCGTTCTTTGTTGCTCCGGTCGTGGTAGGGCTCCTTATCTGCAGAAGAAATGCAGTACATGCTTTATTTTTCACTATACATAATTATTTTCTGATCAGTTGGGCTTTATTGGTACACAGTGATGACACTAGTAAGAAAAACACAAAAATATAACAGGAAATAAGCTAAAAATATTCTTTCTAAAATTTTATTTTCAAAGATCAAAGATCAAAGTCAGCTATATTGTCAATTCTCCTATATGTGTTCAACATACAGTGTAAATTTTATTTATGCATTTATAGAACCTTTCTACAACAATAAATGCAACCAACACATGCAGGCTTGCAGCCAATTTAAAATAATAATGAACCAATGAATATAAGTTCTACCTTAAACAACGTAAGTGTCTTCTGCTTGTTTAGAGAGCTGCTGTGACCAGCAAATTTCTCCACTAAGATTAATTTTAAACAAATATGAAATTGCCTTAAAAGGCTAAACAAACAACAAAATTTCTATTTCCAAAATATATCCGTAATTTCAAATTGTCCATGTCTAATATGTCTAATTACCAGCCAAGCCATAAACCACTTGGAATGTTTCCCAAACAGCTCCTTGAGTTTTAATGCCACGCCACCAAAGCGCCCTGCTGCTTTGTACAGGGTCATAGCGAATGCTTAACTCCATGGACATAAATTCCTCTAGTCTGTCTGTGTGTGTGTACTGAAACAAAAGTGGGTTTAGGCCTCTCTTTGATGGTGCTGTCTTGGGTTTTTTAGAGTGTGTCTTTTTTCGCAGCCGGGTCGCACTAGTTATATCCGACACGAAGAACCATTTTTGTGTTTGTCGGAGGGTCTTTGGGTCCCTAAAACTCACTTTGTATTTTGAGAGCTTTCGATTTTTTTTCACAATTGTACCACGCTTTACGTGATACTTTTTGGAGACTCGATGGACACCATCCCTCATTCTGACCAAAACAGCGTCCTTAACATTGTAGTGTTGTGGTTTTGTTTGAATGCACACTTGATCATTAGCTTAGCACAGTGCTCAGAGGCCTTCCGTGCCATTCTTTTCACCCTTTTTCGTTTAGTATCAAATTTTTCTCGATGTCTCAAGGATGGTAAAGTTGAATGTTGATTCCTCACAGACTCCTTACGAACAGAAGATGGAGAACCGCATAAAGGATGCCTTATGCTGTTGCTTTTTCTTCCATAGTATACTTCAAATGGAGACCTCCAGCCTAAAACTTCTTTAAGATCCTCATTTAGCACTCTTGAATATACAGGTAGGTGCTTGACCCAGTTAACTCCGTTCCCTTGAAATTTCACCAGATCATACATGATCTTGTTTCTTAGCCACCTATGTGTCCTCTCAACCTTTCCTTGGCTTTGTGGATGATATGCTGAACTTTCAATTATTTCCACTTGTTAGATTTTTCACCGCCCCTTTAAACTCAGTCCCTTTGTCATGTTGTAACACTTTGGGTGGTCCATGTTCACGATAAATCTTGGTAAGGTGTTTGGCAATTTCAACGCTACTTTTTCTTTTCAATGGTTTCAGCCACATGTAACGACTGAACACATCCATCACTGTGAGAATGTAACGGTATAAAGCCTGACCATAACTAATTTTCATTTTTCCCATGTCCAATAGGTCAATTTGGTGTCGATTTTGCACTTCTTTGGCTTGAATGGTCATCAAAGGGGGCTTATTCAGAAACTTTGCATTTTGAAGTTGGTACCACTCGGTTTTGTTCAAGATTTCCTGCACCTTTCTTTCACTTATGCCACTATGATGCATTTTCAGTCGTTTGCTCAACTTTCTTGCTCCAGAACCCTTAGTATCATCTAGACCCTTTTTAACAACACAATCAACATTAGACTGTAGCATGACTGGCTTGCCGGCACACAGCAGTGTCTGCCCATCCTCACTGAGAGAATAGACCCCTTGATTTCTCCAGAGACACACCAAGGCATTTTGTTGAATTCTTGTGCGTTCAGAAACTGGAACATGAAACTCTCCTCTCAACTTGCGAACTATGACATTGTACATTTCCTCTGTCATTGCTTGCTTTTGTCCATGGCCTACAATGAGCCCCAGCAGGGTGCAGGTCAGGGTTATAATTAGCAGACCTACAAGGGTGACAAAAGAGGGAAAATGTTTAACTCCCAAAACTAAACTGCATTTTGTGCCTTTTTTTGCACTTTTATTTTATTTGTGGAATTTCATTTCAAGTACTAAAATATTTTATCTTGAATTAATATTTAAGAAAGTATTTTAACAATTTTGATAACCCACCACCACCTGCGGCATCACAGTACCATAATTCAAATTGCTTTATGAATGTTGATCTTATGTTATAGCCCTAGATTTGTCTCAATAAAGGATGCTATCATTAAAGATGACGCTGCTTTTGTAGGATTACTGAAAAATAAGGTTTTCACAAATGTATTGTTTTCACACCTGTTATAACATTTTTAGCCTTTTAATAGCTATTTTGATGCTTACTATTTATGACTTCACACAGGGAAGGTATTGCTCTCTTATCCAACATTCTCCATATGGCTAAACTAGGAAGAAGTGAATTAATAAGTTAAACTACGTAATTAGACTTACAGTGAAGGGTGAAGCACAACTATGAAAGCTGTTGTTCACAATGAAGATCTACCCATGGAATAACACATGAGAGGGGTGAACAGAGAGGCAAGCTTTGAAACAGCTTGGAACTGTAAAGTTTGGCATTCATCTTAAACCATTTTAGAGCAAAACAGCAAGTTATTTGTTACCCAAATTAATTAAAATCTGCAAAGTACAGTTTATGTTCTTACAATGACAAAAAAAGTTCAACCCCAAAGTTTTATTGGCATTTAAAATATTTGTGAGTGCGGCAATGCGCCCCACTAGCCTCGGTCTCGGTGTTTCTAGAAGTTTCTTTCCGACGCGTCACGTAAAGTAAATAAAGAGTCTTGAATCCAAGTTTGTCTTTTCTATCTTTACTAAAGTGAAAGGTCATACAGAGTGGGTGCAAATAAGGTGAATAAAGAGGGAAATGGAAAGATGAATTTCTGAGGCTTGTGGTTTTCCTGCGGGTGTTGTGTTAGGCTCTGTATGTGTTGTGATGTCCTTCTTGGCGTCTTTGCGTGTCGTATAGCGATGAGCTCCTGCCTGTCACTGGGAGACCGGGCTTCCTTGTACTCCGTGGCTCCCGACAGGACTCACCCTACGTTGCATTGTCAACGGTGCTACTGGTTCTTCTTTGCTGTCCGTACGTGCCTTGTAGCGTTGCGTTTTCCCGTCTGTCACTTGGGAGACCGTGCTTCTTCGCTTCTCGGCTCCCGACGGGAATCCGTCTTATTTGCTACCTGCGGCTGCTACGTGACGTTTCACGTGACCTTCTTGTTACGTGACGTCCCACGTGACGTTCCTACGTTGGCGTCCGTCCGTACGTGCCTTGTAACGGTGCGCGTTCCCGTCTGTCACCCGGGAGACGGCCGATGTTACACTCTTGCTTGGTTATTACGCGACGGTCAAAAGACTGTGTAGCTTCTGTGGTCCAGGACATCCTAATACCCCGTCATCTCGGCTCATCCGATACTCTATGGTCTCGGGGTATCCTCCTGGCCACCAGACCGCGGCTTCTATCCACACTACCTATGTAGCGTGGTCTCTTTCTTCGTGTGTGTGAGTGTGTGTTATGTGTCTTGGTGAGGTGTGTCTTCTCCGGTGTCCGTGTGCTCTCTGTGTCAGTGTGACTCCTAAGGTCTGCATTTATAGCAGGTAAGACCAAAAATAAAAGAACAAGGAATAAAGCTAGATCAAAGTCATCTAATCAGAAAGCATTTCCTGAACCTGAAGGTGGGACAAGAAGAGCTGCTATAAAAAGAACGTTCCAGAACACAGAATGTACGAAATGGCTCCTACAATATTGATGGTTCATAACTTTTCATTCTTCCTGTTAAAAAACCCTATAATGTACACTAGTCTACTCAAAATAATTAAAAAAAATGAAGGGTTCCACCCAGTGTAAGACCATATGCTGGTGCAGTGGGCCCTTCCTTCTGATGCACATAGTATTTTGTTTCCAACTCATTCCACCATGTAAATAATACACATTATTAACCAGAATGCCTCATTCATTGTGATCTGGGATGTGTTGTTTAAATGTTCACTTTATTTTTTGAGCAGTGTACTATTTTGTGTGTGTGTAGTTTTTTTTACACATGCACAGTTTTCCTTCAAATGTGTCCTGTTTAAGTTATTAACTTTTAATATGTACTTAGAGGCATAGATTTCAGTTTTACTTTACAAACTGTTTTTAATGCAATGAGCATAACTTGGACAATGCAGGTTTAAATTCAGTCATATAATTTCTTATCAAGGGCAAAACATCTACATAACTTTAGATCAACTGCAACATTTCTTTATACTTCCATATATTCAGTTACACAGATAATATTTGGCACAGTTTTTTCATACCTGGCATCATGTTGAACTCTGTTGGCTGTCTCAATTAAGCATGCAAGCAGCGCATGATCTTTGTAGAACTGATGCAGGAGCCAATCAGATTACAGCCCACCCTCCCCTCCCTGGCTGAGTGACAGACCATGTAGAGCTTTGAATTTGGCCACAAGTTATTGGTCTATATAATTCCAAACTTCAAATAGGCAACTAAAGTTATATTTGGAGTATTCTGTCATACATAGATTTATTAGGCTACATAGCTCTAAGGGAAATTGCATAAAAAACACTCATAAAGACACTCTTGTATAAATTCATTGTTTAACAAACAACAATAATAGGTATTATTACATAATGCACCATGTTATTACATTTCCTAGAGAATAAAAAAGTTGCAAGTGCATTTTGTAATAATCTTCTCAAAATGTAATAACTTATTACATAATGCGGCAAAATGTATTACAAAATGTGTTGGGGCAGTTTATTACAAAATGCGGCTTTATTACAAAATGAAATGAAAAAGTTATTACATTTTGGACGTTTATTACAAAATGCACCGTTATTACAAAATGCGGCTCAACAGGGCAACAGGCAGAAGTGATGATGTAGTGGATGGTCTGAGTCTCTGATAATTGTCCGGGTCATACGCGTGATGGATTTATTGTTGAAATGTGAGAGGTCTGTGATGGGCCGATTGATGATTTTGGAAGCTGTGTGGGTGACCTTGGTGAGTTTGTTTCTGTTGGTGATGGAGAGCATATTGAAGTAACGGGGAGCAGTAGAGAAGGATGAGTTGTATGATGCTGGTGTATAACAGTAAGAGAAGTTGTGGGGTGTCGGAGAGAGCACGGAGTTTGCGGAGGATGTGGAGTCTTTGTTGTGAGCGTTTATGGACATCAGTGACATGCTGTTCGAAGGTGAGTTTATTGTCCAGTGTGAGTCCCAAATATTTGAAGTGAGTGACACGTTCAACTGTTTTACTGTGTATAGTGGCGAGTGCCAGGTCCGGGGTGTGTTGTTGAGTGTGTATCAGTAATTCCTTTGTTTTATTGACATTTAACTCAAGAAAGTTGTCAGCGCACCACTTGATGAAGTGGGTGACAGACTGGTGGTAAGCAGTTATGGAGTTATTGTCGTTGAGGAGTGCAAGGATGGCAGTGTCGTCAGAGTATTTGAAATATGTGGTGACAGGAGAGGGGCTTGTGCAGTCATTTGTGTACAGGGTGTAGAGGAAGGGTCTGAGTACACACCCCTGTGGGGCTCCGGTGTTGGTGGTTATGGTGGGTGAAGTGACTGAACCAATTTTGACGGCCTGTGGTCTGTTACTGAGGAAGTTGTGAATCCAGTGAATGAAAAACGGAGACAGGTGAAGTGTCCTGATCATCTGGTGACGTTGTATTGTATTGAATGCTGAGCTGAAGTCAATGAACAGGATGGATGCGAAGCTGCCAGGCGACTCTAGGTGTTTTAAGAGCGGATGGAGGAGACATGCCACGGCATCCTCCGTTCCCCGCCTGGCCTTATAGGCAAACTGGTATGGGTCTAGCAGGGGGCTGACAGCTAGGAGGATGGAGTGAAGTATGAGTTTTTCCAGGCACTTCATGATGGTGGAAGTGAGTGCAATTGGTCTGTAGTGATTGAGGTCAGATGGACGGGGGTTTTTGGGAACCGTGGTGATTGTAGAGGTTATCCAGGCTATAGGGATGGATGCTGTCCTGATAGAGTCCCAAAAGATGGAATGCAGGATTGGTGACTGTTCCATGGCCCATAGTTTCAGCACCCTGGCCGGGATGCCATCCGGACCTGGTGCCTTGCCCACCTTACACCTGCTCAGCTGCCTCCGAACATCCCCCTCCATGAATGGAGGCTGAGAAGGAGCGTGTGGGGGCAGGGCACTAAGCAGCTCATTGCAGAGGGCAGAGTGGTCTATGATATCATACCATGCATAAACGGAGTTCAGGGAGCCCGCGAAGGTGACTGGGTCAGCAATGAAATGGTGACCAGTGCTGGGCGCTTGACCAGTGAGGACCCTGATTTTCTGGTAGGCCTGTCTGGTGTTCATGCTACTGAACTCTTGTTTGATTTTGTCCCTGTACCTGAGTTTGGTCTTAATTATGTCATTTTTTATTTGTCTATTTAGTAAATTGACAGTGTTCCAGTCCCTGCACTGGAAGGCTTTAAGTCTTTTTTTCATATTGATTTTAATGACAGATGTGATCCAGGGGTTTGAATTAGGGTATTTCTTAAATGTCCTTGAGGGTATTTGAAAGTTGGTAACACACCCCATAATTATACCATCACATTCCACAGCCCTCATTCATCCGTTATGTGTCACAAACTGCATGTTTGTGACACATAACGGATTTAATAAATGTGTTTTTATTTTCATTGTAGCAGGTCGGTTGTGTGTTGTTCATGTGCAAATGCATAAAGTTTTATATTTGACAATATTTGAAATATTTTTTAATCACAATATTAATATAAAATGACTTAAAGGGATAGTGCATTTTTTTATGTGAATCTGTATGGCATCCCCTTCAGCAGTGTCCATTAACACTGACTTACCCCTGACAGTGTCCTGTGAGCCGAGTTCTGCCCTGGTTCTGGAGCTTACGAAAGTAGTTCTGGCAAGTTACCGGGGACAGTTAATAAAGCTAGTTTTTCTTCTCAAAACAATATTTGTCCAAAAAGTAATATATTTGCATCACAAACAGTTGTCCACGAAAAAGTCAGAAGTCATAATCACTTGGTGCTATTTTCTCTCAAGTCGTATCACTGCGCGCTGCCCCCAACTGGACAGCCATACCTGTTTGTGTTTTAATACTCGTGAAGTAAAACGTCTGACTACGACACCAACGAGGAGGACGTTAGCTTCAGCAAAGAGCCAGAGGGTTACCTGTATGAACCTGAATATACAGATGTAGAAATAAGGCAGAGGGAGTTGGAACGGGAAGGGAGAGAGAGGAGGGACAGAGAAGTGTTTGAGGCTGGAGCCACTGCTGGAGACGCATAAGTGGTGGTGCGCTTGTACCAACTGTCAATTGATGCCAACTGAGGCAGAAAGTTATTGCTGCCGCGAGTGGGATCTGATGCCAGAGATGCAGAAGGAGACTAGCGACTGCATCAGAAACCACTCCGAATTTCCTGCCATACTGAATCCGGGGGTCTTGAGAACATTATTAGCCTGTTCATTTGTAAACTGTCACACCCCATCCCTGACCTGTCCTACCACCAGTCATACAGGTGTGGCCCTGCCCTCTGATGGCCATGGGCCTGACTCACACCACTCCACCAACAGCCAATCCCCAACCACAGCCTGCTACACCTGTTCCCAATCCCTTCGTTATTGACAGCTTTTTAACCCAACCAAGACAATGCTCATTGCGAGATTGTTGTTTCTGCTCTGCTCATGCCTTGCCAAGTCTGTTATCCTTGCCACTAGGGATATCAACAATTAATCAACTTACAATTAATTGTCGATCAAGATGTTGGTTGATTAAAATGCATTAATTGTAACTAATCGCTAGAGGAGAGGGCGCTACTCTGGAATGTGAACATGAGATGTGAACCCACTCGCAAGAAGGACCATAGCGTTACATCCGCGGCCGGATTTATTTATTTATTTTTTATTTATTTATTCTTTATTTAATAGGGACAGTGCATATTAATGAACATTTGCAGCATTGCAGTGTAAATACGCCAGATTATAGCAAGAATGCTAATTTCCATCTGTAGTCCCTAGGCAGGTGACACCACAGCAAAAACAATAAAACAATGACAATTGACAATAACACCAACATTAAAACATTAAAACATTAAAACATTAAAAATGTCCACAAGTCTGGTTTTCCTTTAGCCACCGTTTCAAGTATGATTTAAAAGTGGCCAGTGTTGGAGTCTCTCTTATTGATAATGGGAGTGTGTTCCAGAACTTAGAGCCTCTGACTGAGAGCACAGTTTGTCCAAACGTAGTGCGTCTGTGTGGGACCTCACAGTTCCCCTGGGCCGTGGCCCTTGTTCCCATCCCACTGACAGTCTTTGTTTTAATAAAATTCTGCAGCGGAGGAGGAGCAAGTCCATGTAAAACTTTATATATAAAACAACCATATTTAAAATGAACAAAATTATTAAAATTGAGTAAGTTATACTTGTCTAAAATTATGCAGTGGTGAACTGAGAATGGCTTCTTGTCTAATATTTTCACAGCTTTTTAAAAAAATGATTCAACTGGTTTTAGTGTTGTGCCAGCTGCAAGTGCCCATGTGGTAATGCAGTACTCTATATGAGACAGAATCATAGAGTGTAAAAACATTCGTGCCGCATATAGAGTCATGAAGGGTCTTACTTGTCTAAAATTCACTAAGTTAAAATTTACGGTTTTTGTGAGGTGCTTAATGTGTTTCTTAAATGTCAATGTCGGGTCCAACGTCAGTCCCAGGTATTTAAACTCTTTGACGAGGCTGAGTTCCACCCCGTCCAGAAAGACATTGGACCGCTGCAGCTCATTTGCTTTTTTACTGAACATCATGCAGACAGTTTTCTTTGTATTGAGCTGTAAGCATGAGTTCTTGACCCACTTTTGGACATGAGTCATGGCTGATGTTAATGTTTCTGAAGCTTCTTGTACGGTTCTGGCATGTGTATAAATTACAGCATCATCAGCATACAGCTGGACATTGACATTTGAACAAACTTCTGGTAAATCATTAATATAAATACTAAATAAAATTGGTCCTAAAATACTTCCTTGGGGGGCCCTGTTGGACAGTGAAGGTAGGGCGATTTAAAACCAGACAGGGAGACACATTGTTGTCTGTGGGACAAGTACGACTCAAACCAGAGCAACGCCTCTTTAGTTAGATTAAAATGGGATAATTTAGTTAAAAGAATCTGGTGATTTACCGTGTCAAAAGCCTTTTTAAAATCTATGAATACTGCACCTACAAATGCATGTTTATCAAGAAGGCTTTTGACATTTTCAACAAAAAAACAGTTTGCAGACTCTGTGGAGTGGTGACTGCGAAAACCGAACTGCATTGGATGTAAAGGTGTAGTATTTGTGGAGAGATGTTCGTTTAATTGTTCGGCCACCCATTTCTCAGCAATTTTGGAGATGGCTGGGAGGTTACTGATGGGGCGATAATTAGCCATCTCAGTTTTACTGCCACTTTTAAAAAAGGGAGAAACCACCGCGATCTTCCAAACTGAAGGCACAACACTTTGTCTGAAGGACAGATTCAACAGATGTTTCACTGGTGTAATTAATGCATCTTTGTGCAGTTTTAAAAAGTGTGTGTCCAGTCCATGTGCATCTTTTGCTTTGGAGGAATTAAGAGAGTTAATAATTCGAAGCACATCTCCATCTGATATTTCTTTAATTTTAAAAACTGGGTCACTAGAACTCACAGTGGGAATTTCTGTTGGTGCAAACTGCTGAGTTATTTCATGTACCGATTTAATAAAATAATGGTTCATCTCGGTAGCAATAGTAAGTGGATTTTGGATGAGGATGTTGTTTATTTTAATTTCAATATTATGATTCTCATTTTTATGTTGTTTGCCAGTTAGTTTATTAATATTTTTCCAGATAACTTTGTTATTTCCTTTTGCTTCATGAATAATTTTTATGAAAAAGTTGGCTTTGGCTTTGCGTATTTTGCTTAGTACTTTGTTTCTAGTCACAGTGAAGGCCTGTCTGTCTGTTGCTAAACCAGATTTCAATGCTTTTTTAAGCAATATGTCTCTTTCTTTCATTATTTTTATACACTCCGAGTCTATCCAAGGTAGAGCATTCTTTGTTTTTTTGGATTGTTTCCCCTTTCTCCTGAATGGTGCTATAATTTCATCAAGTTTTGTACAAAAAATGTTGCACCCATTTTCTACCTTTTGGTTATTTAGAATTTCGCACCAGTCAGTGTCTTTAAGGGCTACCTCAAGATTTTGTGTTTGATTTGCAGGTATGAAATCATGACTATTTTTGACTGTATATAGATTCTGAAATCTTGCTTTGGATAGTTTTCGTGAGAACAGAATTATATTATGATCAGACATTCCTGTGATTAGATTACATGTTTTAATAATCCTATCAGGATAATTTGTAAACAATAGGTCTATTCTAGTTGAAGAGTTTGCAGTAACTCTGGTGGACCTATCAATGATTTGTTTAAAATTAAGATGATCCATTATGTGTTTAAGGTTTTTTCTCCCTTTTTTCTCATCCCAGTTTATATTAAAATCACCAATGATAATTAATTCTTTGTTTAAATCACAACATCCTAGAAGACGTTTCAATTGGTCATAAAAGTCTGTAGTTGCTGATGGCTTACGATAAATGCAGATTAAAGTAAATGACATTTCAGATGAGAGAGAGATAGTTACACAAATGCATCTAGAAGCAGTGCAAAATGTTCTCCTGCCCACCCAATTTTTGCGGCTTGGTTCGCTCTGCGTCCCGCTGTCTGCGTGAACACGTCCGCGTAACAGGCTCCACGTGAAAGCGCAGTGAAAGCAGCCCGCTGTCCGGCCCGTGTGCCGGTGTGTGTGCGACTGTGCGTGTGTGAGTGAAATGTTTTCCCCGATCAATTCATTTTTTTATCATTTCATATCACGGAGCTCTGCGTCAAGCCGCATGTACAATAGCCGCAATAAAAGTGCAAGTTTCGTTTTTACAAAAAAAGTCCTCAATTTATTTTCAATAAAGAATGTATTTTGTTATTCAGCATCAATACATTTGTCTGCTTTTTACTGAGGAATAATTAATTGAGGAATATACAATATAATAATACTATGATATATTTTTGACTCAGTGTTATGTATACTATAGCTTATATTCTTAAAGATCCTATTGAAACACTAAAATTCAGGTGAAAGACGCCGCTTATCAATTAATCGTAAGTCGATCGATAAGGTCAATCAACTATAGATTAATGAATTAATCGATAATTTGCATCCCTACTTGCCGCGTAAGTTTTTGCCTATTTTTTGGATCTTTGTGGACTCTTGCCTTTTTGGACTCATGCCTGTGTTTTTTTTATTATTTTTGGACATTTTGCCACGTGAGGTTTTCCTGTTTTTTTTTTACTATTTTTTGGACATTTTGCCACGTGAGGATTTCCTCTGTTTTTTTTTTTTTAACTGTTGTCTCAACCCCTGCCTTCTCCTCTGTCCTTAATAAACTGATCATTGTTTAATATTTCTGTCTCCGGGTCTGCTCCTGGGTCCTCTGGCCTTGCCCTTTCTGACAGTAAACATCGCCACTTGTTACACTTACCTGGGGTGCAGGGACAGCAGTGCTCTTCAGAAGCCTCCTCCTCCGTGCTGGGGATACGTAATCCTCCTCACTGAAATGTGCATTGCACACGAAGCTTTTTCATTTTAGCCAATTTGGTGTCCACATTGAACCCTATGGCAAGAAGCCAAAGTCGCCTCAGACCAACGTTTGTGACCGGAAAACGGTGTAAGTAAAACGGTTCATCTTTGTTCTTACAACCTGGGTAATCACAGGTCCACCCCATTTTATATGTTTTCTTCTTCTTCTGACGTTTCTAATTTGGCTCGCTGTGGTCTGAGGACGTAAACACTGCCAAACAACTGAAAAAATGTTGTGTTCATGCATGGCTGTCCAGCTGGAAGCAGCGCAATAGCACCAAGCGATTTCGACTGCTGACTTTTTCATGGACAACTGTTTGTGATGCAAATATATCACTGGACAAATATTGTTTTGAGAAGAAAAACTAGCTTTATTAAAGGGATATGCCACCCCCAGGTCAAACTTGGGCATCTCCCCACAGTCCAGAGACTAAAATAAGTGGTGGAAAGCGTTTTTCTGGTGACCCAGCCATTGTCCAGGTCTGTCAGCACTGACCGCCGCGGTATCTGCAGCTACTCCGCATTAGACTGGAGTCTAACGTCGCCAGAGAAAGATTTCGGCCAAAAGGAATTAATTTGCTCGATGCGTTTCCCAATTACTTTCTGTGAAGTGCGCATTCATATCGAGTGCAAATCAGCACGGAGAGCTTGACTTGGTCATTTTGGGTGGGAACTATTTTTCAGTGCGGAAAAAGACAGCCGAATCACACACCACGCTGACAGGGGAATCCCTGTTACGCACCAGGAAGGGAGTTCCCCTGTTACGCAGCGTGGTGTGTGCTTCGTCCCCAGGCCCTGCTGAGCTTCTGAGATCTGACAGGATCAGGCTTTGACAAGCAGGCAATACCAGCTTATATGACAATATAAGAAACAAAGATTCGAAAAAATTGAGAATATTGTGAGTGGGTGAGTGTGGAAGCATTGGTCGAAAATGGGAATTTTTGACATCTTGAGTTCAGGAGAATAAAGATGAATCATTGATAAATCATCCTTCACTGGACGAATGAGAATGAAAAACAGTTATAACTCTTAAAAGTCCATTTGGCACAATATGTCACCTTTTAATAAGTCCAAAATGGTTTCTCTTTGCTGGAGTAGTTATTTAATGATACAGTCTAGACAGACGGCTGTCAACACTTTGAACATAAAACCACAAAGATCACTATCATATTTTCATTTTCACACTGTATAGCCTCAAGTTTTATTTAAATCACGTCCTCTGAGAAAAAGCTCTTGTGTCATGCTCCAACATTAGGCCAGGTAGGTTTTTGACAAACAGGAATGTGACAATGTTCTATCATTTTCAATCACTGTAGCCTATTTTTCAGTTACACTTTACTATTTTAACCAGTTACACTGGTTAAATCCTGGTCCTGGTTTTGTCAAATTAGTTTTTATTTTACTTTTAGTTTGTATTTCCATCAAGGTCTTTTGTAATCCCACTATTTGTAATCCCACCGTTTGAATGTCTCCAGGTATTAGAAGAGTGTTTTGAAAATGTCATGGGGCATTTTAAACGTCTCATCTCCCTGAGGCGCTGCTGCTTTGGCTCTGCTCCAGCTGTCTGTTTTAGAACATAAAGCACAAAAGGGTGAGGTCTAATCCTGCCATTGTACACAACGTTAAATATGGATTTGCATGCCCTTATATTCAGGAGCTATAAGACAAGTCAAAAGAACTGCTTTAAAGGGCACGTCACTAGTATGAAGATAACAGAAACACTTCCCTTCAACTCAACATTTAAATCCAAGCTCAAAACTCACTAGTTCAGATAAACTTATTCCACACCCCCTTTGCAAAGGTAACATTATCTTTTAACATTAACAACATGATGTATTTTAATATACTCTTCTCTAGCGATTTTCTGTACCTTTTATATTGAATTTTGAAAGGCGCCGCAAATAACGTATTTATTATTATTAGGGGGCCAAGCACCGAAGGTGCTTAGGCACCCTATAGGAATTGCTTTGCGTTGCCTAGGCAAGTTGCCTAGGCAAGTTGCCTAGTAACCCTTTGATCTTTCCTTTGATGTTCTGGTCTCCTGATTCTTATTATTTTATATTCTTTCTTCAATGGGAGTCTATGGCAGCCCCTAGAACCGTCTGGTAAAAAGTTGTGAAATTTGGCATGCACATTCCAGCCAGTCTCCTCATTACCCACAGCGATTTATAGGTCCCCAGCCCCAACCGTCTAGTGGCACCAGCAGGTCAAAGTTGCAGAAATTTGTCAATTGCCTAGCAACGCACCTAGCAACCTTTGATGTGTCTGTTCTGACAGGGTTAGACCCTGACCCTGTCAGACTCTGTTACATCCTGTCAGACCTTGTTAGACCCTGTCAAACGGTGCTTGGCCCCCACATTGTTGCTTGCATCTATATTTATTATTATTATTATTGGTGCTGTCAGGTGATTAAAAAAATTAATCTAATTAATTGCAGGATTTGTAATTAATTTAATTAATCACATTTTAAGAGCGTGTGAGAGAGAGATTGTGAGTGAGCAAACGAACGAACCCACTTTGTGATCGAGTTTGTCAGTTTTGTGTTCGTTTTGCTCAAATCGTTTCCCAAATTCTGTGAGCGTGGTTTGGTGGTTTGGTTTGTTGGTTTGGTGGTCTGGTGAAGTGGCACTATCACCGGTAACAATGGAACTTGTCCGGACGTGTTTATCGTTCAAATGATCCGTCAGGCTAGAGCAGCTTCGGTGATCGGAAAATTCGTTTTTACAAAAGCTCCAAATCACGGCGTTCTTGTTGATCGTCCCGTCTTTGTTCTTTTTATAAATAAACTTGCCGTTCAAAGGCCCTGGCAGCGATTTGCTCGCCGCACGCCAAATTTAAAATGCACGCGCATTGAATTGCCGCTCATAATTAATTGCGTTAATTTTTATAACGCGTTAATTTGCAGTGTAATTAATTAATCTAATTAACGCATTAAACTGACAGCCCAAATTATTATTATTACCATAAAATTATCACCATATCACCATAAAATTAAAGCCACAGTAAGTAACTTTTTAACCAACTTTTTTAAACAAAAAAAAATTGGAGATCGACCGATATGTTTTTTTTTTTCATGGCCTATTCCGATACGATTGTTTCTATTCTATTCTAATCTGATGGCTGATATTTAGGGCAGATATTTTGGGATTTTTATTATTTTTGCCCAAAGTATCTCATTTGAATTTTGTAGAAACTCATCCACAACCTTGTTTCTCTACAAACTGTATAAGTGAGCAGTGTAATCATATTTTGTGCAGTGCCATTTATTCAATTACAGATGGGTTTTTTAAAACACAAAAATACCCAGAAAAACAGGCTTTTTCTGAGACTGTGAGCGGGTTTGACTCTCCGCAGATCTGGCCTGTAACTTGGTCTGGTTTTGTCTCCTTGAAGACAGAAAGGTTTAATGCCACACTTGGAAACAACACAAAACTTTATAGTTCAATTTTAGGCACCTGGTTGGAGCCTCTGCTGGAGAAAACAAACTTTTTTTTTTTTTTTTAATCAAATTTGCATATTCTCACTTCTAACTTCTTTGCATAACAGAAACAGATTTGGTTACTGAGTTCAAATTAAGCATCATATTTGTCTTTTTAGCAAGTTCATGCATGTTGTCAATGATGCCTTTTTCAAACTCATAAATACTTTGATATTTTGGCCTTGAGACGTGTTCACTTCTGCACTGCGGTGATCAAATGCATAATGTTGGACTCAGAGGCCGACTGAAAAACCACAAATCATTTCACCAAACGGGAAACTAAGGTAAGATACAGAAGAGATGCTCTGAGGTTGTGGTGCCTATGACAGGACTTAAAACCAGAGGGGACAGGGTCTTCACTGTGGCCGGCCCCGAGCTCTGGAACACTCTGACCTCCCACGCCGAACGGCCCCCACAGTGGAGTGTTCTAAGTCTCGTTTTAAGACCCATTTTATTCTCTGGCTTTTAGCACTGCGTGAGTTGTTTGGTCTTGATTTTATGATCTCTGTGCAGCACTTTGGAAACTACTTTGTTTGTAAAATGTGCTATATAAATAAAGTGGATTTGGAAGACCCAAAGTGCTAATGCTGTGCAAACTACAACTGCAATCTAAAGCCACAATAACAAGGAGAATTTGAGCGCTAAATCCAGCAGTGGCTTTCTGCTGTAGCGGAAAGAACACAGGGTCAGTTGAATCCACGCTTCAATAGTCTTAACCCACGATATCACTAGCAAAGGAATTTACCTCAGTATTAAACCAGTCTCGATTAGGGGCTCTGGGCACACACATCAAACATTATTTACAGGAGAAAACTAGAAACCTACTCAAATGCGCCGTACCACCGTAAGCAAACACAACAGCCCCAAACTGACTAGCACACTGGCATGCACCAGAGGCATCAATGACACTGGACTTGACTGCACCCTGCACGGCGGCGCGTTTACTGACATGTGGTCGTCACATTATTAGGTATACCGATGTGTTCCCTGGTTATGGTTGAATGTGGAGGCAATAAATAAAAGGTGTGAACATTAAAACCAGGGTAAGAGCATGACACAATTACACAGTTTATTAGACTAAAATGAAGAAATGCGCACAGAAACACCAACATTTGAATGTCTTAGGCTAAAACAGATTAACAAAAGATTAAATATTATTTTAAAAACTAAAAGCATGGACATCGATGACCCTGTGACCTTCCAGTTCCTGTCCAAGGTGACCACGCTCAGCCAGCAGAACGGTGTGACTTTGACTCCTCTCCTAGTACAAGGTACATGGGCAGGTTGTGTTGTGGGTGCTCCTTTCTCTTTGTGATTGCCTTGTGTCCAGTGCTTAGCCCTCGCTTTCCTTGACCGTCCAGTCATGGTGTCTGTAGCTCCACCTCCTGGTCCCGTCTGCCCTATGTCTCCCTCTACTTCCCTTTTGTTTCTGTATTTTCTCTGGTACTTCAGAGTTTACCTTAAGACTCGGGTATGATATTGTCATTATTTCTAATGTTATACTATAGTGCAATCCTATGCACCAGGGGCACGTATCATAAGAAACAAAATCAAAATGAAAAACTCTCTAAAACTTTCCACATTTTTAGCTGTAACTTAGTCTGTAAATATACACCAGATCTATAGGTACTAAAAAGAAAAAAAACCCCTCTACAACCACTACAACTGGTTTATGCACATAGCACAGTTCATTGTTTATTTGCCATTAAAGCTGCATTATGTAACCTTTCTGGTGCCCACACCTGCTTGTCTCCATGATGTTGTTTTTGCTTTGTCAGTATGGTATTAATTAAAGATGTATTTTTTGCATTTGTTCAGTTACTTGAGCTTTTTCACTGTTAAGAAATTACAATGAAAAGCCCACATTATTCAGTTTACTGGTCCAGCCTCTCCACAGATCTGACCTTTGACGTGGTGGCACCTGCTTGTTTCTAAGGGCATTTAATACCATACTGTGGAACACCCCAGGCACAGAAATACCATCTCCATAGAAAAAAGTTAGTGGCGGACTGTTGGTTGGTTCTGTATGGAGCGGTGTGTCCCAAAGTGTTATGACCGTGAACTGTACCGGCTCATGTCCAGCCAGAACCACACACTTTGACAAAACTTTACAAAGACGAATGGATCTGGAACCGTATCACCCTGATTTCAGCAGGTGTGATTGACAGGCACTTTAGCGAGACGCTTGCTCCGTTTGCGTCAAAATCAAGAATGTCTGCTTGTACATAAAAAAGGAGAAAATTTAACAAAGGATTGAAAAACAGTGTGGATTTTTACAGATTCAACTACCATTCTGTTCAAAACTATTCAATTACTATTACTATTACTTGTTTCAGGTAAAATAAGTTCTATATTTTGAATGATACAAGAATGTTCTCTGCATTTCAGAGACATGATACAAATTACATGTTTGGACGGAGGTTTCACGCTCCGGTTCCAGACCCTCCTGGATTCAAATGGAACAGGGGTGTCAAACTCATTTTGGTCTGGGGGGTGTATCCACCTACTTTGATCCCAAAGGAGCCGGATCAGAAAACTCATGGCAAATATACCCCAAAAATAGCAATAAATCCAAATATTTGAGCAGAGAAACACAAATCTATTACAGAAGTCTTTTTTTATCCGTTAGCCGTTCCACCGTATTACGTCATATGTGTTTGTGACTACTGTGACTGTATCTGCGTTTTCTGCTGCTTTAAGGTCAAGAGACCCGTCCATTTCCAATCTCATCTCGTTGTATAACAATGACAAATAAAGCTTCCATTCCATTCCATTTTATTTTATTTGATGAACTCTTTCTTTTGCAAACTATTATAATATTATGAACAACCTGAAACTTTAAGAAAAATGTAATTTCAACACGAGGATGCAGGTTTCCCATTCACCTCCATGAACAAATTGGAATTAGTCAATTTTTCTTGGAAAATCCTGCACACGGTGTCCACTTTTCTCATTTTTGATGTTTTGCTGATGAGGGTGTCACGGTCAACAGTCAAAACGATCGTCCTTTAAGAGCGTTTGGAAAGAGGCGAGTCTTCATTTGTGCTGCTCTGGTCAGAGGCGCTGGAGACGCTGCTATGCTAAACTACGCAGAAAAGTGTCGCAGAAAATTACCAATATTTTAATACAAAATTAAAATATAATTACTTTTCTAAAAAGAGAAAATCAGCCAAGGGCCAGATTAAACAACTTGGAGGGCAATATCTGGCCCCCGGGCTGCATGTTTGACACTCCTGATATGGAAAGTAGAAGAGATCAGCCGGCCGGGCAGTGCTCATTTGACGGGTCTGAGGCAGAACATGTCCATCCCAGTCTAGTACAGCACAGTGATTGGAAAAGAGCAGCAAAAAATCTGAATTATTCAGACCCTCCAGGAATTCGCGATGTTGCGATTTGCAACTTCAACGCAACTTCAGCCAATCTCTGCGAATTCAGGGCGGTGTTGCAATTTTGACCAATCACTGCAACTTTTCCGCAATTTTTACTATTTTTTTTACAATTCTGACCAATCATCAGCGACGTATTGAACGCCGACCAACTTCCTTCTGCCTTACTTCCGTGTGACAAAACGAAACTGCGGCCGTGTCCCCAGTTCCCAGAGCGCACAGCTCGGAGCACGGCCCGAAGGGGGCTCAGACTGCAGTCAAGGAGGTGCACACTTGCTCAGCCCCGACTGAAGTCCGCGGACCGCTTAACAACCGTGTTAACTGCGCATGGGACAAAAAAAAAGTGGGACAGCAGTCGTCGCGCCGGTGTTCTGTCAAAATGTGTGACGCACATGCCCTTCGGGCCACACTCCGAGCCGCGCGCTCTGGGAATTGGGACACGGCTTCTAATGGCAAAGAAACATGTCTGCGGCGCCATTTGCCCACAAAAATAACAGCAAAAGACCGCGCCAAACAGTTCCCCTCCTAGTAGTAATTTATTTTCGATGTTGGTAAGGTTTTTTTAGGACCATATCTGTGATCTCTGTGGCTTTGTATTATTCTTTGTCAGTAATACTGTAACTCAGTATTCAAAATATTACTCAATTTTAATTACAAAAAGGGAAAATCGCAACTATGTATCGCAACTTTCACTTCCTCCCGCAACAAAATCGCAAAAGCACCTTAAAAGCACCGCAACTTTCATCACAACTTTTTGGAAAATCTCCCGCAAATTCAGGCATTTTAGCCCGCAACAATCACAAAAAATGCCCGCGAAATCCTGGGGGGTCTGATTAGTATGGACCTAAGCACATTGCTGAGATTGGACTAATGATTAAAAGGAATAATTCAGGCAAGACTTATAATTTATCACATCGCAGACCCTTGCGTCTTCACCCGGAGCTATGCCTGGGGCGCAGAAACACAGGCCGTCATTACTTAATATTTTGCTAAAATACAGAAAATAACCACAAAGGGACAACAGATTTCGACCTCTATTTCCATTATTTAATTTAATGTTTTTTTCAAATCAAATTTCAATTTTGATATTTTATTCTCTCTCTGGTTGCCCCTGAAGTTATGCTGCTAGAAAGACTTACCTGAAAAATCGTAATTTTGTGGACAAACATGTTCTTTTCTTTTACAGCCACACGTTTACTTTCACAAAATGAGAATGGACAATGTAGGTCTGTGTAAAAAACAGATTTTGACATCTATTTCCATTATTTAATTTAAAAATGTTTGCAAATCAAAAAACAGTCATCGTGCTCATTTCAATTTTGATATTTTATTCTCTCTGGTTTATATGCCTCTGAAGTTATGCTGCTAGAGGGACTTACCTGAAAAATCGTTGTAATTTTGTGTTCTTTTCTTTTATAGCAACACGTTTACTTTCACAGGCAGCAGCTCGGGGATACAGTAATCCCTCGTTTATCGCGGGGGTTAGGTTCCAGAAATAACCCGTAATAAGTGAAATCCACGAAGAAGGACAACTTTATATTTTACAATTATTATACATGTTTTAAGGCTGTAAACGCCTCACCACACACATTATACACTTTTGTCAGACTGGTATTAACATTTTCTCACATTTGTTTAAACACTCAAACTTTCGTAGATTTTCAACAAAATGTATTAATAATGAAGCGTGGGGGTGGTGTGTGCGCCCGGACACGTGCACCCGCTCGAGCGTGGTCATGAAACAAGGCAAAGAGCTGCATGTGGTGGTTTAATCCAGGTTTAGACCTGGTCTAGTCCTGGGACCGGAGGAGTATGCACGACACATGCACCCGCTCATCGTGGTCAAATCCGTGAGCAGCATGACCGGCGCGAGGCCGTGCGTCCCACCTGGGGCTGCGAGCACGAGACCGAGGCCGGCAGCGCCCGGACCGTGCACCCCCCCTCCGGGACCGTGTCCAATGACGCAGTCGAAGCGAACAAGAGCCGCACGAAACAAGGCAAAGAGCCGCATGCAGTGGTTTAATCCTGGTTTAGACCTGGTCTAGTCCTGGTTTAGTCCATGTTTAGTCCTGGTCTAGTCCTGGTCTAGTTCCGGTCTAGTCCCGGTCTGGTCCCGGTCTGGTCCTCATGTCTTAGTCACGGTCTGGTCCCATGTCTCCGCTCCTCGTGCATCCAGCGGGACTTCCGGACGCACCCCCCCCCTCTATAACATCTATATAAATGTGTCAAACTGAACACATTCTGTACTGTACAGGAGACACGGAGGAGAAGCCAATCAGGACGCAGAACACAATGTTGATACACTATAAAAGAGCGAGGGACCACGGTAAACGAATATGTTCAGTTGACACTTCTTAGGCATACAAACTAAAGAGAATAAAATATCACAATTAAAATAGGCAAATATTGGAAACAGAGGTCGAAATCTGTTTGTATGACACTAAAACGGAATATTGAAATAACAAACTGTTTTCCCTTTTTGTTCTTTTTCATTCTTAATTGAAATCCAATAGAACGAATGGTACCCGGACCAATGTAACGCGCTTTTTTATTCAATTTATGCCAACCATCGCAACTTGGAGCCATCCCAGGATTGAATATAGAAAATCTGGTCACCCTAGGCTACAGTGCACCTTTAAAACGTGTATATATATGTTTAAGGCAGCGTGGGACAGAGGTACTTGGAATTGGAGCTTTCCCAAAAGAGGGAGGTTCAGCCGGGGAAATGGCAGAGGCTGCAGAGCGAGCATTAAAAGGTTGAGTAGACGGAGCAGACTCTTACTCAAGCGCAGTAACAGTACACGCGGGACATACCAGCTCTGGACCAATGAAGTAAAAGTGTCGGAAATATGGAGAGATGGAAGCTTATGACTCTGCTACAACTGACTGTACTGGTGAGTGACTTCTGAAATAAATAAAAATAATAATAATAATGACAGAAAATACCATTGACCTGAAATGTTAAATTTAGTTTATCAGTTTAAAAGAGTCTGGATTTTTATTGGACTCACATTGAACAAAAAATATACGCTTCATTTTTTTGTAAATTAAATTGCGTGTCCTTTTACATTTTTAAACCATATACTTTCTGTTTATAGATTTTGTTTTTATTTTGTTTGTTTTTCAAACTAAAAATGCAAAGTCAAGACATTTATTGTTGACCCAGATTTGGCTTCTAACCAAGTATATGGGCGCCACTGTGAAAATAAATAACCAAACTAAACCAAACACCGGTTTAATTTGTCAAATCAAAATGGCTACATGCTACAAGTATATTGAATTGTATACTGAAAGTATACTGAATTTCTCCTTTTGCCTTAAGTTAGTCATAACAAATTTGTTGACTAACTTTTAACATGTTTTTATCACGGTTGGTTTGAAAAAGTGCACACGTCACCAATCAATGCATTTTTCATCTGCTTAATGTAAAGAACCCATTATTTTCTTTAGATCAAGGCTATTTCATAACCTTAAAACAACTATAAAGCTTTATTAAAGTGTATTGAATAAGCAAAGCACAATACTAAATTGGTTGAAAATAATTAATATTAGGATTTGAATGGTGTAAAATCCATAGTTCACATTTGTGAGTGAGGTGAAATCGTGTTGGAAACTGAGAGGAATGTTTGAACTTGTGCACACACCCTATAATTATCCACGCTGCAGGCAGAGACCTATAGATGACCGGCAGAGTGCTCACAGCAGTGTGGTATGGAACACTATGGAACAATTATCATGTCGATAAATGGAGAAGGTCCAAACTGTAGATAAACTGTAGACCAATCTGAATGCCTAACCCAGGGGTCGGCTACCTTTACCGCTCAAAGAGCCATTTGGACCCGTTTCACACAGTAATGAAAACACTGGGAGCCACAAAAGCCTTTTGAAATTTAAAATGAAACAACACTGCGTATAACGGCTTTTTTTTTTTTTTGCCGTTGTGTGATAGAATTACATTTTGAAAATTAATGAACTAAAATAAAATAAAATACATTTTAATTAAATACAGTACTCCCTCACTATATCGTGGTTCACTTTTCATGGCCTCGCTGTTTCATGGATTTTTTTATTTCAATTTTTTTATAGTGTATCAACGCGCATTTCGGCGTCCTGATTGGCTAAGGGACTGTAGACCTTTGCTGATTCGTCAGTCATTCTCCTCTGTGTCTCCTGTACAGAATGTGTTCAGTTTACCAGATTTATATAAATGTTTGATCGCAGTGTGACTCTGAAGTGCTGTATGTTTGCAAGTTTTCTCCCAGACAAAACTTGCGACATCGAAGCGGCGCCAGGACGAAGAGGCTCGGTCATAAGAAATGTGAAATACACACGAAATACACTTTCATTCTATAATACTGTGCTTTTTTGTTTAAAATCGTTTGAGTGTTTAAACAAGAGAGAAATGTGAGAAAACGTTAATTCCCGTCAGAGAAAAGTGTAGAATGTGTGTGGTGAGCAGTGTTGGGAGTAACTCGTTACAAAAGTAATTAATTACTGTAATGCATTACTTTTTGGTGTAATGCAGTAATGTAACGCATTACAGGGAAGAAAATCTGTAATATATTACTCGTTACAATGCCAGTAATGCACATTACAATGCATTTTTAACCTGCTTTGTTTGTGTGGGTTTTGCGTTTTCTTCATACAAAGTTCGCGGATCACCGCGAGATCAGCTACTGAATCTGATAAGTCCGCGCAGAACATTACATTTCATACAAAGTTCCGCGAGATCAGCTAGTGATATAAAAGTCCGCGCAGACCATTCCATTTCCTTTTACTTCGTCTCGAACTGGCAGACTGACAAAGGATGACAGAACCAGAAGAATCAGATAGTGCTAGCTCCTTTTCAAGATGGGCATACGCCCACTACTTTCACTTTGTTCAAAATAAGGAATCCAAGAACATTTTAGTTAAATGCACACTGTGTGTGAATCCCAAACCTCTTTCCACGTCGAAATGCAGTACAAGCAATTTGACGAAGCCCTTGCAGAGGTGCCATAGCACCACGAAATTAGTCAGGAAAGGAGGGGATGGGACAGGGAACGATACAACCCCAACCAATAGGCCAAAGCACTTTTCAGGTCAGTGTTAAAGTCTATGATTTTTTTTCATTTGTTTTTCAGTTGTCATATTTCTGAGAGGATTGAATGGACTCATTTTCCAAAGAAAACATTAAAAGGCATAGAAATGCTAATTTTGTATCCTGTTATTTATTTATTTAGATTCAGTTCAATTAATACTAATATGCAAATATGTGCAAATAAGTTATGGTGCAGAATGTATAGGTAGGGCAATTAAATAAAATAGCTATACATATGGGCTATATTCACAGATGTGTATACCAAATGTGAAAATGCCATTTCCTACAGAATTGAAGAGGATGGCAGTGAACAGGTGCTGGAGTGCATGGTAAGGTGTGGCAAGAAGGGAAAGGACGATTTATGTTTTGGTATTGTAAGCGGGTAAGAAGCAGTTACTGAACATGTTGGTTTTCAGTCTGCAGCTCCCAAAACCTCCTGGATGGCAGGTGAAAGTCATGACACATGAGAGATTTGCACTGTAGATTGCCAAATCCTTATTTCCAGTCATTTTGGCGAGAGTAACTAAAGTAATGCAAAAGTAGTGTAATGCCTTACTTTTTATTTAGAGTAATATTGTAATGTAAGGCATTACTTTAAAATGACAGTAACAAGTAATAAGTAGTGCATTACAGTTTTTGAGTAACTTTCCCAACACTGGTGGTGAGGCGTTTACAGCCTTAAAAGATGGAGAATAATTGTAAAATATAAAGCTGATGGCTTCGCAGATTTAGCTTGTCTTGGGTTATTTTTAAGATAAGATAAGATAAGATAAGCCTTTATTAGTCCCACAGTGGGGAAATTCCAGTGTTGCAACGCACAG
Source organism: Paratrypauchen microcephalus (assembly GCA_036785185.1). Classification (NCBI taxonomy): domain Eukaryota; kingdom Metazoa; phylum Chordata; class Actinopteri; order Gobiiformes; family Gobiidae; genus Paratrypauchen; species Paratrypauchen microcephalus. Next base: position 244,612 of record JAVJIX010000281.1, on the reverse strand, counting down.
ATCAAGAACAGCAAGAAAAAGTAGCATGCAACAGAACAATATAATAAATAAATAATGGCCTAGGATAATTTAAAAATAGACCTAAAAATAGACTCTGGAGTATAGCTGAGTATTGTAGTGCAGATAAAGTTGAATGACATGTTAACAGTGTTTGTTGTACAGTCTGACAGCAGCAGCAGGAAGGAAAGACCTGCGAAACCTCTCCTTCTCACAGCGAGGGTGAATCAGTCTGTCACTGATGCTGCTCTCCAGAGCAGACAGAGCGTCCTGCAGGGGGTGAGACTCATGGTCCAGCATAGAGGTGACCTTAGCCAGGACCCTCTTGTCCCCCACCTCCTGCACTGAGTCCAGAGGACAGCCCAGGACAGAGCTGGACTTCTTGATGACCTTGTCCAGTTTCTTCTTCTCCCTCTCTGTGATGCTGCTGCTCCAGCAGACCACACCGTACAGGATGGCTGATGCCACCACAGAGTCATAGAAGGTCCTCAGGAGTGGCCCTCTCACTCCAAAAGACCTGAGTCTCCTCAGGAGATAGAGCCGACTCTGGCCCTTCCTGTACAGTGCATCTGTGTTATGAGTCCAGTCCAGTTTATTGTTCAGATGAACACCCAGGTACCTGTATGAGTCCACTTTCTCAATGTCTCTTCCCTGGATGTTCACTGAGGGGGCAGTAGAGTGGCGTCTGTGGAAGTCCACCACCATCTCCTTGGTCTTCCCTGCATTGATGATGAGGTGGTTCCGCTGACACCAGTCCACAAAGTCCTGTATTAGTCCTCTGTACTCCCCATCATCGTCATCCTTGATGAGGCCAATGATGGCAGAGTCATCAGAGAACTTCTGCAGGACACAGCTGTCCGTGTTGTGTCTGAAGTCTGCAGTGTAGAGGGTGAAAAGAAAGGGCGCGAGGACAGTGCCCTGGGGCGCCCCCACACTGCAGGTCAGGAGGTCAGACACACAGAAGGGCTTAGAACGTAACCCTCGTGATAAACGAGGGACCGCTGTACCAGAGGGATCAAAGAGCCGCGGGTTGCCGACCCCTGGCCTAGCCTAATCTAAGAGATGATTGAAGGAAATTAAAATAAGCCAAATAAATGTGAGAGTTCATGCCTCTTCTGCGGGGCGACATTGGTTCAGTGGTGGTCCCCGAATCAAGAGCTCGGATCAAAATCTGTCGTAGTGTCCTTAGGCAAAACACTTCGCCCACATTGCTTAGTATGAAAGTGGTGGTGTGCATGAGGGATTAGTGGTGGTCGGAGGGGCCGATGGCACAGATTGGCAGTCTCGCTTCCTATAACTACAATAGTAGCTTACTATCACTGAGTATGGAGGGAATGAATAAGTATGTATGTATGTAGTGCTTTGAGGCTCTGGCAAACCTGTAAAGGGCATTACAAATGTAAGACATCATTATTATTACTGTACACTGATTTAAAAAACAGTCCAGTATTTTATATTGCTGCCAGTCTAAAGTTGGTGGGCGAAGTGTCTGGCTCATGAACACGGCCACAGAGAGCCCCACTCCTAATCTGACATGACTAAAGCAGTAATTAGCAGTAAGGTTATTGTTTTTTATTATTATTACTTATTTCATCAGACTGTATAGCTCCATTATATAGTCCAAACATGCAATATCTTCTTTTTTTCCCATACTCTCCTAGTTACTGTTTGTATTATTATTATTATTATTATTATTATTATTATTATTATTATTATTACTTATTTTTATTATTACTTACTTTATTCCATTCTTGCCTGCATGCACTTTTTCTTTCTTGTTCAAACTGTCCCTGCCTGGAGCTACTGTGGCAAGTAAATTTCTCCTGTGTGAGATCAGTAAAGTCTTATGTTATCTTATCTTATCTTAATTAATTTGTGCAGATGCAGTGCTGTGGCTGCAGTGCCTCCCCCCACAGACAGAAGAGAGAATGGGTCCTCCCTCCAATAAAGCTAAAGGAGAACTATAACTACGACAACTCCAGTCACATCGCCCGGGTAAGTGCACCGGGGAGCCAAAACACAGAGTGAATATGTGAATCAAATTCATTGACAAAAAGTTGTTTTCATATGTGACGGAACTGTTTGCATGGTCGACAGTAGCTGTGACATGTCCAGGCAACCAGTTTAAAGGAATATTAACGTTTTTTTTACAATCTGAACCTTATTTCGGTAATAAAACAAGTTGCTTTACTCACCCATAGTACTTTGGTGTCATTTGGAGCAGTTTCGTAGATGTTGTGGATTAGAGGCCACTTTTGACTCAAACGAAAGTGTAGACTAAGACATTGATCTTCTGTAATTTGAAAAGTGATAAAGTTTGTGTTATTTGGTGACTGCAATCGCCTGCCCCAAGCGCTCACATTAACGGATATCACTACACCACAACATCTACGAAACTGCTCCAAATGACACCAAAGTACTATGGGTGAGTAAAACAACTTGTTTTATTACCGAAATAAGGTTCAGTTTGTAAAAAACGTTAATAATCCTTTAAAGAAGCTGTACCAGATTTTACTGTCGGCTGTCAAAAGGTTTCAGTTGTCCAAACCTCTTTGCCTTTTACCTTATGCATTCTGAATATCCTGATTATTCACAGTAAAGAGTTAAACGTTTTCACAACTTTTAGGGGTCAGAGCAGAGTTTTGCCATCACGATAATGCTAGTAACAACTGGCAGCTAACAGCACACTTCCGCTCAGTGACGTGCAGTCAGGGGAGGCAGGCCTCATAGAGAGAAAAGGTAAAATGAAAAAATAAATGGTTATATATATCCAATGATTTGTACTATAAAGTTATTTTCTATGTAACTTCGCCAATTGAATGAATTTTTTATTCAGAATTGCTGAATTTTCACTTTTACCATTCAAATACTAAGGAGACGTGTGGAGAGGCACCAGCCGTTGGTGCCTCACATGGACTGACTGTGCTGTAGCTCAGCAGTGACAGATTCTGCGCTAAAGCGGCGGTGAAAAGGCGCCGGGTGAGGCACGTAGTTACCTGGCCTCATGGTAGAGGGACTCGTGAGCAGCAGATTAGAATAAGTGACAACAAGATACAATTTAGAGTTAGCAAGTCAAGTTTAGAAATCCGATTCACTTTTTTCTTCTTGTCTGGCCCGACTTTTTAAATGGAGGAAGATTTCATATTAAAGCTCAAGCAGTTTTCTAAACCGGACTTTTGGTCGAAGCAGGAGGTTATAATTAAAGGAAGACCAACACAGGAGCTAAAGGGTTTGCTCCAGACTACGAGACGAAAGACTCGCTCTTTTCAAACAGCGTGATAAGAAATTGTCTTTTTTGCTTTTCCTTCTTTTCTCAACCTGCTGTGACAATGTCTGGACTCAGATGGATATTGTGACCTGAAAAATTTGCAAATAAGCCTCGTTGCGGTCCACCGCTCACATTCAGAGCCAGATCGCGCAAAAAAAATGTTGCTATTTTAATTAATGACGCTACTCGGTGCTCTGGAAAATGCACTGAACAATAATTAATTTTCAGCTTCTCATCAAAAATAGCGATGGAATGTCACCTCGCTGGGGGGAGAGCCAGCTGAGGTGGCTCGGGCATCTGTTCTGGATGCCTCCTGGACGCCTCCCTCGGAAGGTGTTCCGGGCATGTCCCACCGGAAGGAGGCCCTGGGGAAGACCCAGGACACACTGGAGGGACTATGTCTCCCGGTTGGCCTGGGAACGCCTTGGGGTCCCCCAGAGGAGCTGGAGGAAGTGTCCGGGGTGAAGGAAGTCTGGGAGTCCCTGCTTAGACTGTTGCCCTCGCGACCCGGCCCCGGATAAGCAGAAGAAAATGGATGGATGGATGGATCATCAAAAATATTACGAGCTCCAGTCACTTACAGGGAGAGAAATTGGCCCAGGGCCAAATTTAGTTGCAGATTTACATATTTGCAACTCAGATTGTGATGACGTCAGTGCCTCACCAGCCATGACCCTCACCGCACATCACTGCTTCTGCTAGAGTCCAGTTGTAGACCCTTCTGCATTCACACAGAATGTAAGAGGGACTGGCATATCCCTAGTGGTTTATTTCATTTTCTCATTCGTTAAATATTAGAAGTTTTTAAACACTGGTCTGTAGAGAACTGAACATATTGTCTCAACTCGCAAGGTACATCATATTCAAATCATGTGTTATCATTCCAAGGACATTAGGAGCATCATGTAGCATCATGTACACTCTGCTTTTAATGAGGCGTTTCAGACTGAACAGACTGACTGTAAAACCTGCAGTCATTTTTTATGACCCGTGAGTCATATGACATTAATGTCATACATTTAAAGTGCGTAAGCCAGATTTTTATGATCTCTCCCTCTCTCATTTTAATTTAATTTGCACCAATCAAGAACCAACGTGCAAAAAAGTTGAAAAATATGTTGAAATTGAAAAATAAAAAAAAAAAGTTCTAAAACAATGATGACACAGGGAAAATTCTAGCCTAAGGTTCAGCACAATTTACATGTAAGAAACACATTTTGTCTGATACTCTAAACATGATTTCAACAAATTAAAGGTGTTTTCATATATTTGAACTTGTCAGATAATAATGTCTGTGCACATTAGGGAACAGTTATGGAAATGTGATGGCATGATTTCCAACCAGGATGTAAAATTTTAAACCTAAAAATGGGGAAAATAGGAAAAAGAATGTTTAAAATAATTTAAAGAATGTTTAACTGTGTTTTGGTCAAAAGCATGTTTTTCAGTTCAGTTTCTAGCACTATGAAAAAAGCCATTAATTTTGTAAGAATTTGGAGTCTTTACTGTAATATAAAGTAAATAACTGCAAGCACTTGTCAGATCTGGGAAAATGTGTGTAGGTTTCTGGAGAAACAGCTGTTGCATGATGGGACATGAGAATCAGTGGAGGACGGGTGGGAGAGACAGCCCCAAGTCATTGTGAATAATATAAACCTACAATCTGCTATAGAAACCACAAGTTCAGACCAGACCACTGCAGCACGAGCTCACAGCTGAGACGGTTCATTTAATATATCAATATCAATAAAAAAAGATCAAAAAATGGTATGGGTAATGGAGAGCTAAGCCAAATATTAATGAAATATTATATTATTGTTGATATAAGCTGCTGAAAATGGGTTTGTATGAATACTGACAGATCGGGGGCTTTCACAGCTACATCATCTGGTAAGCTGCAGAGGTCCTGTATTACACAAAATGGATTTTTTTCTGAGCTTTTAGCCATGTTCGAAAGCTGTTACCTCATCAAAAACATCTGGAGATGTGTTTTGTTTCATTCACACATGTTTGAGTAACGCTGCATTATTAGTCTTTCTACATCGCCGGAGTTCAAAATGCTATGTTCCACCTTGTGATGTCATGTAGTGGTACTTCTCAAAATCTCAAGCGATTTAAAACCTTTTGTTCAGTAGAGTTTAGAAATTCCAGGGCTGAAATGATCCAAATGATTCTAGTGAAGGTGTATGGAGTTTAAAAACACAGTGGAGCACTCCCTATATTACCACATGACATCATAAGGTGGAAGTGTTCTGAGTTTTGGAGATACAAAAAGACTAAGACTAAAAGATTACTCAAACATGTGTGAATGATTTTTTTTTTTTTTTTTCATATTTATGTTTTATTCACACATAACGCACAAATCCTGCATCTTCCCTCAAACAGACACAAGTACACCTTGTGATGTCATGTGGTAATGCAAGAAGTGCCTCATCTTCTACCTACACCTTTACTAGACTCATCTGAATCATTTCAGCCCTGGAATTACTGCACTTTACTAAACAAAAGGTAAAAGGTAGCCATTAACTACTTGGTAGTTTCCAAGTTAGACTTAGACTAAGGCTGCATCTGATTTCTTTGTCTTACCCCTTTGTCTTACCCCTACCCCTTGGTTTTACGCGTTCATGTGAGGGGTGTCCCGATTCTAATTTTGATAAATGACTAGAGCCACGACCGAGGGCTACATACCCCTTGAAACGAAGTAAGATCTCGACCAGACTTGAAACAAAGGGGTACGCCTACAAGCTCATGCAGGTTTTGGGATCAGGATGGCAGCGTCACATCGACCAGCCAAGGAGTCTCATAAATGTATTTTCAGCAGTTGTAATTATCGATTAACAGTTTAGCTTTACCGGCTGGTTAGCTCAACTGGTAAGTCATGGACTTTCCCCCTGGGGGTTGTGGGTTCAAATCCCCCCTGGGCAATGAGCTAACCAGTGTGGGTCCTTGGGCAAGACCCTTCACGGTACTGCCCCCCGGGCGCCGAAAAAGATGGCTGCTCACTGCTCCTGAAAAAGGATGGGTCAAATGCAGAAGTCAAATTTCTCCCGTGTGTCACTGTGTGTCATTGTGTGTGAGACCAATAAAGGCTTAAGCCTAATCTTAGCAGGTTTACAATTATGACGCTTATGTTCTACGTTACTTTTAGTGAACTGTTGTTGCGGTTTTAATTCTAGTGGTGTCTGTTTAGCCGACGTTATCGTTTTCATCGAACTTTCATGTACAAACACGCTAGTTTTTTTGTCGAGCTGAGGTACCGGATAATGCTTGACATTTGTTTACGTTTGTCTGCGTCAATTGTTGTCGCCTCTGTAGACGTAGCAGCCACGTAGAGGCAAGGGATGATGACGCAAACGGTAATCGAGTGGCGTCCCATTTCTTAGGGGAACATTCGTACCCCGAGCCCTCTCAGCTTGATATCGAGGGGCAAGACAAAGACGTAGATAAAGGGGTAGGGGAAGGGGTAAGACAGAGTAATGGGACGCAGCCTTAGTCTAAGTCTAAATCTAACTTGGAAACTACCGCTGCATGACTTCACAAGGTGGAAGAGAGCATTTTGAGCTTTGGAGATGTAATAATAATGTGTGAATGAAAACACAACTCCAGGCATGTGTTTGAGGAGGTAACAACATTATAGCATGGCTTAAAGAGAGTTAATTTTACATAATATAGGTTAAATATGACCTTTAACTCACCTTTTACTGTGTGAAAATCAGCCCAGAATGGAATGTACTTTGAGTGTACTTTGTAAGAACACCTACTGGTATGTCACAGAAGCTAGTTTCCATCACAGGTGCTGAATCATAAAATCTACTGTTACAAACACTTTGGAGTACAATTTTTACTACTTGGTTTGTTTTTCACCACAGACATTTAAAGAGACTCGCTGCCTGTTATCAAGACCATAAAACGGTTGACTCAGAGCGAGCATAGTCATGTTCAGACAGATTTACGCTCAATATTTTTTTATAATGTCAACATACACAGTTGAAAAATGTTGCATGCAGTTAGGGCTGTCAGGATGAAAACTATATGAGAAAACATTTATTTTTGGGGGTCAACATTTATCCTGCGTATTTTTTTGTACTAATAACAAAACATTGGTTATTTTTCTGTACTATGATTAAGTTTGAGCTGTAGAAGGTTGAATTATGAACTTCTAACTTCATTATAGATATGTGTAGGATTCTACACATATCTATAATGATAATTATTATGATAATCCAACATAATCTCGTCCAGGAAGAATCCATGGCAAAAGGAAAAATTCAACTGGACAAAAGTGTATTTGGTCATCCAAGCTGCTTCTTCTGGCTAGAGTGCTGGTGGACACTGCTTATAATTTTCTCCAGGGAGGAGCTAACTACAATAAAATTATTATGAAACTACCACACCTATTTGTTTACAGTTACTGTTAGTTAGGTAAGCCTATTAAATATGCAGTGGGAGTGTGGGGTCTTGTTAGCAGAACCATTCAGGATCATAATGGGTGTTTTCACACCTCTGGACCTGACCTGCTGCCCTATTGTTTTCTTTGTTTGTTTTGTTTTAGGTTTGAGGATAGAGTTATAGATGGGAGACAAATGATGTCTGAGACCTCCATTTCTGTTCAAGGAAGGATTCTCTTTCTTGACAAAAATAGCCTCTTTAACTCCCCTCTCAAACCAGTTCTTTTCTCTGGCCAAGATCTGTACCTCACTGTCCTCAAAGGAGTGGCCCGTGGCTTTTAGGTGGAGATGTACGGCAGATGAAGGCCTAGTCTGGCTCGCCCGTCTGTGTTGGTACATCCTCTTGTGAAGTGGCTGTTTTGTTTTTTACATTTGAGAAAATGTGGCTTTGGTGTGCTGCACTGTATCACAGATAGAAACATCTACTTGAATGGATGACCTTATGGTCTTTATATTCAATTTGATCAGTTTTCTGTAAAGCTTTATATCAAAACAGCATTTGCCTAAAAGGGCTGCTTATAAATGTGCTTTCAATAAAACAGACAACAATGAAACTGCACAAGCAAATAGATAACTGTCCAATGGCATCCCCTGCCTTAGACCCTCCTCTTGGCAAGGACAAACTCCAGTGTGAAAAAGAGAAACTTTGAGAAGAATATAAGACGCAGATGGACATATACACTGTAGATGTGTCCACAACTGATGCCAATAGAGTTCAGAGAGAGTCTGTAAAGTAAAGACCAGATCACCAACTTTCCCTTCAAACTTCTGCAGAGCTAAATAAAGTCCAGGCGCATCGTGGGAATCCAAGCGATATATCATTTTATTTATTTACTAGAAGAGACTTGTTCACCTACAAACACAGCAAGGAGTGCAAGTTTTCTGGTTGGTGTAGGAGAGGTGCACAGGACATCTGCACTGATTTGACACTTGAGTATTAACCAGTCACTATGCACGGCAACTGATTTTTCAAAATGCATCAACTGCGACGGAGGTGTCCTAAAACAAATCAGTGATCCCAACTACCAAGTCAATACGTGCGTAGATACTTGCTGCATGTAACCGCGCAGTCCGATTTACATTATGAACACTGAATCATCTGATGTGTATTTATTTTGTGTGCATTCTCTGTACTCTAGTGTTGTGTGATAAATCAGTCAGGGATGAGTAAAATGCAGTCTGTACACTAGAGACTCATTCAGGCGCAGACACGCCTTAAGTTTCACATGTGTTTGGGGTAGAACAACTTCAACCCCTTCTACCCCAACACTGTAGAGGTAAGATCGGGCCTAAAAAATCCAGCCCGACCCGACCCGAGCCCGACCAATTAACTTGATTTGCAGGCCCGAGCCCGAAGCAAACCCGAAATTTCATATTTTATTTGTGAGGACTCGGGAAGAGGAGGGGTGATTTATGATAACAAATTAAAGCCTGTCTCTTGTAACGAAATCTAAGTTAAACAAGACTGTATGAACATTTACATCTTTTATATTTCTGTTTCTGCAGATGGTACATTAACCGACAATTTTCCATCATTGACGAATTTTTTAAAGAGTTGACGGGAAAAATTTAAGGCCGTCTGTCATTTTGACTTGTCTGTGATGGCCTGCTTAGCGCGAAGAGGGGCGTTTTTTGAAACAAATGATAATATAGATGTTTGACGATCATCAATTTTGCCAGTACAGCTGTTTAAATGCCTGCTCAGTGTCGAGGTGCCAGTCTTTTCGCTCTCGTATGAAAGCAAAGCGCCACATTGACTACATTCAGCGAAGCCAACGCAAGTTTCTGTAGCATTTTCAACAATCAATTTGAAGCTTTTCCACACCTCACTCTTACCGGTGCGTGTTTGTCTTTTCAGTTCTCCTGTCTTTAGTTTATCCTTAACTTCTTGCTCCTCCATATTGGGGATACCAAGATTATTAAGATGGCGGCGTTCACGTGCGCAGAGCATACTCTGGCTCTGCGGCTCCTGTTTAATAGTTAAATAGCAATTACATTACAGCGCCTTCTCTGTTTTATCCAAATTATTTATTTTAAAACAAGTATTCCTTAGTTTAGTATCCACACATCGTTTTAGTATACATTTTTGTAAACATATATTTATTTTTAAAAAGTCAGCGAGAGAGAAGCCCGGCCCGACCCGACCCGAAGCAATGATTGACATTTTAGGCCCGACCCGACCTGAATTTCGGGTCAGGTCGGGTTGGGCTCGGGCTTGGGCTTAAGATCTTACCTCTACAACACTGGCTGCAACTGGGATTTTAAACAGTTTCACACAGAACACATTACACCATCTCAAAGACAACCACATCACAAAGTCAAGTTCACACCAGTATTTTTCCATATAAAAATGTGATTGACTGGCAGCTGCCTCTGACTCTGACTTTATAATTAATAAAACAGAAACTACATTTGTTTAGCCCTGAGCCTCCAGATTCAGTACTAAACATTAGGGCTGGGCGGTATACCGGTGAATACCGAATACCATTTTTTTAATTATATGAATTTTTCATTTACCGCAATATCAGTGAGTGTGTGCGTACAAAATGTCAGGAACACAGAGCTGAACGGAGCGTTGCGTCAGGGAACTGTATTGCAGTGGCATGAGAGCGGTGGAAGTGTAAGCTGTGTCCCAATTCGAAGCAGTGGAGTCTGCAGCCTCCACTGCTTTTTCAGCGGCTCCGAAGGCTGCAAGCGCTGCAGCCCTCGAACTAGCCTCCACGGACCGCAAGGCTGTTGCCGAAATGGGACAGGTCCAGCCAACGGAGCCGAGACACATGGCTAACGCTAATGCTAACAACACGCAGCACGCAAATTATGCACACGGGTCAATAACCCTTGAAATGGGACACAGCTACAGTGTGTGTTGAGTGGTGGACAACATGGACGTTGTTAGAAAAAGAGGAACTTATACTGAAAAGAGGAGCCGTGTCAGTTGTGTGGAAGTACTTCGGCTTTAAAAAATCTGACACTGATCAAACAAACATATTCTGTAATGTTGTTGGGCTAAACTTGTAGCGACTCAGACGTCACTCAAAGACGCGTTTGCTAAGGGGACTGCCTACGACAAGAAAAGCAAACGGTGGAATGATATTACCAAAGCTATTACTATCCATTTAGACATGTACCACTTAGTCCTGTTGAGAAAAGTGCTTCAAAGAGATGATTAAAGCACTGGACCCAGATATGTTTCACCAAGTCGAATTTACTGCAGTAATTATTCTCTAAATTATTAGGAAATGGGGTTAACACCTAGTCATGCGTGAAAAAAAAATACCGTCAAATACCGTGATACCGGTATAATTTTGAAAAATACCGTGATATCAATTTTTGGTCATATCGCCCAGCTCTACTAAAAAAATACACAATCCGGATTTCAAAGAGGCTGATTGTAAAGAAAATAGATTTAATGCAACTAGTATTTACTTTTATATTCAAGAGTCATTTTTGTTACCCGTGTAAATACTTGTCTTGTTTCTGCATTGGTGTATTATTTTCTTTAATCATGTGTTGACTTCTTGAGTGTCTCAGTCGTACGGTCAGTTATGTTTCAAGTGTGCGTCACATGATGTCCGGCAATCTGGATTCTACGGGACGAGTGAGGGATTTTACACACATCGCATGATGTAGTACTGGACTGAGTTATTGATGCTTTGCAGCTCACTCCATCTATTTTCTCTGGCGAGGTGAAGTTAACTTAAAGATCCCATGACATGGTACTTCTTGATGCTTTTATATGGCTCCTTAATGGTTCCCTAATACTGTAAATGAATCCTTCTTCAAAATCAACATTCAGTGCATGAGAAAGAGAGATAAGATGAGAAAGAGTCATAAATGTCACTCTGGAACACTCCATTATAGGCATTGTTGCTTGAATGCAAATGAGGTGAGGTGAGAGGTGGCCTATAGTAGGGGGTGGGGGCGTGGCCAAGCTCTCCGCTCCGCTCTGTGACCCACTTCTGTGTTTTTGCACGGGGGGAGAGATGAGAAGCCTTCCATTGAAAAATAAACACATTTCCACAGAAAATAAAATTAAACCACTGCTGTTTCAGATATCCACAGGCTCAGATAAAGGACTTCCGAGCCTAGAAACACTCGCAAGTTCCTCCAGGCAAATAAAAAAAACGTATTTCGCATTGCGTAGCTCGTCCGCAGTCCAAACTCTCTAGGCGTGATTTACAGAGACGCTGAGTACAGACAGACAGGGGTGGAACTGCATTTGCATTTCTTTTTTCGATCTGACGTCAATAAGGTGCCTTGTTCAAAATCGCCCGTTTGAGCTCTGATTTTTTCTAACGCAGAAAAGGATCGCAAATGCTCAGTTTAGACATTTCGCAACTTTTTAACCGTGGGGGGGGGGGGGAGTTGGACCTAAACAGGGTAGAGGAGCTCACATTAACGTTCAAAAACCTCAGAAAGTGAAAATTTCATGCCATGGGACCTTTAAGGCACTGCTGTCTGAAGATAGACTTTAATCTGAACTTTGTTTTAACACATAACTATAAAGAACTGACTTAGCTGCAACTACAGTAAGATGGCTGATTTTGCAGTGTTAAACAAATAGCAGCAGTAGCTCAGTTGGCAGAGTGTTTCAAATCCCGCTATCAACATAAAACATTGTTTGAGTGGTCAGATCCACTGACCAAGTGCAATTCCAGCTCCCACAGATAAATGCTGTTGTTGTGTCCTTGGGCAAGACATTTAACCCTACCCCCAGTGTCTGTGTACACTGATGTGTGAATGGTTCCTTGATCTAAACCACTTTGAGTGCAATTAGCAAACACACAGTTTTTGCCAAATCAAAAACAACACAAGCTCCCAAACATGTCTAGTTTAACACCAGCCTATATTTTTTTCTTGAGTTTTCACATAATTTACGCACTTATCAGGCTGTGTTTGCATGAACATACCAGCATAGACATGCATGCTGCATCCACACACCGCAGAGAGTGGGAGATACAGGACTACATTCATACCATACTCCATATACAGATGTAGAAGTATCAGTAGGTGATTTTCAGCTTCTAAAATTAGATTGTCATACTCCCAGGTGGAGGCAAGAGACACTTTTTCCTATTGATAACACTGTATATTGCAATAAAATATTTAAAGGGTCAATTCAAATGTTGAATTTGATAATTTCTATTAATGAACAGCCCCAAGAACTCTGTGTATTCCATCTGTATTAAAAATTACTGACCTACAGAAGGTTGCAATGTGATTTGAAACCCAGTAATAGGGGTGTGACCTCCATACATTTCTAAAATAATTTAAGTTTTCATGGATATAAAGAAAATAAACTACCTACATCTGATTGGGGTGCTGTGAGTTTTTTGTCTATAAAAGTCTTCTGGCTGTCAGAGATGTGGATGCACCTCATGCACGCACAATTCTTACTTAGAAAAGGAAGATGAAGTGTCATGCCCAAGGACTTAAAGGCAAATTAACGTTTTTTTTTACAATCTGAGCCTTCTTTCGGCAATAAAACAAGTAGTTTTACTCACCCATACCATTTTTCTGTCAATTGGAGCAGTATCGCAGAACTTATGTTGAGCCGTTCTGTTCTACTAATGATCCCGTATCCGTTAACATGGTGCTGTATCATTTGCTCGGGGCATTACTTTGCGGTGTCCAAATAACACAAACTTTAGCACTTTTCAAATCATAGAAGCCCGATGTCTTAATATAAGATTTCTTTTGAAGCAAAAGTGGCCTGTAATCCGAGATTTAGCCATAGTTTCGAGTAGATGAGGACGGGACCCAAACATGAAACGCAAAGCTGAAAACTATGGCTAAATCTCGGATTACAGGCCACTTTTGCTTCAAACGAAATCTTACATTAAGACATCGGGCTTCTATGATTTGAAAAGTGCTAAAGTTTGGTGTTATTTGGACACCGCAAAGTAATGCCCCGAATACAAATGCTAACGGATACGCTACAACATAACTTTCTTCAAACAGCTCCAAATGACACGAACGTGATATGGGTGAGTCAAACGACTTGTTTTATTACCGAAAGAAGGCTCAGATTGTAAAATAACGTTACTTTTCCTTTAACAACAGTACAAGTCTGAGCTGGGACCAAACCACAAACCAAAACTAAACCACTTTACCATCTAAGCCAACGTCACCCATCCCTTCGGTTTATTTTCCCAAGCTACTTTCACATGTAGTATTTCACTCGCAAGGACCATGCCAAGACAATGAAATACGATAAAGATATTTATTGATGGTGGGTAGATATGATAGCTGGAGGGAGACTCAGGGTGGGGGCGCCGTCTCCAATCCAAAATGGTCACCCAGCTGATTCGGAATCCCCCCTCCTTAAAGATGATGTCTTCGGGCTGAAGGATGGACGAGGGACACGGGGTGGGAGGGAGGGGGTCGAGAGAGCTGACATGGACGGTGTTGTCGGGATAGGCTGTATAAATAGGGCTTCTGGGTAATTGAAGGCGTGGTCGAGATGAGCTGTGGTTCGCTGGCGAGGAGGTCGAGGTGTGGACCACCTCCTGAATCTAAGTTAATCATATTAACTCCACTTATTGATATGTAATGAAACCTTCAATACTTTCAAATGACAGTTATGATTAGCATGACCTAAGTTTTGCCTGGGGTCCTAAACCTAACGTGAACAAACCTGTCACCACACTGTCACCATAAAATGCAAATCAGCAGGCAGTAATGTAATTCACTGTGTGTGTGTGTGTGTGTGTGTGTGTGTGTGTGTGTGTGTGTGTGTGTGTGTGCGTGCATTGTACAGAGTCCAAATCTGTCAGAACCCACAAAAATAATTCATGCTCATCTGACTAATCCACACTTTTAACACTTTTAACAACAATCTACAAACTAAGGCCTGTCACGGTCAGAAATTTGAGGCACTATATATTGCTACAGATAAATACTCCACTAAACCAGTGTTTCCCAACCCCTAGGGGTACGCGAGCACACTGCAGGGGGTACTCGGCAGTGTCGCTGCCAGGCGCAGGGGGAGATTTTTTTTGAATTTTTTAATTCTTATTTGAGTAAATTTGAGCTAAAGAAAAGAGAGAAAATGCCTGAGAATTACATTTTCAAATTAAGGAGATGAAATAAAATGATTTTCATTTAGTAATCCGTTGTGTCACGTTCTACTTTTGGAGAATTATCAACACGTGTGAGTGATGGGGTACTCGAGGTATGACAAAAAGTCTCAGGGGGTACACAAGACAAAAAAGGTTGGGAAACACTGCTCTAAACGATAATATTGAAACTACTTTATGCCACAGACACAATTAAAATAGTGCAGGGTAATCCCATTGAACCATTTTTAAATAGACAGTGTCACTGAATGCAAATTTGAGTCCTGTGAGAATTTATGGTAAATGGTCACATCTTTATATAGCGCTTTTCCACCTTCAAGGCACTCAAAGCTCTTTACAAGGAACCACTCACACATTCACACACCCATTCACACACCAGTGTACGCAGACACATTTAGCCCTGTTAGAATATTGTTACCGCCTCCAAAACATACCTGAAGTTGTGTTTTCTTCATTCACGCTTGTTTGAGTAATCCAGCGTTAAGACTTCTACATCTCCAGAGCTCAAAGTGCTCTGTTCCACCTTCTGATGTCATGAAGCAGTAGCTTACAAGTTAACAGTTCCTTTTACCTTTTGTACTCTAGATATTGGCAATTTCAGGGGTGAAATTATTCAACTGTTTCTAGAGAAGATGTATGGAGATTAATAACACAGAGAGAGTGAGCCAGTGAGAGATACTTTATTGATTGACTTTATTATTAGAGAAGAACTCAGCCTAAATATGCAGTGTTTGTGTTGAAACACAACAAAACTTCAAGACTGTGATGAGGAAACAACATTATCACATAAATCAGAAAAGAGCGTAATATCAACCCTTCAAAAGTCAAGCGGCAACAAATAAATAGCAGAATGAACCAATAATTAGCCATAGAAGTGACTTCGAAGAAGTGAGTTTATTGATCTCACAGTGGAGAAATTCTTCTCTGCATTTTAACCCATCCTATATATATATACATATATTAGAAGCAGTGGGCAGCACACACATTAGGGCGCCCGGGGACCATCTCCATGATCTTCTTGCTTCGGCTTGGTCAGGACCTAAGCTGGAGGTACCTATGGTGCATGTTTTGGGTTGGTGGGGGAAACCGGAGTTTCCACCCAGACACGGGGAGAACATGCAAACTCCACACAGAAAGGCTCGGGCGACCCGGGGGATCGAACCCAGACCATGCATGCAAACTCCACACAGAACACACACAGAAAGGTCTGGGCGACCCGGGGATCGAACCCGGAACCTTCTTGCTGTGAAGCAAGAGCGCTAACCACTCAGCTACCGTGCCGCCACTCAGTCTTAACCGTGCTGTAGGGAGACTTATTTGACTCCCTACAGCTAAAACTGTATTGTATTACATTTTTAAAAAAAACATAAAACCATATTGCAAAAAATACAATTATTTGCCTTGCCTTGTTTCAGATCCGCTCGGACATGGATGAGTCTGAGCCGGTGTACTACACGCTGCATGGACCAGGCACAGACAAAAAGCCCTACAACCGGTTCTTTGTGGACAAGGCGGGGCAGGTGTACGTCCGAGGGACTCTTGACCGAGAGGAGAAAGAGGACTATGTGGTGAGTATGGAACACAAACAGAATATGCTACATTTTATTCAACAACCATCTACAGGGTGACAGTTGTGTAGTGATTACACTGAAAAACTGTCACCCTCTTCTCTGTAACTTTTCATCTTAAAATGTTCATATTAACCCACTCTATATGATCCTGTTGTGTTTTTTTTTTTGCTGTTTTGTCCATAAATCATTCATAACAGACAAATTAAGTGCCTTCTTTTGCCCAGGTTGCTCCCATTATCCTTAGCACCAGGTTTTATCAACAGTGTAGCGAAACGAGGACTGGAGGTCTGCTGGGCTGTTGTGATCTCTGCCTATGAAGGCTGCCCATGTGAGACCACATTTTTGCAGAATTACAATTTATTTATTAAGGGAAAAGGCTGCGGTGTGCTCCAGCGTCTGCCAAAACAGAATCCAGCAGAACGATGAATTAGGTCGAGATAAAGAATCATCACATCTGAGCAGAGCTGCATACTTTCGGGCATATTTCTCTGTTGTCACAAATTCATCGTTCTAATTGCACTGATTTCTTCCCCACAAGTGGGGAAAAAAAAACAAAAAAACACGGAGGGTATCAGGGAAGTAACTGTGTACTTATTTTATAAGACTACACACTTTTTGGACAATTTGACAAACCCATCTCAGAACTGGAATTCAGTGTATTGCCCAGTATTGCTCTTTTAATATGTGAAGAATCCCTCAGTCGTCCAGGTAGAATCCATGATAAAAGGAGAAATTCAATTTGTCAACTGGACAGTTTATTTGGTCGAAAACGTTTCGCAGCTCATCCAAGCTGCTTCGTCAGTTCTGGTTCGAGTTCTGGTTAAACACTGCTTATATCTAGCTGCAGGGAGGAGCTCACTATACTGAAAATTATTCTGAAACTATCTCACCTATTTGTTTTGAGTTTCTGTCTTTTGTTTTTCCAATTTCTCTGGTGTCTAGTTTAACATACCCATTCAAACCGTAATGTCTGTTTTCACACCTCTGGCCCTGACCTGGCTAGCCCTATTGTTTCTTTTGTTTGTTTTGACTTTGGTTTTGAGAATGGAATTATATATGGGAGACAAATTATGTCTGACTCCCCCATTCCTGTTTAAAGAAGGATTCTCTTTTAATACTCAAATCACAAATGAGGTCCAATGAGTAACAGGTCCTTTTTTGCTTCTCTCCTGCAGCTCAATGGAATAGCCTACTTTCACAATGGCACTAAAGCAGAGAAGAAGATTGACCTGAGGTTTGAGGTTGAGGATGAGAACGACAGCCCTCCAGTGTTCCCCGATGTGCCCCCAGTGTCTGTGAATGAGAGCAGCCCTGCAGGTCAGCTATGAGAACATTTTAACATTTGTTTAAAGGTCCCATGACATGGTACTTCTTGATGCTTTTATATGGCTCCTTAATGGTTCCCTAATACTGTAAATGAATCTTTCTTCAAAATCAACACTCACTGCATGAGATATGACTCTGACAGTCTTCATGAGGCTAGATGTGTGTCTAAAATTCTTTATTCTGAGTGTTGCTGCTTCAATGCAAATGAGAAGGACGGAGAGATTGGCTAAGGAGCGGGGGGGGGGGGGGGGCGGGTTTCCCCCGGTGGAAGCGCAGCTCTGCACCGCTGTCTGCTCGCTTCCGTGTTTAACACAGGAAGACAGATGGGAGACTTTGCAATGAAAAAAAGCATATTTACACAGAAAATAAAATTAAACCACTGGTATTTCAGAGGTCCAGAGGGTCGGGTAAGGGACTTGCGAGCCTAGAAACACTCGGACGTGCCTCCAGGCAAATAAAAAAAACGCATTTCGCATTGTAGCGCATTCACAGTCCAAACTCTCTGGGCGGGATATACAGGGACACTGAGCGGAGACAGAGGGAGGGGCTGGAGCTGCATTTGCCGATCTGACGTCAAAAAGGTGCCTTGTCCGAACTCGCCCGTTTCAACACTGGTTTTGTGTAACGCAGAAAAGGACCGCAAATGCTCAGTTTAGACATTTCGCAACTTTTACCCATGGGGGGGGGGCTAAACAGGGTAGGGGAGCTCACATTAATGTTCAAAAACCTCAGAAAGTGAAAATTTCATGCCATGGGACCTTTTAAAGCAGAACTATTAGATCGACTTATCAGCGCTTTTAACCATTTTACCCTTTCAGAGTTGTATTTGGAGTGATTTATGCATGTTTGTGTAATCTTTAATCGCTTATTCTCAAGACTTTATTTTGGCGATCAACCCCCATTTGCATACACCCACTGCCCTGTACTTCATTCTCCAAATAATTTTTCTTAATCAGTGATAGACGCAGGATTTGGCAACACTGCGTAGTCATTCTGGTACAAATGAAAAAAGACGTTCATTTAAAAAGCTGACTCTTTGTTGTGCTCCCACTGGGCGGCGCAGTTTTCTAACGCAGTAGTCAGCGAACTTGTTTCTTTTATTAAGTCATTTGAGATAAATATTGGGATTTCAAATGTGCAAATAATAACATAATGATCCATGGGTGTTGTAGATTAGAACGACACAGCAGACTCAAGCACAAAATATGTTCTTTTAAACTTGATTCTCATGTACTCCTCGTTATAGGTCAAAATGAGACCGCTGTGTGCTGCCTGCATCCAATTCTAAAGCATTTTTACTGTTCATGAACTGCATATGAGTATGGCTAGTTGTTAGCAGTGAGTTTGTTCTGTCCTCTGGAAGTTGTGAAACGCATTTATAAACTAGGTATATAAACAGCAGTGAATAATTATGATTTTAGGAATGCACCTTTTTTTGGACTGCTGTAAACACTGTATGAAGTTGTTCTGTTTTTTTTGTTTTTTTTTGAGGCTATCAAAATCAGGTACGCTGTATTAGTTGTTTTTTTTATGGTTTGAGAACGAATGGAACTCATCATAACCTCAAGGTACTTTTTCATTCTAACATGCTTAAAAGCAACAAAAAGTCAACTTTAACCTATAATAAAACAAATTTTCATTTCAAAAAACAATGCCTTGAAGCTTATACTTACTTGATTACACTTTTGGATATGAATGTTTAAGTTGTTTATTAAATTAGTAATGTTCTCCTGAGGCTTGTATGACTAGATCTTTCAGAGAGCCATGGCTTCTTTTTTTAATCTTTTATTATTTAAGGCTTCTGATGTGCCACTCCTTGATACGTTGCCATAGAACGTCCTATCTGATTTTGTAATGTTTCTCAGCACAACAAGATATAGGATTATTTTATATGTAAGATATTAAAGGTATGCTATGTAACTTTTCTGGTAACGGGTTTGCCACATGTTTGTTGACAAGGAGGTGTTATGGTGTGGCATGTGAACTTATCTGACTTGCATTTATTCCATTTATTAGAATCAAACTTAGACTTAATAAAACTTTATTGATCCACAATGGAAATTATTTGGACACAGTAGCTCACACATCACAATAAATATAATAACAAAAAGCAAAAATTACATGTGAGTGTTTTTCACAGATCTGTATTTGTCTCCATGGGGATAGATATATTTTATGCCATATCGTTCAAGATTCAAGTCTACAGTGTACAGTAAGGCTGCGTCCCATTACTCTGTCTTACCCCTTCACCTTCCCCTTTATCTACGTCTTTGTCTTGCCCCTCGATACCGAGCTGAGAGGACTCGGGGTACGAATGTTTCCCCTAAGAAATGGGAGGCCACTCGATTACCGTTTGCATCATCATCCCTCGCCTCTACCTGGCTGCTACGTCTACAGAGGCGACAACAATTGACGCAAACAAACGTAAACAAATGTCAAGGATTATCGGGTACCTCAGCTCGACAAAAAACTTGCTTGTTTATACATGAAAGTTCGATGAAAACGATAACGTCGGCTAAATAGACATCACTACAATTAAAACCGCAACAACAGTTCACTAAAAGTAACGTAGAACATAAGCGTCATAATTGTAAACCTGCTAAACTGTTAATCGATAATTGCAACTGCTGAAAATACATTTATGAGACTCGTTGGCTGGTCGATGTGACGCCATCCTGATCCCAAAACCTGCCTGAGCTTGTAGGTGTACCCCTTCGTTTCAAGTCTGGTCGAGAGCTTACTTCGTTTCAAGCGGTATGTAGCCCTCGGTCGTGGCCCTAGCTCTTGATCCAAATTAGAATTGGGACATCCCTTGCCCTCACATGAACGCGCAAAACCAAGGGGTAGGGGTAAGACGAAGGGGTAAGACAGAGAAATGGGACGCAGCCTTACTCTTTCATTTGGTGGTATTCAGAACACAGTTACTTTTCTAAAATCAAAGGAACACTTCTTTAAACAGAAGTGTGCAGTGTGCAGAAGTTCTGCAAATTTTTCCACACACAATTATAATGCAGTGTAATACAGTGCATTCCTTTGACATACAGTGCAGTCCTCTGACTGGACCATGTAAGAAAGCATTCTTCTGGCAGCAGATCTGAGAGGTACTGAGGGGCCTGAGTATGGAGGGACTTGTAAGTGTGACAGGGGCTGGAGGCAGGATTGCATAAGGTAGCAGAAGGCAGATTTCAGTCATTGATTTGATGTAGGGGTTTAAAATGAGGTTGAGTCCAGGATCACACCCAATTTGAGCGTCAGATTTCCAAACTTCTTCATTGTGCTGTTGCTATTGAATTTGAAGCTTTTTTGTTTGTTTGTTGTTTGTTTGTTTGTTTTGTTTTATTTTTTGTGAGGCAGTTGGTGAGAGACTGAGAATGAAGATAGACAGAGGACTTGGTAGAAATATTACATTGTGGGTGTCTCAGGGAAGAAAAATGATTTTTAAAAAGTAGGGGGCCGAGTACAGAATCTTGTAGTACACATTGAGAAATTAATTTAAGCCATTTTTTTTCAAAAGATGTGAATGAAACGTGTAAAAGACAAAAATATAATAGAATCTCTTTTTAAGCAGGGTAATGTGACATTGATACATGTGTTTTGTGTTTCTACAGGCACTTTGGTGACTATATTTACAGCAAATGATGCAGATAAACCTGGAACTCTGAATGCTATGATCAACTACACCATTATCAAGCAGGAGCCCCCAGAGGACAAACCTCTGTTTTACATTGGCGAAAACACTGGCTCTATCTTTGTCAAAGAAGACATGCTGGACAGAGAGGTAAAACTGGGCAAAGATCTAGTAGATAAGTCCTATAATATGAACGGACATTAAAATAATTCTTAATTATTCATATTTTTGGTACAGAGGCAAGACAGCTACACTCTCACAGTTAAAGGAGTGGACATGGCTGGAGATCCCAAAGGCAAATCTGGGATGGGATCTATCCAAATCAAAGTCCTGGACATCAATGACAACATCCCCACTCTGGAGAAAGACGCGGTAACTAGCACAAGACAATGGATGATGTATAATCACATGTAACACCATTGTGTGTAGAATCCCTCAATCGTCCAGGTAGAATCCATGGCAAAAGGAGAAATTCAGTTTGTCAACTGGACAAAAGTTGATTTGGTCGAATACGATTCGCAGCTCATCCAAGCTGCTTCTTCAGTTCTGGCTAGAGTGCTGGTGGACACTGCTTATAACAGGCTGCAGGGAGGAGCCAACTACAATGAAATTACTATGAAACTCACACCTATTTGTTTACAGTTTCTTTTAGTTAGGTGAGCCTATTAAATATGCAGTTGGGGTGGATTTGAGGATAGAGTTAAAGATGGGAGAAAAATTATCTTTGAGAAAATTGTCTGAGACCTCCATTTCTGTTCAAGGAAGGATTCTCTTTCTTGACAAAAATAGTTAAAGAGGCTATTTTTGGCCCATCTATAGCTCTGTCCTCTCACCTAAATCAAAACAAACAAAGAAAACAATAGGGCAGCAGGTCAGGTCCAAAGTAGGGATGGGGCCGATCCAATCCAGTATCGGTATCGGGTTCTGATATCAACGTAATTCACGGATCAGAAATTCCGATCCAACCTGCGAAAATTTCCGATCCAGGAGCCATGTTTGTAATATACACATTATCTGTTGAAATTACTCCACGAGTCGCCTGCTCTGCTCCTGCTGCAAAATGTGCAAAATGGACGTATCTCAATGAGACACAGTTACGGAGCGCCTGTAGCTGCCCGCCCCCCTCACCCCGACCTGCGCCTCTTTCTCTCTAGCGCGAGAGCGAGCACTATGCGCGCGGAGCGCTCCCCCTGGTTTGCGGAGCTAGGCTCCGGTGCAAACTATGAGAGGTCGTATGAGAGGCCCTGTAGGATTACCTGGCCAGCCAAATGATATCTCTCTGTATTTCCTATACACCGCGATACCATTTGGACACTCTCCATCCACTCTCGCTCCTCCGGTTCCAAACCGACTCCGCGATTCTGATTCGTTCAAAGATGGTGACGTCAGTGCACCCGCCTTTGCCCGCAAAGTCACTCTTAGGCAGCGGAAGTTCCGCCTCAGTTTTGAATCAAGATGGCGCAATCTCTGATTGGTTCACTTAGCTGTCTGTCTACGCGCAACCGCAGCGCATTCTGTGGATCAAGCGTTACCAGACTCACTCGCTGGTACAGCGATGAGTCATGGATTCTTCCAGGCAACCTGTAGGATAAAACACACTGGAATTCTCACTATCTGAACTCTGTTCCCTTGCGCGGATCCACATGCTCTCCCGACCTTCCACTGTCTCCGCGCTGCTCTCTGCTCTGGTTCAGGGGCACTTCCTGGTCATATGTTAAATAGCGCATAGTGGTGCGCTAAAGAAAGAAAGAAAGCTATGCCTTTATTAGTCCCACAGTGGGGAAATTCCAGCTCTGCATTTGACCCATCCCGTTATTAGGAGCAGTGGGCAGCACATTCCTGCGCCCGGGGACCATCTCCACGATCTTCTTGCTTCGGCTTGGTCAGGACCTCAGCTGGAGGATTTACCTATGCATGTTTTGGGTTGGTGGGGGAAACCGGATTGCCCGGAGGAAACCCACCCAGACACGGGGAGAACATGCAAACTCCACACAGAAAGGCCCAGGCGACCCGGGGATCGAACCCAGACCATGCATGCAAAACTCCACACAGAACACACACAGAAAGGTCTGGGCGACCCGGGGATCGCTGTGAAGCATGAGCGCTACCCACTCAGCCACCGGGGGAGCCACATGACCCGGACTGAACTATTAAGGTTAATTTGTGGGTTTATTTTATTTTCATAAGTCTCTTAGTCAATTAAGTCATACCATATGGGGGTTATTTAAGTATTTTCTTTATTATGTTGAATTGCAGGTGTTTTATCATTATGGGTAGGCCTACTGTTATTTGTAGTTAAACAATAATGATGATAATATTGAAAACAAACATTTTTGGTATCGGAATAGTATCGGTATCGGCCGATATCCAAATTCAGGTATCGGGATCGGATCGGAAGTGGGAAAATGTGGATCGGTGCATCCCTAGTCCAGAGGTGTGAAAACACCCACTATGGCTCTGAATGGTTCTGCTAACAAGACCCCACACTCTACTCCCACTGCATATTGAATAGGCCCACCTAACTAACAGAAACTGTAAACAAATAGAAGAAGAAGAAGTGACTTTATTGATCTCACACAGGAGAAATTCTTCTCTGCATTTAACCCCTCCTGTTATCAGGAGCAGTGGGCAGCACATTACTGCGCCCGGGGACCATCTCCATGATCTTCTTGCTTCAGTTTGGTCAGGACCACAGCTGGAGGATTTTACCTATGGTGCATGTTTTGGGGTGAAAGTTTCATAGTAATTTCATTGTAGTTAGCTCCTCCCTTCAGGCAGATATAGACAGTGTCCACCAGCGTCTGACCAGAACTGAAGAAGCAACTTGGACGAGCTGCGAAATATATTCGCATCATTCACCCCAAACTTGCACCATGAGCCAAGTGAGAGCCTGTCAGCTGATTGTCGAACTTATTTCCATGACCACAGACATGATCACCACACACTGACCCTGTGAATATGCATGCTCTCACTGGCGCTGTATGCAGTGGTCTTTCACCTGAGGATAAATACAGCATGAGGACTGTACACGCTGGTGACAGCAGGAAAAGCTTTTTGAGCAACATGTAGACAGACTGTGCAGACTGACCCAGGCTCACATGCACAAACAGAAGCAGGGGGACTCTTGCTGAATATAAATCTAGCTTTTTTTGCCCAATTTAAAGCATTGTTACTTGCACTGTGTAGGTCGGTCTTAGGTTGAGTTGCTCTGAGATCTCCTGTTTCAAGCTCACCACTATCGGAGCGAATGTTGTTTTACGTCGACATAGCTAGCGACAGTGTGAAAACGATCTTAGATTGGACCACTGTTTACAGTTTTAATTGTCTGTTGTTAAAATCAGGTCTAACATAACATGGATATATTACTGATGCACTGAATGGATATAATAATGCTGTTTGCAGTATGAAGCTGAGATCAAAGAGAACGTAGCCCATGTGGAGGTGATGAGAATTAAAGCTTTGGACAAAGATCTGGAGCCCACAGACAACTGGCTTGCTGTCTTTGACATTGTTGCTGGAAATGATGACGAAATCTTCAGCATCAAAACTGACCCAAAGACCAACGAAGGCGTCCTTATGTTGGAGAAGGTGAGCTTATGATGATTGTTACTAAACAATTTTTTAACTCTGGTATTCACTTTTGGATTTTTTTGACCCTGACAAGGCACAACTGTGAGGTGAAACCCATTTCAAGGGACTTGAAAAAGTCCATTGAGAAATGACCAAGGGTTTGCTGCAAAGGGTAGCTACTTTGAGTATTCCAATATAAAATATATTTAAAAATATATACTTATTTCTATTCTACTTCTAGTTTTAGTTATGAGTTATTTCACTTTTCATTCCTTGTATTTTGCCTCATAAATTTGGTGTCTTCCATATATATATATATAGTTCTTAGGAGCCCTTCCACATTGATTCTACAGCATTAGCACTGTTAAAACAAGGTTCAGGAAAAATAAAAATTATGTCCTGTTTCCTTGCAGCCTGTGAACTATGAGCTGAACCCGGACATCCAGCTTGGTGTTGTTGTGGCTAATGTGGCTCCGCCGGTGAACCCGGGGCTGGGAGCCGATGCTGATCTAGACCTGGACTTGGATTTGGGGATGGACTTGGATTTGGGGCTGGACTTGGATTTGGGGATGGACTTGGATTTGGGGATGGACTTGGATGGAGGAAGAGACGGAGAGGGCGAAGGAGAGGGTGGGGGTGATCTGGATACTGATGTTGGATTAGGTCTTGGAGGGGGAGCAGGAGGAGGGGCTGGGCCAGCAGGAGGAGGGGCAGCGCCAGCAGGAGGAGGGGCAGCGCCAGCAGGAGGAGGGGCAGCGCCAGGAGCGGGAGGAGGGGCAGCACCAGCGGGAGGTGCTGGGCCAGCAGGAGGGGTGGGGTTGGGCGCACCTGGACCAGATCTTGGAATCGGGCCAGGGGTTGGAGCTGGAGGAAAGCCAAGACCGAAACGACCAAAGAAGAAAAAGAGAAAGCCAAAAGGTTAATTATTATACATTTTTATTACTGCATATGCCAGGTTAGACTACTAATTTTACTAATGTAGTTAACTATGTTTAATATTTACTAAAAATCTTGCACTTTTTTTTTTTAACTCATTCACTGCCGGTGATGTCTGTTGACGTCCCCTCGAATCCAAACGTTGAGTGCCGTGACGTCTATAGACGTCAATTGATTTTTTTTCAGCGGGGGTCGCTAGAATACGACCTGGAGCAACTTTGAAGGTGTAATTCACGTCTCCCAACCTGTAGGTAGCGATCTTATCTGCAGATCGGAGACGCGGAAGAGAGGAGGAGTGTAGTTTGTGTACTGTGTATTGGCCAGAGGAGCAAGATGGCGAGGCTAGGGAACCCGGAAAAGCAGATAACTGTTGATCAGCGCCTACGGAGCGCTCTGATCGCTCTTAGGACCCAGGATCCCGGATCAGAGGATCCCGCCTGATCAAGCAGCGAGGTCGGAGCAGGGGGCGTGTCGTGCTCGCGCTGCGCGTAGCAGGGACTCTGATCAGAATTACGACAGCGCCAAAGAAGAAGTTTACTGACTTGGAGCAATAGATCCTCGCCTCCAGAGAGGCATGAGATGAGAAGAATTAAGTTTACATAATGCTGCTGTGTGGTAATTGTAATGAATGACGTTATATGTGTGTGTGTACGTGCGTGCGTGCGCACGTGTGTGAGTATAGCTGTGTGTGTGTAAAGGTTTAGGCATGGGCATGTGTGTATGTACATATATGTGTGTGTGTGTGTGTGTGTGTGTATTAGTTTTTATTATGGGTCTGTACTCTGGGCCTCAGACAAAGCCTCAACAAAGTTCTATTTTATATGAAAATATTATTATTATCTCTTGCCACTATTGATTTGAATGAATTTTCAATTTACAGAGCCTTATATTCTTATATTTGTAAATAGAAAATGTAGGCCTACTTTGTCATCAAAAATCTCTTTCTCTGTTGTTTTAGATGTTTGAGGTGTCACTAAATCAATAAGTATTGACATCAAAATCACCGTTCTGCTCGAAATCCTTTTTTGCACAAAACGCTCGTTTTCTCCACTTTGTGGTCAAAAAACAGCGTTTTTGCGAAACTACCCTATGTTCTACTATCAATTACTTGAGAAGGTTAGAAGCATAATTTTTTTTCAGGTGAAAGAAGAGAGTCTACACTTTATTTTGATGTTTGCCATGTTTATATAGTCAAAGAACTCAGTATTCTGTGAGTCTTGTAAAATCAGTGAAAATCCACTGAAACCTCCGGCAGTCTGGGGGATTGAATTCTGAAAACAGGCCGGCAGTGAATGTGAAATATAATTTTACTTCCTGGTTGGACATGGGCAGCTATGACATAGATACAGCTATGTGCTTGATTTCTCAGCACATTGTCCCTTCAAATAAAAAATAAAATAAAATAAACTTTTTACAGTCTGTAGTAGACACCTGACTTTATTAGAGGAGCAGTTCTCAATTCTACCAAGGATTACACTGAAAGTACATTCGCTTATAGAGGAAAAGTCCTTTCACAACTTTAAAGCAATGGTTCTCCAAGGAAAGTTCATGGCCAAAAAAGTGCATCACATATGGTACTTCTTTGCAATACAAAAGTATAAATAAACAGCAGCTGTCATAAAAATGTAAATTATTAAGATTCGTATTTACGTTTCTGTATACAGGCATATAGGGATGTATAAAATAGCTCATTGGTTTCAAACTTTTTGTCTCAGGTACCTAAGTTTTGTCCCACACTACCACATAGGGTAAATAAAATAGATGAATGGTTAATCGTCATTTTATTGCTTCCTTGTTTGAATTATATTTATATATAAAATCCCCTAGAACATTAAGGAAGTTACGTGAAAAGTCCCTCAGACGTTGAAAACGTTTCGCCGCTCATCCGAGAGGCTTCGTCTGCTCAGAGCTGACGAAGCCTCTCGGATGAGCGGCGAAACGTTTTCAACCAAACAAACTTTGTCCAGTTAACAAATTGAAGTTCTCCTTTTATCATTAAGGAAGTTATGTTACTATGTTATATTACTATGCCCCTCATTAGGAAACATTAATGAAGTAGATGTACTGGTTAAGAATATAAAACGCTTGATTCAAAGGCAACGGATAAGTCATACATCATAAAAGTACTTTTTAAATGTAGCGTCCAGTGTACTTTTTGGTTTTGTTTAGTTTTCAGTGACTTTCTTATCATCCGAGAAAAACATGTTGTAAATCCCATCCAGATTTTCACCAGCATTCCTTTAGCTGCAACCATACTGTAAAACAAGATCCAAAAATCTAAATTACACTAGTTATGATTAGACTAAGGGAAATTTATTACAACTTTTTTCCCCCACAAATTGCCTCTTAACCACACCACAGGTACTATCCCACTAAACAAGTAATTAAAAAACATGAAAAGTGAAAATCATATGGAGTGTTTCAAAAGTGCAATACTAAAACAATGTGTATATTTGTGTAGGTCACCCACCTCAGGTCCAGAGGTGGGAAAACACCCTTTATGGCCCTGAATGGTTCTGCTAACAAGACCCCACACTCCACACCCACTGCATAATTAATAGGCTTACCTAACAGTCACTGCGTGCACATGGACGAGTGGAATCCGATTGCAAACGGATTGGGATCGTATCGGATTCATGTGCATAGGCTAAGGATCGTATAGGGATTGGTTTCACGAATCCGACTGGAACCCCTGGCTTAGGCCGATAGTAATCCGCTTGGCGTCGCCTTGTGCACGATATCGGATCGGATTGGCATACTGCGCATGCGCGGGAGTTTTCGCCAGGAATTTCACCCGGAAGTGGCAGGAGACACCGACGCCGTCATAAGTAGCGATTGTTGCCGGAAAAGTCAGACGAAATCATGGCTGCGAAGAAAGAGTGCACAACACGTACACCAATGCTGCTCTGTCAAACTCCTCGAGCGCCATCTTTGTATACCGCCACATAGATTGTTGTGTTTTTATTGAGTAGCCATCACCCGGAAGTAGTTGGACTACAGCGCCACATAGGAGCCAGCCAGGTCGCTGACCATTATCCGATTACACGAGTTTCATGTGCACTTGGATTTTAGGACAGACCACCCGCCGAGTAACGGGATCAGATTTGGAGAAATCCAATCCGATCTTACCATGTGCACACAGTCGCTAACTGTAAACAAGTAGGTGTGGTAGTTTCAGAGTAATTTCATTGTAGTTAGCTCCTCCCTTCAGGCAGATATAAGCAGTGTCCACCAGCGTCTGACCAGAACTGAAGAAGCAGTTTGGACGAGCTGCGAAACGTATTCGACCAAATAAACAAATTGAATTTCTACTTTTGTCATGCAACACCATTGTAAATTACACTGTTGCAATGTTTAAAGGGACTATGCCTTTTTCTTTTTTTTTCTTTTTTTGAGAGAGAAGTTGTTTTGTCTTAGTACATTGTATTGTGAAAGCAGCTTTTTGTGTTTCTACGATCTATTATAAATATATTATATGCACTGTTAGCTGACTTGGAGTAGCAAACATGACTCTGCTTTGCCACCTGAAAGTTGTAAAACATGCTCATACACATTGCAGTGAAGAACTGGGATGTTTGGAATGCATTAGGAAAGTGAACGCTGAGATAATTTACGCACGTTACTGCACTCTCTGGACGACCCCAGTGTGCTCTACATTTAGTTCTGTTTACTTCATTCTTGTTCAAATACACCGTGCATCATTCACCCCAAACTTGCACCATGAGCCAAGTGAGAGCCCGTCAGCTGATCAAGCACATCATAAAAGTCCTTTTTAAATATAGTGTCCAGTGTAGTTTTTGGTTTTGTTTAATTTTAAAGTGACTTTTCAGTGACTTTCTCATCATCTGAGAAAAACGTGTTGTAAATCCCATCAAAGATTTTCACCAGCATTCCTTTAGCTGCAACCATACTGTAAAACAAGATCCAAAAATCTAACTTACACTAGTTATGATTAGACTAAAGGAAATTTATTACAACTTTTCCCCCCACAAATAGCCTCTTAATGCCTCTTAACCACACCACAGGTCAGGTACTATCCCACTAAACAAGTCATTAGAAAACATGCTTGTCATATGGACTTTACTATGAGTGTTTTAAAAGTGCAATACTAAAACAATGTGTATATTTGTGTATATATTTAGGTAAAGTGTACGCTGTGGACATCGCGGTGCAGAATGTACCAGAGGAAGTTGCGTTCACTCCAGACGTCTTGGGTATTCCCGTGTCCGAGAACCCAGATGAGCTCCCTGATGGGGTCGTAGCTGCTTACCCCGCCATTGATGAAGACACTGGAAAACCATCTGAAAGCGTCACGTAAGAAAACTTTTGAAACATGCTTTCTCTGTAATTCCAACAGGTTAAATTTTATGGAAATCTTTGTGGGAATTTATTAAAGCAGACGTATTAGGTAAAATTGACCTTTTTGAGTTTTTAAGTGTTTTACTGACTCATTTGCCCTCTCGAAGTTGTATTTAGCTCACTGCTCTGTACTTCATACTACAATTTTATTTTCTTCATTTTGGTACACTTTTGCACGTGCATCTATCCATAGAACTTTACGCCTCTTTGTTATGGTGAAGTTTACGGCCACAGTTTCCTAACAGTCAGCGGATTTGTTTCTTTTCAAGTAATTTTAGATCAATATTGCGATTTAAAATGTCCAAATTGTGTCAGAGATTATAACCATATAGCAGTCACAAGCACAAGTCTTAGATGTTTCACCAAATCATCAGATATGAAGGAAATGTTCCAGTCAAATATTGATTATACTGATAATAATTGGCGTGTTTAAATATTGACAATTCTAAAACTTTGGAATTTGGGAAAGGTAGTTTGTCTTTACTTTTGACCTTTTGGTTCTCAAGACAATTACTCAATGTCACAAAGATGAATGAGCGCTTCACTTTGGGTTGCCAGATCCTATGACAAAAACCTGTTTGCTGTAAAGCCAAAGGGTTTTAAAATGAATGATGAAATGCTTTTTTCATCTTATGGCATCCCAGATCCAACTTCTATCCAAATTTATACATGGACATGTTAAAACAATTGCATTTAAGGAGTTACTGTACTTATCTTTCTGATATGGAATGGACCTTCTGTTCTGTCTATACTGGCTGCTAGCTATAATTTGCTTTTTTTTTAGTTGTAAGATTATTAAAATGACATAAAAGCTGCAAAATCGCCAAATTTCTTTCTGATCATGGCCCCTTTATCAGTCTTTATGGTTTACATGTCATTTAAAGTGCATTTGACAGATTCATATGTTTCTAATTGGTCAGACTTGGTTTGGTGGGACAGTACCTGAGGTAAATATTCATCATAATTTTACATTTAAAAAAAAAAAAAGCAAAATAGGAAGTCGAGTCCTAAAACAGAATCCCTCTACCTATGTCATCAACTGTTATCACTTTTCTTCCAGGCATGAAAACTGGTGAGGGGTGAAAAAGGGTCCTGGTTTAAACCCTATTTAGTCTTGGTTTAGTTTCGGTTTAGACCCGGTTTAGTCCTGGTTTAGTCCTGGTTTAGACCTGGTTTAGTCCTGGTTTAGTCCCGGTTTAGTCCCGGTTTAGTCCCGGTTTAGACCCGGTATAGTCCTGGTTTAGTCCTGGTTTAGACCTTGTTTAGTCCTGGTTTAGACCTGGTTTAGTCTTGTTTAGTCCTGCTTTAGACCCTGTTTTGTCTTGGTTTAGACCCGGTTTAGACCTGGTTTAGTCTTGTTTAGTCCTGCTTTAGACCCTGTCTAGTCTTGGTTTAGACCCGGTTTAGTCCTGGTTTAGTCCTGGTTTAGACCTGGTTTAGTCTTGGTTTAGTCCTGGTTTAGACCCAGTTTAGTCGAGGTTTAGTCCCGGTTTAGTCCCGGTTTAGACCTGGTATAGTCCTGGTTTAGTCCTGGTTTAGACCTTGTTTAGTCTGGGTTTAGTCCTGGTTTAGACCTGGTTTAGTCTTTTTTAGTCCTGCTTTAGACCCTGTTTTGTCTTGGTTTAGACCCGGTTTAGACCCAGCTTAGACCTGGTTTAGACCTGGTTTAGTCTTGTTTAGTCCTGCTTTAGACCCTGTTTAGTCCTGGTTTAGACCCGGTTTAGACCCGGTTTAGACCCGGTTTAGTCCTGGTTTATTCCTGGTTTAGTCCTGGTTTAGACCCGGTTTAGTCCTGGTGTAGACCTGGTTTAGACCTGGTTTAGTCTTGGTTTAGTCCTGTTTTAGTCCTGGTTTATGCCCCTGCTGTCAGCTAATCTGTCCCTTTGATGCAGAAATAATGTGATAATATGACTCACCCATAAGAACGCGGTCACTCCGTTGTGACAGTTTGCCGTGGTAATTTGCGTATTCACGTGTATGCGCGGGTCGCGTATATCCACGGACTAGCGTAGCAAGTTAAGGATTTTCTCCAGTTTCATATTCACGAGGCTCACTCACAGCTGATCGGCGAACAGGAGCAAATACAACAGCGCTAATCATCATGATTGGTGGGAGCGCGATCGGTGGGTAATTATGCTGCAACATGATTGGAAGCTGGAGCGCAGTTCGGCCCTTCGAACATTGCTCAGTCAATTAATATTTTCCCGACCTTCCGACCCAAAAATCGATATTCTTTTACCATGTTATTTTGTTTCCCCTTTCCAATTGGGCCCTGCAATGTTTTATTCCAGAATTCAGAGGATTTGTTTATTTTATTAAGTAGTTTTTGATTAATATTCTGATTTAAAATGTCCAAATTATAACATAATGATTCACGGATGTCATAGATCATAACTATTATAACAGTAGGCTCAAGCACAGTATGTTTTCTTTCATTTAAATAAGCTTAAAAGTCCAGAAATCTGATTATAACCAGATTTGTGTGTGCATGTGAATATAGGCACTGTCAGTTCTGTGATCCATGTTTTCTTTTCACAGTTACGCCAAAGGTTTAGACCCAGAGAACCTGCTGCTGATCGACCCTGACACAGCAGAGATTAAACTCCAGAAAGCGCCGGATCGAGAGTCTCCTTTTGTCGTCAATGGGACTTACATCGCCAAAATCTTGGCCATAACAAAGGGTGTGTTTAGGCGCTATTCAGGTCATATAGAGCTTAATAGTGACTAATAGTGATTCCAGAAGTAAATTTCTCATTTTTTTCCCATAGACATTCTGAAAAAAATGTATATTAAAAGCTTAGAGCTAATTAGTTATGTGGTCACTAATGACCTCAAGACTTGTAATTTTACCTTTAATACCTAAAACTTTATAACACACTAAGTTATTAAAACATTTTGCAGAATCTTAAATTTACTTTTTGGACTTAAAACAACAGCATTTTTTTTTAAATCTTTTATTATTTAAGTTACATATTCTCAAAACCACAATAACATTCGCAAAGTACTCAGAAGACACAACGACATTATGGGTGTTGGTGGTCTACAATGTCATTGAACTCTTTAATATTAGAATTTTTCAAAAAGTCTACAGGAAAAAAATATGGAAAATTTACTTCCAGAACCGGAGCAGGCAGACACTGTTGAGGTACATTAAACGGAGGAGAGCAGGTCCAAAAGTAACTTTACTTCAGAATAATTTAACTAAAGTAGTAGTACAAAGGAGTTATCCAAGAACTTACTCTTGTAACACTAAAAAAGTATTTGGGGAGACCACTACTCAAGTCAGAGTAATGTCTGATTTATGATTTAAAAGGAATGTAATTTGAAGGACTTAACATTAAATAACACACAAAATCTGGTATTTTCAAAGATAGAAGAATAAGAAAAAACGGATGATATCTGATTGAGCGGTGCAAGAAACACAACTGTTCAAATCATTTCACATTGTCAACATGAAGCTTTTGTCACTTGTAGACTTACTCACAGTGGGAAGACTAACAAAAACCTTTACTCAAGAGTGTATAAAGGGCCAAACAAGGATCCTGAACAGTGCCATTTCTTTAAAAAGCTCCTCAAATAAATGTAGCTGAGTACTGCTCACCTCACCTGCTATTTAACTTGTTTTAATGTATTTGATATTCAACCCAATTGCGGCATGGTGGCTAAGTGGCTAGCATTTACGCCTCACAGCAAGAAGGTTCTGGGTTCCATCCCTGGGTTGCCTGGGCCTTTCTGTGTGGAGTTTATATGTTCTTCCCGTGTCTGGGTGGGTTTCCTCCGGGCACTCTGTTTCCCCCATCAACACAAAAACATGCTCCATAGGTTAAAAAAAAAAAAAAAAATCCTCGAGCTGAGGTAAAAGGGTAAAATGTTCCTGTTGCTACTTTATTTTTTTTATTTTTTTTTAAAGCTGACCTATCATATCATGTGTTGTGATTGGTCCAGACATGCCCTCCCAGACTGCCACAGGGACCATCGCTCTGCAGGTGAAGGACACCAATGATAACTGCCCAACGCTGACCAGCACACTGGAGTACATCTGCACAGACATCCAGGAGGTGGAGATCACAGGGCAGGACCAGGATGGAGACCCCAATGGACCCCCTTTCACCTTCAAACTGGTCCCAAAGAAGACCAGAGGGGAGTGGCAGCTTGAACAAATAGATGGTAAGAATACTCGAAAAAAAACATTTTTAAGTCCTATATTATGCAAAATATACTTAAAGAGCTATGTTATAATGTTGTTACCTCCTCCGAAATATACATGGAGTTGTGTTTTGTTTCATTCACCTCATCATCATTCATCTCTAAAGCTCAAAATGCTCTTTTACACCTTGTGATGTCATGTAGTGGTAATTTTCAGTAAAAATTGGCAATTCCAGGGCCGAAATTATCCACATGATTCTAGCGAATGTGTATAGAGTTTAAAAACACAATGGGGCTCTTCCTGTATTACCATGTGACATCCTAAGGCAAAACCAGTGTTTTCCGTTTGAACGAAAAACTCAGCCTAAATATCAAGATTTGTGTTTAACTTGTGAATGAAACAAAATACAACTCCAGATATGTTTCTGGTGGGGAAATAACATTATAACATACAATAGATCAGAAAACAGCATCCTTTTAAGTAAGCATTGAAATACGGGGAGTCTTGCGTTATGCAGTTTTCATATGAAATCTCCTGCAGAAAATAGTCACATTTTGTCAAACCCTTACTGTCTCACAAAGGGAACAAACACTGTTTCTTGTTACTTTGATGCCTCCTTGAGGATATTACTTGTATAAAATCTTTTTTTTAAATGATTGCATGTTCCGCCATGGTAAACCTGGAGATATATATGACTTGTTTTTTAAAACAAATGAAAGTTTAGAGCAGTGCTTTTCAAATAGGTGTGACCCTGGGAAACATGCTTTTTTTGCCGTACAGTACTGTACTAGAACTAAGTGTAATTGCACATCAACAACAGTAGTTGGCAGTGGCGCTTTCATTGTCGCTCTTTAAATACGTGATATACAGAACAGACTCACCATCAGCAGAACATCCTCTGTCACAGAAATAACACTTTTATAACACTTTATTCCACTTTGTCGTGTCCTTTAGTCCGACAGAAGCTGACGAATCAGTGGCACAAGGAGAGAGCGTTTTTTTTCAGCGCTTTTATATTATGCAATGTAGTTTTAAGTTTTGTTTCTGTAAAACGTAAACAAATGTGCGCAAAGCTGCATTA
Source organism: Paratrypauchen microcephalus (assembly GCA_036785185.1). Classification (NCBI taxonomy): domain Eukaryota; kingdom Metazoa; phylum Chordata; class Actinopteri; order Gobiiformes; family Gobiidae; genus Paratrypauchen; species Paratrypauchen microcephalus. Next base: position 209,202 of record JAVJIX010000281.1, on the reverse strand, counting down.
AAGACACATTAATATTTGAGTCTTCAGTGCAAAAAGACAGTGCGGTCTTTGTTAGAAGTTTCTTTCCTTCTTTTCTTTGTTTTTAATGTTAATAAAAGGATACAGTGTTATGCAGAGGTGTACTAATAACAATTTTCTAGACAAATAATACTATTTATAGTCGCACGCAGGGAGTAGGGCGTGAAATTTTTTCTTCTTCCTGGGGGGCGTCACAGAAAATAATTGAGAAGCACTGGTTTAGAGTAATTAAAGGAAAAGTAACGTTATTTTACAATCTGAGCCTTCTTTCGGTAATAAAACAAGTCGTTTGACTCACCCATAGCACGTTGGTGTCATTTGGAGCTGTTTGGTACAAGTTATGTTGTAGCGTATCCGTTAGCCTGAGTACTCAGGGCATTACTTTGCGGTCTCCAAATAACACAAACTTTAGCACTTTTCAAATCATAGAAGCCCGATGTCTTAATCTACGATTTTGTTTGAAGCAAAAGTGGCCTGTAATCCGAGATTTATCCATAGTTTCGAGTAGATGAGGAGGCCAGTGCGCATGTGCGGAGTGTGCTCTCAGCTCCCGGGACCCAAACATGAAACGCAAAGCTGAAAACTATGGATAAATCTCGGATTACAGGCCACTTTTGCTTCAAACGAAATCGTAGATTAAGACATCGAGCTTCTATGATTTGAAAAGTGCTAAAGTATGTGTTATTTGGAGACCGCAAAGTAATGCCCTGAGTACTCAGGCTAACGGATACGCTACAACATAACTTGTACCAGCTCCAATAACAGCTCCAAATGACACCAACGTGCTATGGGTGAGTCAAACGACTTGTTTTATTACCGAAAGAAGGCTCAGATTGTAAAATAACGTTACTTTTCCTTTAAGTTTCCACCATTTTGTGATTTCATTACAGTGTTTAAGTAATGGCGATATAATTTATTACTAAAAATAGTACACATGTTTTATCTTTTGTCAAGATGTCAAGATTAAAGCAGAACATTTTAGATATACTGTAGCATTAACATCTCCATGGAGTCAACAAAAAAGTCCATTATCAAAAAAAAAAAAAAAAAAAGAAATTAACTAAACATCTCTCCTCTTGCTAAAGCTATCCATGCTAAACTCCGCACGCTGTCCCCTCTGTGGCCCGGGCTGTACGAGGTGGTGGTGATGGTGTACGACCAGCAGGGCCTGTTCTGTCCGGAGCCCCAGACCCTGGAGGTGCATGTGTGCTCTTGTGAGGGGGCCGAGAGCTGCAGCCCGGGCACCGTCCTGGGGCAGAAGGGCACACAGAGCTCTGCTGCTGTAGGAGGACTGGGGACGGGGCTGATCCTGGGTGTGATCGCTCTGCTTCGTGAGTAACGAGCTTCTACAATGTGCTATATAGAGATCGATAAGGGTTTTTTCATGGCCAATGCCTATACCGATTGTTTTAAATTCAGAGCAACTGATGTCTGATATTTTTGGGCTAATATGTATGGCCAGTTTAGATTTTTTTCCCCACCAAAATGTCATTTAAATGTACTAAAAACTCACTGACAGCCCTTTTTTCCACCACAAACCCATAGGAGAGCTGCAGTCACATTTGAGCACAGGGAACTTATCTATTTGGACTAAAATATTGAAATTAAACTTTATGGGTATTTTTAGGCTGCAGGTCACCCATAACAAAATATCGGCCTGTGCTACATTATAAAACCAAAATAACCACAAAAACAAACACAAAAATGAAAACCAAAACAAAAAAAGTGTTGTATGATTTGGTGTACACCTATATCACTTCTGGAGATATATGTGATTAATTTTATACAAAAAAAATATGGACAGTTACATTAGAATTTACCTGGCCATACCAAATACAACTCTGAAAAAAAAAAAGAAAAGAAAAAGAGACCACTGCATTTTTTTTATCTGAAATCAGCATCTCTACATGTATTACAGCCATTCCATTCCAGTGTCTGTTGAATTCCAACACAAACACAAAGCTGAGCTACTTCAGTTCTTGCACCAGGAGTGGAATAAAGTCACCCAAGAACAATGTGAAAGACTTGTGGAGAGCATGCCAAGATGCATGAAAGCTGTGATTAAAAATAAGAGTTATTGCAGCAAATATTGATTTCTGAACTCTTCTTAAGTGTAAACATTAGTATTATGTTATTTTAAAATGAATTTGATCTTGTTGTTTGAGGTCTGAAAACATGCATCTTTTTTGTTGTTTTGACCATTTGTCATTTTCTGCAAATAAATGCTCTAAACGATAATATTTTTATTTGGAATTTGGGGGAAATGTTGTCAGTAGCTTATAGACTCAAACAAAAATGTTGCCCAAACACATACCTATAAGTAGTAAAATCAGAAAAACGGATAATTTTGCAGTGGTCTCTTGTTTTTCCAGAGCTGTATATTAGACACTTGATATTCAGACAACAACAACAGTTCTGCCTTCACAGCCTGCTCTGTAAAGGTCCTGTATTACACAAAACTGACTTTTGTGAGCTGTGTCTCAATGTTGTTACCTCCTGAAAAACACACCTGGAGTTTTGTTTCATTCACACATGTTTGAGTAATCTTTTTATTATTAGTCTGTCACATTTCCAAGGGTGAAATTACTCAGGCTTGTGATGTCATGAAGTGGTAGTTTTCATGTTAACAGCTACCTTTTACCTTGAATCAAAGGTCCTCCTAAGTAGGGACAAAGATGTGAAGTGAACTGTTTTTGATGAGGAAACAACATTATCACATAAATCAGAAAATAACCTAATAAGGACCCCTTAAATCGTGTAAACAATAGTGTATGATTTTCCTGTTGTGTCCTCAGTTGCTGCTGTTTTGCTGACCACCTGCAGATGTGGAATAGGACCTGGTTCATTCTCAGACCTCCCCTTTATCGCTGAAAACCACCTCATGGTCTACCACACCGAGGGCCAAGGAGAAGACAAAGTCAGTAGTGTATACAGTTTAGTTTTCTTCTTTAATGGGTTTCATATGGGTGACTGAAATAAGCTTTGGATTTGGTGGCACAAAACTTTTCATAAGTCATCTCAGATTGGCTTTTACGCAGCAACACAAACGCTGTCTCCCCAGCAGGCCAGACAGTGATAGTACCTCTGCATTCATGCTTCTACAGTATGTTTGTCCTGATCATTCTTGGCCATCCTTGTGTGTTCTTTTTAGAAAACAAGACACTGCAGGTTAATGGGAAAATGTCTTAAATTTAATATCTCGATTTGAAACATTTTCTGTAGTTTACTTTGCCTGGAAGAATCCATGACTCATCGCTGTACCAGCGAGTGAGTCTGGTAACGTTTGATCCACAGAATGCGCTGCGGTTGCGCGTAGACAGACAGCTAAGTGAACCAATCAGAGATTGCGCCATCTTGATTCAAAACTGAGGCGGAACTTCCGCTGCCTAAGAGTGACTTTGCGGGCAAAGGCGGGTGCACTGACGTCACCATCTTTGAACGAATCAGAATCGCGGAGTCGGTTTGGAACCGGAGGAGCGAGAGTGGATGGAGAGTGTCCAAATGGTATCGCGGTGTATAGGAAATACAGAGAGATATCATTTGGCTGGCCAGGTAATAGTTTACTCATATAAATGCAAGAAATCATGTATAAAAAGTTTTTCCATCATGTAATTTGGCACATATAAATCTGAAATTTTAAGGTAGCCAGGTTTAAATTGGATGCTGTTGACATGAGGGACAGAGGAGCTCATTCTCCAACAGGCTCCTACAGCTTTGCTCAAACACAGAGATACAGGACTACATTCATACTATAATACTCCCTACAACTGTACAACAACTCACCCTTATGTAAAGGATAATACTCCCTACAATCATTTCATTTCATTTATTTATTTCAGGACAATGTAGAGCCACATAATGCCAAAGGCAGAGATGCTTGTACCAGATTATAGCTTGAAAGCTAATTTCCATCTGTAGTCCTTTAGGGAGAAGAGGACAAGAGACATTATATACAGTGCAACAAAAAAAACATACATACCCCATACTCTCAGACACACATACTCCCATTCATCCTCATCATACATTGTGATACAAAGCAGAAACTGCTTACATTTCAAATTCATTATGCTAAAAATTAACAGTTATAGCTCAGCAATCTAATGTTTGTAGCCTACAATAAATAGAGACCAATTCATATATTTTTTACTTTTTTAAAACAACTGCTAGCTGGGATTGGACATCTTATTTGATATTGTATTTTATACTTCATTACTTACTTTTCTATATAAATTCTGATTTTTACATATACATTTATTATTAGTATTATTATTATTATTATTATTATTATTATTATTATTATTATTATTATTTATTTATTTATTTATTTTATAATTATGTCTCATCTGACACTGGTGTATTGCTCTTTGGTTGCTATGCCATCTATTTTTTGTTACCCTCTGTTATATTTTATATTTGATGTGTGAGCTACTGGGCCCAAATAAACAACTGTGGATATATTATTTAATTTTAGTAAATATTTCAAAATTTGTAATTTTTTTTCCAGGTTACTTACATTAAGTCAGACTTAAAAGTACCAACCAGTTCTTCTGTGTGGTCCATTAAGACTGTTTGCTACAATATCCCATATAAACCTATGGAATTTACAATAAATCATGTTTCAGTGTTTCCAAATGATCATTTGGTTGTGCTTATGTGTGGTTATAAGAAAACAGAACATGAGTGTTTTGCATACATCCATTTCTCACTTTAAATTTTTCATGTGTAATTGATTTTTTCCCCCCTCTCACCTCCCCTCACCTGACATTTGTTTAGGCTCACAATGTGTTTCCAGTTACACAAAGCCAACTCTTCATCATTTATTCTTCTTCAGGAGTTCCCTCTGCTCAGCTCTCCGGTCCACATGGCCGCTGGTGGAGGTATTTCTCAGCACATGATCACTTCTAAGTCTGTCCAAACCATGGGCCAGGCCAACACCATGTATGCGCTCGGCTCCCATATGAACATGTACGAGGCGGTGGGGGGCAGGTTCGTGGGCAGCGGCCGTATGAGAAAGAGCAGCTTTGGGGAGTCGGGCCAGAGCCAGGGAGAGGTGTCTGCGATGATGGAGGAGAGGTTCAGAGTGCAAAACATGATGGACTTCGCTCTGCCTGATGTGTTTCTACATCAATACTATGCACAGGTCGGTATGGCATTTCAACTGGTATATTCAGCTCTGGCTTCAAATTATTGTTTTTTTTAACTATAATTTTTACATTTTTTTGTAGTGTTGGCACAAAATGGCAACAATAAATAGTATGTTTTTTAAATGATAAAGATGCAAGAAATGGGAAGGTAGTTGAGCCACAATGACTTGTTATATTTAGTTTGTGGGTCTATTAAATACTTTGTGTCGTCAGACATGAAGTTTAGCATCTTAAAATCAAACATGGATTTGATCTATATAGCAACTGTAAAAACATGGCTGCATTGTTTTGGTTCTCAAACAGATAATTCAATTAAATAAACAGAATAAGATCGTCACTATGCCAGATAAGTTTGAGAGGGGGACATAAATCCATGTATGTTTTAGTTATTTATCATTTGCTCCAGGGCCCGATTTAAACCCTCCTCACGGTTGGGTTAAAGGGATAGTGTGTTGTTGTTTTTTATGTTAATCTGTATGGGTTTCCTTCTAAAAGTTACGTGTGTTGACACTGGCTTACCTATGACAGTTTCCGCTCAGCCCGGTTCGGCTCGCGTTCTGGTGCCCACGTAATTAGGTCCGGTAACTTCACGGGGATATGAAATAAAGCTTGTTTTTCTTCTCAAAACAAAACATTTGTCCAAAAGGTGATATATATACAGTTGTCCACGAAAAATCCAGCAGCGTATTTCGCATTCGCGTATTGACTCTCTCGACTCGTATCACTACGCCCATGTTAACTCTATCAGCCTGTTCACTCGTAAACTTCCCCTTACGGCGGACTGCATCTGTCGTTCAATTCTGCTAAAGATTAACAGGCTAATAATAAGTAATAGGTGCGCAGTGATACGAATCGAGACGAGATATGCGAATGCTAACAACGCTGCTGGATTTTTCGTGGACGCAAATATATCACATTTCGGACAAATGTTTTGTTTTGAGAAGAAAAACGAGCTTTATTTCATATCTCCGTGAAGTTACCGGACCTAATTACGTCGGCTCCAGAATGCGAGCCGAACCGGGCTGAGCGGAAACTGTCAGAGGTAAGCCAGTGTCAACACACGTAACTTTTAGAAAGAAACCCATACAGATTAACATTTAAAAAAAAACAACAACGCACTATCCCTTTAAGATTCTGTCCAATGGTCAGGCCACAAGCCTACAACCATGCTTCCACATGACAATTCTCCATAAATATACAAAAACATGCTACAAAACTGTGACACAACTTGACCAATTTGGTGCAGTGTGCAGTACTTTTATTAGTGGTATGCAATGGATGCAAAGAAAAAGCTTGACTCAACAACACTTATAACATTTAAGTATTTTAATTTGACATTTCTGTGTTATTGTTGCTACAGAAGTCCAGTGGTGGCGGTCTGAAGTCCACAGCACGGGACAGTCTGCTGGTGTACGAGTTCGAAGGCCAAGGGTCGCCGGCAGGGTCAATCGGCAGCTCTTTGGACATGGACTTGGATGACGACCTCCAGTTTCTAAACAGCCTAGAGCTGAAGTTCAAAACGCTGGCGGAGATCTGTGGTCCTCCCTTGACTACTCTTCCTCCTCCATTATCCAAAAGTATCTCATCGAACCAAACCCCGCCAACTGCTTCCATCACACCTTCTTTCTCCACATTGCAAGATGCGTCCGTTTTAAGTAAATCAAGCCAAACACTGCACAACCAAAACTTCTCAAACGTAACGAAAATAAATCAGCAAAATGTACGCGATCAAAATTTCACCACAATCCAAAAATCAAAAAGTTTGGCGAATTTGAATGTAGACGCATCTAGTTATAGCGTGAAAGATTTTCAGAGTGCCAGCGTTATCCAGTCACCACCGTTCAGTCCTCCAAGAGCAAGAATAGCACCTTCATTAGGTCAGTCGGTGATGTTGCAGCAACAGCCGGTTTACTACATAACGTCTCCAATAATCCAACCGACTGCACCAGTTTTACAACCTATGCATTATGTTGTCCAGCCTCAAGTTCAAAATGCTATGGTTTTTGCAGAGCCACAAGTACCCAACATGCAAGGTTTCGTATTGTTAAATAACGGTTTGGGGTCTATGGAGCATATGATGTACCCACAGACAATGTCTCTTGGTAGAAGGAACATGAGTGTGGTTGATATCGGCCAGCTTGTAGAGGCAGAGCAAGCGCATGGCAGTCAGAAATCAGGGAGAAACAGGCGACACGCTGAGGCCGAACAAAGGCTGGGCAGTAAAAAATCGGGGGTGAGTATGGGTAAAAAGGGGAGGCGTTTCTCAGAAAGTCAGTTGAATTCAGCAAGATCTTTGAGTGGTTTTGACATTGGCCAGTACGTTGAAGTGGCGCAAGTGCCTGCCAGTCAAAAAAAAGGTAGAAGAGTTTCAGAAGGTTGGTTGGATTCAGAAGGCTACAGCAATCTGTCTCAAAGCAGTACGATGACAGATTCAGGGGCGGTCACAACTCGAAGGAAAACTAAACAAAGGATTATGTCTATGGAAGAATTGAGTGAGCAGGTCGATGGTGAAGAAGTTCCAATGGCTAATGTAACAGACAGGAGAGGTGTGCAGTATCAAAGCAGCAGGGAATCTAACAGTGCTACGACAGACTACAGGGAGCTGTAATTACATGTTTCGATACATGTTACCATTGCTAATTTTACCAAAAAAACAACTAAAAGATTTAGGCTGCGTCCCATTACTCTGTCTTACCCCTTCCCCTTTATCTACATCTTTTTCTCCTCAATACCGAGCTGAGAGAGCTCGGGGTGCGAATGTTCCCCTAAGAAATGGGACACCACTCGATTACCATTTGCGTCATCATCCCTCGCCTCTACCTGGCTGCTACGTCTACAGAGGCGACAACAACTGACGCAAACAAACGTAAACAAATGTCAAGAATTATCGGGTACCTCAGCTGGACAAAAAAACTAGCTTGTTTATACATGAAAGTTCGATGAAAACGATAACGTTGGCTAAATAGACACCGCAACAACAGTTCGCTAAAAGTAACGTAGATCATAAGCTGTTCTATGTTAAACTGTTAATCGATAATTACAACTGCTGAAAATACATTTATGAGACTCCTTGGCTGGTCGATGTGACGCTGCCATCCTGATCCCAAAACCTGCCTGAGCTTGTAGGCGTACCCCTTTGTTCCAAGTCTGCTCGAGGGCTCACTTCGTTTCAAGGGGTATGTAGCCCTCGGTCATGGCCCTAGCCCTGGATCAAAATTACAATCGGGACACCCCTTGCCCTCACATGAACGCGCAAAACAAAGGGGTAGGGGTAAGACAGAGAAATGGGACGCAGCCTTAACCTAACCTCCAGGACCTTAAGAAACAGTTATTGGACTAACAGATATCCACACTTCATGCACGGAATTTGTCATCAGAGGTGACAAACTGATGACAAACAGTCATCAGAGGTGTTTGTCATCAGAAATACCCCTACAGGGCAGTCTGCGTGATGTTATCAAATACTTGAAGCACATACTTCGGTATTTTTGACCATAAAGCTGCAAATCTACCTAGTTTGCACTAAAGTAGCTATAAAACCATGTGGAACAATAGACTATGCTGTTCAAACGCTGTGCACACAGTTAAGTAGAGAAAAAACAACAACTTAGATTTAGTGTTTAGTTCCACATTAAGTAATAATTCAGGGCTCTCAAGTTTTGAGCGGGGTCGTGCGTGTGACTGTAATTTCCGAGGAGGGGGGGGGGGTGCGAGTGAGCGTGAGAAATGCCGTGTGAGCGTGTGAACACGTCGAATTGCGTGTTGAGAGCCCTGTTTGTCTAAAGAGCAAACTTAAACTACAAAGCAACTAATGAGAGTTATATAAATTAAGTTATTACCTGATGGTTCTCAGTTTGTTTTATCATCACCGCACTTTGTCAGTGCGCGCTGAGAGGGGCGGGGAGGAGGGACCGGGGCGGGGGGGAGCGGGACATTTTTAACGGATTCATGTAAGAGTCTGGTTAATGCACCGGGCCCGCGTCTCACCGCGGCTCACCATGGGCAGTTCGGCTCTGGGCCGCGCGTAAGCCGTCGGGGGGGACACGATACGCACAGACGGAGACACCGGGACCGGAGTCGGTGCGTCTCAGAGCAGACGTGGCACCGGGACTGAGGCTCAGGACGTGCCCGGGGGACGGCGCGTCTGCTCCGGCCTCCGCTCGGACCGCACGGTCGGGAGCAGACGCGCCGTCCCCCCCTCCCCCTGCTCCCCCGGAGGAGGGGGAGGGGGCGGCGCTGAAAACGCGCGGAGCCTGCATAAACTAAGCCACAAAGACCGATTTTCTGGGCACAAAACAAAAAAAAACAAAAAAACAACAACCACAAATCAGCGTGAGAAATGCCATGTGTGGCGTGTGAGCGTGTGAATACGTCGAATTGCGTGTGTCACACTCTCAAGCGTGAGCCTTGAGAGCCCTGTGTGTTTCCCAACCGGAAGTATAGGGATGTCTGGTGGCTGGCAGTGGTACTCAGAATATTGTAATAAAGTCACTTTTGGCAGTAAAATGCAAGAACTGTAAGGTTTAAGGAACTTTATGTAAGATTGAGTTTAAATTTCATAAACATACCTAGCTGTGTCGGCAGATGAGGAAAAGTATGTTCAAATCAAATATAGCCTTTACTGATATCAATTCCAATGCTGATTTATTCTTAGTTCGACCTGATGTCTCATTTATTTCTTAATTTGGCGTTTTGGTTCACAAGACAAATATCCAATAAGCAGGGCTCTCAAGTTTTGAAGATTGCTAGGAGAATTAGAAGGTACTTTGTTAATATGGAAATGCTTTTATAACTAAAAGTCCATATTATCATTCAATAATGCACAGGATAATATGTTATCACACACAGTCTTGGTTTAGTCTTGGTTTAGTTCTGGTTTAGTCCTGATTTAGTCCTGGTTTAGTCCCGGTTTAGTCCTGGTTTAGACCCGGTTTAGATCTGGTTTACTCTTGGCTTAGTCCTGGTTTAGACCTGGTTTAGTCCTAGTTTAGACCTGGTTTAGTCCTGGTTTAGTGCTGGTTTAGACCCGGTTTAGATCTGGTTTAGTTCTGGTTTAGTCTTGGTTTAGTTCTGGTTAATCCTGGTTTAGACCTGGTTTAGTCCTGGTTTAGTGCTGGTTTAGACCTGGTTTAGATCTGGTTTAGTTCTGGTTTAGTCCTGGTTTAGTTCTGGTTTAGTCCTGGTTTAGTCCCAGTTGAATCCCGGTTTAGACCCGGTTTAGACCTGGTTTAGTCTTGGTTTAGTCCTGGTTTAGTCCTGGTTTAGTCCTGGTTTAGTTCTGCTTTAGTCCTGGCAAGGTCCTGGTTTAGTCCTGGTCTAGTCCTGGTTTAGTTCTGGTTTAGTCCTGGTTTAGACCTGGTTTAGTCTTGGTTTAGTCCTGGTTTAGTTCTGGTTTAGTCCTGGTGCGAGTGAACAATTTTTCCCGAGGAGGGGGGGGTGCCACGTCGAATTGCTTGTTGAGAGCCCTGTTTGTCTAAAGAGCAAAGTTATTACCTGATGGTTCTCAGTTTGTTTTATCATCACCGCACTTTGTCAGTGCGTGCTGAGAGGGGCGGGGAGGAGGGACCGGGGCGGGGGGGAGCGGGACATTTTTAACGGATTCATGTAAGAGTCTGGTTAATGCACCGGGCCCGCGTCTCACCGCGTCTCACCGCGTCTCACCGCGTCTCACCGCGTCTCACCGCGTCTCACCGCGTCTCACCATGGGCAGTTCGGCTCTGGGCCGCGCGTATTCCGCGCGTAAGCCGTCGGGGGGGACACGTTACGCACAGACGGAGACGCCAGGACTGAGGCTCAGCACGTGCCCGGGGGACGGCGCGTCTGCTCCGGCTTCGCTCGGACCGTGCGCCCGGAGCAGGGGGAGTTTTTTTTCTTCGCTGAAACCGCGCGAAGCCTGCATAAACTAAGCCACACAGACCGATTTTCTGGGCACAAAAAAAAAAAAAAAGAAATCAGCGTGAGAAATACCATGTGTGGCGTGTGAGCGTGTGAACACGTCAAATTGCGTGTGCCACACTCTCAATGCGTGAGACTTGAGAGCCCTGCATTAAGAAAGCAGAATGAGCCTCACATGAGTCTCTTGGGTTCCCAGTTTCAATGCCGAAACCAGTTGGATTAAACCTGACTGCTAATGTAGCTTCTGCAGCTCAGCGAGTGAATTCTGGAGGTTCAGAGATTTCACATGAGGCATGGTTCATCCAGGTACTGAGAATGAGAATATGCAGTTTAAGGCTCTGGTGACCCATGTTCAAATGTGACTGTATTACCTTTGTTAAAACAGTAAAAGTGCAGGCTACATGTTTTAGAAGAATGAACTTGACCTAGCTGAGCAGCTGGACTGGTTAGCACAAAAAGCCTACATTTTTACTCCTGATTTACAAAGCAGCAGTTCAAAGAACTGCAGGGACAGATGCCTAATATTCTAGGTTATATCTTCTTTGAACATTGCATGTACATGTTGGTGCAGGTATGATCAAACGTATTTTAAATGTGGTTGCATTTGGGAATATCTACTGCAGTAATATTTAAACTCTTTGTGGCTGTTTTGCTGTTTAATAACGTCATCACCATTTGAATATCTATATAAAGAGTGGATGTAGAAACTGTATGTACACAGGATTGTAATAGTTTATTCACTGGGGCAAAGCTTACTTCATTTAACTGCAGTGTGCAACACTATTTTTGTGCATGCATTCAGCAAAATGGTGCTTCACTTTAGAAGATATTAGGTTGGGCTAAAGCAGGGGTGGGCAATTATTTTTTTTGCCCAGGGGCCAAATGAGAAGCAGAAAATATTGTGGAGGGCCGGGCCAAAATTTGAAGTCTACTCTGGTTATTAATTTAATTTCTATGTTGAAATCATTAAATGGTATTGTTTACAGAAGCTGGTAAGTTCTGTGTTAAGTAATGAGAGTGAGGTTTTACAAAAACTGAATTTATTCAGTAAAATAATTCAAAACAATGGTAAACGTAAAACATTTGTAACTCTTTTTCAGTCACATTAACCCCACAATGCTTTCTGAGTTTAATTTTGTATTAAGACACCACAATGTCTTTGGATGCCAAATAATATAATACAAGATATGTCACAACATTTTTTTTTTGTCCAACTGCCAAAATGTGTAGAAAAAAAGTCAAAGTTAGCATGCTTTAGTGTGAGAGAAATCTAACAAGTGCATCAAAGTCAGGTTGCATGTTTGAGGTCAGTACAAATGCATTATGTACAATTCTGAGAGTAGGTTTTATTTTCTTAATTCCAGGCAACCTTTCTCAACCGGTCAGAGTCAGCTCGCGGGGCTTATTTGGCTCCCGGGCCTTGAAATGCCCAGGTCTGGGCTAAAGGCTATATTTTGATTATCCTGAATAACTGAATGTTTTGTTTATTCACTGGATGTATGATTGTAACACTTTGAGACATGATTGTCTGTACTGCAGCTGAGAGAATGTATTTGTACATTAATGCACTGTTTTCAGCTACTAGCTTCATAATTGACATGACTTCTTAATGGGGTGATTCAAATTTGTATTTGTAGCCATCTTATGTTTTTTTTAATAAATGTAAATATTGCAAACTGCATTTTCAGAGCTCACATCTTATTGACAGATTTTAACAAAGACATCTCTGAATACTTTATTTGTAGAGACATTGTTGCAGAGTCAGAAATCAATTGTTTCTGAACCCTTTGGAGCACAAACGGCTTGTCTCTTTGTGAAGCTGAGGCTCTGGAGGTCTCGCCTCCCCTCACTGTACTCTGTAATCTAAATTTAAATGAGACTCTACACAGAGGAAAGTCAGACTTCTCCAAATTTATGGGATATATATAAGAATAGGTATAGCAGATTAGAGGTAAGATCGGGCCTAAAAAATCCAGCCCGACCCGACTCGGCCCGCGGGTATTAAAGCCCGGCCCGGCCCGAGCCCGACCAATTAACTTGATTTGCAGGCCCGAGCCCGAAGCAAACCCGAAATGTCATATTTTATTTGTGAGGGGCGTTTTTTTTAAACAAATGATAATATAGATGTTTGACGATCATCAATTTTGCTAGTACAGCTGCTAGCTGTACCCGAAATTCGGGTCGGGTCGGGTCAGGTCGGGCTCGGGCTCGGGCTTAAGATCTTACCTCTATAGCAGATGTCCCTGAGGATGGTCTGATAGTCAGTAGATTGAGCATTTGATGGGTCTTGACAATTCCCACATCAAAGCTGTTTCATACTGTATTTACAGTTTCTGTACATACAGTTTCTTTTAACAGTTTCATATAAAATTCCTATTGAATTTGTGGGTTAGTTTAAAAGTACATCTGAACCTTCACGTTGCCCATGAAGGGTGCTGCTGTCATCAGGGCTTAGAGGCTGGCCTGGGTTTCAGAGTCTGGTATGAATCACATTTCACTGTTTGACTGACAGTGTCAGTCAACAGATCAAATCAGTTACACAAGGAATTATAGTGTATATTATACGCTATAATTCAGGGGTGATCCCAAATGGGCCAGATCAGAAAACTCATGGTATATATATACCCCATAAATAGCACTTATAGTGGCGTACTGGTGTTTAAGATGATATTCCTTGAGCACTGCCACTTGTTGCAAACACACCAAGTGTACAGGTTTACACCATTCTCCCATTCACACACACATTCACACACCAGTGTACACAGACACTGGGGGTGAGGAGGGTTAAGTGCGCAAGGACACAACAGCAGCATTCATCTGTCGTACCAACCAACCTGGTCAGTGGACCTGACCGCTCACTGATGTTTCTTATGTCAAGAGCGGGATTTGAACCACCAACCTTTGGATCAAACACTTTACCAACTGAGCTACTGCCGCCCATCGTTTTGCTGATGAGGGTGTCACGGTCAACAGTCAAAACGATGGTCCTTTAAGAGCGTCTGGAAAGAGGCAAGTCTCTCTGGTGGGAGGGGCCACGCACAGAGGCGCTGGAGATGCTGCTATGCTAAACTGCGCAGAAACGTAATAAAATTAATAATAAAATTAATCATATTTTAATAGAAAATCAGCCAAGGGCCAGAATAAAGGTCTTGGAGGGCCGGATCCAGCCCCTGGGCCACATGTTTGACACCCCTGCTACAATTAATGCACTTTTTTTTAACCAGTTTATGTTTGGCAAATAAAACATTGTCTCCCAGTTCAGGCAAACTTTTTTTGATCCCTGTTTTCCAATGTAAAAATATTTTGGCCCTCATGGAAATTTCATTGGAGACCCACAAAACACCACTAGAGGGAGCTATATTTCTTCATTTGTTTTAGAACCTGGGTTGCCAGAGCTTAAAGGGATAGTGTTTTTTTTTTTTTTTATGTGAATCTGTATGGCATCCCCTTCAGTAGTGTCACTGACTTACCGCTGACAGTGTCCTCTGAGCCGAGTTCTGCCTCGGTTCTGTAGCTCACGAAAGTAGTTACGGCAAGTTATCGGGTACAGTTAATAAACCTTGTTTTTCTTCTCAAAACAATATTTGTCCAAAAAGTGATACATTTGCATCACAAAACAGTTGTCCCCGAAAAATTCAGTCCGTCCGTCCACGGCGCTGTGCTCAAAATTATGTGATGGATGGACAGACCTGCCTGTATTTAAATTATAGTTGATAAACACAAAAGTGCCAGTATGGGACAAAAAGTGGGTTTAGGATCAATTTTGAACAATATGGCAAAAATTAATCCCTAATAAGTATTTTGTATTTGATGTCATGTTTCTTCATGAAAACATTCTAGTTCATAGTTAGCTTTATTGTCAAAAAACCATATGTACATGACATATAGTGTCGACATTTCATTTCCCCCTGGCCAAGCAGAGACAGTGAGGTGGTCAGGAGAGGGCCCACAGCGCATGTGCACGGTGCCAACTTGAAGATAGAGTAGAAAAGATGCAGTACAAATATATTATGACAAAAACAATGGGACAGGTAACACCTGGTTGGTTGGTGACAAACGGGAAGGTGGGGAGGGGGAACAGAACAGAATATTGATGGACCGCTGCAATGCGGTTGCGGAACCGCAATGTCTTATTATGTTCACATAATAATCTCTAGATGTCCATAGTTAAGTGGTTATTGTTTCTTTCCGATAAATAGTACAGGGGGTCCTCGGGTTACGACGGTCTCGGGTTACGACGTTTCGTGGTTACGAACGCGCCCCCATTAAAAATATATATATATATATATATTACGCGTCATTCCGTCTTACGCGGTTTAGCGTGGTAAGAGATGTAAACAAACAGAGCGCGGCGCACGGCGGAAGAATACGCTCTGCTGTGGTTGTAGGGAGAAGAAGACAGCCTCATGTGTGTGCCCAATGTGGGCGGAAGTACCTGATGTGGGCTCTGATCTGCTCCTATGAAAGCGGCAGTGATAACCAAGCAGCGTAGTGGTCTAATTATTGAGATGGAAAGGTTATTGGTGCTTTGGTTGGAAGATCAAAGGCAAAATCCGACTTACGACGAAATTCGGGTTACGACGCGTCTTAAGAACGGATCAACGTCGTAACCCGAGGACCCCCTGTATTGTCTTGTGCAGGCCATGCAACTGAGAATGCAAGCTATGAATCAGGTGGGATTTAGGATTTCCCATGTCTAGCAAGTCACCCTAAAATGGATTAGAATGCAGGAAATTGCATCTAAGAAATACAAAATTTTCTGGGGGAGGATCCCCATTCCCCCCCACTGGAAAATATCTCACATAAATGAAAAATTTCACCATCCCCCCCGGTTTCATTTTACAACTCGACTACTGGTAATATAGGATTACTCCACCCTGTTTTGAAACCCCATACGCCTTTACAAGAATAATTTTGGATCATTTTTGCCCTGTAATTGCCAATCTCTATTGAACTAAAGATGAAGAGATAAAAAATGTAGACCGACTAATAAAATAATTACTGAAACATGTGTGATCAAGATAAAGGCAGCAGGTTTTATGCCAAAGCAACCCTCTCCATTTATCCAGGCTGGGGACTGGAACAGAGGGCCACAGCGCCCCCCCGTGGCTGGATAGACCCACCGCCCGTGCTTTTGTAGGGTTAGTGTGTTAGTAGGTGCGTGCCGTGCAGAGATACTCACCACAAACAGCAGCCTCTGGGACCTGCAAAGACTCATTTAAGTTTAAGTAAAAACAGTTAAGATCTGCAACAAGAGATTTCAGAAGAGTTATGGTTAGAGTCAATCCTGTGGAAGAGTTTAGGAGAGGAGAATAACCAGTATTTCAGTTCAGAGTGAGGACCAGAGCCCTCACACTCCAAACCAGTCTAAATCTGGCTCACATTTAGACCAGTTCAGACCAAACCAAATAGAAAAAAAACAAGATTGTCAGTTCAGACCTGGTTTTGAATCAACAGAAACAAAAATCAGTTTAACCTGTGGAAGTGTTGGTTTAGACTGAGAGGTTTTCAGACCCATGTGACCATCACATGTTTTACCAGCCTGTTTAAATCTGGTCCACATTTAGACCAGACCAAGGAGACCACGCAGTCTCCATAAAAGTGTGCCAATGTTTAGAATCTGGCACACACCAGTTTAGGCCCAAAACCAAAGCCTTAGAACAACATAATGCTCACCATAATCAACCTTGTTTTGAGATGATACAAGGTTCACAGAATCTCACATACCTACCTGGTTCAAGTCTGCATGGACAGACAAATAAAGCCTGTGAAACCAGCAGCAGGTAGAGCTCATCCCTGTCAGATTATTTCAATCACAAACCAAAGGTTCAAGTGTTTAGATTTGAACCATCACATTCACTCAGTCCATATGTGTCCCACTCTGGGACCATGAAAGTCAAAAGGAAAAGAAAACATAAGGGCCTCAACCCTTGGACCAGAACTCAAGACTGTCAGTATATTCAAAGTGTGTAATGTACATATATGATCCTCCAATTAGATGGTATCTGAGTGGTTAGCACTCACATGTGTATGGCAGCAGCTCACTGTTCCTGAGCTTGCCTTAGGAACACTTGATGTCAAGTGGTTAAATACAAAGAGTGAGTTTCCACTCAAGGGATTATGAAAGTAAACTTCAATTTTATTAAAATGATCAGGTTTGAACATTTCTCCATTTGGTTCTTGTGCCAGTCTCTCAACTTCCAGCCTTTGAATGAACGTTGATCATGGGACCCCAAAGGAAAGACTTCTTTTTTTTTTTTGCATTCGTTTAGCATCTCTTTTTTTGCATTTATTTATTTTTTGTATACATTGTTTGGTTTCCTCTGTCTA
This sequence comes from Paratrypauchen microcephalus, assembly GCA_036785185.1. Classification (NCBI taxonomy): domain Eukaryota; kingdom Metazoa; phylum Chordata; class Actinopteri; order Gobiiformes; family Gobiidae; genus Paratrypauchen; species Paratrypauchen microcephalus. The sequence continues at coordinate 191,815 of JAVJIX010000281.1, read as the reverse complement.
GCATCTGTTCTTTAAACAGTGTTCAGTCCAGGGCTGTTGGTGCAGTTTGGATTTGGGCTTTGGGTTTTTCCTCTTTTAGACAAAGTTGGACTCCTTTCCTCCAGATTAGTCCCAGGACATTTTTCAAGTATAATGGTTTAGTCACTGTTCAGCGTTTACATTTTGATAGTTAGCTCCACAGCGCTCCATTTTCTCGCTTTAATGTACTTTATGCTGAATTTTTGCAGTTCAAGGTGTATTTTTTGTATCCATTCGGTATATTCTCTTTAAAAAAAATAGATTAGTTCAGCAGTTACTTCCTCTTCTGGGTCCTTTTTTGGCTTTTTGACTTCAAATAGAGGTGAAGGTTCATTTTTCAGTCGTACACATTCTGTATAGGCCAAATATCACAGAGCTACCTGTAAAAAGGTTTGACACCACCACCATCACCACGTGCAAGTTATATGTAGTGTTTAGCTAGGGAAATTTATCCTCTGCATTTCACCCATCCTTCCGGAGGCAGGGGGGCAGCACATGAAGGAGCCGGGGACCCATCTCCCTAAAACCTGAAAAATAAAAGGGTCAGACAGCAACATAATATGGCAATCATCATTTTATCCTTAACTATATTTCAAATAAAAAACATCTGCTACAATTGTTGCAGATCTTCATGACTCACAGTTGTAAAACATGAAGTAGATTTAACATTAACTATGAACTAATTAATAATGAAAGCATTGCTACCTGTGCAACACAACTAAAGTTAGCACGGCTCATCTTAACAGTATTCAAAGCATGCAAAGAGTACATTTTAGTTTTATAGTAGTATAGTATATTTCAGAGTTTCACCTTTGGTCTTCCTGATGGTCTGGACCAAAGACCTGGAGATGGGTCCTGAGCAGCAGCAGTGGTCAAAAAAATGGCGGCAGCGGTCGAAAAATGGCTCAAACGCAAAGAATGAATTTCCTTCACGAGAAATTCATCAAGTAGGCCTACCTCAGTATATTTTGTTTGTTTCATGAGTGTGTTCATTTCTGGGATAATTTCCTCCCTTGCATTTGTTTAACTAATTCAAAGAGGCCTGAGTTGGGGATCGCTTTTACCAGAAAATTTCAGGACAAGGCTACACTGTTTGACCTCGTTTTTTACTTTTATATTCCTCTTTAGTGAATCATTGCATTTAGACAAAACAGCATTTCCCTTCTAAAAAAGCATTACCACAACTATCACATGAATCCAGCTCAGCAGCAACAGCATGATTCAAACCACACTGCGTAATAATCAACCAGCCAGCAGCAGATACAAACACAACATTGCTCATATCCACAAACAGATACATGTAAAGTTGCGTGGCCAGCCATAACCGCCAATATCCCGCAAAAAAGAGAAATGCTTTGCAGAGGGAGGGAGGGGAAGTTTATAACAAGGGGTAATGCATCGCAACGGGGAAATGTATAAAAAGGGGACATGGGGTGGGTTAAAAAACAAGTTTATCTTCTATCCACTCCATTTTGAGCATTTTTTTTTTTTTTTTTTGCTTTTTCAATGTCTGAATCAATTTAATTGACTGTGCAGGATGTATACAGTGAACCCTCGCTCTATCGCGGTTCACTGTTCGCGGCCTCGCTGTTTCGCGGATTTTTTTTTTTTTTTCGATTTTTTTTATAGTGTAACTTTTTTTTACAGTGTAACATTGTGCCCTGCGTCCTGATTGGCTAAGAGACTAAACGTGGACTAAACCAGGTCTAAACCTGGACTAAACCAGGTCTAAACCAGGGATGGTCACGCAGGGTGGTAGGGACAGAGTCTCTGATGTCCTTCACGAGAGCGCCTGGGTGACAGGAGGTGTGGCCTTTGTTTACTTGCACGACACGGACCATGGAAGAGCCAAGAATCAACACGGACGGGCCTGCGGCGTCTGGGCGAGCCGCATTCGAGGGAGCCGCAGCGGGGGAGGACACTCGCGCGCAGAGAGGAGAAAGTGGGGCGGTCTGATTTTGGAGCCGGGGTGAAATGCAACCAACCCTTGTGAGCGCAGGTTAGTGGGGGAAAATCCTCATGGTAGAGCTGATCGGGGCTTTAGACCAAGCCCCTGGTGCTCAGAGGTGTCTGTTACTGCCGGTTTGGCACTGTTAGCAGTGGCTTGAGTCTTGCCCAAAATGATATCCAGGTCGCTTTCCACTCGACTTTCGCACATGGCATGGATATGTGGTACCAAAACAAACACACGTGTCCGCGCGAATGAACAATTTTTCCCGAGGAGCGGCTGAAAACGCACGGTGCCTGCATTATCTAACCGATTTTCTGGGCACAGAAGCGCTGTGCGTGCACGTCAAATTGCGTGTGTCACACTCTCAATGCGTGAGACTTGAGAGCCCTGAAATATAAAATAAAAAAATTAAAATAAAAGACATACAGGACTATAGGAAAAGGAAAAATTCAGTTGATTTTCTTTGTTATGGATCCTACCTGAATGACTGAGGGACTTCAAAAACATCCCATTGTAATGCAACAGGCCTTATAAACCAGTAAAATTTACAAAATCGTACGGTTTTGGGTGGTTAGGCAATATTCTATTACGCCACAGTTCATCATGGCACGAATATCCTCCAGAGTTGACAGACACAGATTTCTGTTATCATCACCCAGACGTTCATCTCCTGGCCGCAAATCCCACTCGACACAGCAAAGGCATTCTTCTTCTGTTGCCATTGACATACAATGTCCACATAAACACCACAAGGTACTGTCTTTTCGTAGACGGGCTGTCTCTTGCTGTTCTTTTGTGCACTGCTCCTCAAGCTCTCTTCGCTTCCTTCTTTCTAATATCTCTTCCTCCGTAAACTCAGGCTCAAAACGATAGGGACGGCCATCATACTCAAATAAGTCCTCTTCAGTCTCAAAGTCCGAATCTTCAGCCATGTCTTGCAACAGAAAAGTAAAGTTCAGAGCGGTGTTAGCTTCTTTCGGACTAGCAGTGTTTACCTGCTAAACAGCTGGTTCTAAGCAGCTAAGCAGCTAAGAACTAGCTGCTAAGCAGCTAGTTCACGCATGCGCACTGTCCTCTCTGATGACATCATCAAATGAAACTATAGCTGGATATCGGGTTTCAGGCCACTTTGGAATCCACTTAAAGTCTACGCTGACACAGCGATCTTCTGTGATTTGAAAAGTGCTAAAGTTTGTGTTATTTGGAGACCGCAATGCTATGCCCCGAGCACTCACGTTAACGGATACCGCTACACCACAACATCTACGAAACTGCTCCAAATGACACCAAAGTGCTATGGGTGAGTAAAACAACTTGTTTTATTACCGAAATAAGGCTCAGATTGTAAAAAGAAACGTTACTTCTCCTTTAAATGCACGTTAAAACATTGTAAAACCAACGCAAGAAAAGTAAGAGTCTCCGTTGTCTCCCAGTACCAGATCCAAGTGAGGCCCACACCTGGATACCGGAGCGCGCCATATTTAAGGGTACCCATACGCCCACCTGTGCTCACGTGATCACGCACAACTGGCGGGAATTACCTGACGGGAATCACCATGACAACTGCAAAGTTTTAGGCTGATATGGCAGAAATACACTAGTATAATGGGATCGTGGTAATCAATGGATTTATAATAAAAGATCTTGTTATACTTCCATGGGTTTAGATAACATTCTATAGGTCATATGTAGCTAAAATTATTATTAAAATGCAGCTTTCTGTTGCAATACAGTGAACCCTCACTCTATCGCGGTTCACTCTTCACAGCCTCGCTGTTTCGCGGATTTTTTTTTCCAATTTTTTTCTTTTCTTTTTTTTTTATAGTGTAACATTTTTTTAAATAGTGTAACAATGTGTTCTGCGTCCTGATTGGCTAAAAGACTAGACCAGGACTAAACGTGGACTAAACCAGGTTTAGACCAGAACTAGACCAGGTCTGAACCAGGATTAAATCACTCCATGCGGCTTTTGCGTTTGTTTGTGCTTGTTCGGTTTGTGGCTCGGGTTGAGAGCCACACAGAGCGAATCACAGGAGCAAGATGGGTATGGTCGGCTGTACTTCTGCTCCCTCTACTATTTCCCGTATTTTTGTGATTTTCCTTATGCTATATTTTGCATGGTCAGCCCTGTCAACAAATGGCTATGTCGCGGCTGTTATTCAATATGACAGACATACGTTATTCCGCATCAAGGCACATATGGAAAGTTTTTCTGTTACCTGGCCAGGTACACAGTTTTTCCCTCCAAAACTGGAATGCTTCACGTCATCGCCGGAGTACCTGCTGCTAACTAAGCCCCGGGGCAAAAGAAAAAGGAAGCGGGGATCCAGGGCAGGTGTCCAAACCAGGCGGAGAAAACAGAGAGCAAGCGGGACTGGATCTGCGGGGAGCGAACGGTGTCTGATACCGGTTCCTATCTGGTCGTCGGACGGCGAATCTGCGGAGCCATCGCCGCTACAGAGCTGAGTCGCCCGTACTTCTCTGCGGCGTGAGAGGGTCCTTCGCCCTGTCACTTGGATGGAGGTTGTGTCCAGTCTTGTCCGGAGCGTCCAGTCGATCAGTGCACGTCAGTGTCCGAACGCGCGCAGCCTCTCCGGATGGCCCTGCTTAACGCACGCTCCATATCGAATAAATCCTTTATACTGAGCGACTTGTTTGTCAACGAACACGTGGATTTTATGTTCCTGACTGAGACATGGCAACACGAACAGGATTTTGTCCACCTTAATGAATTGTGCGCCCCGGACTGCTCCGTGACTGGAACCCTGCGGGCCACACAGCGAGGCGGCGGTCTCGCGCTCGTTAACCAGGATGGCTTCTGGACACGACAAATTAATCCGGTCGCGTTCAACTCCTTTGAGATGCAGATGACTAAGTTTGGGAACATTACTTCATTTTATTGTATCTTAATCTATCGGCCGCCTGGTCCTGCACGTTCTTTCTTGGATGATTTCGCAGACTTGTTGTCTTCTATTATTAAACATGAGAGAGTTTTGATACTTGGTGATTATAACCTCCATGTAGATAATCCCTCATCCCTCATCCCTTATCCACGATGAGGGGTTTATCGTGGTCAAATCTGTGACAGAGCAGCACGTGTCGCGCACTCCTCCAAGGGGTTGGTGTGCGTCTCGTCCAGGGACTCCTCGCGCATCTGGCGGGGCTCCCGGGGCCGTGTCTCCCCCTATGAGTCACTATTAATACATTTTGTTGAAAATCTATGAAAGTTTGAGTGTTTAAACTAGAGACAAATGTGAGAAAAGGTTAATTCCAGTCTGAGAAAAGCGTATAATATGTGTGGTGAGGCATTTACAGCCTTAAAACATGTAGAATAATTGTAAAATATAAAGTTGTCCTACTTCATGGATTTCACTTATTGCGGGCTATTTCTGGAACCTAACCCCCGCGATAAACGAGGGATTACTGTACAATGAGTTCTAGGGTGTAGTCACTGATAGAAACGCACAGGTTCCACATTTTTGCATTTACTGTACCTTTTAGATATTTAAGGACAAAGTACAATAGAATCTAAAGGGAAACCTCCAGGTGTGTTTGTGATGAGGAAACATTAGAACATAGATCAGAAAATAGCATAATATGGGCCTTTTAAAGATTTGTGAGGCTATTATGTATGATGTATTCCTACAATTACATTATACGTGTTTGTAGTTACTTTTTTGCAGACGAGAAGGGCGTGTTCATAAAACAGTGTCATAGCGCCCTCTTGTGGTAAATGTGCGGGACTTTAATAACGCTGAGAACAATTTTTACCTTCTGACTTTTTTTTTTAAATTCCCTACAAGTCTTATAACCTACAAAGATAAAAACGTGAATATAATTTTTTTTATGTTTTATTTTAATACAGAGTTGCAAACTTCGTGGATCATCCGTCCACGGCGCTGTGCTCAAAATTCTGACTATTATTGCAATGGCAGGTGACTGTAGTTATTATTATTATTATTATTATTATTATTATTATTATTATTATTATTATTATTATTATTATTATTATTATTATTATATATGTAATAGTGAAGAGTGAAATGAAGAGTCCTTGGTTCTGTTTTGAGATGCTTTAATACAAAAATAGTGAGGTTGTTGTGTGTAGTGGTGGGACAGAGGTCACTGGTGCACGTCCAGGGTGAGGGCGGTGGTGGTGAAGGAGAAGGGGCTGAGCAGCAGAGCCAGAGTGTAGTGTCGATGTCCCTCCGCGTGAGCCTCGAACACAACCTGCAGCACACAACAGCTGATGATGATGCATTCAGGGAAGAGAATAACTATATGTGCTGTACTTGAGAAGTGAATGCATTAAAGGGTCCATATATATAACTGTTATAATGTTGTTTCCTCATCACAAACAAACCTGCAGTCGTGTTTTGTTTCATTCACACATGTTTAACACACAAACCCTGCAGATTTACAGTTCTTTTCTCAAACTGAAAACACTCATATGTAATACAGGACTGAATTTTAAAACTCAAAATGGTCAACTATTGTCGGGTCCTAGGCGTCACAATAGATCGGACAGAGAAAAACACCTGCAGTTCTATCGTTTGCCTAAAGTAGTGACCAACCAGGACTAAACCAGGACTAAACCAGGACTAAACCAGGTCTAAACCAGGACTAAACCAGGACTAAACCAGGACTAAATCAGGAATAAACCAGGTCTACACCAGGACTAAACCAGGACTAAACCAGGAATAAACCAGGAATAAACCAGGTCTAAACCAGGACTAAACCAGGACTAAACCAGGACTAAACCAGGACCAAACCAGGACCAAACCAGGACTAAACTAGGACTTAACCAGGTCTAAACCAGGTCTAAACCAGGACTAAACCAGGTCTAAACCAGGTCTAAACCAGCACTAAACCAGCACTAAACCAGCACTAAACCAGGGTGAACAGACAGAGCGATTATCAAAGGAAAGGAGGCGACAGACAAGGCGACAGTGGCGGAAAGACAATGTTCATCTTTTAATCTTTGCAAAACATGAGTATTTACAAAAGCAATATACTATTATTTAAACGCGTTACACATGTAATACAAGTATGCTTTTGCCATCACAATACGCTTGTCTCCAGATTTCCGCACTTTGCGCTCTCGTACCAGCCACAAACAAACTGGTTGTTGCCTCCAGATGTTCAGAGCTCTGAAGGTCTTCTGCTGTATAAGGGCTTGATTTTAAATGTCTTATTTTTTCTCGTCATTTTTGCGTATTATGATGCCCTTAGGACAGGACTTAGGACGGAAACTCAAATTAAATATACTAAAAAAATAACGAAAAGTAATACAGTGGAGTAGAAAGTACAGATACTCTCAAATGTAGTGAAAATTATCCACTGTAAATTTTGCTAAAGTAAAGTACCGATACCTAAAGTTTCTGTTTAAGTATTATATTTTTACTTTTACCACACTATATTAGTTACAAACATTGATCATGGTTAAAATCCTTCATCAACAACGAGGGCATTTGATTTTATTTCCTTTCTTGGCATACAGTTCTCAGTCAAGGTTTCGCATTTTGCAAAAATAAACTCATTATTCAAGCATGAAAGAAGCAAACGGAAATTATTTTTTTTATCTGTGTTTTGTATTTAAAACACATTTAAAACAAGCACATAATTGTTTAGCGCTGCCTTTTGTGTTACTAAAAATTGAGGGTTTTTTTGTAATACCACATACAGAATATACCTGATAGGTTAATACTAGGCAATGTAAACAGTAAATAAATAAGGTTCATAGAGTTCCTCTATGAACCTGTACTGTAGGCCTGTTTTCCAGATGAAACTATTGTAAATGTGCTCAATTTGGCCTAACGTGCTTCTTTGTAATAAATCCAAAAAATGTGCACTTGCATAGTGGTTTCATTAGGGGGCAGAAGAATAGCACGATTGTCACGTTATCAGAGAGTTTCTGTAACTTTATAGGTTTTTTAATCTCTGTGGCATTTATTCAGAAAAAAAATTACCTTTGCAACACAACTCACACCAATCCTAAACAGAATTTTATTTTTTCTAAATAAAATTTAATCTCAGCAAAGTGCTGTTTTTGATTCAAAACTGACCGATCATCTCCCAAAAGTAATTTTCACCATCAGAACTGTCAGATTTTGCTCATGTGTTTCTCTTTCAGTCATTTGACAGAGCAGCTCACACACACACACACACACACGAACACACACACACACACACACACACACACACACTGCTTTTTTGTCTAAAACCTGTCTGTCACTATCAATACATCAACTGAAACAGAACGGCAAAATTGTACAATTTGTGAGCACCAAAATATTTCACACATGAGTCAGACAGAAAGAGATCTGAGCTGAGAGCACAGTGTGAATGTGAATGAAGCACATACACATATACACTATACAGACACATACACAAATACACACTATAGAGACTACATAAACATACACACTGTGACATGTCCCAGTGTGAATATAGAGACTGCATACACATACTGTATACACACTGTGGCATGTGTACATGTCTTTTGAAGAACACATTACATATGACAGGACAAAAGTAGTGCTGATGTATTTGCCTGTCCAACACCTTTCAATTTTCTTCAGCATAAATATTTTGAATCAAATACAAAATCTGCTTTGCAATTGGTAACATGGACATTAAAATATAACAGATTTTAGACAAAAAAAGAACAGTTTTTCCAGTCCAAAATTCAAAGTGTAAAGTGTGAACCTCAGTGTGAGACTGTACCAGACCAGTGATTCTCTGTGGTCAGAGAGCAGGAGTAAAAGTTCTGAGCTGCTATAGAGACTACATACACATGTACACACTACAGAGACTACATACACATGTACACACTACAGAGACTACATACACATGTACACACTACAGAGACTACATACACATGTACACACTACAGAGACTACATACACATGGACACACTACAGAGACTACATACACATGGACACACTACAGAGACTACATACACATGTACACACTACAGAGACTACATACACATGGACACACTACAGAGACTACATACACATGGACACACTACAGAGACTACATACACATGGACACACTACAGAGACTACATACACATATACACACTACAGAGACTACATACACATGTACACACTACAGAGACTACATACACATATATACACACTACAGAGACTACATACACATATACACACTACAGAGACTACATACACATGGACACACTACAGAGACTACATACACATATATACACACTATAGAGACTACATACACATGTACACACTACAGAGACTACATACACATATATACACACTACAGAGACTACATACACATGTACACACTACAGAGACTACATACACATATTTTTTTTGCCTGCATGCACTTGTCTTCTTGTTCAAACTGTCCCTACCTGGAGCTACTGTGACAAGTAAATTTCTCCTGTGTGAGATCAATAAAGTCTTATCTTATCTTATCTTATCTTATACACACTACAGAGACTACATACACATATATACACACTATAGAGACTACATACACATGTACACACTACAGAGACTACATACACATGTACACACTATAGAGACTACATAAACATACACACTACAGAGACTACATACACATGTACACACTACAGAGACTACATACACATGCACACACTACAGAGACTACATACACATGTACACACTACAGAGACTACATACACATATACACACTACAGAGACTACATACACATGTACATACTACAGAGACTACATACACATACCTGTATATACACACTATAGAGACTACATACACATGTACATACTACAGAGACTACATACACATGTACACACTACAGAGACTACATACACATATACACACTACAGAGACTACATACACATGTACATACTACAGAGACTACATACACATACCTGTATATACACACTATAGAGACTACATACACATGTACACACTACAGAGACTACATACACATGTACATACTACAGAGACTACATACACATATACACACTACAGAGACTACATACACATATACACACACTACAGAGACTACATACACATGTACACACTATAGAGACTACATACACATGTACACACTACAGAGACTACATAAACATGTACACACTATAGAGACTACATAAACATACACACTACAGAGACTACATACACATGTACACACTACAGAGACTACATACACATGCACACACTACAGAGACTACATACACATGTACACACTACAGAGACTACATACACATATACACACTACAGAGACTACATACACATGTACATACTACAGAGACTACATACACATACCTGTATATACACACTATAGAGACTACATACACATGTACATACTACAGAGACTACATACACATGTACACACTACAGAGACTACATACACATATACACACTACAGAGACTACATACACATGTACATACTACAGAGACTACATACACATACCTGTATATACACACTATAGAGACTACATACACATGTACACACTACAGAGACTACATACACATGTACATACTACAGAGACTACATACACATATACACACTACAGAGACTACATACACATATACACACACTACAGAGACTACATACACATGTACACACTATAGAGACTACATACACATGTACACACTACAGAGACTACATACACATGTACACACTATAGAGACTACATACACATGTACACACTACAGAGACTACATACACATACACCAGGGGGTGTGGAGAAGTCTCAAGACCATCTCAGGCTTCAAAGCACCTCCTGCCCAGACGGAGGGGGACCTGCAGTGGGTGAATGACCTCAATGCTCACTTCAGGAGATTTGATCAATCACCCGGCACCCCTCCTCCCCCCACACAGCTGCCAGCTCCCACCTCCCCAGCTGAACAATGGGGAACTCCTGCTCCTCTTCACACCTTTACCTCTGCTCCACAGCCCTCCACCACACATGGACTCACCCATCCCCCCAGCCGGCCACTGTCATTCTCTGCAGCCCAGGTGAGACAGGAGCTCAAGAAGATTAGACCAAGGAAGGCAGCAGGACCAGACGGCATCAACTCCAGGCTCCTTAAGTCCTGTGCAGACGAGCTGTGCGGAGTTGTGGAGCATGTCTTCAACATGAGCCTTAAGCTGAGGGTGGTGCCACAACTCTGGAAGACCTCCTGCGTGGTACCAGTGCCTAAGACACCGCACGCTAAAGACCTCAGCAGCTTCAGGCCGGTGGCTCTAACATCCCACCTGATGAAGACACTGGAGAGACTGGTCCTTGGCCACCTCCGCTCCACCGTGAGCTCAGCGATGGACCCGCTGCAGTTTGCGTACCAGCCTGGCATCGGAGTGGAGGATGCCGTCATCTACCTGCTGCATCGCTCACTGTCTCCCCTGGAGAACCCCGGCAGCACTGTGAGGATTCTCTTCTTTGACTTCTCCAGTGCTTTCAACACCATCCAGCCACTGCTCCTCAGGGACAAACTGGAGACCGCCGGTGTGGACTGTGACCTTGCAGACTGGATCCTGGACTACCTCACAAACCGGCCCCAGTTTGTGAGAGCCAAGAACTGTGTGTCTGACCTCCTGACCTGCAGAGTGGGGGCGCCCCAGGGCACTGTCCTCGCGCCCTTTCTTTTCACCCTCTACACTGCAGACTTCAGACACAACACGGACAGCTGTGTCCTGCAGAAGTTCTCTGATGACTCTGCCATCATTGGTCTCATCAAGGATGACGATGATGGGGAGTACAGGGGACTAATACAGGACTTTGTGGACTGGAGTCAGCGGAACCACCTCATCATCAATGCAGGGAAGACCAAGGAGATGGTGGTGGACTTTCGCAGACGCCACTCTACTGCCCCCTTAGTGTACATCCAGGGAAGGGACATTGAGAGAGTGGACTCTTACAAGTACCTGGGTGTTCATCTGAACAATAAGCTGGACTGGACTCATAACACAGACGCACTGTACAGGAAGGGCCAGAGTCGGCTCTATCTCCTGAGGAGACTCAGGTCTTTTGGAGTGAGAGGGCCACTCCTGAAGACCTTCTATGACTCTGTGGTGGCATCAGCCATCCTGTACGGTGTGGTCTGCTGGAGCAGCAGCATCACAGAGAGGGAGAAGAAGAGGCTGGACAAGGTCATCAAGAAGTCCAGTTCTGTCCTGGGCTGTCCTCTGGACTCAGTGCAGGAGGTGGGGGACAGGAGGGTCCTGGCTAAGGTCACCTCTATGCTGGACCATGAGTCTCACCCCCTGCAGGACGCTCTGTCTGCCCTGGAGAGCAGCATCAGTGACAGACTGATTCACCCTCGCTGTGTGAAGGAGAGGTTTCGCAGGTCTTTCCTTCCTGCTGCTGTCAGACTGTACAACGAACACTGTTAATGTCATTCAACTTATCTGCACTTACAAATATTCAACTATAATCCAGAGTCTATTTTTAGGTCTAGGTTTAAATTATCCTAGGCCATTATTTATTTATTTATTATATTGTTCTGTTGCATGTTACTTTTTTGTGCTGTTCTTGATCTGTGCGTTGCAACACTGGAATTTCCCCACTGTGGGACTAATAAAGGCATATCTATCTTATCTTATATATACACTATGGAGATTACATACACATGTACACACTACAGAGACTACATACACATGTACACACTACAGAGACTACATACACATGTACACACTACAGAGACTACATACACATGTACACACTACAGAGACTACATACACATGTACACACTACAGAGACTACATACACATGTACACACTGTGGCAGTGTGAATATAGAGCGTAGGAGTAAAAGTTCTGGGCTGCTCTGTCACATGAACGAAAGAGCACAAAAAGACACACGACCAGAGTCTGAGCGCTCTGATGTTTGTTGTTTGACTTGTTTTTTGAGAATGTCTGATCCATTTTGAATGTAAAACCCCACTTTGCTGAGATTAAATTGTGTTTAGGAGAGTCTGTTTAGGATTTTGAGTGAATTGTTTTTATATTATTAATATTATTAGTAGAAGTAAAAATATGGTGATGTGGTCTGAAGAATACTACTTTATAAGTAGTACACTATTGTAGTTTTTAAAAAGAGGCCTAAAAATAATGTCCCTCCACAACCTGAACAGGTTTGGCTCAGATCCTTCTGTCTGTCACTTGAACTTGAATTAATTTGATCTTGAAAGTGAAACGAGTGATTGTGCTTGATTAGATTCATCAGAGCTGTCCTACCTCCAGGTCGTAAAACTCAAGACACTTTGTTAGTCATAGATTTCAGATTTCTGATAAACAAATCTGCCACAAGGTAAATTATAAATTGGAATAATGCAGAAAATGACTGGCAGTGCACCAGAGATGGATCCAGTTCTGCTCTCCACTGACACAAGCACAAACATTTATTGTATTTAATTGGCTTTTTACATTAAAAGTCTGATATATAGAGCTTTAAGGTATGTTCTAATGCTATTACCTCCTCAGAAACATACCTCGAGTTGTGTTTTATTTCATCCACACATGTCTGAGTGATCTTCACATCTCCAAAGATCAAAATGTGCTGTTCCGTTTTGTGTTGTCATGTAGTGGTAGTTTTGAAGTTAACAGCTCCTTTTCCCTTTAATTCAGTAGAGAAAGGGAATTCCACAGCTGAAATCATCCAAATGATTCTAGTGAAGGTGTATGGAGTTTAAAAACACAATGAAGCACTTCCTGTATTACCTCATGACATCAGAAGGTGGAACAGTGTTTCTCTTTGAAGGAGTTTTTGATGAGGAAGAAACATTATAACATAGACCAGAAAATAGTGTAATATGAACCCTTTAATGAGGTCAGGCCTGGTTAGGGCTTGGACAGGAGACCGATGGGAAAACCAGGCTGCTGTTGTGTTCTTGGGCAAGACGCTTCACTAACACGTTCCCTGGTATGAATGTGACGTGTAAAGGCATCCTAATTAGTCACAACAATGAGTTTATAAGCACTTTCCACAACTCTCTGAGATCAGGGGTGTATTCCATCAAAGTGGCTTAACAAAATCAGGCTTATCCTGAAATTCTGAGCTAAAATCAGCTCCATCTCCAGCTTAAGCCTCAAGTCGTTCCATGACAGAAATAAGCCTGAGGCCAAAGCTAACTCAGGCCTGAATTTTAAGCTGCTCTCTGAGCTCGCTCACGGTGACTCTGGGGAGGACAGATCAAGTGAGCAACGATATCCCAGATAATGGGCTCAAAGTTTGACTTTTTTAAATGATCGGATTAAATGAGAGAAGAGACAAAAGAGACTGATATGGGACACTGAACTTTTCCTCTCATTCTGATCTGATGAGCAAGAGGAAAGACACAACTCCCCCTCCTCTCCCGGTCACTCTTCCCCCCTCTCCCAGTCACTCCCCCTCTTCTCCTGTTCACTCCCCCTCCTCTCCTGGTCACTCCCCCTCCTCTCCCGGTCACTCCCCCTCCTCTCCCGGTCACTCTTCCCCCCTCTCCCAGTCACTCCCCCTCCTCTCCCGGTCACGCCCCCTCCCCTCCCTGTCACTCTCCCCCTCTCCCGGTCACCCCCCCCCCCCCCCCTTCCCTCTCCTGGTCACTCCCCCTTCTCTCCTGTTCACTCCCCCTCCTCTCCCGGTCACTCCCCCTCCTCTCCCGGTCACTCTTCCCCCCTCTCCCGGTCACCCCCTTCCCCCCCCTTCCCTCTCCTGGTCACTCCCCCTTCTCTCCTGTTCACTCCCCCTCCTCTCCTGGTCACTCCCCCTCCTCTCCCGGTCACTCCCCCTCCTCTCCCGGTCACTCTTCCCCCCTATCCCAGTCACTCCCCCTCCTCTCCTGGTCACTCCCCCTCCTCTCCTGGTCACTCCCCCTCCTCTCCCGGTCACTCCCCCTTCTCTCCTGTTCACTCCCCCTCCTCTCCCGGTCACTCTTCCCCCCTCTCCCAGTCACTCCCCCTCCTCTCCCGGTCACTCCCCCTCCTCTCCCGGTCACTCTTCCCCTCTCCCGGTCACCCCCTTCCCCCTCTCCGGGTCACCTTCCCCTCTCCAGGTCACTCCCCCTTCTCTCCCGGTCACTCCCCCTCCTCTCCCGGTCCACCCCCCCCTCCTGGTCACTCTGCGGGTACAGAGGAGGCTGGCTGCAGAGTGCTGCGCCTGGTTAATCTGTAAAAGTGAAACAGTAATGGGACTCTTCACATGTAGCCTAGAAGAAACAATAAAATCCGGGCCGACGTGTTTGCAGTTTGACAGGGAGCGAGAGATGAATGAATGAAGAGGGAGAGGGACATGATGAAGGAGCAAACAGACAGAGCCCACAGTCATCCTCAGAGTCCAAAACCAGCGTCTGTGTGTAGAAGCTGCACTGCTCCTCACAACAGCCACATGTGCCGATCATTTCAATGAAATAATGGCCATAGGCTTTTTGATGAGTGCAGCGTCCACACACACACATGTTCTGACACAGGGGTGTGATGCACGTGCTGAAACTTCTTTAGACATTCTTGGAGACAGAGCTAAACTAATCTTGACAGAGCCTGGTCCTGACCAGGTTTGTTTCCGGGTGCTCGTTCCTGCGTCAGCTCAGTGCCTTTGGTGGAACAGAAGTGAGGCTTTGATTGGCCTGGATTGGCTAAATAAGACTACGTTCACACTGCAGGGCTTAATGCTCAATTCCGATTTTTTTGTGAAATCCGATTTTTTTGCGAGGTCGTGCACATTTCCAATTAAAGGAGAATTAACGTTTTTGTTTTTTTTTACAATCTGAGCCTTATTTCGGTAATAAAACAAGTTGTTTTACTCACCCATAGCACTTTGGTGTCATATGGAGCATTTCCGGAGATGTTTTAGTTTAGCGATATCCGTAACGTGAGTTCTCGGGGCATGTGTTTGCGGTCTCCAAATAACACAAACTTTAGCACTTTTCAAATCATAGAAGCTCAATGTCTTAGTCTACACTTTCATTTGAGTCAAAAGTGGCCTGTAATCCGAGATTTATCCATAATTTACAGCTTTGCGTTTCATGTTTGGGACCCGAGAGCTGAGAACGAAATAAGATGTGACTCCGCACATGCGCACTGGTGTCCTCATCTACTCGAAACTATGGATAAATCTCGGATTACAGGCCACTTTTGACTCAAACGAAAGTGTAGACTAAGACATCGAGCTTCTATGATTTGAAAAGTGCTAAAGTTTGTGTTATTTTTTAGACAGCAAATATATGCCCCGAGAACTCACATTACAGATATCGCAAATCTAAAACATCTCTGGAAATGCTCCATATGACACCAAAGTGCTATGGGTGAGTAAAACAACTTGTTTTATTACCGAAATAAGGCTCAGATTGTAAAAAACGTTAATTCTACTTTAAATGCGATTTGTATGTGATTTCCAGGGTGAACGTTAAACGCTCCAAAATTGTCCCGCATGAGCCTTGGTCGACACGATGACGTCACACGCAGCGAACGTGCTCACTGTTTACAGAAGTAGCCTAAAGTTGTTGCGTACCGGAACCAAAACATGTACAGCTTATTTGTTTTAAGGAGAAGACAGAGAAGGAGAAGGACAAGGTTTTTGACCATGGCGTTTTGTGGGGCAGTGGCAGCAATGTCCGCAGAAAGGTATATGTATATGTGCGGAGTCGCAGACAAGAGTGGTGGGATTGCTCTGTGCTTCGCCGCTTCACTGATACGGAGTTTATATACTATTTTCGCATGACGAGAAGAACGTTTTGTTTACATTTACTTGTACCACTCTCGCTGGAGGAAACACGCCCAGGTCTTATGAATGCCAAAAGATCGGATATGTATCGGATTTAGGACCACATATCCGAGTGGCCTGGGTCACATTTGAAAAAATCGGATCTGTGTCGTTCAGACTGTCATTAGAAGATCAGATACAGGTCGCATAGAGGCAAAAAAAAAAATGGATTTGGGTCATTTCAGGCTGCAGTCTGAACGTAGCCTATGACAGGCTTTAGTTTTGGCTCGCTTCATGGAATACCCCCAGAGCAGAGTTTATCGTCACAATAAAACTAAAAACATAAACACGCTGATTGCACACTAACTGCTTTTTGGAGAATAAAACGCTATAATTAGATGCAAATAGTACAGAACTGACTTACTTTGACGTCAAGAGCTGCTTTTACGGTGTATCTGTAAAACACACATGTTACTTTATTACATGACTAAAATCTGGTATAGCCTCTTTAATGGTGAGGTGAGGGGACACTGTGATTATAAAGGTGAAGCTCATAAAAGTAGATTTTACTTGTGTGGGCCTTTAAGATAACATGCTCTGCTGTTGTTGCAGGTTTTGGCCTCAATTTCTTGAAAAGCTCTTCATTTCTCAGCTCAAGCTTCAGTAAAAAATGGCCTAAGCTAACTTTGATCGTGACCATGATTTAAAGGGCTGTAAAAATACCTGTGGAGTAACCGTGAACATGTCATTATCTGTGAGCCACTGGAGGAGCTCGTCATTCAGCCCCAACCACAGCTCCACCTGTCCAACCTCTGCACAAGCATGACAATATATAATATATATAGAGGGAAGTCAGGCTTTTTTTACGCTTCACTTTACTGATTTAGAAGGTCTTATATTATACAAAATTTACTGTTGTGAGCTTTAAGACATGTTAGAAAAACACACCTGGAGTTGTTTTGTTTCATTCACACGTTTGAATAGTTCTGGTTTATTAGTCTGTCGACATCTCCAAAGATCAAAATGCTCTTTTCCACCTTGTGATGTCATGTAGTTGTATTTTTCAACTTAATGACTACCTTTCAGCTTTAGTTCAGTAGAGATGGGCTATTCCAAGGCTGAAATCACCCAAATGATTCTAGTAAAGGTGTATAGAGTTTAAAAACACAGTGGAGCATTTCTTATATTACCACATGACATCACAAGGTGGGTCAATTCACCTGGAAGCTCGAGGGCCAAGAAAAACTGGTCTGAGGGCCATATTTGGGTCAGCGCTGTGGTAGATCCAGTTGAGTGTCACTGACCCAAATTCTCTGTGATCGGTGAAAAAATATTTTAAAGCATTATCTGCCATTTTCTTGTCTCCATGGAGATACTGCTTTACCTGGCTTGTTCCACAGTATGGCATTAAGCATGTCTAGCTTCATGGAGACAAGCAGGCTAAGTTTAAAGACATACCGTGGAACATTCCAAGCAAAGAGGGCGACAGTAGGTCAGTTGGTAGAGCGTTTGTCCACTGATCCGAAGTTTAGCGGTACGAATCCTGTTCTGCTGTGATTCCAACTCCCCCAGATGAATGCCGTCGTTGTGTCCTTAGGCAAGACACTTAACGTACACGTGTGTGTGTGTGTGTGTGTGTGTGTGTGTGTGTGTGTTTCCTTGTTGTAAAGTGCTTTGAAAGCCTTGAAGGTGGAAAAGCGCTGTATAAAAATGTGACCATTTTCCAAAGCGGAAACATCTCCATGGAGACAAGCCAGTGGCAGAAACTTACCTAATGCACCTTTAATCATATCACAAAAAGGTAATTTATAATAAAGTCATAATTAAGTGCAAAGTATGACACTGACACTGCTGCTTAAATGACACCATTTGAGCTTTATTACGCTACACATTGTGTGTTTTACGTATTTGTTTTATATACAAGTTTACTGTACTTTTGCTACGGGTATACAGTGGTCCCTCACTCTATCGCGGTTCACTTTTCACGGCCTCGCTGTTTTGCGGATTTTTAAAAAAAATTTATTTCAATTTTTTTATTTTTTTTAATAGTGTATCAACATTGTGTTCTGCGTCCTGATTGGCTTCTCCTCCGTGTCTCCTGTACAGTACAGAATGTGTTCAGTTTGACACATTTATATAGATGTTATAGAGGGGAGACCCGGGGGGGGCGGCTCCGCGAGTCCCGCTGGATGCACGAGGAGCGGAGACATGAGCCACTGGATCCGTAGGAAGTCCAGACTGGGATTAAGACATGAGGACCAGGCTGGGACCAGACCGGGACAAGACCGGGACTAGATCGGAACTAGACAAGGACTAGACCAGGACTAAACGTGGACTAAACCAGGACTAAACCAGGTCTAAACCAGGTCTAAACCAAGTCTAAACCAGGTCTAAACCTGGACTAAACCAGGACTAGACCAGGTCTAAACCAGGATTAAACCACCACATGCGGCTCTTTGCCTTGTTTCATGCGGCTCTTGTGCATGTTCGCGGTCCCGAGGGGGGGGCACGGTCCGGGCGCTGCCGGCCTCGGTCTCGTGCTCGCAGCCCCAGGTGGGACGCACGGCCTCGCGCCGGTCATGCTGCTCACGGATTTGAGCATGAAGAGCGGGTGCACGTGTCCGTGCGCACACTTCTCCGGTCTCAGGACTAGCCCAGGTCTAAACCTGGACTAAACCAGGATTAAACCACCGCATGCGGCTCTTTGTCTCTTCCCCCCCCCCCCCTTCCCCACGCTTCACTATTAATATATTTTGTTGAAAATCTACGAAAGTTAGTGTTTAAACAAGAGAGAAATGTGAGAAAATGTTAATACCAGACTGAGAAAAGTGTATAATGTGTGTGGTGAGGCGTTTACAGCCTTAAAACATATATAATAATTGTAAAATATAAAGTTGTCCTACTTCGCGGATTTCACTTATTATGGGTTATTTCTGGAACCTAACCCACGCGATAAATGAGGGACCACTGTATGTGATGTTTTAGTCATGGTGTTTATTGTCTTGTTTATCAGATGTTTTATGTTCACTGTGGGCAATGGGAGCGCTGCAATTTCAAATCATGTGTGTGCAACCTGTACATACAACTCTGGAAAAAAATAAGAGACCACTGCATTTTTTTTCCTGAAATCAGCATCTCTACGAATAAAGGAATGGAATAAAGTCACCCAAGAACAATGTGAAAGACTTGTGGAGAGCATGCCAAGACACATGAAAGCTGTGATTAAAAATAAGGGTTATTGCATCAAATATTGATTTCTGAACTCTTCTTAAGTGTAAACATTAGTATCATGTTGTTTTAAAATGAATTTGATTTTGTTTCTTTGCATTGTTTGAGGTCTAAAAACATGTATCTTTTTTGTTATTTTGACCATTTGTCATTTTCTGCAAATAAATGCTCTAAACGATAATATTTTTATTTGGAATTTGGGGTAAATGTTGTCAGTAGTTTACAGTGTTGGGAGTAACTCGTTACAAAAGTAATTAATTACTGTAATGCATTACTTTTTGGTGTAACGCAGTAATGTAACGCATTACAGGGAAGAAAATCGGTAATATATTACTCGTTACAATGCCAGTAACGCACATTACAATGCATTTTTAACCTGCTTTGTTTTTGTGGGTTTTGCGTTTTCTTCATACAAAGTTCGCGGATCACCACGAGATCAGCTACTGAATCTGATAAGTCCGCGCAGAACATTACATTTCATACAAAGTTCCGCGAGATCAGCTAGTGATATAAAAGTCCGCGCAGACCATTCCATTTCCTTTTACTTCGTCTCGAACTGGCAGACTGACAAAGGATGACAGAACCAGAAGAATCGGATAGTGCTAGCTCCTTTTCAAGATGGGCATACGCCCACTACTTTCACTTCGTTCAAAATAAGGACTCCAAGAACATTTTAGTTAAATGCACACTGTGTGTGAATCCCAAACCTCTTTCCACGTCGAAATGCAATACAAGCAATTTGACGAAGCACTTGCAGAGGTGCCATAGCACCACGAAATTATGGATGGCAGGTGAAAGTCATGACACATGAGAGATTTGCACTGTAGATTGCCAAATCCTTATTTCCAGTCATTTTGGCGAGAGTAACTAAAGTAATGCAAAAGTAGTGTAATGTCTTACTTTTTATTTAGAGTAATATTGTAATGTAAGGCATTACTTTAAAATGACAGTAACAAGTAATAAGTAGTGCATTACAGTTTTTGAGTAGCTTGCCCAACACTGGTAGTTTATAGACTCAAACAAAAATGTTCCTTTTGCCCAAACACGTACCTATAAGTAGTAAAATCAGAAAAACTCTCTTATTTTTTTCCAGAGCTGTATGGTTTTTGACAAGCTGACTTTGAACTTTGAATTAAGTACTAAAAATGAATTGCCTAAATAAATTGTATTGTTTGTGGTTCAAGATTATCCTTAGATGAACTCTCCGTAGTTATTATGTTTATATGAAAACTGACAGTTTTACAGATAACAAAGTAATCACAAAGTAATCTCAAATTGTTCTGTAAAAACAGATGACACTTTCTTTTTCCCAGAATGTGTGAGGTGGTTTCAGAGAGAACAGTTTGCATGTTCTGCCAGTGTTGTTCTGCCAGGTTCCTCTTGGTACTATATAATTATAGTATTCAGGGCTGGACTGGGACAAAAAAACGGCCCTGGCATTTTTGGCTCAGAACGGCCCCTCATAGTTAGCGGAGCACAATGGACTAATTTATGTTTGTGTTCCCCAAAGTAATGTATTTTACTATTGTTACGTCTTGGCCGAGGGGAAACACCTTCTTCACTACAGGGTTTGTAGCATCTCGCTTTGGGGGGTGATTTAAAAATTCTTACATTCTATCAGGCTCTGGATGGGAAAAGTAGTCTACTCTCTCTTCTCAGTTTATTAAGAGATAAATAGAAAACCTAAATTAAAAATAAAAATATTGGGAACTACCTGGAAAAACTGTGGAACTCTCTAAACCATCAAAACATTTAGTATCTTTAGGTTACATTTTTACTTTTGATAATGAATGATCAGATAAATCTCATACTAAGGCAGCACGAGGCAAGACAAGATGTCTGACCGGAAGTAACGATCCTCTTAAATCGGCCTATTCAATTTATGATGTGTATGGAATTTGTTGTTTATCAAAAAAAGTCTGACCAATATGGATGCCCCCAGTGGAGTCAGTAGTGTGGAAACATTTACATGATTAAAAGGTTTCTTGTTAACCTAAAGTGTATTCTTAGACTTTATTGATCCACAAGGGAAATTGTTTTGGGTACAGTAGCTCACTCATCAAATATAATATATGATATATGATATATAACAGAGGGTAAAAGAACAAAAAGAAAAATAGATGGAAAAGCACCAAAGAGCAATAGACCTGTGTCAGATGAGACACAATTATATACATAAGATAATGATAATAAATATATATGTAAAATCAGATTTAAATAGAAAAGTAGTAGTCAAATATAAAATACAGTATCAAATATGATGTTCAGTACCAGCTGTATACAGTTGTAGGGAGTATTATCTATTCAATCAACATGGTTTGTTTAGACTCGATGTAAATATAATCAAGCAAATAGACCACTGTAGATTGCCATCTAAACCTTTATTTTTTAGTTAGCTGCCCATTAGCTAGTTAACTACGTTTCCAATCCATTTACTGTATGCTGAAGTGGGCTAATATCATGAGGGAAACAATAAATTATTAAATGATTTAGGGTGACCTTGTTGTAACCATGAACATGGATTCTTGTTAATATGAATTATGTTCTTAGTAAAGGCAAATAATCACTAGAGCTTTTACAACATAGTCCAGGCTAGTACCCCACTGCAGATACTTCGAGCACTCAAACTTTAGCGCTAGCTGACCGGCTACTGCATCGCAACCACTTGCTCGCACAGTACAGCAACATTCATTTATTATTCATGCCTTTTTTGCGACCACACCCCCAGGCGAACTTCGCCGAGAACTTGGATTTCATCCTGCGGAAACGAAGTGTTTTTCCTCATTGAATCTACATTCACGTACATTTCATTGGATAGTGTGACTTCCACACCAATGGAATCAAATTGAGTATTGTTTGGCCAGTCTAACTGTTTACATTTTAGGGTGTTCTTAATGTACAGGACGACTCCCCCACCATTGCCCCTCTCTCTGTCTTTTCTAAAGACTTGATATCCCGGCATATTTATTAAAGCTTCTGCAGATGTTTTTTTTAACCAAGATTCAGACATACCAAAACAGTCGATATTAGATTCGCTTAAGAGATGTTCAACCTGTTCACGTTTGTTACATATACTTCTAACATTTAGATGTCCACATAATAATCCCTTTGGCTTGGCATTGGGGTCCCAGATCATTTTGGACTGGTTGAGTGTTTGAAAAAACTTGAACATGCGGTGTTTTTTAAAAACTGGGTTTCTGGGGTTTACCGTCGGCACGACCCCGCCTGGTGCAGCTGGTCTGCTGTCAGCCGCTGATGCAGAGGCTATAGCGCGCAGCTTTCCCACGGACTCCTGACTGATGCTACTATCCGATACGCCGCCACACACCCGCGGGCCCGGCTGTTCCCCGTGCAGCTCACCGACAGACCGCCCCGGTACCGCGCCATCCACAACATCGCCGTCAACTCCCCGGACAAACAGCTCAGTCGCGTTTGGCGACGGGCACAGAGTAAGCAGAGGATTAGGATGTTGTGCCGAAGAACACGGAGGAGTACCTAAAGAGCATACCTGTAAGGTAGGAGTGACGCGTGTCTCCTCCGCGAGTGGGTGAGCCTCTACCGGCGTTTTGAAGTGGTGTGGGCCCGGATAACATCAAACATATGGCGATAATAAGTCCTGTTGACAGTGCTGTTGATTGTGTTGCTGTTTTATTCCTCTTGTGCATTGTGTTATATAGAGATGGATAGATGAAAGTCACGGCCAGTGTGTAGGATCCATAGCCGGTGCAGTCCGCTAATTCTTCGCACCTCCTTTCTTGCGCGTTTCCTTGTTTCCCGCTCATTCGCTCAACAGTTATGATTATGAAACTGGCGGGGCTCAGCGCAGAGAGAGGGGTGGGACCGCTCTCTATATCCTGATTGGTTTAGTCCACTGTCTATATTGAAGATGGACCAATGGGCCGCCTCCTTTAAATTGTGGGCCGGTGACCGGGCTCTAAGTTTAAAAAAAAAAAACAGCACCGGTACCGGCCCCCGAGGACTGGCCCGGTATGCCAGAGGGCCAGTCCAGGCCTGATAGTATTAGATTATGTTGTAAAGAAATTTGCATATTAGCATTTGTTAGACCAACGGCCGTGTTAGTCCGGCCCTCTTGATACATGCTTGGATTTGAATATATATCTTGGGAAAAAATAATTATCCACCCCTGGATGACGAATGAGTAAAATAAAAAAATAAAATAAAACCTTGCTTGGGTTAATAAAATTATTCCTTAAAGGTGCATTGTGTAACTTTTCTGGTGGAGGGTCCGTCAAATGCTTTTCTTCATGGAGAGGTTATTGTTTTGTCTGGAATTTTTCACAGTATGGCTTTAAATCTTTCTGTCTTCATGGAGACTAAACCAGACCAAGTTACAGGTCAGATCTGTGGAAAGGCAATCCCGCTCACAGTCAGAATGCCTGTTTTTCTAGGTATTTTGGAGCTGTCATACCGTGGAATTTACCTGGCCAGCCAAATGATATCTCTCTGTATTTCCTATACACCGCGATACCATTTGGACACTCTCCATCCACTCTCGCTCCTCCGGTTCCAAACCGACTCCGCGATTCTGATTCGTTCAAAGATGGTGACGTCAGTGCACCCGCCTTTGCCCGCAAAGTCACTCTTAGGCAGCGGAAGTTCCGCCTCAGTTTTGAATCAAGATGGCGCAATCTCTGATTGGTTCACTTAGCTGTCTGTCTACGCGCAACCGCAGCGCATTCTGTGGATCAAACGTTACCAGACTCACTCGCTGGTACAGCGATGAGTCATGGATTCTTCCAGGCAACCGTGGAATATTTCAGGCACAGCAATGACATATCCATAGAAACAAGCAGGTGACGGACCCCAACCAATATTTTTTTAAATACTGCACATTGTCACTGCACATTTTTGCTGTTTGTAGCAAAAAATGTATCAGTAATGTTCATGTTACTATGGCTCGTGGTCATTTTTGTGTCTTTCTGGTTCTGGAGTTTGCTCAAGACGCTCTAAAATCGCTCCATGGTGTTTTTAAACTCCATACGCTTTTTCCAGAATTCCAGATGATTTCAGACCTGGGATTGCCAATCACTCCTGAACTAACGTTAACATGACATCATAAAGTGGGCAGAGCTTTGAATATGTAGACAAACGTGTGAATGAAAAAAAACACAAATCTAGGTATGTTTCTGATGAAGTAACAGCGTTCTAACATGAATTAAAGCTCACAAGAATCCATTTTGTTTAATATTAGACCTATATAATAGCTAGATAGTAAACTCAAAATGGACATTTTTGCGAGGCGAACCTGGCAACCCCTCAAAACACAGGTTTGCATAATATTTGTAAAACAATGCCTTAATTATAGGCTTTTTATGGTGAAAAAGTATCCAGTAAAGGTAAGATGAGGGAGGAGAGGATGTATAGTATCTTATGCATGTGATGCCAAAATATTTGTTCAAGTCAAAAGGAGAAATTTAATTTGTCAACTGGACAGAAGTTTATTTGGTCAAATACTTTTGTCCAGTCGACAAATTGAATTTCTCCTTTTGCCATGGATTCTACCTGGACAACTGAGGAATTTTACACATATTTGTTCAAGTATTAATTCCAGAGTCTCCAGCAGACCCCATAGCAACCCTTTTCCCATGTCCTCTCCCTGACACAAATAGACTTAGACTTGGACTTGGACAAACTTTATTGATCCACAATGGAAATTGCTTTGGGTACGGTAGCTCACTCATCAAATATAATATATGATATATAACAGAGGGTAAAAGAAAAAAAAAGAAAAATAGATGGAATAGCAACCAAAGAGCAATAGACCTGTGTCAGATGAGACACAATTATACACATAAGATAATGGCAATAAAATATAAAATATATATATATATATATATATATATATATATATATATATATATATATATATATATATATATATATATATATATATATACAAATCAGATTTAAATAGAAAAGTAGTAGTCAAATATAAAATACAGTATCAAATATGATTTTCAGTACCAGCTCTATACAGTTGTAGGGAGTATTATCTGTTACATAAGGGTGAGGTGTTGTACAGTTGTAGGGAGTATTATAGTATGAATGTAGTCCTGTATCTCTTGCTGTTTGAGTGGAGCTGTAGGAGCCTTTTGGAGAATGAGCTCCTCTGTCCCTCTATGGTCTGGTACAGTAGGTGAGCAGGAGTGTCCATGATGGAGAGCAGTTTGTCCAGTGTCCTCCTGTCCCTCACTGCGACAAATGTCTCCAGCTCACAACCAATCACATGACCAGCTTTTCGGATCAATTTGTCAATCCATCCGATGTCTCTTTTACTAGTGCTGCTCCCCCAGCAGACCACAGCAAAGTCCAGGGCGCTGGCAACCACAGACTGGTAAAAGATCTCCAGTAACTGAGCTTCCTCAGGAAGTAAAGTCTGCTCATGCCCTTCTTGTACACAGCATTACAGTTGTCCTCCAGTCCAGCCTGTTGTTCACATGAACACCCAGGTACTTGTAGCAGTCCATAATCTCCACCTCGTGACCCTTGATGGTAATGGGCTCCACTGGTGTCCTCTTTCTCCTGAAGTCAATCACCAGTTCCTTGGTCTTGTCCAAGTTCAGGAGCAGATGGTTTGCCTGGGACCACTCCACAAAATTTACAATCAGTGTCCTGTACTCCATCTCCTGTCCATCCCTGATACACCCAACCACCGCAGAGTCATCAGAGAACTTCTGCAAATGGCAGGACTCTGAGCTGTACTGGAAATCAGAGGTGTACAGAGTGAACAGGAACAGAGACAGGACTGTACCCTGAGGGGATCCTACATTACTGACCACAGTGTCAGAACAGGGTGGTCCCCAGTCGCACGTACTGAGGCTTGCGTGACAGGTAGTTTAGTATCCAGGAGACAGTGGAGGAGCTGACACCCATCTTGTGCATTTTCTCACCCATCAGAGAGGACTGGATTGTGTTAAAGGCGCTGGAAAAATCAAAGAACAATATCCTCACAGAGCCCTTAACACTATCCAGGTGTGAGTGAGCCCGCTGCAGAAGATATGCAATCTGACCTGTAATTTGTCCTTGTGGCGTCATGTGCTTGGTCCCATACAGACAGATAACTTTAATGTCAGGCTGTAACATTCTATGCAAGGCTACAGTATTTCAATGGGGACAAAGAGATGGTAGACTCTACACTAGAAAAGTTAAATAGCGTAGATTTAAAGGGCCCATATTACACTATTTTATTATCTCTGCTATAATGTTGTTTCCTCATCACAAACAAACCTGGAGTTGTGGGTTTTTTTTTTCATTCACACGTTTTTTTCATTCACACATGTTTAACACACAAACCCTATATTTAGTTATTTTCTCAGATTTTCTCAAAAAATACTGCACCTTATTCCACTTCGCGATGTCATGTGGTAATACAGGAAGTTTAGCTTTCCACTGTGTAGTGGTCTGAACAGAAGACGCAAAAGTGGCGTCGCAAAAAGCAAAACAAAACGTGGCTACCGATAGCAAAAAAAAAATTGTGTGGTCAGACGAAAAAGTGCTCCAGACCACGTTAGAGTACAAAGCAATGTTTCCCTGTACTGTCGCATGTATGTGATGTAAATGCATACATGACATCAACAGATTTGACCAAACACTGTCTTGGGCAGCGTAGACGAAAACGCTACAGCGGAGCGTATTCAAGTTTTCCACTTTGGAGGGTGGTTTCAGTTTTTTGCGTTTTTAAGCCCCCAAAAAGCCGTTAACGTCTAAACGAAAGGCACTTCTGATCAAATATTTTGTTGTTTTTACCCATAAGCTTTCTCGTGCAAACAGGCCTTAAAGGTAAAAGGAAGCTGTTGGAAGGAAGTTGAAAACCACCACTACGTGACATCACAAGGTGGAACGGAGCATTTTGAACTTTGGAGATGTAGACAGACTAAAAATACAGCATTACTCAAACATGTGTGACAAACTAAACACAACTACAGGTATGTTTTTGATAAGGTAACAGCACCAAATATTGATTTCTGAACTCTTCTTAAGTGTAAACATTAAGTTGTTTTAAAATGAATTTGATCTTGTTTCTTTGCATTGTTTGAGGTCCGAAAACATGTATCTTTTTTTGTAATTTTGACCACTTAACGATAACCAAACGATAATATTTTTATTTGGAATTTGGGGGAAATGATGTCAGTAGTTTACAGACTCAAACAAAAATGTTCCTTTTGCCCAAACACATATCTATAAGTAGTAACATCAGAAAAACTGATCATTTTGCAGTGGTCTCTTATTTTTTTTCCAGAGCTGAATAGGACCGTTAATCATGGAAATAAATGTCCAAAAAACGAAAAGAAAATTTGAATTGAAGCACCCTTTTATCCGAATGACCATCTTCATCCAACCACACCAGATCTTCACCATATCAACTATCATAATTTTACCTGCCACCCATTTCAATTAAACACTTCATGCTATAAAATGTCGTGACGTCATCCAAAACTCAACAATGCTGTGATATATACATGACCTCCATACAGTTCACCCCCTTATAACAGGGAGTAGAATGTGCCCATGTCTCTCATCGCAGTGAGACATGTGGCACTGACTTCTGAAATCATGCACTCATTTGGAGCAAGCTCTAGAATATAGAGCATGTGTGGAATTTTGTGGTGCATATACTGTACACTACCAGTTAAAAGTTTGGACACATTTTTATTTCCATGATTATTTACACTGTAGATTCTCACTGAAGACATCAAAACTACGAATGACAGATATATGAAATGTAGTAAACAGTAAATAAAAACTCAAAATAACTCAAAACATGTTTAAGGTTTCAAAGTTTTTAAAATAGCCACCTTTTGCTTTGAGCACAACTTTTTTTCACCATATATCTTCTAACATACAGCTCTGGAAAAAAATAAGAGACCACTGCAAAATTATCAGTTTTTCTGATTTTACTACTTATAGGTATGTGTTTGGGCAAAAGGAACATTTTTGTTTGAGTCTATAACCTACTGACAACATTTCCCCCAAATTCCAAATAAAAATATTGTTTATGGTGTTATGTAGTAAAGAAAAAAAAAAATTCAAATCCTCAAAGTATCCACCCTTTGCCTTGCTGACAGAGCTGCTAACCCTTGGCCTTCCCTCAATGAGCTCCTGAAATCTCCTGAAATGGTTTCCACTTCACAGCAGTGCCTCTTCAGGGTCAAAAAATACCAAAAGCGCAAAGTAGTGCTCAAAGAAAAAGGTGGCTATTTTAAAAACTCTGAAACTTTAAACAAGTTTTGAGTTATTTTGAGTTTATTCTTTGTTTATCACATTTACACAGGTTTTAATGGAAGCAGGATGACAGCGCCATCTGTAGAGCAACTTCTGCAGGGCAGTACCCCAGGTGTGTGAGAGTAAAAGGGCCCCTGGTCCTGGTTTATAGTCCCATGGGCCAGTTTCTGTATTTTAATTGCCTCCTTAATCCAACAATGATGTTTGTGGTCTTCTGTCTCAATTATGTTTGGATATTTACTCCATCCCAGTCCACTCGGACACGTGCAGGTCAGATTGCTTCCGATCCTTCTCGCCCTGGTCATGGACTTTTTGACCTGCTCCCCTCAGGCAGGAGGCTATGGTCCATTCGGACAAGAACCTCTCACCATAAAAACAGCTTCTTCCCCTCTGCTGTCAGACTCTTGAATAATAATAACACTAGGACTGTTCCCACCCCCCGCTCTGTGTTAGTCACATGACCCCACCCCCCACTCTGTCAGTCACATGACCCCACCCCCCCGCTCTGTGTCAGTCATATGACCCTGTGCTGTATTTTTTGTACCTGTCTTTGCACTGATCATCACCTGCACTGTTGTATTCTTGTAAATTTTGTGTTATATTATAGCTTATTGGTTTTCTACTTTATTTTACTCTATTTTATTTGCTGCATGTTAAGTGTTTGTTTACATTCCGCTCCAAGCACCAAAGCAATTTCCTAATGTTGTGAACATGTTCACTCATATGGCAATAAAACCTTTCTGATTCTGATAAGGTAGTTAATAATTTAATAAACATGGGCAAAGGGACTTTTTAGTCTCACACACCTCAGAAACTGTCCTGAAGAAGTTCCCCTGCCTCAAGGAAGACAGCGCTAAACCAAAACCCGTGTGAATCAGCTGAGAAGACACATAGGAAGACTTTATTGCACTAAAACAGGTTTTGTTTTTAAGATAAATAAAAATCAGGTCTACCTTAAAGGCCCTTTAGTTTAATATTTTAGTGTCTTTTTGATCCTTCACCAGTTTCAAATTTTATTTCAAAACATGTTGCCAAGGCTTTATTTTCCACCAGCTAATAAATGCATTTATGTGCTCCACCTGTTAGCATGCCTTTCTCATAAACTGTTGAAAAGCCTGGGGTCTTTTTTATTTGAATTTGAAATTCTACAACAGTGCCACCTCGTCTGTGTCACTGCTCACAGCTCCGCCCTGTTTTTCTCCCTTATTAGTAGATGATCACCTGAACGTAGCTCCTCTGTGCTAGCCCCGGACCAGTCCAACGGGTTTGAACTCACTTAACTCAGGGCACATTCAAATAAAACTGTCAAAGATGTTTATTTGTTATGTGAGTATGTCATTACTTTGAAATCACTAAATCCCTCCGATCGTCCCATGTGTTAGGTGTGTTTTGGTACATTAGGCATGTATCAAAAAAGGTTTAGCCATGCTGGGGAGTGTACCTATGTCCCCACAGCCCTATTTTCTCACATTTCTCACATTTAACATATATTTTTCAAAGTAGATCCCTAACTTCCTCTATCACACTGGTCCTAACCTTAATCATAATCTCAAAACCAGGCCCTAACCAAAAACCTACAACCCAAAGAAGCTGACAGATGTACTTCAGTCTATTTTAGTCAGTACAGACTTTTGTATTTGTTTGTGCAGACTGAAACGCTTTATGCCTTTGTGGACGGGGAAAACGTCTGTGCTTTTCTCTCAAATGGATTGAACTGAAGTTGGATGTTTCGTCTTGTTCCGCTGTTGCGACACATCGACCAATCAGATTCAAATGGTCATCATGACACTGGCATTTTCCGATGACTTTCAGAGAGTTTGATATTGATAATGTGTAGATCTCCATTCAGAGTGACACACATATCATTCTGATGTGAGTCATCTTAAAAACCAGAGTGAAACCTCCTGAGGCACTCAGTATATAACCTTAGAATAGAAAGACAATGCATGCCACATTTGTCATAAGCTGTTTGAACTACAGAACACACAGGTAAAGTAAAGTGATGCAGTGTGACCTGAGGCTAAACATACAGATATGATCCCAACTGTATCATGTGATAAGTGATAAATGATGAGTGATGACAGGAAGAGCAGAGATCATCTACATTAGTCTAGGCCTGTCACATATTTTGAAGTGTGACAGATTGAAAATACTGTATAGGAAAAAATATAAGCTACACTACCACTCAAAAGTTTGGACACACCATCCATCCATCCATCCATCCATTTTCTTCCGCTTATCCGGGTTCGGGTTGCAGAGGCAACAGCGTAAACAGATTTGTCGCCCAGAACTCACCGCTCCAGCCCCTATGGATCCTCCTGCGGGTGGTGGGTCCACAAGAGGACGGCCCCCCACATCGCTGCCAGACGCTCACTGTCGAACACCCACCCCAGGCCTGGCTCCAGGGCCAATCCGGACAACGTAACTGGCCTTGCTGTTTCTCGTCACAGGGGCTTCTGAATCGCTCTTAGTCTGACCATGAAACCTCCGACAACAGCTCCCAGGATCATTCAGGCACTCAAACCTCTCCACCACGTTAATGTGGCGGTTTAAGGAGGGGAGTTTGGACACACCTCATTTAATGTTGTTTTTCTTTTCTTTTTCTTTTTACACTTTATGTACATAGAAGACATCAAATAGAATGCAAGATACATGGATTTAGGTAGTAAAGAAAAAGCATTTTTAATATATAATTTAGATTCAAATACCTCAAAGTAGCCACCCATTCTGTCATTGAGCTTTATGATAAAATCTCCTGAAATGTGCCTTGTTGGAATCAAGAAAACTACTTTAGGGTTTCAATTAATCAAGCTTAATTTTACACTCCAGGAGGTCCAGTCGAGCATTTATAAACAGACACAAGAAACACAACAGAACAGTGTATCCTGGAGCTATATGTCAAAGTTACACATTTATGGTCACTAAAACTCAGGCAAATATTTGTGCAATGCAAATAAAAACTTTTAAAAGCAGTAGTTAAGATGTCTCTCAGGACTAGAGGAGGTCAAAGCTGTAACAAGTCCACAGATGCATTCATGTTTTTTCAGGTCCTATATGACGCAAAATGGACTTTTGTGAGCTTTAAGCCTGATAGAACATTGCTACCTTCTCAAAAACATACCTAGAGTTTTGTTTCATTCATCCATATTTGAGTAATCCTGGTTTATTAGTTATATCTCCAAAGCGCAAAAATGCTTCGCCACCTTGTGATGTCATGAAGCATTAGTTTTCAAGTCAACAGCTACTTTTTACCTTTTGTTCAGTCGAAACTGGCAATCCCAAGTCTGAAATTATCCATATGATTCTCACAAAGCTGTATGGAGTTTAAAAATACAGTGGAGCACTTCTTAATCCTGCATGACATCACAAGGTTTAACAAAGTGTTTTCTGTTTGAAAGATGAACTCAGCCTAACCTTACGCAGGGTTTGTATTTTAAACATGTGTGAATGAAACAAAATGCATCCTGGTTTCATTCACAATTTAAAAACCAGAAAAAGGTGGCTTGCCCTCTTCGTGTGGGTGGAGAGTCCTTGGCTCAAGTGGAGGAGTATTTTTCAAGTATCTCGGGGTCTTGTTCACGAGTGAGGGGAGGATGGAGCGTGAGATTGACAGGCGGATCGGTGCAGCGTCGGCAGTGATGTGGTCGCTGTACCGGACCGTTGTGGTGAAGAGGGAGCTCAGCAAAAAGGCAAAGCTCTCGATTTACCATCAATCTACGTTCCTCCCCTTACCTATGGTCATGAGCTCTGGGTAATGACCAAGAGGATGAGATCGCAGATACAAGCGGCCGAAATGAGTTTCCTCCGCAGAGTGGCTGGGCGCTCCCTTAAAGATACGGTGAGGAGCTCAGTCACACGTGAGGAGCTCGGAGTAGAGTTGCTGCTCCTCCATGTCGAGAGCAACTGAGGTGGCTCAGGCATCTGTTCCGGATGCCTCCTGGACGCCTCCCTCGGGAGGTGTTCCGGGCATGTCCCACTGGGAGGAGGCCCCGGGGAAGACTCAGGACCCGCTGGAGGGACTATGTCTCCCAGCTGGCCTGGGAACCCCGTGGGGCATTTGTTTTGTTTCTCATTTGATCTATTTTATTTTATTTATTTTTTAAAACACATTTTGTTTATTTATTTTTTGAATGCTGACTTCCAGTGTGAAAACAACAATGTATTACATTAAAATAAAAAAAACCTCACCCACACATATCCTGGTCCAGTGTGCACAGTACACTATTGCTATTGCTGTTCATTTACAATTTAAAGGTCCCATGGCATGAAATTTTCACTTTCTGAGGTTTTTGAACGTTAATGTGAGCTCCCCTACCCTGTTTAGGCCCCCCCCCCCCATGGCTAAAAGTTGCGAAATGTCTAAACTGAGCATTTGCGGTCCTTTTCTGCATTACACAAACCCAGTGTTGAAATGGGCGAGTTCAGACAAGGCACCTTTTTGACGTCAGATCGGCAAATGCAGCTCCAGCCCCTCCCTCTGTCTCCGCTCAGCGTCCCTGTATATCCCGCCCAGAGAGTTTGGACTGTGAATGCACTACGCAATGCGAAATGCATTTTTTTATTTGCCTGGAGGCACCTGCGAGTGTTTCTAGGCTCGCAGGTCCCTTACCCGACCCTCTGGACCTCTGAAATACCAGTGGTTTGATTTTATTTTCTGTGTAAATATGTTTTTTTTCATTGCTAACTCTCTCATCTGTCTCTCACGGAAGGGCAGACACAGCGGAGCCAAGCTGCGCTAAGCTGCGGGGGAAACCCGCCCCCCCGCTCCTCAGCCAATCTCTCTGTCCTTCTCATTTGCAGTGAAGAAGCAACACCCACAATAAAGAATTTTAGACACATATCTAGCCTCATGAAGACTGTCAGAGTCATATCTCATGCACTGAGTGTTGATTTTGAAGAAGGATTCATTTACAGTATTAGGGAACCATTAAGGAGCCATATAAAAGCATCAAGAAGTACCATGTCATGGGACCTTTAAGAAAAATAATAACAATATAATAATAATAATAACAGTGCAAAGCAACGTGAATTGAACCAACGCAAAGTGACGTGCTTATAATGACCAGAGATCCATGACGTATGAATGCGTGAGAGCTTTCCGAAAATGTAATTTGTTAGCCAAAAAAAAGCGGAACATTGTTCTCGTATCAGAATATATTTATGCTACTTATGATGCACTCATTGTTCTTAAGTGTATTCATCCTCTCATTCGCCCCCTGCATTAACAGCAGTATCCCAGCAAAGGCCTGGGACATGCAAGTTTATTATTGCGAGCAAGTAGTGGTCAACATCGAGTCATTGCTAAAATGAATGGAAAATGAATGGGAGTCAATGGGCCACGGTTAGTTCAAGTTTATTTCTATAGCACATTTAAAAAGGGTTAGGTTTAGGTTTAGGTTTTTTTTTTAAGTTTTTTTTTTTTTGTCCAAAGTCTATGGAGTCCAACTTGGTTCCCAGATTTTATTTTATTTTATTATTTTTCCCCAGTATCTACCTACAGTGAAAGTTGTAAAAATTAATTGAGAAGGTGTGTCCAAACTTTTGGCTCCAGATAAAACAACTTGTATGACTTCATTTCTCATGTCTATAAATAAATCAGTTAAACTCTTGCTCTCTGCCCTCCCTCTCTCTTCTTCTCTTTTTTTCTCTCTTCCCTCACCCCATCTCCCACCTCACCCCTCCCCTGTCCTTCCGTCTGTCAGAGAGAGTGATCAAAAAGGAAGATCCGCTCCGGGCTCTTCTGCACCGCTCTTTTTTTTTTTTTTTTTTTCAAACCATCCGACCACACCCTTCCAAAACATGTACACTAAATCTATAGAAAGAGAGAGAGGGGAGGACAGGGGAGAGGGGTGTGTCCTCGCTCCTGAATAGACAGAGTGGCTACAGAGTTCAGAGGACAGAACCAGGGACAAGGACAAGGAGAAAGAGAGAGAGGTCCATTGGAAGTGAGCAGTCCCGGGGCAGACATGGCAGGGTGCCCCCGTCGACAGGTCCTGCTGCTGCTGCTGCTCCTGACGCTGGCCGTGGTGAGTGGCTGCTGCACGGGTGCAAATGGTTATTAGGGTCGTGTCTGTGTTTTTGCACAAGAGGAATTCAAAGTTGTTTTTGAGTGTGGTCTTTCTGAATGGTGGAAAAAAAAATGTTAAAAAGAAAAAAAAAAAAAAAAAAATAATAATAATAATAATAATAATAATAATAATAATAATAATAATAATAGTAATCATAATAGTAATAATTATAATAATAATTAATAATTTATCTGTAAACAATTATTAATTAAAATTGAAATGTTATAATGTTATAAATGTAATAATAATAATAATAATAATAATAATAATAATAATAATAATTATTATTATTATTATTATTATTATTATTATTATTATTATACATTATCTGTAAAAAAAATCTACAATATTAAGGAACTGGAAAATAATGTTTACCTTTTTATGTTAACTTTATTAATTAAAATTAAAATGCTTTTTATATTCAACATAATAATAATGTTAATAATAATAATAATAATAATAATAATAATAATAATAATAATAATAATAATAATAATAATAACAACATGTTTTAAAAAAATCAACAATATTAAGGAATTGGAAAATGTTTACTTTTTTAAGTTAACTTTAGTCATTCAAATTAAACAAAATTAAACAATAACTTTTTTGAATATTCAACATATGCAAGCTTCAATGTGTAACTTTTTTGCCAAAAATAAACAAAAATAAATCTTTTTAAAAAAAAATGTTTTTATTGCATTGATAAACACGCATCTTTACTGTGAGCAGGCTTGCATTTCCACAAACCTGACTCGTATTTATAGTTTCCATGTTCTTTTGGCTATAAACTATAAACACAGTAGAGCATAAAACGTATCCCAGTGGAGAATGTTCCGAAGTGTGGTTTTATCTTTCTGTTTCCACTCATCCAGAAAGTGACACCATGTTGCTTTAATACTGTAATTGTGCGTTTTGAATTCAATAGTTTTTTGTGATACGACAGGTTCAGACACATCGCTGCCACGTGTTATTTTTATCAGCTCTGATGGAAGTAACACCTGAGTCATGTGTCTGAACCTGTCGTATCACAAAAAACTATTGAATTCAAAACCCACAAAGGATTGGCAGTACTTTGAACAACAACACTCCTAATCTTTTAATCCTTTAATTAAATACATTAACTATATTTAAAATGTCACTTCTTTGCTGTTTATTTTCAGTGGTGGAACGTGACAAAGTTAAAGTAGTAAAACTGTACTTAAGTATACAGATTTAAGTAGATTTTATGGATACTTTTTTACATTTACTTTACTACATTTAAAAGCAGTAATGTGTACTTTCTACTGTGCTACATTTTTTCAACAGAACTGAAAATTCTTTATCAAAATCAAAGCATTTTAAGTGTTATTAGGTCTCAAAATCTGTTCAGAATACTTTAATGGGTACATTTTTTCATGTGAATCTTTTACTTCTACTTTTTTTTCCTTTTTTTTTTAGCTCTGGTACACTATATACTGTACTTTTTCTCGTGGAGCGTCCAATACTGACTTGTCTCCATGGAGATGTTATTGCTTTGCCTGGAATGTTCCATGGTATGACATTAAACATATCCATTTAGCATGTAGTATTCATTACAGGTGTTTCAATTTCTCAAAAATACAATAATTCCCTCTGTGAACAGGGGCGACTCTCCACAGATCTGACCTGTAATGTAGAGTAGTTCTGTAACCTATGTGATAGATACAGCTCTGAAAAAAAATAAGAGATCACTGCATTTTTTCCTGAAATCAGCATCACTACACGTATTACAGCCATTCCATTCCAGCGTCTGTTGAATTCCAACACAAACACAAAACTGAGCTACTTCAGTTCTTGCACCAGGAGTGGAATAAAGTCACCCAAGAACAATGTGAAAGACTTTTTTTTTATAGTGTAACTTTTTTTTTATAGTGTAACATTGTGTTCTGCGTCCTGCGTCCTTTTCTCACATTTGTCTCTCATTTAAACACTCAAATTTTCATAGATTTTCAACAAAATTATTAATAGTGAAGCGTGTGGGGGGAAGGAGGAGGGGGGAGAAGAGTACGCTCTGACACGTGTCCCGGCGCGGAGCTGACAGCAGGTCCAGACCAAGGTCTAAACCAGGTCTAGACCAAGGTCTAAACCAGGACTAAACCAGGACTAGCCCAGGTGGATTAAAGCGCCGCGCGTGGGTCTATTTCCTGGTATCGTTTCGAGTCACAGCTGAGGCGAGCCGCTGCTCGCGGGCAGGTCTAGACCTGCTCTCCAGGGCCACTCCAGGCACGGAGCCCCAGACATCCAGGGACCCAGGGGGACACTGCCAGCCCGCCTTAAGAGCTCCCTAAGCGGGCATGGGTCCGGGGATTGTCCCGGTCACCGGCCTGGAGGTCTTGAAGAGGCCGACCTCACGGTTCTGTCCATGCCGCTCTGTGAGCACCTTACGCGGGCAGGTCTAGAGCAGCGGCTCGCCTCAGCTGTGACTCGAAACAAAACCAGGAAATAGAGCCACGCGCGGCGGTTTAATCCACCCGGTCTAGTCCTGGTCTAGTCCTGGTCTAGTCCTGGTTTAGTCCTGGTTTAGTCCTGGTTTAGTCCTGGTTTAGACCTTGGTCTAGACCTGCTGTCAGCTCCGCGCCGGAACCAGGAAATAGACCGCCGCGCGTGGGTCTATTTCCTGGTTTTGTTTCGAGTCACAGCTGAGGCGAGCCGCTGCTCTAGACCTGCCCGCGTAAGGTGCTCAAAGAGCGGCATGGACAGAACCGTGAGGTCGGCCTCTTCAAGACCTCCAGGCCGGTGACCGGGACAATCCCCGGACCCATGCCCGCTTAGGGAGCTCTTAAGGCGGGCTGGCAGTGTCCCCCTGGGTCCCTGGATGTCTGGGGCTCCGTGCCTGGAGTGGCCCTGGAGAGCAGGTCTAGACCTGCCCGCGAGCAGCGGCTCGCCTCAGCTGTGACTCGAAACGATACCAGGAAATAGACCCACGCGCGGCGCTTTAATCCACCTGGGCTAGTCCTGGTTTAGTCCTGGTTTAGACCTTGGTCTAGACCTGGTTTAAACCTTGGTCTGGACCCGCTGTCAGCTCTGCGCCGGGTCCGCGCCAGGACACGTGTCTCTTCTCCCCCCTCCTCCTTCCCCCCACACGCTTCACTATTAATAATTTTGTTGAAAATCTATGAAAATGTGAGTGTTTAAACGAGAGACAAATGTGAGAAAAGTTTAAATCCAGTCTGAGAAAAGCGTATAATGTGTGACTGAGCGCGCATTATTAGAATTTTTGAGATTTCGCGTTTCGTTACTTGAAATTTCATTCGTATCTAGAGACAAAAATTTACCGTGAAGGCGTTTCGTAACTTGAAATTTTCGTTTGTTGGGTCATTCGTAAGGTGAGGTACCACTGTATTATGTTGTTTTAAAATGAATTTAATCTTGTTTCTTTGCATTGTTTGAGCTCTGAAAACATTTATCTTTTTTGTTATTTTGACCATTTGTCATTTTCTGCAAATAAATGCTCTAAACGATCATTTTAATTTCAAATTTGGGGGAAATGTTGTCAGTAGTTTATAGACTCAAACAAAAATGTTCCTTTTGCCCAAACACACCTACTTATAAGTAGTAAAATCAGAAAAATTGATAATTTTGCAGTGGTCTCTTATTTTTTTCCAGAGCTGTAGTTTTAATCTTTACTGTGGAACATTCCAGACAGACATCTCCATGACGAAAAGTCACACAAAGCACCTTTAAGTAAAGTTTTAAATGGATGTTTTTACTTAAGTAGATTTTTTCATGTGATACTTTTACTTGAGTGTTTTTTATTCTTTTTTTTTTACTCCAGTATCTGTACTTTTACTTGTGTAACAAAATTGCGTGCGTCTTTCATCACTGCTAGCTTGTGTAGTAACACTTTAAAAACTGATGCTAAGAACTGCTGTTACACATTTATTCTTATCTTTATTTTCAATGCACATTCTATTGCACATTTCACTGCTGCATCTTCCATTGCACATTTTGATGCACACTGCACATTTTGGACATCTGTAAATAGGTATTTATTTATTCTTTGCACTATTTTTAGATTTTGTCTTAGATTTTCTTACTTTTTGTATTGTATTGTATTGTATCTTGTATTATATTGTATTTTGTACACTGTCTTTTTGCACTGCTTGACCAGAGAGAAACGGAATTTTGATTCACTGTATGTCGAACACATATGGCAGAATTGACAATAAAGTTGACTTTGACCTTTACTAGTAGTAGGCGAGGGGGACAAAGGGGTCTGCTGTCCAGGACTGTTGTTTTAGGGGCCTAGACCTGGACCCTCTTTGTATTAAATTATATTAAACTGGGGGCCCATCTAAGGCTTCTTGCCCCTCCACATTTCTGTCGACGGGACTACACGTACGCCTCTAGTTTTGTTGCAAACCTTTGCTGAGCTATGGAAAATATGTGTTCAACGCAATTGTACACAGAGTCTTCAAGTGATTCAACAGGGTGTCTTTAAAAAAATCCATAATTATACCCTTTGCATGCTCACAGAAAATGACAGAACGTAAATAAACAAAATATCAGATCTTGACATAATAATATAACATGGACATGTTTTTTCTTATTATTATTTTTTATTGTTTTGTCTTTTGTAACAGGAAAACACTTAGACTTAGACTTACACTTAGAGAAACTTTATTGATCCACAAAGGAAATTGTTTTGGGTACAGTAGCTCACTCATCACAATATAATATATAACAGAGGGTAACAAACAATAGATGGAAATAGCAA
Organism: Paratrypauchen microcephalus; assembly: GCA_036785185.1. Lineage (NCBI taxonomy): Eukaryota > Metazoa > Chordata > Actinopteri > Gobiiformes > Gobiidae > Paratrypauchen > Paratrypauchen microcephalus. The sequence goes on along the minus strand of JAVJIX010000281.1, from coordinate 151,930 downwards.
CAACAACAAAAAAAGTTAGCAAGAGACTGGTATCAAATGAGACATAATTATTAAAAAAATAATAATAAAAAAAATAATTATAATAAAATAATAAATGTATATGTACAAATCAGCATTAAATAGAAAAGTAAGTAATAAAGTATAAAATACAATACAGATAAGATGTCCAATCCCAGCTATATACAGTTGTAGGGAGTATTATAGGGAGTATATACTGTAATAAACAAAATATCGGATCTTGACATAAAATAGCATGGACATGTTTCTTATTATTCTTTTTTATTGTTTTGTCTTTTGTAACATAGGAAAACACAACATTTAGAGGAATGACAAAGTATTTATTTTATTTTATTTTTTTATATTGGTTTTAAGTAGCCCCAGGTAGTATGGTTGCCAAAAGTATCCAAAATCAGATGCTAATCAATATTAAAACTAGTATCGGTACGAGATACTCATTTGAGTAAGAATCGATCGTATTAGAGACAAAAACATTTCCTGAATAGCTTTAGAACGTTCTTGAAGACCACATACAGGGTAGTCAAAGGAGTGTGTTGTCCCGGGCCCCAGGGTCTTAGGGGCCCACAGTTGGACCCTCTTCATATTGATGTATGTTAGAGGGGGGCCCATGTGAGGCTTCTTGCCCCGAGTGCCCATGGACCATTAAGGAACCTACCTGGACCACTGACGGAGTACACAGAATATAGAAGAAAGTACTATGATTTAATGTTAAAAATCACATTCTGTTGTCTGAAGAAAGACTGTTTTGATTTATCAGTGTGGCATTGGAATCAGTATTGAGAATCAAGTCTATTCCTTAGTATCAAAATGAAGTGAAATTTTAGTATCGTAACACCAGAATTATAGATAATCTTGCATTTATTGAATTACAGGTATTTGTATTGGAAAAAAAACAAAAAACATGAAACCCACAGTGTGAGCGAGCATGCCTCTCCACAGATCTGACCTGCAACTTGGCCTGATAAGCTTTATATCAGGGGTGTCAAACACGCGGCCCGGGGGCAGGATCCGGCCTTCCAAGAACTTAAATTTGACCCTCGGTTGATTTTCTATTAAAATATTGGTAATTTTCTGCGCCGCTTTTCTTTCCAAACGCTCTTAAAGGGATATGCCACCCCCAGGGCAAATTTGGGCATCTCCCCACAGTCCAGAGACTAAAATAAGTGGTGGAAAGCGTTTTCCTGCTCACCCAGCCATTGTCCGAGTCTGTCGCCACTGACCGCCGCGGTATCTGCAGCTCCTCCGCCTTAGACTGGAGTCTAACGTCGCCAGAGAAAGATTTCGGCCAAAAGGAATTAATTTGCTCGATGCGTTTCCCAATTACTTTATGTGTAGTGCGCATTCATATCGAGTGCAAATAAATGTGCAAATCAACACAGAGAGCTTGCCTTGGTCATTTTGGGTGGGAACTATTTTCCAGTGCGGAAGAATACAGCCGAATCACGCACCACGTTGTGCAACAGGGGAACTCCCTTCCCGGTGCGTAACTGGGATTCCCCTGGCAGCGTACTGCGTGATTCGACTGTATTCTTCCGCACTGGAAAATAGTTCCCACCCAAAATGACCAAGTCAAGCTCTCCGTGTTGATTTGCACATTTATTTGCACTCGATATGAATGCGCACTACACAGAAAGTAATTGGGAAACGCATCGAGCAAATTAATTCCTTTTGGCCGAAATCTTTCTCTGGCGACGTTAGACTCCAGTCTAAGGCGGAGTAGCTGCAGATACCGCGGCGGTCAGTGGCGACAGACTCGGACAATGGCTGGGTGAGCAGGAAAACGCTTTCCACCACTTATTTTAGTCTCTGGACTGTGGGGAGATGCCCAAATTTGCCCTGGGGGTGGCATATCCCTTTAAAGGACCATCGTTTGACTGTTGACCGTGACACCCTCATCAGCAAAATGTCAAAAATGAGAAAAGTGGATGCCGAATGCAGGATTTTCCAAGAAAAATGGACTAATTCCTATTTGTTGACGGAGGTGAATGGGAAACCTGTAAGCTCGGTGTGTTTGCAACAAGTGGCGGTGCTTAAGGAATATAATCTTAAACGCCGCTACGAGACATGGCATTTCAAACAACACAATAACTTGAACAGAGAATTGAGAAGACAGAAGATAAAGGAATTATTGCTGGGACTGAAGAAACAACAGTCTATAATAGATTTGCATTTCTCTGCATTAAATATCTGGACTTATTGCTATTTTTGGGGTATATATGCCATGAGTTTTTGGGATCAGAGTAGGTTGGATACGACCCCCGGACCAACATGAGTTTGACACCCCTGAATTATACGCACAGGAACCTTCCAAAGCAATAAGATTCCCGTAAAGAACAGCTACATAGTGAAGCTTTAAGTGTATTATTTGTTTTAATCTATACATTTTGAGTGTATGCAAAACAAAAACAAAAATATCTTAAAATGTAAACACAATAATGCAACAGAAAAAACACATACACAGGTGAAAATTAGATAAGAAAGTATGCATTTCAACTGGCTAAACATTTTTGGGGAAGATACAACTTGATAAATGAGACAGTTATTGAGATCTGATTTATTTGACAGCTGGTAAGAGCAGATCAGTTTTAGTCTGTGCCTCAGGTCAAAGCTCACACTCTTAACTGGATTTTCAATTGGATTAAACTGTATGACATGTTTACTGATTCTTGTTAAAAGTGTGTTGGGCTTGAGGCTGGATTTGTTTTGAATCAGAAGAATGCGATTGTGGATTCTAATATTTACAACAAAGATTATCGTTGTTGTAAATTCACCAATATAAAGTGTACCTATAAAAAGGGTGACAACAGGGTGACAAAAAAATAAGAGACCACTGCAAAATTATCAATTTTGCTGATTTTACTAAAAAAGATACATGTTTTCAGACCCAAACAATGCAAAGAAACAAGATCAAATTCATTTTAAAATAACATAATACTAATGTTTACACTTAAGAAGAGTTCACAAATCAATATTTGGAGCTTTAACCCTTATTTTTAATCACAGCTTTCATGTGTCTTGCTCTCCACAAGTCTTTCACATTGTTCTTGGGTGACTTTATTCCACTCCTGGTGCAAGAACTGAAGTAGCTCAGCTTTGTGTTTGTGTTGGAATTCAACAGACGCTGGAATGGAATGGCTGTAATACATGTAGAGATACTGATTTCAGAAAAAAATGCAGTGGTCTCTTATTTTTTCTAGAGCTATATAATAACTTGTTTAGTGTAGTTTTGATATTTACTCAGTAACTTTTTTTTTGAAAATCTACATTTCAGACTTCTTTTCTAGCAGCATATTTTTACCCCTAATATAATGATATAAAGTCTTGTCAAAGACTTTAAATATCTGGGACTGACGTTGGACCCGACATTGACATTTAAGAAACACATTAAAGGCAAATTAACGTTTTTTTACAATCTGAGCCTTCTTTCGGCAATAAAACAAGTAGTTTTACTCACCCATAGCATTTTTCTGTCAATTGGAGCAGTATCGCAGAACTTATGTTGAGCCGTTCTGTTCTACTAATGATCCCGTATCCGTTAACATGGTGCTGTATCATTTGCTCGGGGCATTACTTTGCGGTGTCCAAATAACACAAACTTTAGCACTTTTCAAATCATAGAAGCCCGATGTCTTAATGTAAGAAATCGTTTGAAGCAAAAGTGGCCTGTAATCCGAGATTTAGCCATAGTTTCGAGTAGATGAGGACGCCAGTGCGCATGCGCGGACTGCTCCTAGGCCCCAAACATGAAACGCAAAGCTGAAAACTATGGATAAATCTCGGATTACAGGCCACTTTTGCTTCAAACGATTTCTTACATTAAGACATCGGGCTTCTATGATTTGAAAAGTGCTAAAGTTTGTGTTATTTGGAGACCGCAAAGTAATGCCCCGAAAACAAATGCTAATGGTTACGCTACAACATAACTTTCTTCAAACAGCTCCAAATGACACGAACGTGATATGGGTGAGTCAAACGGCTTGTTTTATTACCGAAAGAAGGCTCAGATTGTAAAATAACGTTACTTTGCCTTTAAGGCCTCACAACAACTGTTAATTTTAACTTAGTGAATGTTAGACAGGCAAGATCCTACTTACTCTCCATGATTCTGTCTCATATAGAGATCTGCAGAACCACATGGGCACAACACTCAAATCAGCTGAATCACTTTTTTAAAAAGCTGTGAAAATATTGAACAAGAAACCATATTCAGTTCACCACTGCACTATTTTAGACACATAATTTTGTTCATTTCAAATACGGTTGTTTTATATATAAACTTTTGCATGGGCTCCTCCTCCGTTACAGGATTTTACTAAAACAAAGACTGTCAGTGGGATGGGGACTAAAGCCACGGCCCGAGGGGAACTGTGAGGTCCCGCACAGACCCCGGGGGAACTGTGAGGTCCCGCACAGACCCCGGGGGAGCTCTACATTCGGACAAAGTGTCTTTCAGTCAGAGGCACTAAGTTCTGGAACTCTCACTCATCATCAATAAGAAAAACTCCAACACTGGACACTTTAAATCACACTAGAAACTAGAGGCTAAAGGAAAAACAGACTTGTGGACACATTTAATCTTTAACTGCTGCTATTGTCACTTGTCGTTGTTTTTATTGTTTTTGCTGTGGCCTCACCAGCCTATGGATGACAGATGGAAATGAGCATTTTTGCTATAATCTGACGTATTTACACTGCAATGTTGTAGATATTCATTAATACGCACGGAACCCTATTAAATAAATAAAAAAATATATACATAAAAATATTGAATGATGATAAAAAATAAATAAAAAGTAATAATAATAAGTAATTAATTAAGCTGACACAACTTTAAAAAAGCTGTTCAGATTACTCCTGTGCTGCTTTTTGTGTTGAGTACATTTTGTTCCTTGGTGAACACATTACTCACTCTGACATGTTTCTCTCACACACACATACTGTACACTGTAGATAACACAAAGTACATGTGACCTCCCGCGCAGTACTGCAGTCAGCAAATACTCGCCCAGTATTTAAACAGTCAACACTGAGTCTTCAAAATGTGAAAGTATTACACCAAAACAAGGACCTGAACCTGTTATCAAGTAAAGTAGTTGTTATAGAAGTACTATTACTGAAGTAGTAACAGCAGTATTAGAAAAAGTAGTAATAGTAGCAAACAAAGTAGTGATAGTAGTAGTAGTAGTAGTAGCATTATTAGTAGTAGTATTAGTAGTAGCAAGCAAAGCAGTAGTAATGGTAGTAATAGTAGCAGTAGTAGTACTAGTAGTGGTAGTAGTTGTTTTAGCAGCAGCAGCAGCAGCAGCAGCAGCAGCAGTAGTAGTAGTAGTAGTAGTAGTAGTAGTAGTATTTGTAGTAGTAGCAAGCAAAGCTGTAGTAATAGTAGTAATAGTAGCAGTAGTAGTACTCGTGGTAGTAGTATTAGCAGGATCAGTAGTAGTAGCAGCAGCAGCAGTAGTAGTAGTAGTAGTAGTAGCAGTAGTAGTAGTAGTAGTAGTAGCAAGCAAAGCTGTAGTAATAGTAGCAGTAGTTAGCCTGGGAACTCGTCCAAGCGAGAGTCCCAGATTTAGGGCCCCAATCAGAGAGCGGGGGAGGTGTGGCAAGACGGTGACGCGTACTACATGACAAACGGAAGCTTGTAGTTTGAACTGACAACTGACATGATTGGCTATGGACTTACGTATACGCTCAATGATAGACATTCATAACGCCCAATAAACGGCCGTTGGCAATCGCTAACCACACCTCCGCTACGGGATTTTTCGAAGCGAGTTTCCAGACCCATATCTCACTTGTGATATGGTCAGGTGTTAACCAGACTAAGTAAAAGTAGTAGTACCAGTGGCAGTAGTATTAGTAGGAACAGTAGCAGCAGCAGTATTAGTAGAATTAGTATTAGTAAGCAATCAAAGCAGTAGTAATCGTAGTAATAGCAGTGGTAGTAGTTCTAATAGTAGTAGTATTAGCAGCAGTAGTAAAAGTAGTAGTAATAGTAGCAAGCAAGGTTTATTTATATAGCACCTTTCACAGACAAATAAAATACGCAAATTAAATAGTAATGTAGTAGTAGAAATTGTTGTTGTAGCAGTAGTAGAAGTAGTAGTATCACAAAAAGTATATTTATAAAAAATTATACACAAAAGTGTATAATTTTACATTATACATGATTACATTATGTACGTTAAACAAATTCCATGGGCAGAAGAAAACATCCTATGAACAGAAAATAGTAGTATTAGAATTAACGTTTGTCACAATACTGCATGTGCTTGCTGGTTTATAGTACTTTTACCTCGAAGTACGTTATTTCAGAGTTATAATTCCCCTGTAGTGGTACTGTATGTCTATAGGGACTTTGTTTTACTGCTTACCGTCTCATTACACGATCTTTACTTTTACTATTTCTTTAACATATTTATTATAATATTTTATACATGTCATTTTTTACTGCTTACTGACTCATTACACGGTCTTTACTTTTACTATTTACATATTTATTAGAATATATTATACTGTATATGTCATTTTTTATTACTTAATTATTTTTCAGTTTAAAATTTATATCAGATTAACTTTCCATAGTTAGTTTTGTTTTCTTCTTTGGTCACATATCTGGATTTAGTTATAATTGTGAATCGGGTAACTATGTGAAGGATCCTTGCATCTCCACCCTAGAGCACTATCGCCGGGCAAAAGTATTTACATGATTTTCAATATGTTGCATTTTTCTGAATGTCATGGGTCCCTGGGGAGCTTCACCATTGTTTTTGACATCTTTGAAGGTGTAGGTGTTTCCCTAACCCAAATCCCACTTTTTCCTGCAGGGTTTCAGCTAATTTTCACCCGGCGATAGTGAAAGAGGAATGTAAGAATGTAATGAGTTTAATGTAAGAGGATGTAAGGAATAGGTAAGTAAGAGGGTCCTGGAATGTGTATCTATCCTTATTTAGTGCAGTGGTTATGAATAAATATCACAAAGTCGTGATTTCAAAGGGAATTCTTATGGTGAAAACAATATTTTAGTCAACTGGTCATTTTGACCCACTGAAAAAATACTATTTTTTGTTCCTCTCTCCTGCAACTGTTTGTGTGTCGAGGAGTCTGTGCTTCACCAGGGAAGTCTCACATGTCCCAGGAATGGGTGGACCAAAGACCAAGCTTCCATGATCATTATTATTATTATTATTTTTTTTTTTTAGGAATTTTTTGTTCTTAAATTCGTAATTTTTCAGTAATTTTGGATGTTTTTAGGGTCTTCCTATGTTTTTGTTTTCATTTTGTTACATATACCAGAGTTGAAAATGAAAGAAAACCACTCTAATTTACCATGTGCTGTCATATTTTGATCTATTTTTCATGACAAGTACTTTTTGTTGGGTATATTATATTGGGTAAAAACTACCCGGCTAAAGCGATGGTGTTACTTTTTATAGCGAAAGTGTTCCAGGGTTAATTGTACAGTAAATGTACACATAAAGTATTTCTCCAGATAAGTTTGTGATGAGGAAACAAGATTGTAACAGAGACCAGAAAAGAGTATAATATGGGCCTTTTATCTGAAATAAATATCTGAGATATTTAAGGAGAATTGAATTTTTTTATTGCAGTTGTTGATGAGCAGTGACGCCGCCCGATCAAAAAAGAGGAGGAAGAGAGAATGGATCATCCCTCCGGCCAAACTGAAGGAGAACAAGGACTACACGGACAGGGAATTCATCGCAAAGGTCTGTCACATCACCAGATCTTTAGTCTAATATAGATCTTCTTCCATATACAAGAACTACTGCAGTGATGGCACCAATACTTGATCTTGGTCTTTACCGATATCAGTACTCGAACTCCAGGGTTGGGAGGGTTACTTTAGAAATGTAATCCGGTACAGTTACTAGTTACTCCTTAAAATATGTATTCAGTAACGTAATCCCGGTACTATAATATTAAAGTAATGTAACTTGATTACTTTCAGTTACTTTTGGATTACTTTAACACCAAATATCCTATAACAAGAAAACAAGAAAATTACAATACAATTAAAAGTTTTTAGGAGGACAAGTACAGTTCTATGTGTAGTTTTAACAACTGTTCTCACTATAAGCCAAGTCACTAGTAAACAAGGTCACTCACTAAACCAAACACCTAAACACCTGTGACTTCAACGAAATTATATTTTCATTTAAAGTTTTAGTTTTGCCGGGACAGTCATCTTGCCCGATCTCCGCAGCTGGACAGGATGTTCGACCAGCTTGCGTGCTGGCCTACATCTAAAGACAGCTTTGCTCGGAATTGTCTAAAGGGTCTTCATGGATCAGTTAACATGACTATGTTGCCTAGATAATGTTTAAATATTGTAATATCGTTCTACAAATGCACAAAGTGTACTTGTGACCGCAAACGTTAGCTAGCTTGCTAATAGTTTGCTAGTCGATAGCTAACTCGAAACTGGCTCCTACCAATGAATGAAGACAAAGAAATGACTCATATTCACACCTAACATGACTGAAGCAGGACATTTAGGGCCTGTCAGTATCAAACGTTAATATTAGCGATCTTACCTGTAAATGTTTCTTGAGATTGGAAGTAGAATCCTTGGACATTGACAGGTGTTTAACCGCTGGAAGACACAATTTGCACTGCACTGTGATGTTGTTCCCTTTGTCTTCTTTAAAAATAAAATTCTCCCTAAATTTCCACCCGCTACATGCGTTTTTTGAAACCATGCCCGCTGCAAGTTTAGTCCGTAGTGCGCGACCTGCGTGAAGTTCAGTGCGAGCCGCTGCAAGTGTATTCCACAGCGCGCGCCGCTGTAAGTTTGTTTCACAGAGCGCGCCGCAGACTCGCGGCGCACGGTGTGCGGCGCGAGTCTGTACGTGCTGTTTTCCCTACATATGACCTCCGGCTTTAAATGAAAAAATGAAATAACATAAAATGCTTTCAAATTGTAATCCTGCTAAGTAATCCCTATTTTTACTAAATGTACCTGTAATCTGAGTACGTCTTTTTCTTTGTAACTGTAGGGGAATACAGTTACCTTTTTTTTGTATCCTTTTACTTAACGCCGTTCCATGTAATCCGTTACTCCCCAAGCCTGTCGAACTCATCAATGGGCTGATACCACTGTAACTGTACTGCATCTTATTTGACACTCACAAGTCTCCTCTGAGCTTTAAGAAACATTTTATATGCAATCCCCAATCGCAAAATAAACCGTATATGCAATAATAATAAAATAAAATAATAATAATTGTAATAATAATAATAATAATAATAATAATAATAATAATAATAATAATAATAATAATAAGAAGAAGAAGAAGAAGAAGAAGAAGAAGAAGAAGAAGAAGAAGAATACAACAAACAAAAATAATATAAATAAAATAAATACAAAAAATAATAATAATAACAACAATAGACTTACAGCTTAAAAGATAAAGCATATAAAAAAAGCTTTAAGAAACATTTGCAGTCCCCAATCACAAAATAAACCATATATGCATAATTTAAAAAATGAATAAATAAATAAATAAATAATAATAATAATCTTGTAAAAATATGAATACAATAAATAGAAAAAAAAAAATAATGATAGCAATAATAACAACAAAAAGCTTAAAAAATAAAGTGTTTATATATATATATATATATATATTTTTTTTTAAACTCTCCTGTGAGCTGAGCAGTGAAAAATCTGACACAAATGAATCAGTGCAATAGATAGATAGATAGATAGATATATAGATAGATAGATAGATAGATAGATAGAGGTGATTGTGTTGTAACACATCTAAATCATGCAAATCCAAAAAATGTACACGTTAATTATATAAATATTTGCACAACAGTATCAATTTGCAAATTAAAACGAAGCAGATCCCACCCCGTTTTCTATAAATGAGTCATTATGGTATGTGATTTGAGGTAGTGGCCCTGCAAGTCGATTTACTACCTGGGTAATAATCAATAATCTGCGAGGATGATCTCACTGCCACATGGACCTGACCCAAAAGCGGGACTCACAAACAAACTTTAATAACCGAGTTTACAATAGTATCATACTGTAAGGCGTGCCTGTGCGAACCTGCCTGTGTGTCATATATTTATATACGACAGACTCGAGGCTAAATCAAACCTACATTTTTGAACTGCGCAGTCTTGTCTTAAATCAATTTAATTACAGCTCACCCAAGTGTGGGAGACAGAAGTGAGCACATTGACGGTTGCTGTTAGAGAAATAATAAAAAAAAAAAAAATGTTGCACTTCACTTGGAATCTTCTTAGGACAGATAAGGATCGATATAACTTGATGGAAGAAACTTATGAATTGAAACCCCAAACAAATACACAAATGATGAATGTCGTCTTTATTTTGTTAGAGTTTGTGTGCTTTAAAGGTGCATTGTTAACTTTTCTGGTGATGGGTCTAGAAGGGTTTGTCCAGAATGTTTGACTTTAAACCTTTCTATCTTCATGGAGACCAAAAAAGACCAAGTTACAGCTCAGATCTGTGGAGAGGCAACCCCACTCACAGTCAGAATGCCTGTTTCTCTAGGTGTTTTTGAGCAATAAAACCACCTGTAACAGTGTGACATTAAACAGCTCTACTTTACATTTATTACATTTTAATAAATGTAAAATAGAGCTGTTTAATGTCACACTGTGGAACATTACAGGCACAGCATTGGCATATTCATAGAAACAAATGTTCCACAGACTGGCATTATACATATCCATCTACTGCATTTATTCAGTGACTCAGAACTACCTTGGACTAAACTTTAACTTGGCCTGTCACCTGTTTGTCTCCATGGAGATGATTAATAATGCCATAATACGAAACAATCTATGCCAAAAAAAAAAATAAAGTAATAATAACCCCTCCATGGAGACAGGCAGGTGTACCTTTACAGTCTTTTAAAATATAACAACTGTATTTTAAAGTGGTTGTACCTAATTTTGGTTTGTGTACACAAGAACCAAAAAGTACAGTATAGATATAGTACTGTAAAAGCAGCAAAATAAGTCAGGTGTGTATGTACTGTCTGTGCTGAAAGCATTTATCTTTCAAGTACCAGGAGATGCACTGTTAGCATGCTAGCATTGTTGTGATGGCAAAATTTCACTCTGGCCTCTGAAAGCTGTGAAAAGTACTCCTGGAAATGTCAGGAAAGTGAACCGTTTAAGGATAGTAAAAACTGGGTATAGCACCTTATAACCAGCTCCCACAGATGAGCGCTGCCGTTGTGTCCTTGGGCAAGACACTTAACCCCACCTTGCCCCCAGTGTCTGTGGACACGGGTAGCATCAAGGCCTGTTGTGACGTGAGCTGTCCTCCTGTCCTCCAACCGTGGGAGGATTCATGGGGGCTGGTGCATTGTGTTCTGGGCAGCAGGACACTGCTTGGACTGCTGCCCTCGCAACCCAGAAATGGAAAAAGCGGAAGAAGATGAAAGAATGAATGAACTTAGTAACAGAAACAAGTTCACGTGTTAGAGTGTTAGAAAACTGTGATGCCCAATGAGAGTTGATGTAGATCATACTAACGATCATCAGATTTATTTTCCTTTCAATCAATGAATCAAACATTATTTATAAAGCGCTTTTCATACAAAATATGTAACACAAAGCGCCTTACAGTGATTAAGGATTAGAAGATTGACTTTTATTGATCTCACACAGGAGAAATCGTTTTCTGCATTTGACCCGGGGACCATCCCCATGATTTTGTTGTTTAGGTTTGGTCAGGACCCAAGCTGTAGGATTTTACCTATGGTGCATGTTTGGGTTGGTGGGGGAAACCGGAGTGCCCGGAGGAAACCCACCCAGACACAGGGAGAACATGCAAACTCCACACAGAAAGGCCCGGGCGACCCTACCAACCTTCTTGCTGTGAAGCATGAGTGCTAGCCACTCAGCCACCGTGCCATTGTATCAAAATGACAAAAGAAAATAAGTCAAGTTTAAAGCAGACCGAAAACAACCACAGCTGCCCAAAGTGCTGTACAAAGGCAGTGCAAAGTACAATCTCAGACAAACAAAAACACAGTAAAACAATACAACACAAATGACCTGCTCAACTTTTGCACTCAAAAGTGCATACAAATGAGTTTTCAACAAAGGTTTAAAAATATTTAAAGCTTGGGCTCTTCTAAGAGTCTGGGACCAGCTACAGCGAAAGCCTCTCTGGTTTTTAGCCTGGATCTTGGAACATCTAAAATCATCCGGTCTGCTGGTCTCAAGGTTCTACTGAGAACAACAGACAGAAGCTCAGAGAGACAGTGAGGGGCCAAATCATTTAGACATTTATAAACCATCAACAGAATCTATACAGTATATATATATATATATATATATATATATATATATATATATATATATATATATATATATATATATATATATATATATATATATATACTGTATGTGTGTGTGTGAAATGTACATTAAGAGTACCAGATACAGTATATGTATACTTCATGAGTTCATTAATCTACTCAACATAAATAAATAAATGAAAACTGAGTGTTTAACCATTGCTTAAACATGCAAGATACAACTTCGAGAGGTGGCGTGGTTAAAAACTCTTCCGTCTATGCGTCTCCTTTTGCCTTCAGATCCGCTCCGATAAGGACAAATCGTCAAAGGTGGAATACTTCCTGACTGGAGCGGGGGCAGACAAACCTCCATTTAACCTGTTTGTGGTGGACCATGACACCGGCTTTGTGCGGATCACTGCTAAACTGGACCGAGAAAAGTTCCCCTCCTACAACGTAAGAAGCATTTGTTGTTTATTGGATTGAACATGTATTCAAAGCCAAAAATTGTGAGTGTTTATGCATAGTGTGTGTATGTCTGTGTATGTGTGTAATTAAAACATGTTGAAATTGAAGGAAGTAAAAGGGGTGAGCTCAAGTTCATCTGTTTTACAGCTGACGGGGATGGCTAAGTTCGTGAATGGGAGCATTGCCGAGGACGACATCCCACTCAAGGTCACGGTCCTGGATGAAAATGACAATCCGCCGTATTTTGAGCTGCACACGGGAAACATCTCAGAATCTAGTGAAAAGGGTAGGAATATTATGGAGGTATTTGTATTTTTTGTTTTGTTTTTATACAGATGAATAATTGAATCTGTGTCCGGATGTCCACCCTAGTTCCTTACCGCTCGTTCACTACATAGTCCTGCACTACAAAGTCCACTGAACTCCATAAAACTGGCATAAATAATTATCAAATTAGGCGACGTTCAGACTGCAGAGCTTAATGCTCAATTCCGATTTTTTTGGTGAAATCCGTTTTTTTTGCGAGGTCGTTCACATTTCCAGTTAAATGCGTCTTGTATGTGATCTCCAGTGTGAACTTTAAACGCCCCAAAAGTGTCCCGTATACGCCTTGGAGGACACGACGAGGTCACATGCAGCGAGCGTGCTCAGTGTTTACGGAAGTCGCCTAAAGTTGCTGTCGTACCGGAGCCAGAACATGTACATGTTTTAAGGAGGAGATTGGGAAGGACAAGGTTTTTGGCCTCGGCGTGCTGGTGCGGAGTTGCAGCCAAGACTGGTGGGATTGCTATGTGCTTCGCTGCTTCACTGACACAGAGTTCATATACTATTTTCGCATAATGAGAAGAACGTTTGTGTACGTTTGTGAGCGCCTACTTGTACCACTCTCGCTGGAGGAAACACGCCCAAGTCGGATGAACGTGACTTGGCCGTATCGGTTTTAGGACCACATATCTAAGTGGCCTGGGTCGCATTTGAAAAAATCATATCTGTGTTGTTCAGACTGTCAGTAAAAAATCAGATACAGGTCGCACAGAGGCAAAAAAAATAATTGGATTTGTGTCACTTCAGGCTGCAGTCTGAGGGTAGCCTTAGACTTTTCAGTCCTGTTCAAAAATGTAGTGCAGTAGAAAGTACAGATACCTGCTCCCAGATGTAGTGAAGTAAGAATGATCCACTTTATCTACTACAGATACTTCAGATTTATACTTTTTAATTATTTATTGACCTTTATTTAACCAGGAAATGTCCCATTGAGATTAAGAACCTCTTTTTCAAGGGAGTCCTGGCCAAGAGGCAGCAGCAAACACAAAACACAGTTACATATTTACACAGATAAGACATAAAAGTTTAAAAACATTATAAAAAACAAGTCCAGATTGTGGAATTGGTCTCAAAAGCTCTCAGTTTGGATTTAAGAGTGCTCAAGGAAATTAAATCAGTTAGTTTCCATTCTTTCTGTAGCATATTCCATGCAAAAGGTGCAGAGTAAACAAATGCCTTTTTACCCAGTTCTGTACGAGCATAAGGAACAGAAAGCTACAAATAGTCTTGTGAACGAAGAGAATACGATTCAGCAATAAAAATGTGCATTGTGTAACTTTTCTGGTGGAGGGTCCGTTAAACACTTGTCTTCATGGAGATGTTGTTGCTTTGTCTGGCATGTTTCACAGTATGGTATCAAACCTTTCTATCTTCATGGAGACCAAAGCAGACCAAGTTTCAGGTCAGATCTGTGGAGAGGTGACCCCACTCACAGTCAGAATGTCTGTTTTTATGACCTATTATATCACCTGTAAGAGCATTGTCCCCGGGGAGAGCATGTAAAGCGCGCTGAACCCTTTTATTATCAACCATCAACTAAACTTAATTCCCACAACCTCCAGCGTGTTCTGCCGCGACTAAGAGTGCACACTTAGAAGCGCCAGTTTTGCCCATCCAAATCATGCAAAACTTGATCATTTACCTACCCTCGCGCTGCCGCCTTCTCCCTCCTCCTGTGGTGCGTTCTGGTAAACCCGGACACATCTGCACCGGGAGTTTAAATCCTCCAGTTTCACGGGTTCCGGTGGTCATGTGAGCCATGAGTAATTTGCATGGGCAATTATTCGTATATTCTGTATATTTGAAGTGTTGTATATGATTTATTGATTTGGCATGAACCCTATTGTCTGTGCTCACCTTTTGTCACCGGAAATATTTGCCATTTAATAGTGGAATGGAGTAAATCAGCTTTCCAGTTAATGTAATGTGGGCAGGCGAATGGGGGTATACAGGTGCACTCTGCAGGTCTGCCATCAGGACTGTCTTTGTTACAGTTAAGGTAATGTGCAGAGAAAGAAAGAGAGAGAGAGAAAAAGAGAGAGAGAAAAAGAGAGAGAGAGAAAGGAGAGAGAGAAAGAGAGAAAAAGAGAGAGAAAAAGAAAGAGAGAGAAAAAGAGAGCGAAAGAGAGAGAGAAAAGAGAGAAAAGGAGAGAAAAAGAGAGAGAAAGAAAGAGAGAGAGAGAGAGAGAAAGAGAGGGAGAGAAAGATAAAGAGAGAGAGAGAAAAAGAGAGAAAGAGAAAAAGAGAGAAAGAGAGGGAGAAAAAGAGAGAAAAAGAAAGAGAGAGAGAGAAAAAGAGAGAGAGAAAGGAGAGAGAGAAAGAGAGAAAAAGAGAAAGAAAAAGAGAGAGAAAAAGAGAGAGAGAGAGAGAGAAAAAAAGAAAGAGAGAGAAAAATAGAGAAAAAGAAAAAGAGAGAGAAAGAAAGAGAGAAAGAAAAAGAGAGAGAAAAAGAGAGAAAGAGAGAGAGAAAAAGAGAGAGAAAAAGAGAAAGAAAAAGAGAGAGAGAGAAAAAGAGAGAGAAAAAGAAAAAGAGAGAGAAAAAGACAGAATTAAAGAAAGAATTAATGAAAGAATGGGGAAGTCTGCAGAAACCGTTTTTTTTAATCACTGTACCACTGTAAATATTTTTTCCATGCACATTTCACACCTTTTTTTGCACTGTGGGAGAGCACTAGGGATGGGCGATACCAGTTATTTTTGTTTCGATACGATACCAAGTAATACCAGGGTTAGAATCGCGATATCGATACCGATACTTTCATACATTTTTAATACTACAGAAAAACACTAACCTGGCTCTAACTAGATACCTTGGCTTCGCAAAGCTCCACCAGGGGGCTTAGCTCCACACATTCTAACACCAGATATCTGAAAAAAAATCTTTGATGAAATGAAAATGGCAATGCAGACTTTTGTTTGTGCTGCTTGTATTGCACGTTGTATTTTTATGTATTTGCCTGCCTAGGGACTGCAGATGAAAACTAGCTTTGTAGCTAAAAAGCTATTTACATTTGTTTTATACTTATGTTCATTAATGTGCATTGTCCCTATCAAATAAATAAATAAATAAATAAAATAAAATAAATCTATTGTAAGTTGGGCACTTGCAGCCTATGAAAAAAGACAACAAATGAAGTATCACTATTCTCACTCTCACATGCATACATTCTCCTCTCACATACACTACTCTTAGTCTTCTACATGATGGTTACCTGGATTCTCCCTCTCTCAAACGCCTCGGCAGCTGACCTCTGTCGTACGGCTGTTGCTGCTGTGCTGGAGGGAGCTGCCTGACTAGCCTCCTGTCGTCGTTTGGTCAGTAGCTTCGTCATGCTGAGGTTTATGATTTATGATCAAGTGTTTATTTAAAATTTGTGGTATTGCCACAATATCGGATCATTTTTTGGCACACACTGCACTTTGCAACATTATCGTCCACGGTGTGGAAGTAACTCCACACCACACTTCACTTGCGGTCTCCCATGGCCCCGCGCCGCTTTGACTGAAATCTCACAGCAGTGAGTCTATCGCGGGATGACGTACTACCCCACGTTTGGTGAGAATGCGGAAGGAAAAGTAGTGCCTGACAACTGGCAATGGTTGAATAATGAACAAAACACATATGAATTTGAACTAAATAAACTGAAAGTTAAGTCAGTAAGAAAACATGACTTGGTATCGATATTTTAATACCAGGATCGATGCATATTCAATACTCCATCAGGATCGATATATCGATACTTTGGTATCGATCCGCCCATCACTAGAGAGCACAATGAACCACCTAAAACACTGATCCCGACTAAGCCTGAGTTCTTGAAGAATCCCACTACACCCTGTGACTGAATAAATGTACGGCAAAATTGTTTAATGTCAAAGTGTTGAACATTCCAGGAAGAGCAATGGCATCTCCATAGAAACAAACATGTGACGGACTCTCCAACAGAAAAGTACAGTACTACACGACTTCTACTTCATTACGTTCCACCTCCGCTGTCTCGTCCCAGTATCTCCTTGAATAATTTTGTAGCATGTGAGGTCACTATGCTCTAAAGGTCAGCCTTCGTAGTAAAGTATTTGTTTTTCATAGGGGCACTGGTCATGAAAGTTGAGGGTAAAGATGACGACCAGGAAGGGACCATAAACTCTGAACTGCACTACTCCATCATCAGCCAAGAGCCCGAGGGGGAGCTCATGTTCACCATAGACGCCAAGACTGGAGAACTGCGCGTCAAAGAGCCCACACTGGACAGAGAGGTAATCATCCGCAAACTGTATCCATAGTGTCCATGTCGGCGCTTCCGGGTCCATCGGCTCTGTTTCAGACTTTACTCTGAAACTGTCACCCCTCTCTGTGTAATTGCTGCAGTGAACCTCATCATTTTGGTCTTAGGCTGTGTCCCATTTCTCTGTCTTACCCCTTTGTCTTACCCCTACCCCTTGGTTTTGCGCGTTCATGTGAGTGCAAGGGGTGTCCCGATTCTAATTTAGATCAAGGGCTCAGGCCACGACCGAGGGCTACATACCCCTTGAAACGAAGTAAGCTCTTGACCAGACTCAGAACGAAGGGGTACACCTACAAGCTCAGGCAGGTTTTGGGATCAGGATGGCAGCGTCACATCGACCAGTCTCATAAATGTATTTTCAGCAGTTGCAATTATCGATTAACAGTTTAGCAGGTTTACAATTATGACGCTTATGTTCTACGTTACTTTTAGTGAACTGTTGTTGCGGTTTTATTTGTAGTGATGTCTGTTTAGCCGACATTATCATTTTCATCGAACTTTCATGTATAAACAAGCTAGTTTTTTTATTGAGCTGAGGAACCTGATAATCCTTGACATTTGTTTACATTTGTTTGTGTTAAATGTTGTCGCTTCTGTAGACGTTGCAGCCAAAGAAAGAGAGAGAGAGAAAAAAAGAAAAAGAAAGACAGAGACAAAGAAAGAGGGAGAGAAAAAGAAAGAGAGAGAGAAAAAGAGAGAAAGAGAAAAAGAAAGACAGAGACAAAGAAAGAGAGAGAGAAAGGAGAGAGAAAAAGAAAGAGAGAGAGAAAAAGAGAGAAAGAGAAAAAGAGAGAGAAAAAGACAGAGAGAAAAAGAGAGAAAGAGAAAAAGAGAGAGAAAGAGAAAGAGAGAGAGAAAAGAGAGAGAGAGAGAGAGAGAAGAAAAAGAAAGACAGAGACAAAGAAAGAGAGAGAGAAAAAGAGATAGAGAAAGGAGAGAGAAAAAGAAAGAGATAGAGAAAAAGAGAGAGAAAGAGAGAGAGAAAGAAAGAGAGAAAAGAAAGAGAGAGAGAAAGAGAAAAAGAAAGAGAGAAAAAGAAAGAGAGAGAGAACAAGAGAGAGAGAGAGAAAAAAAGAAAGAGAGAGAGAAAAAAGAGAGAGAGGGAGAGGTAGAGGCAAGGGATGATGACGCAAACGGTAATCGAGTGGTGTCCCATTTCTTAGGGGAACATTCATACCCCGAGCCCTCTCATCTCAGTATTGAGGGGCAAGAGAAAGTCGTAGATAAAGGGGTAGGGGAAGGGGTAAGACAGAGTAATGGGACACAGCCTTAAAATGTTCATATTGACCCACTCTAAATGATCCTGGTGTTTTTTATTTTGCTATTTTGTACATAAATAAATTCCTTTTCCTAAAATGGAACTTTAAATGATCCTGGTGTTTTTTATTTTGCTATTTTGTACATAAATAAATTCCTTTTCCTAAAATGGAACTTTGCTTTAAATTCGCTTCTATAACCGCTAGCACTGTGAGCTTCATTTGACTGGAGCTGAAGGTTATGGGCTACGTCACTTCCTCAGTCCACTTCTTTATGCAGTATATGGGTGGGTCAAAGAAAAAAAAAGAATTAAAACTCTATTTCGATTTAATGGGCTGGGTGCTATGGCAATAAATCTAATCATAATCCTGTCTTCTGATTCTTGTGATGATCTGATTTTTTGTTGAAAACCGTATCGTGATTCAGTACATTTCTGTTCCTGTTCTGACCTACGTGGACAGGTTCATTTAACCGATCACAGTGAAGTGTGAACTGTCAGAGGCAACAGGTGGCTTTAGTAACCTCTTCAAATTATACCATAACAATCATCACAGTGAGGACCAAGCTGAAGTTCTCATTACCAGATATGAACAGAAAATCGGTCTTCACAACTATTTAGAGATTTTTTCCACAAAAACTACAGCTCTGGAAAAAAAAGAGACCTGTTTTCCTGATTTGACTACTTATAGGTATGTGTTTGGGCAAAAGGAACATTTTTGTTTGAGTCTATAAACTACTTACAACATTTCCCCCAAATTGCAAATAGAAATATTATTGTTTAGAGCATTTATTTGCAGAAAATGACAAATGGTCAAAATAACAAAAAAGATACATGTTTTTACACTTAAGAAGAGAAGAGTTCAGAAATCAATATTTGGTGCAATAACCCTTATTTTTAATCACAGCTTTCATGCGTCTTGGCATGCTCTCCACAAGTCTTTCACATTGTTCTTGGGTGACTTTATTCCACTCCTGGTGCAAGAACTGAAGTAGCTCAGCTTTGTGTTTGTGTTGGAATTCAACAGACGCTGGAATGGAATGGCTGTAATACATGTAGAGATGCTGATTTCAGAAAAAAATGCAGTGGACTCTTATTTTTTTCTAGAGCTGTATATCGACCCCAAGAGCATTTGGTTTGAGTTGCCAGATTTTGAAGTAGGATCTTTGTCAGGCGTATGATCCTAGTGTACATGTACGATTTTTTAAGTTGATGTACTGATTACTGTAAATGAAGGTATTATTAATGCTGTGTCCATTTCTCAGACTCACGACTTTTACAAGCTGGTGATCCAGGGCAAGGACATGGGAGGAGCTCCAGGTGGGAACGTAGGCACCGGAACAGTGGAGATCAAGATCCTAGACATCAACGACAATGTCCCCACTCTGGAGAAGTCTGGGGTAGGGATATTTTTTTTAAGTTCTCATTTATTCATGTCAAACCTCCTTGTCAAAGCCTGATCTCTGGTCTGGTTAGAATTCAGACCAC
Organism: Paratrypauchen microcephalus; assembly: GCA_036785185.1. Classification (NCBI taxonomy): domain Eukaryota; kingdom Metazoa; phylum Chordata; class Actinopteri; order Gobiiformes; family Gobiidae; genus Paratrypauchen; species Paratrypauchen microcephalus. The sequence goes on along the minus strand of JAVJIX010000281.1, from coordinate 131,783 downwards.
ATGTCAGTATGCAATTGTTGAGTCCTTTGGCAAGACACTTCTTCCACCATGCCTAGAATGCACTACAAAAACTAAAATCTTGCCAAATCTTGCCTTATGTAACAGAAAATACTCCTTACAACTGTACAACAACTCAGACTTGATAACCTAATGTCTAAGACGGATAACCTAATGTCCTTTCAATCATCATATTATTGCACTGCCTTTCTTGTCTCTTTTATATAGTTGTGATTTTATATTTTATTTATTGCTGTCAGGCGATTAAAAAAATAATCAAATGAATTACAGGATTTGTAATTAATTTATCTAATTAATCACATTTTAATCTCGAGAGAGAGCGAGAAAGAGAGAGAGAGAGGTAACCCACTTTGCGATTAAGTTCATCAGTTTTTCTGTGGTCGCTGTGGTTTGTTGGTTTGGTGGTTTGGTGAAGTGCGCTCACGCTCGTTCTATCACCGGCAACGATGGAACTTGTCCAAACGTGTTTATCGTTCAAATGATCCGTCAGGCTGGAGCAGCTTCGGTGATCGGAAAATTCTTTTTGACAAAATCTCCAAATCACCGCGTTCTTGTTGATCGTCCCGTCTTCGTTCTTTTTATAAATAAACTTGCCGTTCAAAGGCCCTGGCAGCGATTTGCTCACTGCACGCCAAATTTAAAATGCACACGCATTGAATTGCCGCTCATAATTAATTGCGTTTATTTTTATAACGCGTTATTTTGCAGTGTAATTAATTAATCTAATGAACGCGTTAAACTGACAGCCCTAATTTTATTACTTATTTTTACAAATAATTTCCCTTGTGGATCAATAAAGTTTGTCTAAGTCAAAGTTATAATGACTTGAATTAAGAACATGTTTTATTGATTTGAGTACATTTCATATTTCATGAAAATACATCTGGCTACACTTAAGAAAAAACAACAACACTTTGTACTTAAATCTAAATCTAAATTAAATCTAAATCCTATGTTATTTAAATTAAGAAAACAATACCTATTCAATTGGTAGAAGTGAAAGCTACTCAGATCAAGTTAAATCTTCTTAATTTGAGTAATTTTAACTTACCGCGGCGGTGTGAATGTGATGTCTGTGGCTGCAGTAGTAGCTTGTGTGGAGTGAATGAATAATGCACGAAATTGTAAAGTAACTCTGAGTGTCTGGAAAAGTTATCTCGATTTCAAGATTTCAAGATTTCAAGATTGTTTATTTGTCATATGCAGGATCAACACGAGGTCAACAATGCAATGAAATGCTTAGGATCAGAAGAACCGTTGACTCGCTAAGATAGTCGAGAAGTACTAATAGTAGCAATAAAAATACAAGGGAAAAAAATTAAACAATAAAAATAAAAAAATATGTAATACAGTATAATAAAATACAAGGGTACAGGTAGGATTAAATAAGGTGTAAGTAGACTATTTCTCAGGTGGTAATACTGCTCAAATGAATTTCGTATTGCACATAATATAGTGTAGTATAAGTATTGCACGTGGATTATTGCACAGGTTATTGCACAGGTAACAGTAGCATTTACAGTGAGGTAGTGACATACGTGATACATTCATATAGAGCAGCAGCAGTAAACATATGCATTACGAAAAAATATGACAAAAAGGCCAAAAAGTAATTACAGCATTGAAAAAGTCTCAAATGTTTCATGAGCTCTCACCATTTATATAGGGCAAAAAAAAAGAAGTATTAAATAATGGGCAATGGACAGTTTAGTTGGCTAACACCAGTGAAGCAAATCCTCCATATTAGATCACACTTTGATTTAGATTTGTGTTTCGCTTAAGGTTAGACAAGTGGTAAAGATCATATCAAAAGAAACCAAATGTTGGCATTGTGTTTGCAGTATACAGGCTCGGTGGATGAGAACGTGGAGGATGTGGAGGTGATGAGGATTAAAGCCATAGACCTGGACCTCGAGCACACTGACAATTGGCTCGCGGTCTTCCACATCGTCAAGGGCAACGAGGACAAACTCTTCTCCATAGAAACAGACAAGGAGACCAACGAAGGCGTCCTCAAACTCATCAAGGTCAGAGCTGGGTCTCACTTCACTTGTGCGCTCTATATGTGCCCCGCCAAAGCAGAAATTTTTCTTCTGCCTCCTGCTTGTCTCCATAGACAAGATTGCTTTGCTTGGAATGTTCCACAGTATTGCTAACTTACCAACCATAGTTTTTTGTTTTTGTTTTTTTAAACATAGGCCTACATCAGGCATGTCCAAACTATGGCCCGTGGGCCAAATGCGGCCCTCAGACATTTTGTTGGCCCTCAGGCTTCCAGGTGAATTGGCCCAAATTACCTTGAGCAGAACTTTTGACTGCAAGTTTTTTAAAAATCTACCTTGATAAGACAATATTTAATATTTATTGTGTCATTTTGAGGATCTTAGCAGGAATAAAGGACTGATATCTCATTCTAACGTGTTAAACATATAACATATATTTCAATTATTCATTGTATTGAACGCCAGTCTATGACCCTCGATCGGCCCTCTGCTTCATCTGTGTTTACATATGTGGCCCTTGATGAAAAAAGTTTGGATACCCCTGGCCTATATGAACATTCACATAGACAGTGGTTCCCTCTTTTCTGCATCACTCGAGGAAAAACTAAAACTAAAACACAACATTATCCACTCCAGTCCATCTTTCCCACAAGCAGGGAATAATTTAGCTCCATAAAATGCTTCTTTATAAAAGAAAAATAGATATTTATATAACTGTACACTGTTATTTTCTTATTGCTAAAAATGCATAGAAAATCATGTCATACTGTGTAACATTCCAGGCAAAGCAATAAGACTGGGAGTGGATGAAGTCAAGCATCTATAAACAGAATTACAAATCTTCCACAAGTAGATTTTGATAAACATTTGACTAATTCTTTTGTTCTTTCGTATATAGCTTGTGTACTTGCGTATACTAGCATTGCCACAGTAGTAAATTTCAAACTCGATTTTGATACTAAAGAGAATGCTCAACATTTGATACCAATTTTAATACCATAATAATGATGAAGAAAAAAAAAGGTAATCTTCAGTGCTTTCTATAAGTTACAATGTGGTTATACTGGTGTTCAAGAAAAGTAAATTTTTGCCATGTTTATGGGATTTTTCCAATATTAATACTTTTCAAATAGAGTTGTTGTTTTTTTTTGTTTGTTTGTTTTTTTTGGATAATCTGATTTCCGATACTTTTGACAACCCTAATACAATTTATTCCTTCTGTCTAAAGGCTGTGGATTTCGAAGAAGTCCAGAATCTGGATTTGGATCTGCTGATTGAGAACAAGGCGCCATTTGTGGTGGGAAAAGCTATCCTGATGGACGTGGACGTAAAAGTAGGAGAGGGCGGAGCTCCCGGCGCAGCAGGGGCCTCGATGGGAGCGGACCTGGGTCTGGGGTTGGACATGGGGCTTGGATTAGATGCCGGTTTAGATGCACACTTAGATGCACACTTAGATGCAGACTTAGATGCAGACTTGGACTTGGACGCAGACTTGGACGCAGACTTGGACGCTGATCTGGATGCCGAGCTAGATCCCAATCTGGGCGTGGGTCTTGGGTTAGATGCCGGACTTAACCCGGAACTTGGGGTTGGTCTTCATCCTGGAGGAAAACCAGGACCAGGAGGAGGGCCAGCAGGTGGAGTACCGGGACCAGGCCTCGGAGCAGGCATTGGCGTTGGACTGCACCCTGAAGGTCATTTGGGACCCCATGGACCCGGCAAGAAACCAAGGCCAAAGAAAAAAAGGCCTAAGAAGAAACCCAGCTACCCCATCCATATTTCGGTGAACAATGTCCCAGAGGGACCAAAGTTTATGCCAGAGACCAAAGAGGTGCCAATATCAGAGGATCCTGAAACAAGCTTGGGAGATGTTATCACAACGTATGCTGCCATTGATCCTGATACTGGAGAGGTTGCAGAAGATGTCAAGTAGGTACCACAAACACATACAGGAATGATTTAGAAGTCCACATAAATTGTTTAAAGTGAATCACATAAAAGGTAACTGCAATGCCTAATTGTAATTAGTTGATTATAAAAAATTATCATAGTCATATTTAGACATAAGAACATAGTCAAACACAGAACAACATGAAGACTGGACTTGCAACAGGGTAGGGAAGTGGGGCTGGAGGCAAAATTGAAATTATAAAATGCATATGAAAATACCTTTTAATAGCAAAGACAGTGGTATTATTAAATCAAAATGTCAAAAAGAATGATCTCCAGAGGCCTTTAGTCGCCATATTTTCTTTCTCTGTATTTGGTTGATAATGTATTTAGAATATCTAAATGTGCAACAGGGGGTCAGACAGTCTCCTCAGAGAAAGTCTGGGTCAGGATTGAAATTAAGATTACAAACTTGAGTTCTAAAAAGACTCTTGTCGTCAAGTAAATGAACAAATCCTCATTCATCAGTGTTTCTTGCAATAAAATAAATGTAGTAGTAAAATCATTTTTTTTTCTGTTTTGCAGTTACGCCAAAGCTTATGATCCAGACAACTGGATTACTGTAGACGAAGAAACAGCAGAAATACGACTAAACAAAGCTCCAGACCGAGAGTCAAAATTTGTCAATGGCACACATTACATCGCCAAGATCCTGGCCATCACAAAAGGTAACAAGCTGCAAAATAATATGTAACTTCCATCCATCCATTTTCGCGGCTTGTCTGGGGCCGGGTCGTGGGGGCAGCAATCTAAGCAGGGACGCCCAGACTTCCTTCACCCCGGATACTTCCTCTAGCTCCTCCAGAGGGGACCCCGAGGCATTCCCAGGCCAGCCGAGAGACATAGTTCCTCCAGCGTGTCCTGGGTCTTCCCCGGGGCCTTCTTCTGGTGAGACATGCCTGGAACACCTCCCGAGGGAGGCGTCCAGAAGGCGTCCAGAACAGATGCCCGAGCCACCTCAGCTGCTCCTCTCGAATGTGTAACTTTTTTTCCCAAAGGTGCATTGTGTAACTTTTCTGGTGGAGGGTCAGTCAAATGCTTTTCTCCATGGAGATGTTATTGCTTTGTTTGGAATATTTCACAGTATGGTATTAAACATTTGTATCTTCGTGGAGACCAAAACATATCATCTTACACGTCAGATCTGTGGAGAGGTGAACCCGCTCACAGTCAGAATGCAATTTTTGAGCTATAAAAATACCTGTGATTGAATAAATATAAAGTAGAACAGTTTAATGTTATACTTTGGAACATTCCAGACAAAGCAATAACATCTTCATGAAGACAAGCATCTGACGGGCCCTCCACCAGAAAAGTTACCCAATGCACCTTTAAGTTTGATAACATTTCCACTGGAGACTGTACACCTCAGTTTTATGCAGAGTTTCTTTTCCCTTTGGTCTAATGTGTTCATACAAGTTGAGATAAGAGCCATGTTGGACAGATTTTACTGCATTGTGTTTGACAGAACCTGTTTGACAACTCAGTCCAGGTGTGGCTCTGGAAAGTGTCAAGCTTCTGGTTGAAATAACGTGTGAACTGCATTTATGACAAAAAGGGAGGGGGTTTAAGGTCTTTGCAAGGACATACAAAATGCACCACCAAAGGCAAATACATAAGACGTCGAAACTACTTCTTCAGCTTGGCAAAAGGAGAAATTCAATTTGTCAACTGGAAAAAGTTTATTTGGTCGAATACGTTTCGCAGCTCATCCAAGCTGCTTCTTCAGTTCTTGAACTGAATTGGATTCTACCTGGACGACTGAGGGATTCTACATACATTTTCAGCTTGTCTTTTTTTCTCATGAAAATAGAAACAAATACAATAATACAAATTTTGCATCTCAAGCCTTTACATTAGATTAGTTAGTTAGATTAGTGGCTAGCACTCACGCTTCGCAGCAAGAAGGTTCGATCCCCAGGTCGCCCGGGCATTTCTGTGTGGAGTTTGCATGTTCTCCCCATGTTTGGCTGGGTTTCCCCGGGCATTAGGGTTAGGGTTTCCACCATCAAGCCTAAAAACATGCACTAGGGACTACAGGAGGAAATGAGCTCTTGTGCTACAACCTGCACAATGCATCTCTCCTCTTAAGGTTAATGTTCATTGTGCACTGTCCCTGTCTCATAAATAAAACTAAATGAATAAATACGTTTTGACTATCGTGACACAGCAAAAGTACTTTTAGTGTGTCTCTCTTTACAAAAAGAGATGAGGTCGTATTGTCCCTACTTCATCCCTTAACTGCACACAGAAATTTTGTCTATAAAAATAATGAATAGGAAAAAAACTGTAATCATGTTTTAAAGGGTCCATATTATGTTATAATGTTGTAACCTCACCACAAACAAACCTGTAATTGTGTTTTGTTTCATTCACACGTTTAAAGATCCCATGACATGGTACTTCTTGATGCTTTTATATGGCGCCTTAATGGTTCCCTAATACTGTAAATGAATCCTTCTTCAAAGAAGACTCAGTGCATGAGAGAGCCCCATGAACACAGTCAGAGTCAAAAATATCTCTCTGAAACACTTTATTATGGGCGTTGTTGCTTGAATGCAAATGAAGAGGACAGAGACAGGCCAGTGCAGCGGGTGGGGTGGGACCAAACTCTCCGCTCTTTCCTCTTTAGCAGTGCGCTGTGCACTGTTACCCACTTCTGCGTTTAAGCGCAGTGGAAGACGGGGGGTGAGTGTGACGTCAGAAATTTCCCTTGTTCAGAATCGCCCGTTTGGGCTGTCTTTTTTTCAAACGCGGAAAAGGACCGCAATTGCTCAGTTTACACATTTTGCAACTTTTAGTCATGGGGAGAAGCCTAAACAGGGTAGGGGAGCTCACATTAACGTTCAAACACCTCAGAAAGTGAAAATTTCATGCCATGGGACCTTTAACATACAAACCCCTGCATACTTAGGCTGTGTTTTCACTCTGTTCCAACCTGTGATGTCATGTGGCAATTCCTATATTATAGGAAGTTCTCAGAAGCTGTGTTTTTAAACTCCATACAGCTTCACTAGAATCATTTGGATGAGTTCAGACCTGGAATTGCCAGTCTCTACTGAACTAAAGGTAAAGGGTAGCTGTTAACTTGAAAACTACTGCTTCATGACATCACAAGTTTTAGAGATGAAGATAGACTAATAATGCAGGTTTACTCAATGTGAATGAAACAAAACACAACTCCAGGCATGTCGTTGATTAGATTAGATTTGATGAGATTCTAACATGGCTTAAAGCTCACAAGAGTCATTTTTGTGTAAAATAGGACCTTTATACACCAACACATGTTTAATAAAGTATATTCTTTCTTTCATCAGACATGCCTTCAAAGACTGCCACAGGAACTATAGCGATCAAAGTCCTGGATTCCAATGACCATTGTCCCAAACTCGAGACAGTCTATGAGTCCATTTGTGCTGACAAAAAGACGGTCATTGTCACCGCAGTTGATGAGGACGTGGACCCCAACGGACCTCCCTTCACCTTCGAGATCAACCCTGAAAACACACGCGGCCCATGGGAGATGGAAATTCTTAATGGTATGTCCAGAAGAAAAGTAAATCAATCATAAAACAACAACAACAACAAAAAACAGAATAGTTGTGATCTTGATGAGTCTGAGTTCAGTTCATTTTCAGTGTATTTCTGAATTTCACTGAACTTAATCATGATTTTGTCCTGGTTTACTTTTTAAACACTTTGTCGATGCCATAGACTGTACAGTGGTACCTCACCTTACGAATGATCCAACAAACGAAAACGAAACGAAAAGTTACGAAACGCCTTCACGTTAAATTTTGGTCTCTAGATACGAAAGAAAATTCAAGTTACGAAACGCGAAATCTCAAAAATTAAAATAATGCTCGCTCAGCCACACACATTATACGCTTTTCTCAGACTGGATTTAAACTTTTCTCACATTTCTCTCTCGTTTAAACACTCAAACTTTCATAGGTTTTCAACAAAATGTATTAATAGTGAAGCGTTGGGGGAAGGGGGAGGGCGATGTGTGTGCGCGCGGACACGTGTGTGATAGCGCAGCATGACCCGGCGCAGGGCGCGAGCACGAAACCCGTGCTCAAACCGTGCCAGGTCTGAAGCAGGTCTGAACCAGGATTAGACCACCGCGGCTCTTGCATGCGTTCGTTCATGCGCTCAGACTGCGTGCGGTCCCGAGGCACATCCCCTCCCCTCCTCGCTGCTCGCCTCAGCCGTGACTCGAAACAAAACCAGGAAATAGACCCGCACGCGGCGCTTTAATCCACCTGGTTTAGTCCAGGTCTAGACCTGGTCCAGTCCAGGTTTAGACCTTGGTCTAGACTGGTATAGTCCACGTTTAGTCCTGGGTCTACAGTCTCTACGCAGGACAGTGTTACACTATAAAAAAAATTTACACTATAAAAAAAAACTTGGAACGAATCAGGCCTTTTTCATTGAAATAGCTACTCATGTTACGAAACCACTTCTGGAACGAATTAATTTCGTAAGGTGAGGTACCACTGTATATATAAATGGACATAGCTAACGCGCTAGCCGCCTTGTTCCAAGTAAGTGCTTCTGGCTCCTCCCGACCCTGGGTCCCTTTGACTTACATTGGAATATTGCCGCCCCTCTATCTGTAACTGCTGTAACCCACTCTATATGATCCTGTTCTTTTTTTTTTTTAACTATATTGCCCATTTAAAAAATCCTATTGACTCCAAATTCACCCCTGTAACTGCTAGCATCGCAAGCTTTATTTGAGCAGAGTTGAAAGCTATGGGTGACGTCACACTCACTTAGTCCACTTCTTTATACAGTCTATGGTCAATACTTGAAAATGTGCATCTGGTCACCAATTAGTCTCCCCCATTTTATGATGGCCATGATTGCTGATGAGGAAAATGCTTGGCCAATGCTTGGTTCTGGCTCAAGTTGCGACAGAGGGCGTGGGGTCCCTCTGTATAAGAAATACCCAAAATGCCCACTCTCAGAAGTTAAAGGTCTTATATTACGTGAAGAGTCCCTCAGTCGTCCAGGTAGAATCCATGATAAATCCGAGAGAGCTGACGAAGCCTCTCGGATGAGCGGCGAAACGTTTTCGACCAAACAAACTTTGTCCAGTTGACAAATTGAATTTCTCCTTTTATCTTACATTACGCAAAATTGGCTCTTGTCTGGTTTCATTCTATTTTATTCTTATGTTTAGCCACCTCAGCAGCCCTTCACTCTCAGGAGATGCTTTGGCGGGGCGCATACGAGATTGAGATGGTTGTTTATGACTCCAAGGGCAAGGCCTGTCCCATTCCAGAGAAGTTCACTGTGGAAGTATGTGACTGTGAAGGCACGGAGGATGCCGACTGTGGCAAAAAATCGGCCATATCCAGTGACCGCCCCATGGACTTCGCTGGTCCTGCTGTTTCCCTCTTGCTCGTGGCTGTTTGTATACTGCTCTGTAAGTCTGTCCCACTCTTCAACTGGCAATAAATATCCAATACTGATACTTTACTCTTAGACTTACACTTAGACCAGACCTGGACATTGTGCAGCTTCATTGTGCAGCTGACCGGCCTGTTTAAGCTCATTTGGAATTACAAAATAAACATATTTTATAATTTTACCTCATGCATGGACTACAGCGGCATTGCTTTTATTTTAGAGGTGTTTTTTATGACCATTTTTGTAAGGCAAACTCACTTTTTCATTACTTAATCATAACATATACTCTTATCAGTCTCACCAGCTTGTCAGAACAATGCTGTTTACTGCTTTTTATAAAGAAATACAATTAATATTATGCAGAATTAAGCATTTTGGCCCGGCCCTCCACAATATTTTCTGTTTCTCGTGCGGCCCCATGGAAAAAAATAATTGCCCAACCCTGACATAGACACACTTTATTGATCCACAAGGGAAATTATTTGGATGCAGTAGCTCACTCATCACAACATATCATAAAAACAAAGAGAAAAATATAAATGTCAATAACAATTTCAAAAAATAAGTAAGAGACGAGTGTCAAATAAGGCATAATTATATAAATGTGTATGTACACGCATAGTAACTAGTAATACTAGTTTACAAGAGGTCATAAGAAGAAAAACAAACAAGAGGTCGTAACAAGAAATCAAAACTTTGCAGCTGATGTCGTTAACATTCCCTGAGGCTGTGAAGCTAACTGAAAGCACTGCGCTGTTAGAAGCTTTGTTGCTCAGATTAGACAGTCTGACAGGTGAGATGATAAATTTCTCACATGTAAAATTACTGTCACATACTAGCTAGGATTATGTTCACCTTTTTGTTGAAAATCTCACCTTTTTGTTGAAAATCAAACTCCTAAACAGGACAATGAACGCTCGTATTGATCACCGGCTTCTGAAAATATGCTGTTTAAATACTTTTTTTTTTTTTTTTTTCAAATTCTCAGACTATCCTAAAAAAATTTTGCTTGTGTCACCATGGTGTGATGTCATTGCAAAGTATTAATAGGCCAATCCTCCAGATTGGAAGTCCTGACTATGAACCCATCATAAAGGGATAGTGCGGGGTTTTTTTTATGTTAATCTGTATGGGTTTCCTTCGAAAAGTTTCGTACTGTAACACTGGCTTACCTCTGACAGTCTCCGTTCAGCCCGGTTCTGCTCGCGTTCTGGAGCTCACGTAAGTAGGTCCGGTAACTTCGCGGGGTCATGTAATAAAGCTTGTTTTTCTTCCCAAAACAACATTCGTCCGAAAAGTGATATATTTGCGTTCCAGACAGTTGTCCATTAAAATTTCAGCAGCGTATTTCCCATTGGCATATTTTCTCTCTCGATTCATATCAATGCGCCCACATTAGCTCTATTAGCCTGTTAACTTTTAGCGGATGTGTTCGGCGGATGCGGTCCGCCGTAAGCGGAAGTTAACAAGTGAACAGGCTAATAGAACTAACGTGGGCGTATTGATACAAATATAGAGAGAAAACTGTCTGGAACACAAATATATCACTTTTCGGACAAATGTTGTTTTGGGAAGAAAAACAAGCTTTATTACATTACCCCCCGAGGTAAGCCAGTGTAACCGCAAGAAACTTTTAGAAGAAAACCATACAGATTAACATAAAAAAAAACAGTGACAGGTTAAATGCAAGGGCCCATTGAGTTGCATTATATTACAGTGTCAAAAAAAAACAAACATGTTATCTATTACAAACAGCTTGATTTTTTTCACTTATGTCTAATTAGAGAAGAAAAAATCACACGCACACACATTACAAGAGTTTTTGTTTTTTTTTATCTGACTAATACTGCGCAATCCAAAGCTAAAATTGCATGATCAGTTAAGTTTTCCTTTTAGAAAAGAAGAAAAGTTTAGAACTGTATTCTGAATAATAAAATGAAAAAGTAACTGTACTGGAATACAGTTACTCAACATTAGTATTCAGAATGTACATTTTGGTACATGTATTTACTCACTTGCCAACACTGTTGATATCATATTCCTCTTTTCCACAGTTGTCCCTTGTCTGTTGATCTTCTGTCAGTGCGGAGGGCCAAACGCTATCTTCGCCGATAAATTCCGTGACCTGCCATGCGATGTCGACTTTAAGGAGCACCTCATTGCCTATCACACAGAAGGCAGAGGAGAAGATAAGGTATGATTTTTAAATTTTTGTTTGTTTGTTGCTTAGTAGAAATATGCTACGTGATTATATACATTTCAATTTTGAATCATTATTTCAGTAGTTTTGAAAAGATAAGATTTATTTAGTTATTAGGTCTAGTTATCTATCTTTGAAGATAAATGGGGTTCTCCTTACAACTTGTCACCCATTTACAACTCCATCCTCAGACCCAAACAGAAACAATAGAGTTAATCATGCTAATAGGGACTGAATGACTCATTAGGGCCATGAACACTTATGCAAAAAAGAGGCTAGATCAAATGGACTTGAAACTGAAGTACAGTACCTGACATTCTTTCCCCAAAGAATATATTGTTAAAGAAAAGTAGTACTTGTGAGACAAAATGCTAGTGACAGCTGTGCTCTGTCTGTAGCTATAAGAATTTCTATTTTTTTTTTTTTCAACCTGAAAATAAGTGTTGAAAGAAGTGCTCTGAGTGGCTTCTTTCTTTCAGGCAGAGATACAGTATATAAGGCAATGACTTCAAAAGAATTGAAAAAGCTGTTTGAATGTTGAATGAGTGTGAACATGCATTCACTCTTAAAAGCTTTAGTTGTCAGGAATAAATTTTGTTTTGCTATTGAATTTAGTTGTTCTGGCATAATCTTGACATATTTTCCTGTAATTTTTTCAGGAGGTACCACTTTACAGCGCTCCGGTAGTTATCGGCCACCAAACACTACAAGAGGGAGGAATCTCTCTGGATGTGTTGACCAAAGAATCCAAAGATATCCTAACAACGACAAATGAGTATAATGAGTCTTTTCTGGTAAATGATGGCGGCAAAGTGGTGGTGGACGGAGACACCTACAAAAACTTCAGAGACAGATACATTCATGGATTCTCCATTCACGGAGGAAGGACAATGTATGACCAACAAACTACACTGTTTGAGGACATAGCTCTCCCTGATGCTTTCCTGGAAGAGTACTACACACAGGTGGGTTTATGATTAATTTAATTTGACAGGGTTAGTGGTCATGCAGTCATTGTTTATGACTGAGGAACAGGGTTAGGGTGTTAGGATATTAGATTTTTGACAGACCACTATTTCAGATTGAGATGGTTTTACATAGGATTCACAATGAAAATGGTAGATGTGTGTGGTGTTTAAAATAGCTCAATACTTATAGACAAATGCTATATATGTTGATGAAATCTAAATTGTGATCTCTATAAAAACCATGATAGGATTTTTCCCCCAACACCAACCATTCGGTAAAAGGATCTTGAGTTTAGAGCTGCAAGGAACAAAAGGCCTGTGTTATTGTGCTATTATTCCTTACATTATCATCACCATGTCACTTGTCTCCCAACAGAAATCTTCACAGACTATTGTTGGAAAGGACGCCCTGTTGGTCTATGATGATGAGGGCCAGGCTTCTCCTGTCGGGTCGGTGGGATGCTGTAGCCTCCTGGAGTCAGAGAATGACCTAGAATTCCTTGACGATTTGGGACCTAAGTTCAAAATCCTTGCGGACATCTGCTCACCAACACCACTCCCTCACCCAACGCCGACATACAAGGGTGTTGTCAAAACGGGCGTTACAAAGAATTTTGTTGAACCGGTCATTATTCCGAAAGTCGAGAAGATTATTCAGAAGCATACCGATGTGAAAACCGAAAAGGTGACTAACGTCTCAAAGTCAAGCGTTACCAATGTTAGCCCACCACCACAGCTTCCAATGACACTTCCACGTTCACAGGTGACTAATGTAACATCCAACATCAACCAAACATCTAACATAGGCAGTTTATCCAAAATTAGCACATCTAATGTTAGCCACATAGCTACTCTGCCACGTCCTCCTCCAACTATATTAGTACAACAGCCACAACTTTTCTATGCTGCTAGTCCTATGTCAATGCCCGTTCAGTACATAATGCAGCCATCAATGCAGAATACTGTCCTGGTGGCAGAAGGTGGAACTAACCCAAAACTGCCTGGTTATATTGTAATGGGTGGTCCACAGATTGCTGGTCAGGCAGGCAGAGTGACCCAGTCATCCACTCACATCATTAAGGGGTCAGGGGTCAGTGGAGGCTTTACAAGTGGTTCTCTTTCCTCTACAAGTCCACTTAGCCCCACAGTATTTTTCCCTGGAAATCCTACTAGTTCAACAACCGGCCCTTCAAGTCCAACCATTTTGCTTCCAGGGAGCCCAGGTTCCTCAGGCATTGGGATGGAGGGCTGGAAGATAGTTGGTCCCAACCCAGAAGGCCACTTTATGTTGGTCAAGGACAAATCTACTCCAGGTGAAACAGATAGTTCTAACCCAGGCTCACCTGAGGGTACTTCACTCGAAGGTGCTGCCCTGAAGAAAGAGGCTGCTCCTCCTCAGGGGGTCCTAGGCCACGCAGCCCATCCCAGTGTCATCGGTGTGATGCCGGGGCACCCTTTGACTAGCGTTAGGGGGTTAGCAACAGTAAACAAACCATTGGGGGGGGCTTGGGTTGTGCAGCCGCAGCATGTAGGATTGTCGCCAGTACGGGTTTTGGCTGGGGCAACTCAGAATACAGGGGTAAATATAATTCACAGTAGCGCTCCATTGGTACAAACACAAGCGCAAGACACAGGTAAAAAAAGCTTTTCAAAGACATTAATAAAAAGGGGCAAAACTGTTCCCAAGAATTTACATATCAACAAAAATCAAACAGAAGGCATAAAGGAAGACAATATTTTGAAAGCAGTACCTATGCCACATGTACAGCTTAAGTCACCCACCTCTCCACATGAAACTATTACAGAAATAACAGCTGATCCCATTATTGAGCAGCCAATACAAATACCTGAACCACAAATAGTGCTTCAGAATAATTCAGAACTCCCAGACAAAACAATTGCAACAGAAGCTTTAAATGCTAGCTTATTAGAAGTATCAAAAGATATTACTGGCCTGGAAGACACCACTTCAACCAGCCAGGATGTTGATGTTTCAACTGAATCAGCTATAGACAGTGAACCTGCAAATGATGACTCAGCAGAACCTAAAAATGACCAAAAAGATGAAGAATTGGCTGAAGATAATTTTGAAATTATTGAAGACACGGTCAAAGTAGCAAGCTCTAATGGAACTGTGGAGGATGATACTACTTTAATGGACCAAAATACAGATAACTCAACTCACATTGAAGAGGAGGTTGCTGCTGAAATAGCATCTTCCACAGAAAAGAAAGATGAGGAAATGCCTCAAGATGAAGACAAGATAGCAATTGATGAGGTTCAGGCGAAAGATCCAGAAGTTGTTGTCGAAGAAAGCCAAATGGACAAACCTAACTTTGATGCCAATGCAACTTTGGAGGAAGACACAACTTTATTGGACCAAAATACTGATATGTCAACTAACTTACAAGAGGATGCCGCCATTGAAATAGCAACTTCCACAGACAAAGAAGAAACGGAAATGCCTCAAGATGAGGATAAGGAAGCAATTGATGAGGTACAGGACATAGATCCAGATGTTGTTGAAGAAAGTGAAATGGACAAACCTAACCTTAATTCTAATGCAACATTGGAGGAAAACACAACTTTATTAGACCAAAATACTGATATCTCAACTAACCTAGTAGAGGACGTCACCATTGAAATTGCATCTTCCACAGCCAAAGAAGAAAAGGAAATCCCTCAAGATGAACAAAAGGAAGAAAATTATGAGGTTCAGGAGAAAAATCCAGAAGTTGTTGAAGAAAGTCAAACAGACAAACCTAACCTTGAATCTCAAGATGCCAACATACATGACCAGGAGGTAGAAGAACCAGCTGAAATTGAAGTTGAACAGAAAATTCCTTCAGAAGCTGAAGAATTGGAAGAAGATCCTAGATCTTTGGACAGTGAAAATCCTTGTCAAGAGAGCAATATGAGCCAAGATCGTGAAACTTTTGAAGATTCAGCAGAAGAAAATGAACAAAGTACAGGAATAGTTGCAGATAAAGAGGAGCCTTTGGAAAATGAGTTGGAGGAAAATGTTGAGAACCCACCAGTAGAAGATTCAGCTGTAGAACTTGTCGATGAACAACATGAACCTTTGACAGATAAAGCAAATACAGAGGAAATGCATGACCAAGATCTTGACACTTCTGAAGACTTAGCAGAAGAAACTGAAATTGACACATCTCCAATTGTTGATGATGAAGCTGAACAAGCTGACAACATAAAAACAATAGTAAGCGCAAAGTCACCACTACAGAAGTTGATTCCTGACACCATAGCGGAGGAAGATGAAGCTGGTTTAGAATCTCATCAAGACCAAAATAAGACATCAGAAGACATTGAAAAAGATTTACCAGTTGAGGATCAAGATTTGAAAGATTTAAACATTGACCCCATAACAGACATTGAAGAGAAGGAAGAGGATGTTCAGCAACCTGACCAAGCTGTAGAAGATACGGTGTCTTCTGAAGAGCAACCAAGCCAACAAGAAGATCAACAGATAACAATTGACGAGGAGCAAGAGACACCCATGAATGAAGATTTGGTTAGCTCAAATGTTGAAGTAGATGAGCAAATTACATCAGCAAGGAGTACACCAGTAAAAGAACTGGCTTGCGAAAAGGAAGAAGATAAATCAGCAGAAATTCTTCCAGATGATACTAGTGCAGAAACTACAGATGAACAGCAAGAATCTGAACAAGATCAAGACATTGCTGAAAGTGAAATTGATGATCCAGACTCAAATGAAGGGGAACAAGAGGTAGAAGAGCATACAGGAGATAGTATAGAGGAAACTCAACAGCCTGATTTATAAATAAAAGAAGAAAATAATTCACATTTGGGAGCTGATTTGGGTGAGCAAAATGATTCCAATTCCAATGTGCAACCAGAAGATGTAGATGTTGTTACTGAAGATGTTTGTCCGTCTGTGGAAGAGACAGAAGATACTGGATTGGATGAAGAAGAGCTAAGGGATAAGGTAGTCATCTTGGAGGAAGTAGTGCCTTCTAAACAGGAAGAAGTTGACAATGAAGACACAGATGACAAAACAGATTCATTGTTGAATCAGGAGCATGTGACAACACCAGATGAAGATGACAAGGATTCAGAGTCACTGATGGAGGGTCAAGATTGCAATTTGAAAGACCCTGAAGTTTTAAACCCTGAACCTGTTACAGACATTGAAGAGAATGATCAAAATAACAGTGAAATTGAACCAGTAGCCATTCAAGAAAATCCATCAAATGATCTAGAGGAAAAAGATCCAGAAGCAACTATTCCATAAGAGGCTGAAAAAGAAATTCAAGTTGCATCAAATTCCAATTCTTGTTAACACAGATGAAATATGTATTGTTGAAGGCCATAGGGAAGATCTCAAATGGTCAGTGAATACTACCAATGTCCATTATTCTCTAAAATGTCTGAAGTATTTGTAAGCCCTCTAATCTGCACAAAGATTATTGTCAACATTACTGTATGGATCAGCTCCCTGGACTGAAGTGTGGATAGAAAGATGCTTAAGATTAAATGGAAATTAGAAAGACAGATTTCCCATGAATGAAAATTGGGGTATTTTGCTAGTCATAGTGTAGTCCTAGCAGCAAAAAGGGAACAAGGGAGACCATGATAAGCCATAGAAAAGAACGGTCTATGAACCAAGACTACTGGTTGTACCATCCAACCTTACACAGCTGAACACAGCAAGGATGAAATTACAACTCATTTATTTTACTCATTTATTTCTGTGTGGCATTGTGGGTTTCTTGAAGTTATGTCAGGCTATGTATTTACCAAATGAACCAGGTCGACTTTTGGGTACACTAAAACATGTTTCTTTTGCTGTTGGTGATGTCTTCTCACCAATCACTAATCAACATACAGTAGCAGAGGCAAGCCACTGTTGTTTAAAGCTGCACTGCGCAACTTTTCTGGTGGAGTGTCCGTTACTTGCTTTCTCCATGGAGATGTTGCTTTTCCTGGTATGACATTAAAGGCAAATTAACATTTTTTTTACAATCTGAGCCTTCTTTCGGCAATAAAACAAGTAGTTTTACTCACCCATAGCATTTTTCTGTCAATTGGAGCAGTATCGCAGAACTAATGTGGAGCCGTTCTGTTCTAGTAATGATCCCGTATCCGTTAACATGGTGCTGTATCATTTGCTCGGGGCATTACTTTGCGGTGTCCAAATAACACAAACTTTAGCACTTTTCAAATCATAGAAGCCCGATGTCTTAATGTAAGAAATCGTTTGAAGCAAAAGTGGCCTGTAATCCGAGATTTAGCCATAGTTTCGAGTAGATGACTATGGAGCAGTCCGCGCATGCGCGGACTGCTCCTGGGCCCCAAACATGAAACGCAAAGCTGAAAACTATGGATAAATCTCGGATTACAGGCCACTTTTGCTTCAAACGATTTCTTACATTAAGACATCGGGCTTCTATGATTTGAAAAGTGCTAAAGTTTGTGTTATTTGGAGACCGCAAAGTAATGCCCCGAAAACAAATGCTAATGGTTACGCTACAACATAACTTTCTTCAAACAGCTCCAAATGACACGAACGTGATATGGGTGAGTCAAACGACTTGTTTTATTACCGAAAGAAGGCTCAGATTGTAAAATAACGTTACTTTGCCTTTAAATGTATCCATGTAGCATTTATTAATTATGGGTGTTTCTATCGCTCAAAAATACAATTATTCTCTCTATGAATTGGAGTGACTGTCCACAGATCTGAATTGTAATGTAGCGTATTGCCGTAATCTGTTTGTCTCCGTCAGGACCCTCCACTAGAAATGTTACGCAGTTGTGGAATCTCGCATTGTCTGCTAAATGTGCAGGTTTTTGGCACTTGGTATTAGCAGTTGGAATGGCTTCGTCTCAAACAAGAAGAAAGCACGGTCCATCTTTAAGCGCTTTAAGTAGGATGCTTTAACTCATGGGACAATTACCGGTCTCAACAAATAGCAAGTTACGTTAAAGTACATCTACATTCCAGAATCTAAAGACATGACGAAAAGGATCAAGTGACTATACACAAATCATCGTCAACTCAAAAACAAAAGAGCTGTTGAGTCACATTCCTCTGGTGACTGAAAGCTGTCATAAAATCTGGTTCAGCCAATCATAGCAGCACAGCTATCACGATCATCTAAACCTAATAATTGTCTTAAAAATTATATATCAGTTAAAGAGATAAACACCATTTTGGCTTAAAAAAATGAATGGCTAAAAATGAATGGATATTTTTGAAGGATTTTTCTGCTGGAAGTTCTGCTACCTGTTGGTGTCCATAGAGATGTTCATTGCTTTCCACAGTATGGCATTAAACTTGTCTTTCTCCATGGAGACAAGCAGGTGATAGCAGATACAAGCAGATACAGATCAGATCTGTGGAGGAGGCGACGCAAACGAAGTAAATACTTATAAAATAAATACTTGACAGAGGTGTAATACCATTCTATAGACCAGGGGTGTCAATCAAGCGGCCCGGTGGCTGGATCCGGCCCTCCAAAACCTTTAATCTGGCCCTCGTCTGATTTTCTATTAAAATATTTTAATTATATTTTCATTTTCTATTAAAATATTGGTAATTTTCGGTGTCGCTTTTCTGCGCCTCTTTTCTGCGCAGCTTAGCATAGCAGCGTCTCTGCCTCCCACCAGAGCAGCACAAATGAAGACTTGCCTCTTTCTAAACGTTCTTAAAGGACGATCGTTTTGACTGTTGACCGTGACATCCTCATCAGCAGATGCCAAGATTCAGGAGCAAAAAGAAACCATGACTAAATTCTGTGAATTGCATACAAGTTAATGTTAAAACATTGTGTTGAAATTGAATTTTTCCTAAAGTTTCAGGTTGTTCATAATATTATAATATTTTGCAAAAGAAAGAGTTCTGAGATCTGTAATAGATTTGCGTTTCTTTGCACAAATATTTGGACTTTTTGCTATTTTTGGGGTATATATGCCATGAGTTTTCTGATCCGGCCCCTTTGAGATAAAAGCAGGTCGGATACGGCCCCTGGACCAAAATGAGTTTGACACCCCTGCTATAGACCAAAGCAAAAACCTTCACATGAGACAAATAGGTGGCGAACCTTGAACCAAAAATGTTCCATATTGCATCTTCAGCTGAACAGTCTTTCTACGCCTTGTGGAAGTGTACTGGTGGTGCTAAAGTTTAGTTTTATTTTTTTACTCAGGTCTTTTCATAGCTGTTTTTCTGGACTTAAGCCAAGTTTCATGTTTGTAGTAATAAAGACTCGCTGTTCTGTTCTCTACCGTTTGTGTGTTTAATGCACATTCTGCATAGGGGCTGTGGGTGTTCTGGTATATCTTAGCAGTACTCTATACATCTTAGTGTGTTTTAAAAAGCTCAAGTGAAGTGTGAAGAGAAAATGGGCTGCTTGGGTTTCTCATTTTGCAGACTTGACAGGACACGTTGAACAGGTTAAACATAAGCTTATGGATTTATGCGTCTGTGCCATCAGGAGAGCACATGTGTCAGTCATACTTTTCTTAAGGGGAGATTTGAAATGTAGGAGTCGTGTGGCCTTTTCCAGCCATACACGTGATGTTATGATGACTAAATGTAAATATTGAATGTATATACGATGTGTTTAATGTGATGTTTTATACCTGAATGTATTGAACTGTAGATGGCGTTCTGTTTTGGGACCTTTTTTTGTGGTTATTTTTAGTGTTTTTAGTTGGGCTAGATAATGTTTTTATTTTAAATTTTATAACATTCAAATCCAAAGCTAGGCTAGGCTAACCTTAATCACTGTGTGTGTAACCGTTCCATTGGAGGGCCTGCCATCTGCTGTTTCTAGTGAGATGTTATTGCTTTGCATTGAATGTTCCACAGTATGGCATTAAAAATCTCATTAAACTATACTTAACTATACAATTACAAGTCAGATCTGTGGAGTGGTAACATTGCTCACAGTAGAATATATGATTTTTAAGGAATTCTGTAGCAATAACTGGATAAAGACAAGACAGATTAGAATCTAAGTTTAATACCATACAGTGGGACATTACAGGCAAAGCAATAACATCACGAAGAAGACAAGCAGGTTGAGGTTGCATCTTTAATTTTCTTGAATGTTAAAGCTAGACTGTGGAACTTTACATCCAGTATATAGACACGCATTTATTTCATCCAAGCTGCTTCTTCAGTTCTGGTCAGACACTGGTGGACACTGTCTGAGACTACCACACCTATTTGTTTTCAGTTTCTGTTAGTTAATATGCAGTGGGAGTGTGGGGTCTTGTTTGCAGAACCATTCAGGGCCATAATGGGTGTTTTCACACCTCTGGACCTGACCTGCTGCCCTATTGTTTTCTTTGTTTTGATTTAGGTTTGAGGATAGAGTTATAGATGGGAGACAAATTATGTCTGAGACCTCCATTTCTGTTCAAGGAAGGATTCTCTTTCTTGACAAAAATAGCCTCTTTAACTCCCCTCTCAAACCAGTTCTTTTCTCTGGCCAAGATCTGTACCTCACTGTCCTCAAAGGAGTGGCCTGTGGCTTTTAGGTGGAAATGTACAGCAGATTGAGGTCCACTCTGGCTCTCCTCTCTGTATGTAGGTGTGGTAGTCTCATTGTAATTTCATAGTAATTTCATAGTAATTTCTTTGTAGTTAGCTCCTCCCTTCAGGCAGATATAAGGCAGTGTCCACCAGCGTCTGACCAGAACTGAAGAAGCAGCTTGAATGAGCTGCGAAACGTATTCGACCAAATAAACTTTTGTCCAGTTCACAAATTGAATTTCTCCTTTTGCCATAAATTGTACCTGGACAACCGAGGGATTCTACACACATCTTAATAAATGTGTTACTTTACTGTGTAGTCACCACTCCAGAGAACTCGTAATTTGGCCAAGCAACATAGTTTCCAAGGCGATGCTGTTGCTCTGGAGTATGGCACTGCTAATACAGGGCTCTCAAGTTTTGAGCGGGGTCGTGCGTGTGACTGTAATTTCCGAGGACCGGGGAAGGGTGCGAGTGAACAATTTTTCCCGAGGACGGGGGGGGCGCTTGAATTGCGTGAGAAATGCCACGTCGAATTGCGTGTTGAGAGCCCTGTTTCTCTAAAGAGCAAACTTAAACTACAAAGCAACTAATGAGAGTTATATAAATTAAGTTATTACCTGATGGTTCTCAGTTTGTTTTATCATCACCGCACTTTGTCAGTGCGCGCTGAGAGGGGCGGGGAGGAGGGAGCGGGGCGGGGGGGAGCGGGACATTTTTAACGGATTCATGTAAGAGTCTGGTTAATGCACCGGTCCCGCGGCTCACCGCGGCTCACCGCGGCTCACCATGGGCAGTTCCTGGCTCTGGGCCGCGCGTATTCCGCGCGTAAGCCGTCGGGGGGGACACGTTACGCACAGACGGAGACACCGGGACCGGAGTCGGTGCATCTCAGAGGAGACGTGGCACCGGGACTGAGGCTCAGGACGTGCCCGGGGGACGTCTGCTCCCGACCGTGCGGTCCGAGCGGAGGCCGGAGCAGACGCGCCGTCCCCTGCGCTGAAAACACGCGGAGCCTGCATAAACTAAGCCACACAGACCGATTTTCTGGGCACAAAAAATAAAATAAAATAAAATAAAACACAAAACTCAAGCGTGAGCCTTGAGAGCCCTGTAATATGTTCCGTGTTCTTCTATATTCCATGTTAGTTGCACTACTAATGAAGAAGCACAGAATCTGAAATGTTCCACAGTAGGACTTATGCTAATATGCTACTTATTGTTGACCCAAAGCCAAAAAATGACTTAAGAAACCAAGGTGTGTCAAGGTGGAACACGTATGCATAATAATTAGACTTTTAATTACGTCTTTATGGAATTTATTTATGTTTATTACAAACTGACAGTGACTCATTGTTTGGATGCTTTTACGGCAGTGCTTTTTGGTTTGCGTTGGCACCAGTAAATCAAGTGTAATAAAAAATTTATGAGTAATTAAATATATTAAACAGGCTGGGTAATTGTTGGTTCAATATAGAAACTGTCGCTGTAAAAACAAATGGAAAATTGAGTAGCCTCCGAATCATAAGATGGTGTAACTTTTTCTTTATTTTGAATTTGATTTTAAATTTTGTTGCATATTTGTTCTTCTGTACAGATTCATGGCACATATATTTTGTTAAAAAAAAAAAATTGTAAAGCTACTTTTTAAATGGCAGTGTTTTGTTTTGTTTTTTACTTTAAAGGTGCAATATGTAACTTTTCTGATGGGGGATCTGCCACCATGGTTAATGAACTGCCTGTAATGTTTCGCAGTGTGGCATTAAACTTCTCTACCATGTGTGGACTCAATTATGTGCGTTTTTATTGCTCAAAAATACCTTGAAAAGCATACATTCTTGCATCTCTCCACAGATCTGACCTGTAAATTGGCCTGGTGGCATCTCCTGCTTGTCTCTATAAATATAAATGTCTCGGTAAATTTAATGCCATACTGTGGAACATTTTGGACAAGAAAATCTCCATTCAGACAAGCAACATGGCGTATATTGGTTGTGTTATTCCTCAAAGTATTTATTTTTTTTAAGTAAATTAAAAAGTATACTCCGGTACTCGCTAAAATTGTACCTGCGCCGTGTAATTTTTCCGGTGGAGGGTTCGACAACTGCTTGTTTCCATGATGATGTTATTGCTTTGCCTGGGATGTTTCACAGTATGGCATTAAACAAATATATCTTGCATTTATTCTATTACAAGTGTTTTATTTTTCCAAATTACCACCAAAAAAATGCAGTATTAATGTGACTTCTCCACAGATCTGACCTGTAACTTTGCTTGGTGATGTGGCCTGCTTGTCGCCGTGGTTAAATTAAATGCCATAAATGTAGAACAAAAAGTGGTGGACCCTCTACCAGAAAATGCACTTTGAAGCCGGACCACACCACATCTCCACAAACCCTGGTTACTTTCTCTCCATAAAAGTGCATTTTCATTCTGTATATCATGTTATTTTTTTTGTTTGTTTTGTAATAATAAAGAGTTGTGGGGTCACTGAGTCCATCTCACTGTAAACAGCAGGTGCAGAGGCAGGTGAATGCAGAGAATGTGACACTATAATGCCCTCAAGCTCTCTCCTCGTTATCACGCTATCTCGCACATGCACTCTTTATATCAGCGTTGAGTCACGGGCAAGATTTTATAAACTGCGAAGAGGTGACGTGAGTTCTTATTTATTTTATGTAAGTAAGGTTAAAGGGCCCATATTACGCTATTTTCTGATCATCAACCTACCTGGAGTTGTGTTTTGTTTCATTCACACATGGCTCTTCACCGAATATTACATCACTTGGAGACTCCTCACACCTATGCCCGTGTACTGTTTCTGGATTTTAGCTCCGCCTTCAATACTATTGACCCGGTCAAACTCTTCAATAAATTGCTGGACATGAACACTCCTCTCACCCTATGCCACTGGATCAGGAGCTTCCTGTCAGAGAGAAAGCAGCGGGTCAGGATGAGTGGCCTCTCATCCCAGCCCCTGACCCTCAGCACCGGTGTTCCCCAGGGATGTGTCCTCTCCCCCTGGCTGTTCTCTCTGTACACCAATACACTGACATCCATCCACAATTCTATATCCGTATTCAAATATGCTGACGACACAACAATAATTGGACTCATCACTGACAATAATGAAAGTCATTACCGTAAGCAAATCTCCCATGTAACCTCCTGGTGTCAAAGTCACAACCTGCTCCTCAATACATCAAAAACAAAGGAACTCATAATTGATTTTGCACGCTCACCTTCACAGAAAACACCAATCACAATCGATAATGAAACAATCACCATTACAGAGACAGTCAAATTTCTGGGTACCCATATCAATCACACACTAAAATGGAAACAGCATTCAAACGAAACATACAAAAAAGCCAATAAAAGACTGTTTTTCCTCAGACAATTAAAAAAATTCAGAATCAGACACAACATCCTTCTTCAGTTCTACACAGCAATAATTGAAAGCGTCCTTACATCATCAATAATAGTCTGGTTCGGTAATTTGGATTCACATTCACAACACAAACTTCAACACATTATAAATAAATCAACTAAAATCACTGGTCACACTCTCCCCTCCATAGACACACTGTATCACAGACGCATCACACAAAGAGCCAATAGAATCACCTCAGACCCCACACACCCTGCCAATAACCTGTTCAGACTCATGCCCTCTGGGAGGCGCTACAGATCCATCACTTCCAAAACTGTCAGATTCACCAACAGTTTCTTTCCCACTGCCATCCGGACTCTAAATCAATCCCGCTTATAACTGGTCATTTATCTGTTGTTGTATGTCGTATTGTGTAAGTGTGTTGTATATTTGTTTTGTCCTGTAATAGACACAGAAGAGATGTGAGCATTCTTGCTGTACCGGAAACAAATTCCACCAACTTGTTGTGTGGCCATTAATAAATGATTCTGATTCTGATTCTGATTAACACACAAACCTGCATATTTTGTCATATGGTAATACAGGAAGTGCTCCACTGTGTCATTTGGATCATTTCAGCCCAAGAATTACCGATTACTACTGAATTAAAGGTAAAAGGAGCTGTTCATTTGAAAACTACTGCTTGGTGATGTCACAAGGTGGAACAGAGCATTTTGAGTTTTGGAGATGTAGACAGACTAATAATAAAGGATTACTCAAACTCTAGTATGTTTTTGAGGAGGTAACAACATTATAACATGACTTAAAGCTCACAAGAGTCATTTTTGAGTAATATAGGAACTGTAATGCCTTTGTAGTCTCTGTGGAGCTTGTTTTCTGCTGAGATCAGACAGTGGCCCGATGTAAAACCACAGTCAGAATGATAATGGCATCTGTGGCAACTTCCAGAATAAGGTACTGAGCATTTGACTGCAGAGCAAGAGGTCTCCGGTTCAAGTCCGGATGCCCCCTGTGGCTTTATTTAAACATTCTTAAAAAAGAATACAACATTCACATTTGTCAGGCCTCCGACTGCCCAGTAAGACACACGCTGGCCAGAATGTGCCTCTTTGCTTGAGTCAGGCTTGGCAACTGCTCACTCACTCACTCACAGTGCACTCCTCTCTCTCCTTTGATAGCTCAGTTGGTAGAGCAGAGGACTGTAGAGTATGGAACTGAAATCCTTAGGTTGCTGATTCAAATCTGGCACGAAGGACATTTTTTTCTGGATTCTGACAGAAATAGCACTGAGAAAGAAGTGAGCAAACCGATAACCAATCCACTGAGGGGGTAAGGTAACATCCTGTGAGATAGTGGTTTCTATTACAGTTGACCAGCGGAACGGATGAGGTGGCCGAGCGGTTCAAATCCCAGCCTTGTCCGAGCAAGATTTTATAAAGTAATAAGTGTGTGTGTGTGTGTAAACACACCATATAAAGCAAAACCAGTTACATGTTACCAATTCCTGGGCTCCACCAGATATTTTTAGAATGTACACAAGCGTAAACCAACTCCATGGGCCACAGTTCCAGCTTGAAGAGAACAGGTAACAGTTTTCTCATAACTGGACTGCTAAATCAATTTTGTGTTCTGCAACGTGGGTTTGAATCCCATCCTTGTCGTTGGAACCTTTTTGACCCTTATTCCTTTGAGCTCATCAAGTTGGTTTGTAAAGGGAATTCAATGAAAGTGGATTGTAAATTACAAACTTATTCATTTATTTAAATATCTAAAGAAATTCTCAGTAACTTTTACTGATTTCCAGTTACTAAACAACTAAGTGAGCCCAAAGGCCCCTCATCCACAAAGTATTCAGACTTTCTTTATATATTTATATAGATGAATATGTTTTAAAATTTGGAACGCAAATTTGGAATTCATTTTCACTGACTTCCATTTATTTCCTGCAATGGTTAGCACTCTGGACTCTGAATCCAGTGATCCGAGTGCAAATCTGGGTGGAACCTTGGACAAAATGTAGAGACATTCTCTAAACCCATCCATCCATCCATTTTCTTCCACTTATCCTTTCACCCCGGACACTTCCTCCAGCTCCTCCATCGGGACCCCAAGGCGTTCCCAGGCCAGCTGGGAGACCTAGTCCCTCCCGAGGGAGGCGTCCAGGAGGCATCCAGAACAGAGGTACATAGGTACTCAAAGTGAGTAGTGAGTAAAGCATAACCAGGAATCCACCTTCATTGAGTTCCAATTACTAACCAACTAGGTGAGCTCAAAGGGCAGTATTTAAGACTTTCTTTTTATATTTATATAGATTAAAAAGTTTTAAAATTCTTCTTCTGATACAAACCAACTTGATGAACCCAATGGGAAAACAGTCACAAAGGTTCCATGGTGTAATGGTAAGCACTCTGGACTTTGAATCCAGTGATCTGAGTTCAAGTCTTGGTGGAACCTGGCTTGGCCAAGTTATTCAGACTTTCCTTAAATAATTTTGAAGCCTCTTTTATTGAGTTCCATTTACAAACACACTTGCTGAACCCAAAGGAACAACAAGAGCAACAAAGGTTCCATGGTGTAATGGTTAGCACTCTGGACTCTGAATCCAGTGATCCGAGTTCAAGTCTCAGTGGAACCTTGGCCAAAACACAGAGATGTTCTCTGACCATTTAAATAAAAGCTCTCTGGACTCTGAATCCAGTGTTTCCTTTTCAACTACATGAGTAAATTTGGGATTGTTATGTCATTGAGTTCTATTTACAAACCAAAGTGATGAACCAATGGACCGTTGTTCACAAAGATTCCATGGTGTAATCGTTATCACTCTAAACATAACGGAATGGACGAGGACTGCTAATCCATTGTGCTCTGCACGCGGGGATTTGAATCCCAACCTTGTCGGAGTAAGCTTTATAAAGTAATTAATGTATCTGTAAACACACCATATAAAGCATAACCAGTTAAATGTTACCAATTCCTAGGCTCCACCAAATATCTTCAGAATGTACACAAGGGCAGAGGTCCATAGGCCACAGCTGCAGCTTGAATAAATTGTACAAGAGAACAGAGCAGGTTTCTCATTACTTCTGTGCTTTTCTTGTCAGTTTCAGCTCACAAGCTGGTGTAAGCTGCTCTTTATCCGAGTACACTTTATCCACTGTCTGAAGTCTGGCACACGAAAAAGGCAGTTCAAATGGCAAAGCATTTGCTATGGATCCAAGAGAAATGCCCAGACATTGTCCATAAGAAGGAGCAGAAAAACTAGGCACACAAAGCCAAACACTCAATGCCAAGGTCCACCTGTAAAGGTCCATTTTTAGTAAACAGTTAAAAGTTTTGGATGAGGATTGCATTAGTCCCAAATAATTGTCTTAAACATGATAAGAACATGGGCAACCAAATTAAGTCTTAGGAAGTTAGCACCAACTGCAAATGGCTAACAACAGTACCTGGTCTATCTTGTTTCCCTGCCCACAGCAGCAATTCTTTTTTGAAGATAGTACCCAGTAAACACCCAACATTACTGTAATAGCAGCCACAAACAGGTTAACCAGAGGTACAGAGGTACTCAAAGTGAATAGTCTGGGACCATATGCAGAATCCCTGTAGTCAACTTAGGAGATCTAAGGAGAAGCCTTCAGACTCACTGAACCCTTCCAGGAGAGGAGGGATTAGCTCAAATGGCTTAGCATGCGAGAGGTACAGAAGCCCGCATCCTCCAGACATCTTTTAAACGGCAAGCCTCCCTACAAGGAAACCTGACGACCTTTGGGTTTATTCAAGCTGTTTAATCCTAGGAACTGAAAAGCCAAATCGAATGCGAGGAACTGAATGTACAGGCCACAGTGTGACCTGTTCTGCAGCACAGCACCTTCACCGCAGAGTACAGTCCTGCAGCTGTGGAGATGTTCTCGACTGTTGACCTCAAATACACAATGACAATTAGAGAAGAATGGGACAGTTGTTTTTAAATAATATTACTGATAGATGAGGGGGTTTTGTGGCCGATGCAGTACTTTTTTTTAAAATAAACCATAGCCACAATCAGACAAACAGATCCTGCATGGTACATTATAACTGTACACAGGATCGCCTTTCCACAGATCAGACCTGTAACTTCACCTTCTATGGCGCTTAATTAACGCTCCGCTGGGATTGCAATTAATTTTTTTAAACCAGTAAGAAGAAGCAGTAAGGCTACATACTCTATTTTCATTCGTATTTTTTAAAACAAAGTTTCAAAAGTAAAATTAAAAATATGCATTAAAAACAAAAAACAAAAACAAAAATGCAAGAAAATGGGTATCTGTTACTACAAGTTGCCATGGTGATGTTCTTCCAGCTTTATCGATTTATTGATACTATTATGATGATGATGATTATTTATTTATTTATTTATTTATTTATTTATTTATTTATTTATTTATTTATTTATTTATTTATTTATTTATTTATTTATTATTCATTTATTTATTTATTTATTTAGGGCAAGTAAGCAATTTACATTCTTGAACATACACATATGCAGGGCTCTCAAGTTTTGAAGATTGCTAGGAGTGAGAGTTCTGAGGACGGGGGGGGGGGGGGGGGGGGCAGTAGTCGAGTTATAAAATGAAACCAGGGGGGATGGTGGAAGGGCAGGGCAGAATTAGAAGGTACTTTGTTAATATGGAAATGCTTTTATAACTAAAAGTCCATATTATCATTCAATAATGCACAGGATAATATGTTATCACACAGTCTTGGTTTAGTCTTGGTTTAGTCCTGGTTTAGTCCTGGTTTAGACCTGTTTTAGTCCTGGCTTAGTCTTGGTTTAGACCTGATTTAGTTTTGGTTTAGTCCCAGTTTAGTCCTGGTTTAGACCCGGTTTAGATCTTGTTTAGTCTTGGCTTAGTCCTGGTTTAGACCTGGTTTAGTCCTAGTTTAGACCTGGTTTAGTCCTGGTTTAGTGCTGGTTTAGACCCGGTTTAGATCTGGTTTAGTTCTGGTTTAGTCCTGATTTAGTCCTGGTTTAGTCCCGGTTTAGTCCTGGTTTAGACCCGGTTTAGATCTGGTTTAGTCTTGGCTTAGTCCTGGTTTAGACCTGGTTTAGTCCTAGTTTAGACCTGGTTTAGTCCTGGTTTAGTGCTGGTTTAGACCCGGCTTAGATCTGGTTTAGTTCTGGTTTAGTTCTGGTTTAGTCCTGGTCTAGTCCTGGTTTAGTTCTGGTTTAGTCCTGGTTTAGACCTGGTTTAGTCCTGGTTTAGTGCTGGTTTAGACCCGGTTTAGATCTGGTTTAGTTCTGGTTTAGTCCTGGTTTAGTTCTGGTTTAGTCCTGGTCTAGTCCTGGTTTAGTTCTGGTTTAGTCCTGGTTTAGTTCTGGTTTAGTCCTGGTTTAGTCCTGGTTTAGTTCTGGTTTAGTTCTGGTTTAGTCCTGGTCTAGTCCTGGTTTAGTTCTGGTTTAGTCTTGGTTTAGTCCTGGTTTAGTTCTGGTTTAGTCCTGGTTTAGTCCCAGTTGAATCCTGGTTTAGACCCGGTTTAGACCTGGTTTAGTCTTGGTTTAGTCCTGGTTTAGTTCTGGTTTAGTCCTGGTTTAGTCCTGGTTTAGTTCTGCTTTAGTCCTGGCTAGGTCCTGGTTTAGTCCTGGTCTAGTCCTGGTTTAGTTCTGGTTTAGTCCTGGTTTAGACCTGGTTTAGTCTTGGTTTAGTCCTGGTTTAGTTCTGGTTTAGTCCTGGTGCGAGTGAACAATTTTTTCCTGAGGAGCGGGGGGGCGCTACGTCGAATTGCGTGTTGAGAGCCCTGTTTGTCTAAAGAGCCAAGTTATTACCTGATGGTTCTCAGTTTGTTTTATCATCACCGCACTTTGTCAGTGCACGCTGAGAGGGGCGGGGGGAAGCGGGGCGGGGGGGAGCGGGACATTTTTAACGGATTCATGTAAGAGTCTGGTTAATGCACCGGGCCCGCGGCTCACCGCGGCTCACCATGGGCAGTTCGGCTCTGGGCCGCGCGTATTCCGCGCGTAAGCCGTCGGGGGGGACACGTTACGCACAGACGGAGACACCAGGACTGAGGCTTTTCTGGGCACAAAAAAAAAAAAAAAGAAAGAAAGAAAGAAATCAGCGTGAGAAATACCATGTGTGGCGTGTGAGCGTGTGAACACGTCGAATTGCGTGTGTCACACTCTCAATGTGTGAGACTTGAGAGCCCTGCATATGACTTTACAGTGACAGTTTCCTGGGGGGTGTTCTACCTGCATCTCTGTGGTAGAATGTTCAAGAGTTACCACAGAGACACAAACACTGTCGAAAATGTTTAAAGGTGCACTGTGTAACTTTGTGACTGGGGGTCAATCACCTGCTTGTTTGTATGTACTGTACAGTATATATGTCATTGCTCTGCCTGAATGTTCCGCAGTATGACTTTAAACAGCTCTACCTCACATTTATTCAATTACAGGTGGTTTTAGAGCTCAAAAATATGGAGAAAAACAGCCATTCTGACTGTGAGCAGGGTTGCCTCTCCACAGATCTGACCTGTAACTTCGTCTGGTTTGGTCTGACTTGAGTAACAGAGCTTCAGACAGTGTCTACAGGTAGCACCCGAGAAGTTACACACTGGAACTTTAAATCATTTGCCACTAATATCTTAGACTTGGACTATAATATGGTAAAGAGCAGCCTAAACTTTTTACGTAAGAGTACTGTAAGTAAAAGTACAAATACAGCGACAGAAAAGTACTCTTAGAAGTAGCGTGTAGTGCTTCCTGTCCGCCTCTAGTCCCTGGTTGGTTATTGGTGAAGAGCGTGGGGTCATGTTTGGTCTGGGCCTTTATAAATCCCGGAGTACAGGGGGCAAAGGGAGATCAGGATGACAGCTCTGAGTGTGTGTGTGATTCTTCTGAGTCTACTGCTGTCCACCCACGCAGCCCCTGCCCCGGTGAGTACCACAACTTTATCTTCTACCAGAAAACCTGAGTTTTAGTGTGAATGTGGCCATGTGTTATGTGGGGGGTTAAGATCAGCAGTGGAAGAAGTAGAAGTAAAGTACAGAAATAAAATAAAATAAGTATAGTATGAAAACATCTACTAAAGTAAAAGTAAGGTATTAAAGTATCTGTTTGAAAATGTAAAAAGTGGAGTAAAAAGTAAAAGTATTCCACACAGATTTTGAGCTTCAAATGTAGTGATTTTGATAAAAACACTAAACATTTTTTGTGCTGAATTTTGTTCAACAGAAACAATTGAATACATACTATTGTTTGCTTCAGGCTTTTCAGCAGCTCTCAAACTATAATTTAAAAAAAAGAAAAGAAAGTACAGATACATGCGCTCAGATGTAGTGAAGAAAAAGTAACAAGTATACACTTCAAAATGTACTTAAATAAAGTACAGATACCTAAAATTTGTACTTGAGTTACGTTAATAATTTTATTATTTTTTACGTAAGATTAAAGAATAATTGTGGTTATTTGTCAGTGTTTCCGGACTGGGTCCATAGCAAAACAAAGATTGAATTTTGTCAAGAGAACAAAAGCTTTTTGAGTTTTTTTTTTTATTTTTTTTTTTACTTTTTTTTAGGGGGGTGGGCAATTATTTTTTCCATGGGGCCACACGAGAAACAGAAAATATTGTGGATGGCCAGACCAAAATGTTTAATTCATTTCTGCATAGTATTAATTAGTATTAGTCGTATTTTATAAAGTATTTTTTTATAAAAAGCAGTAAATAGCTTTGTTTTGACAAGCTGGTAAGCTGGTATATAACACCTCTAAAATAAAAGCAATGCAGCTTTAGTCCATGCATGAGGTAAAATTATAAAATATGTTTATTTTGTGATTCCAAATGAGTTGTCAGAGTCGACCAAAGAGCCGTATGTGGCCCGGGAGCTGCACAATGCCCAGCTCTGCTTTATCCTGACCATTCAGATTGAGAAAGTTGAATTTCATGGAGCTGGTCACATAATACAAAAAAGAGAGGTCTGTAGATTTCAGTGTCGTTTGCTCATGGTGTCAGTAATAGTGAACTGTGAATTGGTCACATTTCTGCTCAAGCTAATTGTAAAACTATAAATGTGTATAGAGCCAACACTTTTACTCCATTAAGTGACACTGTCAAATATTACTCATGTAAACGTGTGGTGCCAGAAAACTACTTCAAGTACAATCTTATTAAAATAGATACTTAAGTAAATCCTCAAGTAATATGGTAAATATACCTGAGTACTTTTTCTATTCACCGAGCTGAAAGGATCATACGGATGTGACTAAAAACAACAGGCTGTAACTTCACTCAGCACCTGAGTCAGTCTGAGTGAAGATCCTGAGAGCACAGACCGGGTCAGACCAAACCTGGGGAAGGTCTGTGGACTTTAGAAACATGTTTACAGACGCATTATGTAATAACAAATTATATAACATTGTCCAGTAATTACCAAATAATATTCACAGTTTTTTTTTAACCTCAGGGTGAGTGGGCACATGGGGTGCAGTGGTTTGTGCTCTCACCTCACAGGAAAAAAGGGTTTGATTCAGGGGGACAGGGCCTTTCTGTGTGGAGTTTGCATATTCTCCCTGTGTCTGTGCCTGTGTAGGTTTCCTCTGGGTGCTTCTGAATACTAAAGATGTCCCCTAACACTAAAGACATGCTTGTCTCAGTATTGTACATGTGCAATAGGCCCTTCCCTCTGGGGTCTGTACTCTCTGAAAAGAGGCGGGACTATTCTGGTTAAATAAAGGTCAGTAACTCAAATAAAGTCGTCCAGGTAAATAAACAAACGTGCACTGAACCACTGCTCATCATTGTGGTTATTAAGTATTAAGTATTACATTTGGTGGGGGAAAAAAATGTCCTGGATGCATTTTGTTATCATTTGTTTTGTTTTTTTGTTTGTTTGTTTTTAATTAATTAATTACTGCTGTTTTATTACATGATGAATAATGCAGTTTTACTACATTTTCGATTTTTTATGACATAATGTGGCATCATTACATAATCCAGCTATACATGGAGGACTTCCTGGAATATCACTCAATGACATCACAAGGGGGAACAGCCTTTTCAGCTCTGAAGAGGGATTTATACGAGTACTTGGTTGGTTAAAATGAGGCGAAACACATCACCTCCTGGCTTGCTTTTGTAGCAGAAATAACAGAGCACGGTTAAAGGCTGAAAAGTGACCGTTTGACATGATTGAGGAACTTTAAACTTGTGACGGCTTGAATAAATAGTGAACTCATGTAAAGTTTATTGGCCTTGGGTTTTCAGTACAGTACATCCGTCCACATGTACAAATAATGGCTTCACCCACTTATGTACAGATAGAATTGTATGTATCCCGATGTGTACAGCAAGACATGCAGCATTGTTCAAAAAAATCATAGTTGTTGTTTCTATGTTGGCTGTATGATGAGTCTGGCTGGTGTCACACACTTGATGTAATTGTTGAATAATCACCCCAATTCAATAAGTAATGAAATTATCTACGATTTGCCCTGTACCGCAATAATATTTCACTATGGTTGTCAAAAGTATCGAAAATCAGACACCAAGTGATACTAAAACGAATATTGAAACAGGAAACAATAGTTAAAATAAAGTCACATTCACAGGAAATTTCAAATGAACCTTTCCTGAATCGGTTTAGAATGATCTTGAGCTGTTATCAGAACAAGTATCAGAGCACATAAACGAGTATACGCCCATGGAACACTATGGAACCTACCTGGACCACTGAGCGAGTACACGGATATAAAAAACATGGTAATATAAAATAAATTACAATGATTTAATGCTGAAAATCAAATTGTCTATTGTCTAAATATTGGATTGTGTTGGAATCCATATCGAGTCTATTCCTCGGTATTGAAATTGAGTTTGAATTTTTAGTGTGGTGACAACACAAATTTGAAGTATACCTATGAGACTCTAGCCGTGTCTCAATTCTCAGTGTGCACAGTTCAGAGTGTGGTTTTAAGGGCATGTACGTCACTTCCGGCGCGACAACCGCTGTCCCATTTCGTTTTTGTCCCATGCGCAGTTAACTTGTGGTCTGAAGACCGCATTCGTTTCCATGGAAATTTGGGCATGGGCCAACTGCGTGAAAATGCACACTTTGTCATATATCCCAGCATGCACCGCGCGCTACTTCTTCTACAGGAGAAAATGGAGTCTGCGGCTGCATCTGGTAGTTGCGAGACCTGTCACATTTCGCCGACGCCCATGCAGTCTGCAGAGTGTGCAAGTATGCACAGTCCTGAGCGCAGTCTGAGTAGCCTTAAAACCACACTCCGAACTGTGCACACTGAGAATTGAGACACGGCTATTGAAACATCCAGTGCCGTACATTTTTATAGTAAAGGTGTGTATATCTGTGATTGTACATACATTGTACACTTATTTGATATTGTATTTTATACTTTATTACTACTTTTCTATTTAATTTTAATTTGTACATAAGTGTGTGATTAGCGTGTGTGAGTATGTGTGTGTACAGGACTAAACCAGGATTAAACCAGGACTAAACCAGGACTAAAACAGGAGTAAAACAGGACTAAACCAGGACTAAAACAGGACTAAACCAGGACTAAAACTGGACTAAAACAGGATTAAACCAGGACTAAAACAGGACTAAAACAGGACTAAAACAGGACTAAGGTGTGTGTGTCCAGAGTGTGTGTGTGTCCAGAGTGTGTGTGTGTGTGTGTGTGTGTGTGTAGTGTCCTATATTCTTTTGTATTATATTAAATTGACAATACAGGTAATTTTTAAGTTAACATCCTGTGTATTATTGAATTATTGAATGATTATATGGACTTTTTGTTATAAAAGCATTTCCATTTTAACAAAGTACCATCTAATTCTGCCCTGCCCTGAAACACCACACCACAGTGCCAGTGATGGGGGAGGGCTTAGCTTAATGTCATGCAAATGAGCTCTGAAGGCCTGGAGTTAGAGAATCTTTAACGCAGCTTTTCTCAGCTCATTATTTTCAGATGTCCCGCGTTCAAATGGCCACAAATTCTTCGAATGTTCTCAGATTTCCATGTGTAAGGCATCATTGGAAAGCTTAGAATCTACACTTTCAGAATCTGTGAATAACGGGACGATATGGGTCTGTTTTTTCTGTGGCCAGGCACATGTACATTTATTATCATTAGTTTTATTTTTATAATTATGTCTCATCTGACACTGGTCTATTGCTCTTTTTTGCTATTTCATCTATTTTTTGTTACCCTCTGTTATATATTATTTGATGAGTGAGCAACTGTACCCCAAACAATTTCCCTTGTGGATCAATAAAGTTTGTCTAAGTCTCACTCTAAGTATAGTAATGTTGTAAAGTAGATTGTATTATAGACGTGGTGTTTTTCAGGACAAACATGGTGGCTCTGACCTGAGATGTCCTTTGACGGTGAAGATCTTGGACGCGGTGGATGGGAAACCGGCTGGCCCCATGACCCTCAGAGTGTTCAGGAGGGGCCCTGACGGGAACTGGGCCCTAGTCACCTCTGGGTATGTGTGTGTAGTACTATATGTATAAAAGGTAAACATTGGAAAACACTATAATATGCAGTATGTGACTTAGCCTTTGACAAACTTAATTAATCCAATCTTATCAGCCGCAGACCTGGAGTTGTGTTTTGTTTCATTCACACATGTTTAACACACAAACTCTGCTTATTTAGAGTCATTTCATTGTAGTTAGCTCCTCCCTTCAGGCAGATATAGGCAGTGTCCACCAGCGTCTGACCAGAACTGAAGAAGCAGCTTGGATGAGCTGCGAAACGTATTCGACCAAATAAACTTTTGTCCAGTTGACAAATTGAATTTCTCCTTTTGCCATAGATTCTACCTGGACGACTGAGGGATTCTACACACAATTTGAAAACTACCACTTCATAACATCAAAAGGTGCAAGAGCATTTTGAGCTTTGGAGATATAGACAGACTAATAATAAAGGGTTACTCAAACATGTGTGAATGAAACAAAACACAAGTCCAAATACGTTTTTCAGGAGGTAACAGCATTATTATATGACTTAAAGCCCCAGTGTGTAGGATTCGTGGCGCATAGGTGGATGGTGCTATTGCACTTTCTGTTTTAGCTACGGCAGACTTCGAGGGTCACCCGGACGCGTGCGCAAGCCGCGCGCCACGCGGTCCCGTTTTTATTTATTTTTTTCTCATGAAAACACACATTCCCGATCATGTACCATGACACTCTACACATCAAATGAAACCTTACAGTCTCCTCTTTTTGACTATGCAATTCATTGCCCTGCACAACAAACACTCCCCGAGCACATGGGGCTTTTATACGGAAAAGCACAAAACAAGGTTAGCTTACCTTAGAATGCTTTGCACAGGTCAAACTCTGTATTTCACCATAAACTTGCTCTCAATTTGTCCGTAAGGATCCAGCGAATAAAATCCAGTAAAACAATTTAGTCCAAAACACGTGTTAGATCCATTACGATGTCTGATCCGGCAGCATGCTTGTGAAAACCACGAGCCTTGCTGAAGGCGAAGGCGGAGCCCAAATGTCCTTCTGCGGCTCTCGTATTCAAAATGGCTGCCTCTGCATGGGGAAGATCCCCCTTTTATGTGACTATATCTAAGTCCAAAAGAATACTTTGATTTCATGATGGAAGTGAAAAGGCTTGGAAAACAATGTATTTTTGAATGGGTATCTTCAATTTCAGTAATTAACGGGTAAAAATCTTATACACTGCCCCTTTAAAGCTCACAAGAGTCAATTTCATGTAATATAGGACCTTTAATAGAAAAAAAAATTATAATAAAATTAATACATTCAAATAAAATAAAAACTTAAAAATAAGTGTAAGTGTAAAATAAGTGTACCCATATGTGTGTGTCCAGGGTGACGGATGTGA
Organism: Paratrypauchen microcephalus; assembly: GCA_036785185.1. NCBI lineage: Eukaryota > Metazoa > Chordata > Actinopteri > Gobiiformes > Gobiidae > Paratrypauchen > Paratrypauchen microcephalus. The sequence continues at coordinate 94,440 of JAVJIX010000281.1, read as the reverse complement.
ACGGGGAGATCCATGGTCTGATCTCAGAGGAGCAGTTCACAGCTGGAGTGTACAAAGCGGAGTTTGACACGAAGGCCTATTGGAAGAGCAAAGGCGCCACTGCTTTCCACGAAGTCGCCGATGTGAGTATGTACAGTGTGGCTTCTCACCTGAAGCTGCTGTGGGGTTCTTCTGTTGTGATGGTGGAAATGTTCCGGGAAGAATCCAAAAAACAGGCTCTGCTGGTGTAAATACTATTTATTACAAAAACAGAGTATGAGCCAATTACAGACAAAAAGTCCAGAAGATCTTCTTTGCCAATATGAGACACCCCGAACAAATGATTTGCCCACATACAGCTCTGGAAAAAATAAGAGACCACTGCAAAATGACCAGTTTTCCTGATTTTACTACTTATAGATATGTGTTCATCTATAATAACATCTCCATGGAGATGTTATTGCTTTGTCTGGAATGTTTCACAGTATGGCATTAAACCTTTCTATGTTCATGGAGACAAAACCAGACCAAGTTACAGGTCAGATCTGTGGAGAGGCGAAGAATGCCTGTTTTTCTTGGTATTTTTGAGCCATAAAACCACCTGTAATTAAACAAATATAAGGTAGAGCTGTTTAATGTTATAATGTGGAACATTCCAGGCAGAGCAATGACATTTCCATAGAAACAAGCAGGTGACAGACCCCCAACCGAAAAGGTACACACTGCAACTTTAAGTACATTTTTAAACAGTTACTTCAGTACTTTTACTTGAAAATATTTTTTCATGTGATACTTATTGTATTTTTTGCTCCAGTATCTGTACTTTTACTTTTACTCACAGTAACAAAATGAAATACTTCTTCCACCACTGCGTGAGTTTTGTGTTTCCGATACCTGAGTGCGTGACAGTGCCATATGACCGGGTTGGTTTCTTTGGTTAAAGCAGTGCTTCTCAATTATTTTCTATGACGCCCCCCCCTAGGAAGAAGAAAAAATTTCACGCCCCCCTCCCTGCGCACGACTATTAATAGTAGTATTTGTCTAGAAAATTATTAGTACACCTCTGCATAACAATGTATCCTTTTATTACATTAAAAACAAAAAAAGAAACTTCCAACAAACACTGCACTCTTTTTTTGCACTGAGGACTCAAATATTAATGTGCTTTTAATGCAGCTTTGTGCACATTTGTTTACGTTTTACAGAAACGAAACTTAAAAACCACATGGAATCAGTGGACTATAACGGTGGAATATAATCAGTGGAATATAACGTGTTTTTTTCTGTGACAGAGAATGTTCTGCTGATGGCAAGTCTGTTCTGTGCGTATATCGCGTATTTAAGGTCGCCGAACCCTGCCCCAGAGCGACAACGAGAGCGCTACTGCCAACTACTGTTGTTGATGTGCAATTACACTTTCGTTCTAGTACAGTATGGCAAAAAAGCATGTTTCCCAGGGTCACACGCGCCCCCCCTGGCATCACACCGCGCCCCCCCAGGGGGGCCTGCCCCACTATTTGAGAAGCACTGGGTTAAAGCAACATGTCATTTTGTGGAGGTGGCTTGTCACCTACATTATCCCATGGGAAACTGGAAACCATAGAACAATAGTTTATGCCAACTGTGGAATATTTTAGTCAAACAAGTTTCCATGGTAACAAGCAGGAATAGGCCCTCCTAGTCAAGTTAAAGTCAGGTTTGTGGAGATGCAAGCCCACTCAGTGTAAGGACACATGTTTTATAAGTTAAAAAACAAACAAACAAAGCTTTATTTTACAATATTTTCAGGCTAAAAGTGTGGTGTTTTTTTTTAGATCTGCTATTTTCATTTCCAGTGAAGGATTTGCCATCTACTTATCTATCAATGATTGAACTACAGATGTTGTATTGCTCAGGAATAAATTAAAAAACATGTTTCGTTTTGTTTTTTACTATGAGTGAAGTTGCCTCTCCTCAAATCTGACTTGTAATTTATTTGTTTCCATGGAGATTTTAAAGAATTGAATTCAAACCTAAAAACGTGCACCAGGGACTACAGGTGGAAATGGCCCTGGAAATGGTGCTACAACCTGCACAATGCATCTCCATCTCTTCTGTTAAGGTTAATGTAGATTGTGCACTGTCCCTGTCTCATAAATAAAACTAAATGAATAAATAAAGAACTGAATTCCATACTGTGGAACCTTTAAGGCAAATCGGTAACATCTCCATAAAGACAAGCAAGTTGCCGATCCTGAAATTAAAGGTAATATATATCACACAAAATTTACTGTTTTGAGCTTTAAGCCCAGTTATAAAGCTGTTGCCTCATTGAAAACACGCCTGGAGTTGTTTTGTTTCATTCACACATGTTTGAATAATCCTGCTTTATCTCCAAAGCTCAAAATGCCCTATTCCACTTTGTGATGTCATGAAGCGGTAGTTTTCAAGTGAACAGCTCCTTTTACCTTTAGTTCAGTAAAGATTAGCAATTCCGGGGCTGAAATCATCCAAATGATTCTAGTGAAGGTGTATGGAGTTTAAAAACACAGCAGAGCACTTCCTGTATTACATATGAGTGTTTTCAGTTTGAGAAAAAAACTGTTTGTGTGTTAAACATGTGCGAAGGAAACAAAACACAACTCCAGGTGTGTTTGTGATGAGGAAACAACATTGTAACAGATCAGAAAATAGCGTGATTTGGACCCTTTAAATGAGATCAACACGTTACACAAAAACTGCCTGGGTGGAGTCTCCATCTTGTTTGTCACAATAAACAATGCGTTATCATATTTGCATGTTGAATGACAACTTTTGATCACGTACAGGAATGCAAATCCAAACACTGAACATCTAAATCATCATTTAAAGTGACAGCTGTGACATGCGCCCGTACTGGTTCAAAACTGTCATTACAGTCGCGACTGAACTTGGGAGACCTTTTCCAGTCATGTAGTGAAGATCCATCATATTATAGACAGCCGTTTTCGAGATGTCGCAAGATGGTTTAGTGATTGGTCAATTAGCTTGAGAATTAAAATATTTAGTTTAGTTACATTTTTTTCTGTCTTGGTTGTGAATTAAAGATCCCATGACATGGTACTTCTTTATGCTTTTATATGGCTCCTTAATGGTTCCCTAATACTGTAAATGAATCCTTCTTCAAAATCAACACTCAGTGCATGAGAAACAGAGATAAGACGAGAAAGAGTCATAAATATCTCTCTCAAACTCTTTATTCTGGGCGTTGTTGCTTGAATGCAAATGAGGAGAAAAAAGCTGGCCAATAGTAGACGGTGGGGGCGTGGCCAAACGCTCCGGTCTCCGCTGTCAGCCCACAGCTGATCCATTTCCTTGTTTTTGCACGGGGGAGAGAGTTGAAGCGTTCCATTGAAAAATAAACACATTTCCACATAAAATAAAATTAAACCACTGCTGTTCAAAGGTCCAGTGGCTCAGATAAAGGACTTCCGAGCCTAGAAACACTCGGACGTGCCTCCAGGCAAATAAAAAAACGCATTTCGCATTGCCTAGCGCATTCGCAGTCCAAACTCTCTGGGCGTGATTTACAGAGACGCTGAGTACAGACAGACGGGGGTGGAACTGCATATGCATTTCTTTTTTCGATCTGACGTCAATAAGGTGCCTTGTTCAAACTCGCCCGTTTGAGCTCCGATTTTTTGTAACGCAGAAAAGGATCGCAAATGCTCAGTTTAGACATTTCACAACTTTTAACCATGGGGGGGGGCCCTAAACAGGGTAGGGGAGCTCACATTAACGTTCAAAAACCTCAGAAAGTGAAAATTTCATGCCATGGGACCTTTAAAGGATTCTATATTAAACAGAAATGACTCTTGTGCACTTTAAGTCATGTTATAATTGTGTTCCCTCCTCAAAAACACACCTGGAGTTGTGTTTTGTTTCATTCACATGTTTGAGTAACCCTTCATTATTAGTCTGTCTACATCTGCAAAGCTCAAAATGCTCTGTTCCACCTTGTGAGTTTTCAAGTTAATAGCTTTACCTTTTAACTTTAGCTCAGTAAAGATTAGCAATTCCACAACTGAAATCATCCAAATGATTCTTGCAAAGGCGTATGGAGTTTTAAAATTCAGTGGAGCACTTCCTGTATTACATATGAGTGTTTTCAGTTTGAGAAAAGAACTGTAAATCTGCAGGGTTTGTGTGTTAAACATGTGTGAATGAAAAAAAACACGACTCCAGGTGTGTTTGTGATGAGGAAACAACATTATAACAGTGATATATGGACCCTTTAATGCATTCACTTCTCAAGTACAGCGCATATAGTTATTCTCTGTTCCCTGAATGCATCATCATCAGCTGTTGTGTGCTGCAGGTTGTGTTCGAGGCTCACGCGGAGGGACATCGACACTACACTCTGGCTCTGCTGCTCAGCCCCTTCTCCTTCACCACCACCGCCCTCACCCTGGACGTGCACCAGTGACCTCTGTCCCACCACTACACACAACAACCTCACTATTTTTGTATTAAAGCATCTCAAAACAGAACCAAGGACTCTTCATTTCACTCTTCACTATTACATATATAATAATAATAATAATAATAATAATAATAATAATAATAATAATAATAATAATAATAATAATAATAATAATAATAATAATAATAATAACCTTACCTTGCCATTTAAAACATTTGTTTATTATATTTTTGGTACAGTTTGGAAAAGGGCGTGGTTATAGTATAATTTTTACCAAATTTGGTTTGTCCATGACAAAGTTTGTGTAAGCATGTCTCATTGGTGAGGACAGATTTTTGGCCTGTTGCCATGACAATACAATGTGAGATGGGGTGTGAGCGTCATTGAGTTTATTGATCAAGATAATGTATATTTGTCATATATCTATGACAAATAAACTGTTATCATTCCATAATAAAAGAAGAAATTCAATTTGTCAACTGGACACAGTTTGTTTGGTTTCGCCGCTCATCCGAGAGGCTTCGTCAGTTCTGGTTAGAGTGCTGGTAAGACACTGCTTATATCTTGCTGCAGGGAGGAGCTCACTATACTGCCGTTTTTCCGAAACTATCTTGCCTATTTGTTTCTGTCTTTTGTTTCTCTGGCGTCTAGTTTAGCATACCTATTTATCCCTACATGACTGTTTTTCACACCTCTGGCCCTGACCTGGCTGACCTATTGTTTATTTTGTTTGTTTTGATTTAGGTTTAAGAATGGAATTATAGATGGGAGACAAATTATGTCTGACTCCACCATTTCTGTTTAAAGAAGGATTCTCTTTTTTGACAAAAATAGCCTCTTTAACTCCCCTCTCAAACCAGTTCTTTTCCCTGGCCAAGATCTGAACCTCACTGTCCTCAAATGAATGGCCCGTGGCTTCTAGGTGAAGATATACGGCAGATGACGGTCCACTCTGGCACGCCCGTCTGTGTTGGTACATCCTCTTGTGAAGTGGCTGTTTTGTTTCTCCAATGTAGCGCTCACTGCAGTCTTCACTACACTGAATGGAGTAGACCACATTGCTTTGTTTGTGGCTCGGTGTTTTGTCCTTTGGGTGGACAAGGTTTTTTTTCTTAAAGTGTTTGTGGGTTTGAAATAAACTGGGATTTCATATTGTCTGAAAATCCTCTGTAGTTTTTCCGAAACGCCCGCCAGGTAAGGAATCGCTACCCCTTTCCTCCTGGGTTCGGATTCTCTGTTGTCTTGTTTCTTGCCCTTGTCTCTCTTGGTTTTGTTGACAGCCCATTTAGGATATCCACAAACAGAGAGGGCTTCCTGCACATGTAGTTCTTCTTTCTCCTTACCCTCTGTGCTTGTGGGAACCATTTGGAACCTGTGTTGTAATGTCCGAATAACGCCCAGTTTGTGCTGCAGTGGGTGGTGTGAATCAAAAAGCAGGTATTGGTCTGTGTGTGTGGGCTTCCTGAAGACTTCTACTTGGAGTTGCCGGTCTCCTCCTATCGTTACTCTAATAGTCTCCGGTCTCCTCCTATCGTTACTCTAACCAGAACTGACGAAGCTTCTCGGATGAGCGGCGAAACGTTTTCGACCAAACAAACTGTGTTCAGTTGACAAATTTAATTTCTTCTTTTATCATGGATTCTACCTGGACGACTGAGGGACTCTTCACTTATCATTCCATAGAAATTGCCTAGAGGTCGGGGTGTGCACCCACGATTCAAGTTTGAGTGAAATCGGCCAAAGTTTGTGCGATTTGGCAATTTTACCATAACAATAACATGAAGAGTTTATGTCATCGCTATGGCGACACCGTAAAAAATGGGTGTCACATGGGTGACATGGGTGTCATTGAAAAAATAAAAAAAAGAAGAAGAAGAAACCAGCGAAGAACAATAGCCCTCAACAGTTACTCTGTTTCTGGCTTGGGCCAGTAAACAGAAAACATTAGCCATATGTATTAGTAATATTTGTACATCCTGTACATACAGCACAATATTTTCACACAGATGAATGTAGATGATTTTAAACGCTGTCCTAACACTTGGATAATGATGCATATTTAGTGTTTGATGTCAAATTGATATTAATAATATAATATAGTACAGGGGGTCCTGTCCTCGGGTTACGACGGTCTCGGGTTACGACGTTTCGTGGTTACGAACGCGCCTCCATTAAAAAAAATATGTATATATTACGCGTCATTCCGTCTTAGGCGGTTTAGCGTGGTAGGAGATGTAAACAAACGCGAACGGCGCGCGGCGCACGGCGGAAGAATACGCTCTGTTGTGGTTGTAGGGAGAAGAAGACGGCCTCGTGTGCGTGCCCAATGTGGGCGGAAGTACCTGATGTGGGCTCTGATCTGCTCCTATGAAAGCGGCAGTGATAACCAAGCAGCGTAGTGGTCTAATTATTGAGATGGAAAGGTTATTGGTGCTTTGGTTGGAAGATCAAAGGCAAAATCCGGTTTACGATGAAATTCGGGTTACGACGCGTCTTAAGAACGGATCAACGTCGTAACCCGAGGACCCCCTGTATTATGGTAGGATATGTTTTGTTTTGAATTGTGAGTTTCTAATTTGCAAATCATTCCATAATTGGACAATAGAACCCTTGGTCCCCGATCACCATGGAAACAAAAACTATAGTCTAGAGCAACGCACTTCAGTTTGGATCATAAACTCTCAGCCTACTGATGAAAACACGCACAAACATGGATATCTCCACGTCTTTTTCGACCAACCCCACACCAACAGGGAGCGGTCAAGAGCCACAGGAGACCCAACTGGTGTCTCCCGACATCCAGAAGGCCTTAAAGCCAGAGGACGGAGGTCAGGTCCAAGTACGTCCACCTCTGGTCCAGGACCTTTCACCCCTGGTCCAGGACTTTCCTCGCCTGGTGCAGGACTTTCCACCCCGGTCCAGGACTTTCCTCGCCTGGTCCAGGACCTTCCACCCCTGGAGGAGAGTGCACTGGTCAGGGCGCTCTGTGAAGAGTTGGAGCGAGCAAGGGCCAAACTTGCAGAGCAGGTTCAAATAAGTCATTCTTTGGACCATAAGCTTAGGTCTCAGGAGAGAATCAACATAGAAAAAGACTTGGAGTTGAAAAAATTCTCTCCAAAAGAAAGACCAGCAACTGCAAGAACAGATCAATATACATAAGGAGATCCAGTATTTTTACAACTCCAAAGTGCAGGAAAATATGCAACTGATGCAGGAGCTTGCAAACGCCATAAACGTCAGGAACAATACTGACAATTTGAAATGCAAAAACTTAAAGCTTCACTTCAGAAGAAAGATAAAGCGCTGGAGACCCACGTGAATGCGTATAAGGAGATACGCTTCAGTGAGTGAAAAAGTCCAGCTTAAACAAGAGCTCTACAACACCAGTAAAGTCCTTGAAAAACTGAAGGAACAACTAAAAGCACAAGACAACACAATGGCTGAGAGGAGAAACACAAAGAGGTGGAATCCAGAGGCCGGCAGAGACTCTTGAACAACTGGGACTGGAGTTGGTGGTGATACAACTCTCAAAGACAACGAGAAACTGTCCAGAAAAGTGCAGAAGCTGTCCGGTGCACTCTTCTCAGCACGAGAAGAGCTGCGTTTTCTGAAGTTTCACTGTGAAAGTGACAGAGCTCAGCCTTCCAGCCGCCCAGAAGGAGCAGAGGAGGGTGCTCCAGCGCTGCTACCAGAGCTAAAGCCCCTCCAAACATTACCCTTTGCATTGTGAAAAATAAAACAAAAATTGTTTTAATATTATACACTCTAAAAAAGAATGTGTTGTTTTCTTACACATTTAATGTGTAGAAAGACAAATAACACATGGTGTGTCAATTTCTGCACATAATGTGTTGCATGATGTAACTTCAACAACACAAAAATATGTGTTAACATCACTGGCTACTGACAATCAGCCAGGCCAAGTTTGGCCAACGGTTTCAACGTCTCATGAGCCACAGCGGCACAGCAGGAAAAGTCTCTGATCACACGGTTGACAGTAGCAATAAATGGACATGTAAGTGGACAGTTTTCTGTGTTTATGTTTAAATTTTAGACAACAGTATTTAAAAGGTGCTCAATAAACCATAAGTTGGACTTCATCCTCTCACTGGTGACTTTACCTCATTTTTTTCTTTGAATTACTGCTATAGTTACTTAAATGATTGCCTAACACCATTTTTTACTGGGATTCAAGATAAACACGGGGTGTAGGGTTGAAGATCAAGTTTTTGGTTAATGTTTATTTATGAGTGTAGAAATGCTGTTAGCCATCTGAAAACCAGAACACTGAAGTGACTAAGGTCGTTTTCACACCAGGAAAGTCCGATAGTTCACTTGCTTTGGTCCGGACCAAATTTTTTTTAATTTTTTTTATTTTGGTGCGGTTCACTTTCACACTGCAGTTTTTCCCCAAGCGAACTAACGTCTATAAACAAAAGCACATGTGCTGAGGTCGCTCAGCCGTTGGACAGAATGAGCCCTGTCGGTGTCCAAACGCGGAAGGAGGAGAATAATGGTGTTACGTGCTGTTTTCAATCTAGCCTTAGCGATATGGTTTGCTCAGTTTATACAGTTTGCACAAATGTTTGAGCAGCATCGTGAGGTTTACACTATTTTACAATCAATTTCCAAATGTCGAAGACACAGGGCGGGACGGCTACGGAGGACAGCGCTCATGTGCGCATCAAGTTCTGACTCTTGCTCTTCACACAAAACGTAAGTAAGCCTCGTAAGTTTCGTTTTGTTTCGTTTAGTTTAGTTTCATAAGCCTCGGTTTCCCATAATGCTTGACATACGACGGGAGCTCGTTAAGTACAAAAAGCCAACTTGTGTCGGATCGAGTCCGGTCTGCATTCTCACCTCAAACGAACCGCACCAGAGTTCGTATGGAACCGGACCGAGACCGACCTTTTTAGGTGGTCTCGGTCCGCTTGTTTGCTCCGGATCGAGACTTTTGGTTTTTATTCACACCAGAACAAAAGGTCCGAATCAAAGGAGCAAACGAACTCTGGTTCGTTTAAAACGAACCAAACAAGGCAGGTGTGAAAACGACCTAAATGCTAACATACTGGTGTTAGCTAAATTTTTGCCAAGTCATGGCCCGTAATGCAAGTGAATGGCAATGCTAACTGCTAACTGTTAGGCTAACTAGCTTTGTTTGCTGCTGCCAAAAGAGCGAGCTAATGTCTGAAGAGCAGTTTACTCGATTACAAAACCACTGTAATGAGCTGGAGCAGATTATTCTATTCTATTCGTCTTTGAATGTTTAATTAGAGCAAGTTTTTTTTTTCACATGTGACATGAAGAATTGTCATGCAGCCGTGTTTTCACCTCACTAATTTTTTCTTTCAACCTCATTTCTAATCAAACATATTGTATTTTTCTTTGGTTTTGCACTTTCTTTGACAGTGTAATATGGTCTGCACCTAGTCTGGTTAACACCTGACCATAGTCTGGTTAACACCTGACCATATCACAAGTGAGATATGGGTCTGGAAACTCGCTTCGAAAAATCCCGTAGCGGAGGTGTGGTTAGCGATTGCCAACGGCCGTTTATTGGGCGTTATGAATGTCTATCATTGAGCGTATACGTAAGTCCATAGCCAATCATGTCAGTTGTCAGTTCAAACTACAAGCTTCCGTTTGTCATGTGGTACACGTCACCGTCTTGCCACACCTCCCCCGCTCTCTGATTGGGGCCCTAAATCTGGGACTCTCGCTTGGACGAGTTTCCAGGCCGCCTTCCAGTTCGAAACGAACAGAAGCGGCCTGGGAATTCCCAGGCTAGTCTGCACCAGATTCTTGGGCTAGACTTTTTCAATTGTACTTGCACACCCTTTTAGGCATTTATTGGACATTTTTGTTGACTTCCATTAAAACTACATGTGAAAATGCATTCTATAATTGCAATTGCTTTCCCCACTGACACAAGAGTTTGTAGTTTTTACAGTTCATCACCAGATTGTCCTGTGTATCTACTAACCAGGCCTAGATTTTTACTTTTTAATGGACCGCCATCAGACTGTATAATTCTAATATATCGGCCAGACGTGCAATATCCTCTTTTCCATGGTGATGCTTGTATGGTTATTATTATTATTATTATTATTATTATTATTATTATTATTATTATTATTATTATTATTATTATTTCCATTATTACTATTATTACTTATTATTATTACTGTTTTTTATTATTACTTACTTTATCCCATTCCTGCCTGCATGCACTTTCTTTCTTGTTCAAATGTCCTGGAGCTACTGTGGCAAGTAAATTTCTCCTGTGTGAGATCAATAAAGTCTTATCTTATCTTATCTTATCTTAAGCATATGGGTTATTGATTTGATGAGAACTATGCATCTGTGTGCGAAGAGAAATACAATATTTGGTACTTTTGATAAGAACTGCTCTTGTGCCCTTTTGCTCGAGGAGGTTTTGTAACTCACATAATAAAAAATAAGCACTCGTGGAGATCAAATATTTACATTTATCAATTTATTTTTAAAGAACCAAAATATTATATTCTCCTTGGGTGACTTTCAATAGATATTTATAGATATTTTAGTGGTCACAAAATAGTTTCTCTCCTCCTCTCTAGTGTTGGCACTGCTTTCCGCCCTGAGCTACAGGTGACGAGTTAAATCTGATGCAGGAGGAGGAGAGATCAGGATAAATGCTTTAAGCTTTTATCCAAAGTTAAGTTTCACTGTGAAAGTGACAGAGCTCAGCCTTCCAGCCGCCGGAGTGATGGAGCAGAGGAGGGTGCTCCAGCGCTGCTACCAGAGCTAAAGCCCCTTCACATTCCAGCCACATCTGCAGTCGCTTGATTTTTATTAATTGGTAAACTGGAAATAGAAAAATATATTTCCTGATCTACAGCGCTGGAAAAAAAATATAAGAGACCACTGCAAAATTGTCAGTTTTTCTGATTTTACTACTTACAGGTATATGTTTGGGCAAAAGGCAAAAAAAATTTGTTTGAGTCTATAAACTACTGACAACATTTCTCCCAAATTCCAAATAAAAATATTATCGTTTAGAGCATTTATTTGCACAAAATGACAAATGGTCAAAATAACAAAAAAAGACCTCAAACAATGCAAAGAAACAAGATCAAATTCATTTTAAAACAACATAATACTAATGTTTACACTTAAGAAGAGTTCGGAAATCAATATTGGTGCAATAACCTTTATTTTTAATCACAGCTTTCATGTGTCTTGCTCTCCGCAAGTCTTTCACATTGTTCTTGGGTGACTTTATTCCACTCCTGGTGCAAGAACTGAAGTAGCTCAGCTTTGTGTTTGTGTTGGAATTCAACAGACGCTGGAATGGAATGGCTGTAATACATGTAGAGATGCTGATTTCAGAAAAAAATGCAGTGAACTCTTATTTTTTTCCAGAGCTGTATGTTATAATGTTGTTTCTTAATTAATCCTCATCCTCATTTTGCATAGGGCCTTTAATATTATTACCAGTCTTTTTTTTTTTTTTTGGAAAATGATTGAGTAATATGGGTTTTCATGTTAGAAGGGGATGTATTTCACTTCTTCTCCGGCTATAGGTTTTGAAATATGTTATGGTGTGAATACCTCACTCACCGGTGAACATCCAGGGGCAGGACATAGAGACTGTGGACAGTTTCAAGTACCTGGGATTTCACCTCAACAATAAACTGGACTGGTCCCACAACACTGACGCCCTGTACAAGAAGGGCCAAAGTCGCCTCCACCTCCTGAGGAGACTGAGGTCCTTTGGAGTGTGCAGGCCTCTGCTCAAGACTTTTTATGACTCTGTGGTGGCCTCTGCTCTCCTCTACGCTGTCGTCTGCTGGGCCCCGAGCAGCACAGAACGGGACAGGAAGAGACTCAATAAGCTGGTCAGGAGGGCCAGCTCTGTCCTGGGCTGTCCTCTGGACTCTGTAGAGGAGGTGGCTGAGAGGAGGGTGCTGGCCAAATTCACGTCCATCATGGACGACACCTGTCACCCTCTGCACTGGACTGTAGAGGAGCTGAGCAGCTCCTTCAGCAGCCGACTGAGGCACCCCCAGTGCAAGAAGGAGCGCTACCGCAGATCCTTCATCCCCACCGCCATCAGACTGTATAACTCCACTATATAGTCTAAACGTGCAATTCTTCTACATTTTATTTACTTATTATTATTATTATTATTATTATTATTATTATTATTATTATTATTATTATTATTATTATTATTATTATTATTATTATTACTACTACTACTACTTATCTTGTCTGCATGCACTTTTTTTGTTCTAACTTTCTTTGAACTAAACTGCCTGGAACTAATGTGGCAAGTGAATTTCTCCTGTGTGAGATTAATAAAGTCTTATCTTATCTTATTGATTTATTTCCTTTTATACTTTTATTTAATTATATTGATTCACAAATTATCTGTATTTATACCAATACATTGTTTCCTAGTTCTACTTTCTGCATAAATAGCTGTTTTTGCATGAACTCTCCCTGCAGGTGTTTGGCTCAGATACTCAGAGATACGTAATAGTTTTGAAAGCCACGTCTCCTTTTATAGTCGATTAATCAATCGACTGAACATGTCTTTATAGTTGACCATGAATTTCTTTAGTCGACTACAGCCCTATGTGTTCTCTGTCTGCAAGTGAAGCTCTGGCAACCCAGGTTCTAAGACAAATGAAGAAATATAGCTCCCTCTGGTGGTGCTTTGAGGGCCAAAATATTTTTACATGGGAAAACGGGTCAAAAAATGTTTGCCTGAACTGGGAGACAATGTTTTATTTGCCAAATTTACACTGGTTAAAAAAAGTGCATTAATTGTAGCAGGGGTGTCACACTTGTGGCCCAGGGGCTGGATCCGGCCCTCCAAGACCTTTATTCTGGCCCTCGGCTGATTTTCTATTAAAATATTTTAATTATATTTTAATTTTCTATTAAAATATTGGTCATTTTCTGCGCCTCTTTTCTGCACAGTTTAGCATAGCAGCATCTCCAGCGCCTCTGTGTGTGGCCCGTCCCACCAGAGCAGCACAAATGAAGACTTGCCTCTTTCTAAAAGGACAATCATTTTGACTGTTGACGTGACACCCTCATCAGCAAAACGTCAAAAATGAGAAAAGTGGACGCCGAGTGCAGGATTTTCCAAGAAAAATTGACTAATTCCTATTTGTTCATGGAGGTGAATGAGAAAACCTGTACGCTTGGTGTGTTTGCAACAAGTGGCGGTGCTCAACGAATATAATTTTAAAGGTCCCATGGCATGAAATTTTCACTTTCTGAGGTTTTTGACCGTTAATGTGAGCTTAATGTGTGTAGGCCCCCCCATGGTTAAAAGTTGCGAAATGTCTAAACTGAGCATTTGTGATCCTTTTCTGCGTTAGAAAAAATCAGAGCTCAAACGGGCAATTTTGAACAAGGAAACTTATTGACGTCAGCTCGAAAAAAGAAATGCAAATGCAGTTCCACCCCCGTCTGTCTGTACTCAGTGTCTGTGTAAATCACGCCCAGAGAGTTTGGACTGCGGAGGAGCTACGCAAAGCGAAATACGTTTACTTGAAATACTTGCGAGTGTTTCTAGGCTCGGAAGTCCTTTATCTGAGCCTGTTTATAATGCAAATGTAAAGTGCATTATAAATCAATTATTATTATTATTATTATTATTATTATATGGCCCCTGGATAAAAATGAGTTTGACACCCCTGAATTATAGTGTACATGTGTTTGTTTTAAATGTGTTTTTAAATACAAAACAAACAAATATAAAATGAATTTCCCTTTGCTTCCTTCATGCTTGAATAATAGAAAGTTTATTTTTGACTGAGAACTGTATGCCAAGAAAGGGGTATATACGGTATAAAATCAAATGCCCTCGTTGTTACTATTTGACATTACACCTAAAGTTGATGAAGGATTTTATCCGTGATCAACTAATGTAACTAATATAGTGTGGTAAAAGTAAAAATATAATACTTAAATACAAACTTTAGGTATCGGTACTTTACTTTAGTGATAGCAGGAGAAGTTCAATTTGTCAACTGGACCAAGTTTGTTTGGTTGAAAACGTTTCGCCGCTCATCCGAGAGGCTTTGTCAGCTCTAATAAGAATACTGGTAAGACACTTGCTTATATCTTGCTGTAGGGAGGAGCTACCTAGCTAACTACTTTCCGGAACTATCTCATTGGTTTCGGTCTTTTGTTTCTCTGGCGTCTAGCTTAACAATCCCTATTCATCCCTACACGCCTGCTTTTTCACACCTCTGGCCCTGACCTGGCTAGCCCCATTGTTTCCCTGTTTGTTTGATCTAGGCTTAATAATGGAATTGTAGATGGGATGCAAATTATATCTTACGCCACCATTTCTGTTCAGAGAAGGATTCTCTTTTTTTGACAAAAATAGCCTCTTTAACTCCCCTCTCAAACCAATTCTTTTCCCTGGCTAAGATCTGAACCTCACTGTCCTCAAAAGAATGTCCCGTGGCTTCTAGGTGAAGATATACGGCAGAAGACGGTCCACTCTGGCACGCCCGTCTGTGTTGGTACATCCTCTTGTGAAGTGGCTGCTTGGTTTCTCCAATATAGCGCTCACTGCAGTCTTCACTACACTGAATGGAGTAGACCACATTGCTTTGTTTGTGGCTCGGTGTTTTGTCCTTTGGGTGGACGAGTTTTTGTCTTAAAGTGTTTGTGGGTTTGAAATAAACTGGGATTTCATATTGTCTGAAAATCCTCTGTAGTTTTTCCGACACGCCGGCCAGGTACGGAATCGCTACCCCTTTCCTCCTGGGTTCGGATTCTCTATTATCTTGTTTCTTGCCCTTGTCTCTCTTGGTTTTGTTAACAGCCCATTTGGGATAACCACAAACAGAGAGGGCTTCCTGCACATGTTGTTCTTCTTTTTCCTTACCCTCTGTGCTTGTGGGAACCACTTGGGCCCTGTGTTGTAATGTCCGAATAACACCCAGTTTGTGCTGCAGTGGGTGGTGTGAATCAAAAAGCAGGTATTGGTCTGTGTGTGTGGGCTTCCTGAAGACTTCTACTTGGAGTCCCCGGTCTCCTCCTATCGTTACTGCACAATCTAAGAACGCCAATGTGTTATCCTTGGCATCTTCACGGGTGAATTTGATATTAGGATCTACAGAATTGATATGTGCAGTAAATGGTTCCAAATCTTGAATTTTGATTTTTGTAAAATTATCATCAACATAACGAAACCAGTGTGTGGGCGGAGTGCCTGGATATGAAGCTAAGGCACTCTGTTCAAATTGTTCCATGTATAAATTAGCCATGATAGGGGAGACCGGTGAGCCCATCGCACAGCCATGAATTTGCCTGTAGAAGTTCCCTCTGAACTGGAAATAGGTGGTATTCTCTGTTTGTGGTTATCCCAAATGGGCTGTTAACAAAACCAAGAGAGACAAGGGCAAGAAACAAGATAATAGAGAATCCGAACCCAGGAGGAAAGGGGTAGCGATTCCGTACCTGGCCGGCGTGTCGGAAAAACTACAGAGGATTTTCAGACAATATGAAATCCCAGTTTATTTCAAACCCACAAACACTTTAAGACAAAAACTCGTCCACCCAAAGGACAAAACACCGAGCCACAAACAAAGCAATGTGGTCTACTCCATTCAGTGTAGTGAAGACTGCAGTGAGCGCTATATTGGAGAAACCAAGCAGCCACTTCACAAGAGGATGTACCAACACAGACGGGCGTGCCAGAGTGGACCGTCTTCTGCCGTATATCTTCACCTAGAAGCCACGGGACATTCTTTTGAGGACAGTGAGGTTCAGATCTTAGCCAGGGAAAAGAATTGGTTTGAGAGGGGAGTTAAAGAGGCTATTTTTGTCAAAAAAGAGAATCCTTCTCTGAACAGAAATGGTGGCGTAAGATATAATTTGCATCCCATCTACAATTCCATTATTAAGCCTAGATCAAACAAACAGGGAAACAATGGGGCTAGCCAGGTCAGGGCCAGAGGTGTGAAAAAGCAGGCGTGTAGGGATGAATAGGGATCGTTAAGCTAGACGCCAGAGAAACAAAAGACCGAAACCAATGAGATAGTTCCGGAAAGTAGTTAGCTAGGTAGCTCCTCCCTACAGCAAGATATAAGCAAGTGTCTTACCAGTATTCTTATTAGAGCTGACGAAGCCTCTCGGATGAGCGGCGAAACGTTTTCAACCAAACAAACTTGGTCCAGTTGACAAATTGAACTTCTCCTGCTATCATGGATTCTACCTGGACGACTGAGGGACTTTTCACGTACTTTACTTTAGCAAATTTTACAGTGGATACTTTTCACTATATGAGAGTATCTGTACTTTCTACTCCACTACATTTTAGATCTGGACTGAAAGTACTTTTCTTTTTTTAGTATATTTAATTTGAGTTTCTGTCCTAACTATGAGCAACACAATACACAAAAATGGCTAGACTTAAAATGAGCTAAATTCTTTATCAAAATTACATTTAATCCTTAATTTGTTCTAAAAATCTCTGCGAAATACTTTGACTTTTTACTCTTTAAGTACATGTTTAAACAAGTATTCTAATACTTTTACTTAAGTAGACCTTTTCATGTGATACTTTTACTTTTAT
This sequence comes from Paratrypauchen microcephalus, assembly GCA_036785185.1. Lineage (NCBI taxonomy): Eukaryota > Metazoa > Chordata > Actinopteri > Gobiiformes > Gobiidae > Paratrypauchen > Paratrypauchen microcephalus. Next base: position 77,428 of record JAVJIX010000281.1, on the reverse strand, counting down.
CTGTGACTTCTTACCCTTGTATTTGTACTTTTACTTAACAAAATGGAGTACTTCATTCACACAACAGAAAACTTGAGTCGTGATTTCATTTTTCCCAGAACATGGCAATGATGTGTTTATTTTGTCTTCTGTCGACAAAGAAAGAAAACTTTACAAAGAAACGATTCAACACCAGACCAGACGTTGTTGTCTGTTACCAAAATCTAAAAAAATAAAATAAAATGCAGATGATTTACAATGGATTCATACAAAATAAACTAAAATAAAATGTCCAGTGGGTGAGCAGGTCGGTGCTACATCCAATTGGCTCAATGGAGTTCTCACTTTTGCGCCGGGTGATCAGGTATAGAGCGTATACAGAAAGACGAATTATACATGACAAGAAAGCAAGAAATTTCCAAATTTTCATGAAATTTCAAACTGAATGTTCATGAAGTTTAAAAAATTACTGATTTTAGTATGATGGCCTACTATGTAACAGCGGACAGTGGCAATAACAAATAACAAAATTACGACTGAATATATGGATTTTTCTTCTTTTTTTTTGACCACAAGTTTACAAAAAGGGGAAAAATATAAAATAAATTTGAACTGAAATAAAATTTGAACTACAGCGTCGTTTTAAAAATGACGGGTCAGCATTTTAAATTACAATACAAAAAACATGTGGCTTAGAATTTCTGTTTACAGAAATATTTGAAAAAAAAAAAATAAAATTCTGATAACACCGTTTTGTTTTTTCTGAAATGTATAAACTTTTGATAATGCACCCATAATTTCTGAAATGGCATAACAATAGATACGTAATAATTTTGACTTATTAGTTATGGATTGGACATTCAAAGAGTCTCATATTTGAAATTTTGAAATTTTCTTTTTAATACTTCATTCTTTACAAAAAGCAAAGAAATATGTTGTATTGGCCACCAGTTTTAACACATTTTTAACACCACAAATCGGCTACACAGCATTAATTAAACAATGAGAATTTTTACAATGTTTCTCAACTGGTCTTTGTTTTAATATCTTGGTAACACGTCTCAAGGTTCCGTGTTACCAATATTAACCAAAAATAAATTGCAAGTGTGATTTAGCAATGTTCAGAAATAAGTTATTTCAAAACAAACCAAAAAAAAACATTTCAAAGCAAGATTTCTGGTTTAAAATGCAAAAAAATGACTTAAACTGTGTTATGTTTTTAGATGGAGGGAACGCTACCTGCTCGTCTCCTTGGATATACAATTATGATTACAGAATGTTCCACGGTATGTCATTAAACGGCATCAATCTCCATGGAGACCAGCAGGCAGCAGCATCGCACGGAGTCACGGGTCAGATCTGTGGAGAGGCAGTCATTTTCGAGCAGTCCAAACACCTTCAGTGGACCGTATGCAAGACGGACGCGATAATGCTATATTGTTGAACATTTTCAGGCGAAGAAAATGCCAACAGACCAGTTGAGAAACGAGTAAAAGTTGTGTAAACTGACCAAAAACGTCTGCAAACCAAAAAAAAGAGATTGTTAATTTCTTCATAATGCCCATATATTGAGTTTCAGAGTTTAAATAACGCTGTGTCGCCGTTAACAGATCCAGATTTCATACAGAGAAAACCATTTGCAGCTTGAAATATTTTAAATCTCTTCATAAACAAACGACAAAAGGCACAAAACACTGCAAAATGTAACGATCAGTATCAGTCATGAGTATTTTATAGTGACAGGCCATTGGACATTTCAAATTTGACAGTTTTTTTTAACAATACGTGGTTTTCTTTTAGCTTTATTTGGCAATTAGCATTAGCCAACATGCTAATTCTCGGACAATACTTGTTTTTGCAATGAAGAACGAACAAAAACCACCATTTTAACTGTTGCACAAACACTGGTCAAGAGATGGCAGCTGGAATGGGCCAAAAAAAAAAAGACGACTGGGAGTAACTTTGTAAATCGAAATACTGACACTGGTGTACTTGAAAGAACAGGCGAAAGTACAATATAATTAAGTATCCAAATTCAGTAGCATTTCTCTGTATACTTCCAGTTTTCTAGTCTCTAAAGTCAACGTGAGCTAATAATTATAAAAGAATACCATTGAGAGTGACTATAGTTATAAAGGTGCACATAGTGAGCGGTAAAAATTCGCAAAATTCTTCGATACATCTTTTTCAAGCTAGTCTATGTGAAGTTGTATCTTTCTAGGATTGCGAGTATCTGAAAAATAATTGAGGATAAAAGTAAATATGTTGAAATAATGGCACAGTGTGTGTATATACTGGAAAAAAAAGGCGTAAAAATTTTGGCAGAATATTGCTTTAACTCGTCCGTGGTAAGCCATGCTAAAAGTGTGCGACTATGGCAAAACTCAAAAAAATAAATGAAAAATAGAAATGCAGTGGAGTCAATACGAACAGTAATAGGGGGTGTGTTAAGGCATTACTGCTGTATGAAGGATTGAAATAAAAAAATACAAAATAAAAAAGTATGTACAATACGTTAACTGTATATGCCCTAAACAGTGGATCACCAAGCCTACGTATGACTAACGTTACGGCGTGGTCATTTACAAAACAGCTTTCTATTGGAATAGTTTTTAAAATTTTCTAATTAGCACATTGGTAAATTAAGTAAAATTTGCGAAATTTTTGGCTATTTACTGAAGAACTTTTGTCAAATTCTAGATTTCACTAGAACAAAACAGCTTTCTATTGGAATGTTTTTATTTATTTATTTATTTATTTTCAAAGTAGCATGTTGGCAAATTATTTTTAAGAATTCTCTACATTTTTGTCCAGAAGAATTTTTGTCCAATTCTAGATTTCACTAGAACAAAACAGCTTTCTATTAGAATAGTTTTTTAAATTTTCAAAGTAGCACGTTGGCAAATTATTTTTAAGAATTCGCTACATTTTTGACCATTTACTGAAGATTTTTTGTCCAATTCTAGATTTCACTAGAACAAAACAGCAGCTTTCTATTGGAATAGTTTTTTTTTAAATTTCAAAGTAACACGTTGGCAAATTTTTAAGCATTCGCTACATTTTTGACTATTTACTGAAGAATTTTTGTCCAATTCTAGATTTCACTAGAACAGCTTTCTATTGGAATAGTTTTTTTTTTTTTCAAAGTAGCATGTTGGCAAATTATTTTTAAGAATTTGCTACATTTTTGACCATTTACTGAAGAATTTTTTTGTCCAATTCTAGATTTCATGCAACGTTTTCGCTCATGATCAAAGTTGTTGGCCATTCTGCATTTTTGCTTCTAAAAACTGCCTGTATTTCAATTCAGGGAACTATCATTTGTGGAAAATTTCCCATTTTTTACTCCAAATATTACAAATTCTGACAAAATTAATTGAGTGTATTGACTACAAACTCAAATGTTCAAGCTAAACCTAAGTTTAATACACTTTGTCGTCATTGAAAATCGTCGTTCTGCAAATGACCACGTCGTCTTAATGCTACACAGTGAGGTCACAGTGCCCCCTATCTGCACACCCAAGAAATGCACCACTGACACTAAACTCAAGAAAACGCCTTCCAAAAGAAAATCACAGATCAATCCAAAGAAGGCAACACATTTTGGATTCTCAAAATGATTTAACCGTTTTCAGCCAAACCGATCCTATGTATTCCATGTTGTATAAAATGATAAAGCTTTTTGTTTGTTTGTTTTAACATGAATAGTCAGTGTAAACAAATATAGGTCACTCTATTGCTCCATGCTGCGGACTTCCCAATACTGTGGCTCAGAGATTTTCAGAAGATAGGCAGCGATCGCGACAAGAGGAAGCCTAATTTTATTCGACACTTAAAAAAAAAAAAAAAAAAACTACAAAGAAACTCCAGCGAGACCATTTCACGCTGCACAATCTGGTCAGAAAGAGAGGGAAAGGAGAGAGATCGTCACATTGAAAGTTGGTGTTGGACAATACAGAAAAATATATTCAGATGTTCAGCCATTTGGTATTGTTTAGTTTGAATGTTTACAATGGTCCTACGCAGTTTCTGTAGACTGCAAATTACAAAATTGTTGCCAATGTTTAAAAATCAGTTGCAATTAAATTAAATGCCCTGTACTTTACCTGATTTTGAACCTTGGACTAAAAATCACTCGTAGCTCCATCCACTTAGTCCCCAAGTTGCACGATACTGTGCCATAACAGAGAAAAAAACACTCTGGGAGTTTTTTGCACATGGTCCTCGTTCCATGTTTCTATTTGGATAAAAACATCCGTCCCTGGAAGTCATTTTGTTATGATTCTCATCCAGGTAACTACCTTTAAAATTCTCAAGCCAATATCCGTTTTACAATACATTATATGAAGTAAGGTGATTTTTTTTTTTTTGCACTAGAAGTAATAGGAAAAATGGGTTAAAATGTAGGCCGATTTGCAAAGTGGAACAAGATTCTCACCAAGAGACCATAAAGATGTTCACAGCTTCTACATAAACAGCTCATTTGCAAAATAAGCTTTCAACATTTTATTCAGATGATATGGTCAGCTTGGGATATGTCACTTGATAATCGCAAGTATTGCTCTTAATTTTTCTTAATTATTGCTCTTGGTTGTTATATGCAGGTAATCTCTGAGCAAACTTCACAGCATTTTTGTCCAATGGTGCCAATTAGTGTTAATGTTGACAATTTAGAATTTTGTTGTAGTTAGCATTTAGTCAAAGAATGGTTTTAAAATGTCAGTTCTAAATCGAATATCCACTACCAGTCAAAAGTTTGGACACCATTTCATTCAATGTTTTCTTCTTTACATTTACAGCTATCTACATTAGATACATACGCCAAATATATGAAGCAAGCTATATGGAATTTAGTAAAGAAAAATATTAAATAACTTCCTCAAATCCTGATAGCCACCTTTGTTTTGACAACAGCGCTGCAAACCCTTGACCTTCTTGATGAAGTCTCTTGAAATGGTTTTCACTTCACAGCTCTGCCTTGTCAGGGTCAATGCCAACAGTGCAAAATGATCAAAGCAAAGGGTAGCTATTTTTCATTTCTAAAGTTATTTTAAAGTTATTTAGAGTTGATTTTTGTTTACTGCATTCCATGTGTGTTCATTCATATTTCTGATGCTTCAGTGACAATCTACAATGTGAATAATCATGGAAATAAAGAAGAAACGTAGATGAAAACACGTGCAAACTTTTCACCGGTAGTGTTTTTTTTTTAAATAACCAACTCCTAACTCCAATTATAGTAACTGTATTGCAAAACTTTAACAGTTTAGGCTTACACACAACTATCTATAGTTCTGTATTGCCACTCAACACCAACCGCAAGTCTGTTTTGGTCCTTATTTCGAATGAATTTGTTCACAGGGTTTCTTTGGTGTACTAACCACAGTTTCACATTTCACTTCCCACTTATGCGTGTGTCTCTATGGGAGGAACCGATATAAAAAATGTCACAGATCAGAGAGAGCGCGCCGATGATGGCCACAAATGTGATTGTACTCAACACAAAACGATTCATGGTCAAACTTGGAACAGAGAGAATAACAGCAAACACATCTGGTCAAAAAAAAAAAAAGAATCCGCCTACGAAGTTTAATCACAACCTTTAGAGCGCTCAAAGCTTTAAGAAGTTTGATTTTTCACAGCCTTAAGTCGTGTTTGCACTAGAAGGGTGGTGGTACGAGTTGAGCTGGTATGGTGATACTTTGATTTGTGAAAACTCAAAAATATTGGTTTAGTCTCCTGGAGTTCTCACCTTTGATACTTTTAAAATATATATTATTTTATGGTCAGTTATGTATTTTGTGAAGACTCAACTATATTGTGTTAAGCTGAAAAAAAAATATATATATAAAAAAAAAAATCGCATGGCATTTCAGTTTTTGGGCATTAATATATATGGATATTTTCCAGACTTACAAAACTTGTGCATTCTGAGTGAAATTTTTAAGATTGTAGTGTATATTTGATAAAAATTTTCAAGTTTTTCCAAAAGAATTCTTACTTATTTTCATTATCTTGTGGAATTTTTTAAAATTGTTGTTACTTATTTTTATTATTCTATTATTTATTTAGTCATTTTTTTGTGAAGTCTGGTTTCAAGTTAATTAGATGAAATAAGATAAACTTCAGAAAATCAGAAAAAAAAAGTAAATTTAAACATGTCAGAACAACTCAATTTAAGTCATTCCGACAAGATTTTTATGTTTTTTCAATGTTTTTTTTTTATTTTTATTGATTCATAGGAAAAAGCTTTTGGTGGTGCTTCTTGAAAACTCAACCATACCAAATCACACCAGACCACGCCGCTCCAGTGTAAACAAACCATCATCTGACAGTGCCATTCAAGAACACGAGTGGCGTTAGCGTTATGTAGCTTTACGCACTACAGTTCTCTCATTCTGGCCTCTCGGACTCGTGCACAGCATTGGAACATTTTAGGGATCACATTCACACACACCAGCCCGGCTTCTGCCCCCATACAGCACGATACAAACGGCCAACTCACAGGGTCCAGCAACTACTCGGGAAAACGAGTAAAAATCCAACTAGTTCATAGTAAAAAAAAAAAAAGAAAGAAAGAAATAAAGAAAAAAACGCATTGACCTGACCATTTGACGACGGCACAAGGCTCGCGTCATGGCCGACCCTGCTCCCTGTACAGACGTCCGACAGCAGCCTCCTCCGGTCCACAGGGGGGCGCGCAGTGGGAATATAACCGCAATAAGCAAAGAATGGTTTCTATGGCAGCAATAGCAAAAGTCAAGTTGGGGATAAATTGTACATCACACATTATGTAATATTAGAGGTAGGGTTGTCAAAAGTATTAAAAATCAGATACTAAAATGACACTAAAATCAGTATCAAAAATAGTTAATCTGATACTGGAAAAAATCCCATAAAAATTTGACCTTTGACCAATTTCAGAGTAATCTTGAACAATGTGGATCAACACCAGGATAGAGCCACATGTCAAAGAAAGCACAATTAGTTTGTGCTGAAAAATTACATTCTATTGTCAAAGTTTTGTTTTTTGTTTTTTTCAGCTCTCAAAACCACTGTTGAGTATCAAGACTTTTCCTGTGTATCGAAAAGGAGTTTGAACTTTTCCTATTATGACAACATTAATATAGGATGTACTAATTACAGATTTCGAGGAGTTATTGGTCATGAAAATATTGCAACATTCATTTTAGTTTGATGATTTCCAACTGCGCAGCCCCACTCTGGAACAGCTACACTCGTCACACAGTGCACCTCAAGAGAAAACGCAGAAAAGCTAAAATAAAATATATATAGATATATATATGTACATCTTGAACAGAGGAAATAATTTATGTTTCAAAGAAAACAAAACATCTGGTAAACAAAATAAATTAAGGCATGCAAAAGATAAAGTCAAATCTTTAGATTTGGATATTTTTTAAGCCAAACAAACGTCTTCCTGTGTGGAAGAAACCACTCACGCTTATGAAATCCTCAGAAAGAAGGTAGCTGCCAAAATAAAAGTCAAACTCACTGGAATATCGCTGGATAATGTCAGAGCTTTAAAGGCCAATATTTACACATGTGTTCTGTTGATATTTACATACATATTCATGCGGATCAGCAGCAGTGCAGCGAAAACAAACAGCAGAGGAGCGCTTCTCTAAGGCCCCACCACCAGAAAATAAATAGCATTTATCAAAATCATAAAAAAATGTACATCACAAATATCTCTATTGACCTAGCTCAGATCCTGTTTGGCGGCGAGCTCGGCCTCTAACAACTGATATGTATAAAAATAAAAGACAAAACTGGTGTTGGCTTCTACGGTGAAGTGAAGCAGTGCGGAGCCGGTTCTGCCACATTAAGGCTTCAGGAGACTCTGGAGCTCAGATGCTGCTGCTCCTCCGAAAGAACCAGGACCAGGATCAGAGGAGGGGGGAAAGCCGGCACAGAAAGGACATGCAGTCGCCCGTGTCACGCACTCACTCAACACACAGCACTGTTCTCTGCAAAAAAGCTCTCCTGCGCCTCTGTATTACTTTTTTCCTCTTTTGGATTTTTATTTTTTATCTCTTGGCAGCATTACATGTTGCATCTGTCCTGTTGCGCCCTCTCTCCGCTCCGGTTGGCTGGAGGGGCGCGTGGGGGCGGGGCTTGTGGAAGTCATGATGGGGTTGTGTAGGGGTCATGTAGGGGTCAGTAGTCTTGGATGGGGGCGAGCTCCGGGGACAGGTCCACGCTGATGTTCTTGTACAGGCTGCTGAGCGCCACCACGGGGCTGTAGTGCAGGTTGTTGAGGCCGTCCAAGTGCTGGCGCTCTTTGGAGTATCTCAGCAATTTGTACCTAAAACACAAATATTTTTGGGTATAAATAACGCAGAGAGCAACATTAGGTGTATTTTGTAACTTTTCTGGTGAGGGGGTCTGCCACGTGCTTGATTCCATGGAGATTTTATTGCTTTGCTTAAAATACTCCAGAGTATAGTTTTAAAGGTCCCATGACATCGTACTTCTTGATGCTTTTATATGGTGCCTTAATGGTTCCCTAATACTGTAAATGAAACCTTCTTCAAAATCAACACTCAGTGCATGAGAAAGACACATGTACAGTCAGAGTCAGAAAATAACTATCTGAACGCCTCATTCTGGGCCTTGTTGCTTGAATGCAAATGAGAAGGACACAGATAGGTTAGAGCAGCGGGTGCGGGCAAATGCTCCGCTGGTTCCTTGTTTTAGCGGTGCGCTGTGCCTGGCCCCACTTCCGCGTTTTATGCGCGAAGGAAGAAAGGAGACGCGTTTCAATGAAAAAAAACACATTTTCACAGAAAATTAAATTAAAGGTCCCATGGCATGAAATTTTCACTTTCTGAGGTTTTTGAACATTAATATGAGCTCCCGTACCCTGTTTAGGGCCCCCCCCAATGGCTAAAAGTTGCAAAATGTCTAAACTGAGCATTTGCGGTCCTTTTCTGCATTAGGAAAAACACACCGCTCAAACGGGCGATTCTGAACAAGGCAACTATGTTACGCCACATCGAAAAAAGAAATGCAAATGCAGTTCCACCCCCGTCTGGATGTCTCTGGAAATCATGCCCAGAGAGTTTGGACCGCGAAGGAGCTACGCATTGCGAAATGCGTATTTTTTATTTGCCTGGAGGCACGTGCGAGTGCTTCTAGGCTCAGAAGTCCTTTACCCGACCCTCTGGGCCTCTGAAACAGCAGTGGTTTAATTTTATTTTCTGTGAAAATGTGTTTTTTTCATTGAAATTCCTCACCTTTCTTCCTCCGCGCTTAAAACGCGGAAGTGGGAGACATCGCACAGCGCACCTAACCAGCAGGCGCATTTGCCCCCCCCCCCCCGCTCCTCTAACCTATCTGTGTCCTTCTCATTTGCATTCAAGCAACAAGGCCCAGAATGAGTTATTCAGAGAGAGATATTCTGACTCTCACTGTGTACATGTGTATTTCTCATGCACTGTGTTGATTTTGAAGGATTCATTTACAGTATTAGGGAACCATTAAGGCACCATATGAAAGCATCAAGAAGTACCATGTCATGGGACCTTTAAACCACTGCTGTTTCAGAGGTCCAGAGGCTCAGATAAAGGACTTCCGAGCCTAAAAACACTCTCACGTGCCTCCAGGCAAATAAAAAAACGCATTTCGCATTGCGTAGCTCATTCGCGGTCCAAACTCTCTGGGCGTGATTTACAGAGACGCTGAGTAGAGACACAGACGGGGGGTGGGGCTGCATTTTTCGATGTGACGTCAATAAGTTTCCTTGTTCAGAATCGCCCATTTGAGCTGTTTTTTTCTCTAATGCAGAAAAGGACCGCAAATGCTCAGTTTAGACATTTCACAACTTTTAGCCATGGGGGGGCCCTAAACAGGGTAGGGGAGCTCACATTAACGTTCAAAAACCTCAGAAAGTGAAAATTTCATGCCATGGGACCTTTAAATACATCTGTCTTGTATTTATTTCATTAGATGTGTTTTTTTTACCATACCGGAGTACAAGTCGCACTTTTTGGGGGAAATTTAGACCATGAACCAGGATTTCATCTTGAAAGGCATGTATTTCAATTTGAAACGCAATAGTAATAATAACAACAGAATAGAGAACAACAGCCTGTTCTAAAATAAGTGGTGGAAAACTTTTTCCTGCTCACCCAGCCATTGTCCGAGTCTGTCGCCACTGACTGCCGCGGTATCTGCAGCTCCTCCGCGTTAGACTGGAGTCTAACGTCGCCAGAGAAAGATTTCGGCCAAAAGGAATTAATTTGCTCGATGCATTTCCCAATTACTTTCTGTGTAGTGCGCATTCATATCGAGTGCAAATAAATGTGCAAATCAGACTCGGACAATGGCTGGGTGAGCAGGAAAACGCTTTCCACCACTTATTTTAGTCTCTGGACTGTGGGGAGATGCCCAAATTTGACCTGGGGGTGGCATATCCCTTTAACGTAACATATTAATATATTAACAGATAACTATAAAATAAATAACATACCGTAACAAGTTTACCAAACTCTCCATCTCACTCCAAATCACTAAATCCACTGAATTTATTCTCGAGGTAAACGTTTTCAGTGGTACAGAAGTAATAGTAGTAGCAGATACTGGCACACAAGCCTACAGCGCCCTCTCGTGGCTGTCATGAGATGGTGTAATTTTATTATATACAGCTAGCTTTCAAGTCAACCCACGAGAGGGCTAACCTGGGAAATCCCAAGCTGCTTTGCACAATCGTTCCGATCTGAAAGACAGCCTGGCAACGAGGCTAAGCGAGGGATCCTGAGCGGGAGAGCCGATCAGAGAGCGGGGAGGGGTGGAAAGACGGTGACACGTACTACGCGACAAACGGAAGCTTGTAGTTTGTTTGGGACCGCTTACGGACCACATTGATCATGGCAACGGGAGACGGCAGTAATCGTTCGGTTTCATTGTTTAATCGTTTGTTTTGCCTTCCGTTTTCGCGGAGATGGGGGAAAATGGCGGCATTTCCTTCTCTTCTCCCCGGTTATCGCTCCAACTACGTCATCGAGTACAACTGACATGATTGGCTATGGGCTACGTACGCGCCAAATGATAGACATTTGTAAACGCCAATAAACGGCCGCTGGCAATCGTAAAGCACACCTCCGCTACGAGATATTCAGTAGGTGGCTCCCAGACCATATACAGTGCTGCTCAGAAGTTTACATACCCCTGCTAAAATGTTTTGTTTCTTGGCTATTTCTCAGAGAAAATGAATAGCACAAAATGTTTTCTTTCACTCTTGGATAGTGATTGGCCAAAGCCATTTATTGTGAAACATCTGTGTTCACTCTTTTTTAAACCACAATGACAACAGAAACTAACAGCCAAGACACAAAACATTTTGCCAGGGTATGTAAACTTATGAGCAGCATTGTATCACTAGTGATATGGTCTGGTGTAAACCAGGCAACAAGAGGTCGCTCAAGGCTTGTGAATTTTTTTATATAAAAGTTGCAGGACCACCCAAACAATGAAAAAAATACAGTACTCAAAAGTACCTTGAAAATCCTATATTCTTAGTGTGAGTGACTTTGCCTTTCCACGGACGTAACCAGTAAATTGGCTTGGTGTCACCGCCTGCTTTCTCCAGTGAGATTAATGCCTTACTGCGGAACATTCCAGGCAATCTTCATGGAAACAAGCAGTTGGTGGACCCCACTGAGAAGTTACGCAGTGCACCTTTAACAATTTGGTTCAACTGGTCTTCTTTTCTTCAAATTACTTTTTCGTTTACGTGATGTATCTTGTGAGCTGATTTACACAGACAATAATGCACTAAACCGAGATGAGCATTCTTGCTTTCTTACACCTTGGATACTGTTCTGACAAAGTATCTTTCCTCAATACAGCGGATTTAAAAACTGTAAATCAGCTGGCAAGACAAGTCACGGCAACATCACATGACTCTTCTGATGATGAAGACTACAGTCGAAACATGTCAAAGTAAATAAACAAACTGGTTTGTTAACTGAAAACAAATTGGCTTTAATATTTAGTTTGAATATGGCTTGATTGAGACTCAGCAATATTAACAAGCAATAATTACAATATTATCTCGTTCAATGAGGCGTAATTACTAGACTGATGATGAAAATTGTTGCCGTGACAACTGTAGCAGCCATCTTTTCACTGAAACAAGAGCAAGATTCTAATAGGTTATGTACAGTATTTTTGCATGTAAATATGCCATATTCATAAATAATTATTGTTTAATGTACACTGATTAAAATACATTTTTATTCATAGTTTAGTAGCATTTATTATACCTCTTTGCACTATGCCTACCTTTGCACTGCCTGGCCAGAGAGAAACGTAATTTCGATTCACTGTATGTTGAACACATGGCAGAATTGACAATAAAGCTGACTTTGAACTTTGAACTTGAACCTCATTCATCTCATTTGCCATATTGCCCACATCTACAAGGGATCGACTGCATTTTGTTATTTGCAATACACCAGTAAAATAAATGCCCAAGATTAGCATTTGCTTTTGTCTGGAGATCCACCTGGGCAACATTTATTATTGTGTAATATCTTAAACTGGGTTTTTGTAGCATATCCACCTGTTGTTGTGCAATACCTAATTACAGTGCAATATCCTGTGGTGCAATACTTAAAACAGTGCTATAGCTTGTTGGCAACATTTAATACAGTACAATATGCTAAACTGAGTTCTGTGAAACATCTCCCTCTACAATGTCGAGACTCTCAAGTGTGTGTGTGTATATATATGCGTGTGTGTATATCTGGTTTTATGTGTCACCCCTACTGCAATATCTGAGCAAGACTTGCAATAACCTGGATAACAAATGTGTAGTACCAGCTGTAGAGGACTTTTTTGCACTATTTTTTTTTCTATACTGTGTTGTAAATATCCTGCTGTGTTGTATATATCCTACTTAAATGTCTGCACTGAAGTGAGATGCATTCAAACTCATTGTGAGTATGTAGAATGCAAGTTATACATATGAATCGTGACAATAAACGCCAACGACAATACACGCTATTCTATTCTAGATAACCATGTGTTGCAAGGGGTCTACAGCTGCTGAACTCTGACATACTTTGATATTGGAACTGGCTTCTTTTCAGAGACTCAAAAGAAAAAAAAGAAAAAAAAATTGTGACAACCAAGGGGGACTTTATTGCGTTTTGGGCACAGTAGTTTTCTCCTTGCTCTGAGTCTGCACAATGACACCTCACAGATGCAGTATTTGGTTTGATATGAACGAAATACACTTGATCTTGGAATCAGTTCAGGCTTTTTATAGCTGCATGCAGGGAATAGAGAAGTCAGACTGTAGAGCTTCAACATAGAATGACTAAACACTCCAGCTCTAACCTCCCTATAAAAGACAAACTATTCTGTATTCTGTATTCTGTACTTGTCTCACCTGCCCAGGAACTGCACCTCCCCTCTATGGTGGTGAGGAATGGATTTGTACTTCCCCAGCTCTCCTTCAGGGCGTGTCACGTTCAGACCAGCGTAGTGGACCCTGATCAAAAAACACAACAAGTTTTTTAATACAAAGACACTGAACTTTAGAGATCAGGACTTGATTTTATCCCTATGTTAAACCAATGGAAAATTTAAGTACCTGAAAAAATAATAATTCAAAAGTATCTTTATTTACCAGCAATGACCCAGCAGCAGCACTTGTTTACTTTTTAATATATTGTTTTGGCTAATCCATTTCTATGGTACACAAACATGGAGGATTTTGCTAATAGTAGCCGTGTCTCAATTTGCAGTGTGCACAGTTCGGAGTGTGGTTTTAGGGGTGTCTGTGTGTGTGTGTTACTGTTTGGGTTGTTTGGTTGTGTGGCGTCAGGCAGCTGTGGGGCTGGTTGTGTGGGTGGTAGGAAATGTGAGCTGTTTTTAATCACTGTAAAGCATTTTGTGTTGCATTTTTTGTATGAAAAGTGCTCTATAAATAAAGTTTGACTGATTGATTGAAGGGTACTCAGGACTGTGTATACTTGCACAGTGCATACTTGCACAGTCCTGAGTGTACTCCTCGGACCGAATGGGCATTGACGAAATGGGACAGGTCCCGCAACTACCAGATGCAGCCGCCGACTCAGTTTTCTCCCGTAGAAGAAGAAACGCGCGGTGCATGCTTGCGCGAAGTGTGCATCTTCATACAGTTGGTCCACGCCCCAATTTCCATGGAAACAACTGCGGGTTTCCGCATATTAACTGCGCATGGGACAAAAACGAAATGGGACAGCAGTTGTCACGCCGGAAGTGACGTATGTCCCGTTCAAACCACACTCCGAACTGTGCACACTGTGAATTGAGACACGGCTAATGTGTTAATGAACAAATGCGTCCACTACTTAAGCCACTGTTCCCCTACTGGTTGGAATATTAGTTTCTTCCTGGACCAAAAACCCAACTTCAGTTTTATTGCAGTGATTTATAAAGATGTTTGGAGCCACTGACACAATCCTCCTGACTTTTATTTCGTTATACCTTTTTAATGGGGTCCATCACCTACTTTATATTTACTGATCATTATTTAACCAGGATAGTCCCGCTGACATCAACATCAAGAATCTCTTTTTTTAGAGGGGCCTATTGTACTTGCCTTTAGAGTTAGGGGAAACGGGACCATCTGGAGCAAACCTATGCAGACATGGGGAGAACATGCAAACTCCACACACAAAGGAGCCACAGTGCACTTGAACTGAACCCAGGACCTTCTTACTATGAGGCTCATAGTAGGCTCATGAGTGCTCACTGCTGCACCACTGTCCCCTTGTCTTGTGAAGATATTATTGCTTTGCCTGAAATGTTGCACAGTATGGTATTTAACTGAAATTTTTTCACCCATGTCTCATGCTTGTCTCCATGGTGATTTTCAAGGTTCATGTCATTGTGGAGAACATTCCAGACAAAGGAACATTTCAAGGAAGAAAAGAAGGTTTCAGATCCTCAGAAAATGACAGTGCCCTGAACAGACTTCTTTGTTCTGATTTTTCAATAGTACCATTATTAAAAGAGCCAGTACACTTTCAACTTTCCACTATAATCTATGAGAGGCTATCGAGGGTAAAAGCACAAGTTCAAGTGAATCTCCATTAGCATAAAAACCTAGAGCCAAACAACTTTAAAATAGACACACAGACAGTAAGCATCTGTTTTACAGCGGAGCCCTGACAAACCTAATTTGGTAAGACAAAGCAGCGTCTGGTAATCGCTCCACATTACACATTGGACTGACCTGTTCCACAAGTCGTCGTCCTCTCCTCCCCAACCCCAGAATGCATTGGGGAAACCGTTAATCTTCCTGAACTGTTCCACCGTCAGGCCACTCACGCCGCCGAAGAACTCGCTGTATGGAAGACTGAAAAACAGCAATACATTGGTTTAAAAGGTGCAATACTTTTCTGGCAAAGAGTCCAATGCCCGTTTTGTCTCTATGGAGATGATACTGCTTTCCTAAAAATATTGAGAGAAGAGTTGATGCCAACAGGCCAAGTTAAAGGTCAGATTTGTGGAGAGGCGTCCCCACTCACAGTAAAAATGCATGTTATAGAATATTAAGATATGCTTAATCCCATACTATGGAGCATTCCAAATTTAATAACAAGCAGGTGGCAGACCCTATAACAGGAAAATAAAATAAAATTACATAGCGCAGATTTAAGGAGATTGCAATGGAATGTACAGAAAAGTTGGAGCTATTAATATTAAACCACCATTTGTGCAAAATAAATATAAAATGTATCTATTTAAATCATCAAAACAATGAAAATGTGTATTGTGTATTGCATAAATAAGTTTCCTTCCACGAAAAAAAGCAAAAAAAAAAGTCATGCAGTCACAAAAAAATACTAAAAGATAAATAAATAAATAAATACTCTTTGCAATATATCGATACACGCCTAACTATCACTCTTATTTGGAAACATTTTAACAAGAAGCTAGGTATTAGTGAGATTACAATATTGAGATTCTCACAATATCACCGAACCCTACAGTACCAAACAGGGTTGCTCTGGTACGAAGTTTCAACCAAATAAGGATATTTGGTCTCTGGGTAGAGTCCCTTGTGTGTGTGTGAATAAAAACAGTAAAAAGTTGCTAAGCCCCAGAGTACAGAGCTGATTACACAGAATAAAACAAGTCTGTGTTGGCGTTTTTCATTTTGGCAAAGTTCTGCTTATACTGGAAAGCCTAAATGTAAATATTGTAGGTGTAGCATAAATCCTTGCTCCGGTATAATTAGTGTTTTAGCATCTGCGGAGCCTCCGGAGTGTTTAGGCTGCTACGGGTCTTAACTGTCGCATTAGCCAAGACACTGTAAACAGCTGTGTCTTGCATCTATGGTAACAAAGTATGGTATCCCAGTGATGAATTAGTTAAGGTATTTGCTACTTTGATTTAGTATTTTTTCCCCTGTGTAAGTAGGCTGGTATTTATCAAACTGTGGGGAATAAAATCTGCATATACACTTCTTAAATGGAGACACAAATCAAGTCCCCAATGTAAATTTAAAACTTTAAAAGGCCAGTGGATCCGATTATTAAAATGTATTCATGTCATTGCTCTCTACATTACAAATTCTATGGTAAAAATGAGACTGGAAAATATGACTTGTTTATTTTACATAGCATTTTCTCACTAAAAACATAGAACTATAATAAAATAATAATTTCCCTTGTGGATCAATAAAGTCTAAATATGGAACCCAAGATGGTGCTATATTGTTTTCAATGGCCTGTGCTCATGGCTCAGAACGGGGCTAGGCCGAGTCTTACAAAGGTAACTTTTAGGCGCTTTGAGGATTTAAAAACTTTCAAAAGTTTATGTTGTGAAAATCTGACCTTTGTGAATGTTGTGGATGTCCTGTCAATGTATTATCAAGTTTTTAATATAGAGCTATGGGGAATAACGACTACACTTGCTACTGCCAGAGTTGCCTTTTTTGGTCTAATCAGGCACATTGTCACTGTGAATCATGAGAAACGAACAGCCTGCCAGCAAACAGTGGGCAGAAATTGGAGAAGTATAAGGAAACAATTGCATCATGACACACAGACAGTTGTCTCCGTGTCGTGGTGCAATATAAGAGTGGCAGAAAATGGAAGGTAAAGTGGAATGGACTTGAAGTTCAAACTAAAACATCAGGTTAATATTAGAACAACTGCAATTTAATGGTCCAATATAACACAAAACTGACTCTTGTGAGCTTTAAGCCATGTTAGAATCTTGTTACCTGTTCAAAAACAAACCCAGAGTTGTGTTTTGTTTCATTCACACGTTTGAATACTGCTGCATTTTTAGTCTGTCCACCTCTCAAAATGCTCTGTTCCACTTTGTGATGTCATGAAGAGGTAGTTTTCAAGTTAAAAGCTCCTTTTACCTTTAATTTAGATTGATTTCTACTATATCTATCTATTCTACTACTATTTACTACTGCTGTTGCTGCTGCTGCTGCTGCTGCTGCTACTGCTACTGCTACTACTACTACTACTACTACCGATACCACCACCACAACTATCCCTAAATGTAATACTATCACTGCTATATACTATGTACTAATACTCCTAACAAGTAGTATAATTTCTACCTTGCCACCACTAATAATAATAATAATAATAATAATAATAATAATAATAATAATAATAATAATAATTACTACCACACTACAACTGCATACTATTGATAGTAATGGTACAAACTACCTATACCTAAAATCAATCAATCATTTGGTGATTAAAAAACAACCCACATTTCCTTCCACCCACCCAGACCCCCACAGCTGCCCGAGACCACACAACCAAACAACCCAAACAGTAGCACACACACTTTTTTTTTATCGAAATGATTCTAGTGAAGGTGTATGAAGTATGGAGTTTAAAAACACAGTGCAGCACTTCCATACCATACTCCATACAACTGTACAACAACTCACCCTTATGTAACAGATAATACTCCCTACAACTATATAGCTGTGATTGGATATTGTATTTTATATTTTATTACTTATTTTTCAATTTTATTCTGATTTGTACATATACACTTATTTCGTATTTTCATAATTGTCTCATTTGACACCTGTCTATTGCTCTTTTTTTGCTATTCCATCCATTTTTTGTTACCCTCTGTTATTATATTTGATGAGTGAGCTACTGTACCCAAATAATTTCCCTTGTGAAACAATAAAGTTTGTCTAAGTCTAAGTTGAAGCACTTCCTGTATTGCCACATGACATCACAAGGTGGAACTGTTTCGGTGTTTTCTGTGTAGGGGAAAAGCTCAGCGTAAATATGCAGTGTGTGCGTGTGTTACACGTGTGAAACAAAACAACTCCAGGTACAGTATGTTTTTGATGAGGATACAACATTAGAACAGATCAGAAAATAGCGTAATATGGGCCCTTTAAAAGTTCAGATACAGAAAAGCACTATGGTTAACTTTAGGTTCAGTCTCCATCCAAATCGTCGCATTTTTACACGTAAACCCAACGTCAGTGTACGTTTTACTCACATGTACATATACTTGTCGAGCTTGGCGGCGAAGTGGCGAGGCATGTGTCCGCAGCCGTAGTAGTTGCGGTCGTTCTCGGGGATGTGGTCGACGTCGTGGAAGATGAGGCAGTCCCAGTCCAGGTCCTTCATGGCCTCCAGGAACCCCACGTTAAACAGCATGGCTCGGTTAAAAGGCTGGCTCCCGTTCTGAACGCAACAAATCATTTCATTTATTAAAGAATTTCTGCGGGACAACAGCAGAAAGGAGAAGATGGTATTTTTTTGGCATTTATACATAAAAAAGGCAGATTAAACACATGATTCTTTATAGAAATACATTGTTTCTTAGTACTTTCATAGTCATAGGAGTAGGGATAGGACAATAAACAATAATATCATTTATCGTGATAAAAGGGGTAGACAATAATTATTTGTGGGACATTTTATTTTCGTGATAATCGCCAATAAATATAATCACCATAAATCACCAAAATGTGCAGAAAAAAAGCTTCTTATCCATCATGCGCTGCAATTTCAAATCCTGTGTGTGCAATCTGTACATATGGTTTTTGACAATAAAGCTGACTTTGAACTTTGATATAAAAGATGTTTTTACATGGAGCATATTCATAACATTAAAATTAGAATTATTCATATCCAAAACATTTTTAAACGCTCAGCAACTTGAATAATTATCGTGATATGATCGTTAATTGTAATTATTTTGGCCACAATTGTGATGCCAAATTTCAATATCGTCCCGATAGTTCTGTACAATTATCTAAAACCTGCCTGTCTGCTCTGATTGGTCAGAGCTCAGAGAAAATATGGACTGTGGTTTAAAATGCCGAAAGCCAGTACATTGGTCAGGTTTTGTGTTAAAGACTCATAAAATTCTGCTAAAAAAGACTAACCAACATACTACATAACTGGCACTGCAGTATTTTCATATGAACTTTGAACTAGGTACAAATTTGGCAGTCAGTACTTGTACTTGTGATTGAGTACATTATAAACTATGTAACTGTACACTGGCTTGAGTACACATTTTCAGTACCCTTTTCAACAGAAGTAATGCCAACTAATTGTACACCAACATAATAAATATTCTGACTCATCGTTCAATATATGAAAGCTGGAATAATATATTTCGGGGCTTGATATTTATTGTCTCTACATTTTCTTTGTTTGGCATGCTTTTGTTGTAATACTGTAATTTAGGGCTGTCAGTTTAACGTGTTAATTAGATTAATTAATTACACTACAAATTAACACGTTATAAAAATTAATGCAATTAATTATGAGTGTCAATTCAATGCGTGCATTTTAAATTTGGCGTGGGTGAGCAAATCCCTGCCAGGGCCTTTGAACGGCAAGTTCATTAATAAAAAGAACGAAGACGGGACGATCAACAAGAATGCCGTGATTTGTAGTTTTTGTCAAAAATAATTTTCTGAAACTGCTCCAGCCTGACGGATCATTTGAACGATAAACACGTCCAGACAAGTTCTATCGTTACCGGTGAAAGAGCGCACTTCACCAGACCACCAAACCACGCTCGCAGAATTTGGGAAAAGAATGAGAAAAGCGACCACATAAAAACTGACAAACTCGATCACAAAGTGGGTTCGTTCGTTTGCTCACTCACAATCTCTCCCTCCCTCTTAAAATGCGATTAACTAGATTAAATACAAATCCTGTAATTAATTAGATTCATTTTTTTAATCCCCTGACAGCACTACTGTAATTACATTTGGTCTGTAAAAGGTTGAATATGTGACTTCTACGGCTAATTATTGACCGATAATAATAGATTATATGTTGCAGCTCAGACCTTTTAATGATGCCGTCTACTTAAATGATTTACTGGGATTATCTTGCTTTATTGTTATTGTATCAGTGGCATAATGAAGTTTCCGTATTATAATTTATTGCAGTACATCTCTGTAGCAATATCTTTCTTATCGTAACATGCAAGCATTAAAAAGAAAGGGAAAACGTCTCTAGATAAGAACTATTAGGGAAACAATATATACAGATGAATTTTAAAGCCTCGAACCTGTTCAATGACGTAGAAGGCAAACTGCAGCCTTTGTCTCTGCAGCATGGGGATGAGGTGTTGGAATAGAATTGGCAGATGTTCGTGACGGTTTCTGAAAGGAATTAGGATCGCCACCTAAAAATAAGAGCACACATAGATTAAGAAGCAAGAAGTATATTATCTAAAGGAGCTTAAAATTTGAATAGAAGGATAAACTCAAAACCTGATACTACAATAAAAAACACCACACACTAAACTCCAGTGTTTTTGTCATCTCCACATTAGCAGAGTAAACAGTACAGGCCTAATCCTCTTTTAAACACAAAAATAAAAGTTGCAGTGTTCCCATGTGGTCTTACACTACCACATCGAGGTACACGCACCTTCCAGCGAGGCCTGCAGTCCTTTGGTTTCCAATGACCTCCAAACTCTATGTCAAAAAACTTGGAGAACTTGAGCTCTATCTCCTCAATGGGGATTTCTGTCATGTTCACGTCCATAAGTCCCTCTGTAGAGAACAGGAGAAGCTCTTTAAAATGTGTGACATTTTTCTTGACAGAAATGAAAGGAAAACTAAAAGGTTTGGACTATTAAAAAAGCAGGAGTGGGTTTAAGTGCTAATTGAAACAGTGGGTAGTAATTGCTTCAATAACTCTTGGTACTTTATTGTTCTCGAGTCAAAGTTTTCATTTTTTTTCCAATGTGAGGAACATTAATTTCTTGCATCTTTTTTTTTTTTTTTAAATGCGTACATATATATTGTTTTAAACTGTCATTAATTTATTAATGAATCATAAGTTATGCTCAAAGTTACTCAATACAGCTAGTAGTAGCTCATCAGATGCATCTTTCTCCTTATTTGGGTAATTATTTGAGTCAACAGTTTTTAATGCTACCTGAATAATATTAATAGTAACAGTATTCTTAATTAAACTTGGACTGAAAACCTCCCACAACCACATTTCAAACAGAGCTGCTAACTTGGCCAGTGCCTGAAGGCCTAAAGAAAAGAGTGAGCGAACACTGATTGTTCTAACACAGGGGTGGGCAATTATTTTTCCCCAGGGGCCAAATAAGAAGCAGAAAATATTGTGGAGGGCCGGGCCAAAAGTTTGAAGTCTACTCTGGTTAAATTTTATTTCTACGTTGAAATCAGTAAATGGCATTGTTTACAGAAGCTGGTAAGTTCTGTGTTATTATTAAGTAATAAGAGAGTGAGGTTTTATAAAAACTGAATTTATTCAGAAAAAAAATACTTCAAAACAACAGTAAACGTGAAACATTTGTAACTCTTTCAGTCACATTGACCCCACAATGCTTTCAGTTTAACTTTCTTAACTTTGTATTAAGACACCACAATGTCTTTGCCAAATAATATAATACAAGATATGACCAAAACTGTGTAGAAAAAAGTCAAATTTAGCATGTTTTAGTGTTTTTTTTCCTTGATCAGTGAGAGAAATCTAGCCTCTGTTGAGCTTTATCAAGTGCATCAAAGTCAGATTGCATGTTTGAGGTGGAGAAGTGAAGCACGTCCGACAGATGATCATCATTACAAATGCATTATGTACAATTTTGAAAGTAGGTTTGATTTTCTTAATTCCAAGCAATCTTTTCGCAGGCCGGTCAGAGTCAGAGTCAAGTATTTGGCCCCCGGGCCTTGAAATGCCTGGGTCTGTTCTAACAGATATCCACATTTCAAACTTCACCCCTGCAGCCCAGAGTTTGTAATCAGAAACACGTGAATCAGAAACACGTGACATTAGTCTGGGCAGTCCTGTGTGATGTCACATAGTACTTGAAACTGCAAATACCTAGTTTGCACTAAAACTGTTAAAAAGGTCATAAAACAGTAGATAATGTTATAAAAACAGCAAAAATAAGCCGTTTTAGTGTTTAGTTTCACTTCAGAGTCTACTCACTCATAGAAGGTAATCTCTCCGGACAGGGCAGGTTTTGGGAGTAGGTGAAGTTCTCTGGGAGGTATGTCGTTGGCTGGACCAAGAGTTCACTGGAGTTTGTGCCGTCCGGATAGTCTGGAAATGTGTTTATTATGGTAATGTTAGCCTAGTTTACTTCTTAGTACACATTTTTAAACCTCGATGTATTCCTCACCAGTGCCGTTGAGAGTGCTGTTCTTGTTGGTGTACAATCGGATCATCTGCCCTATGGTCCGCACGTTATCCCTCAACATGATGCCCTGAGCCTGCACCATGAAGAAGTATGTGTTTGCTGCAAGGGAAGTAGAAGAAGGCAATTCATTCACAGTGAATTTGCAAATGCTAGCAAACAACATGCAGTGAAAAATCTTGGTCAACTATTTTTCCTCCTGAATTCATTATCTAAAAATAAATGTTTATAAAATTGCTCACTGCAAAAAACAAACTATAAATAAATGTGCAATAGGAAAATACTGTTAAAGGGACAGTGTGTAAGATTTTTACCTGTTAATTACTGAAATTGAAGATACCCATTCAAAAATACATTGTTTTCCAAGCCTTTTCACTTCCATCATGAAATCAAAGTATTCTTTTGGACTTAGATATAGTCACATAAAAGGGGGATCTTCCCCATATAGAGGCAGCCATTTTGAATACGAGAGCCGCAGAAGGACATTTGGGCTCATCCTTTGCCTCGGCTCCTGCTAACAGCTGCTTAGCCGCGCTGCATATGGCTCCCCCCTTCCCCCCTCCCCTTCCCCTTCTCTCCTTCGTTCCTCTGCTCCCATATGCAGCCAGGAGCGAAGGAGAGAAGGGGAAGGGGAGGGGGGGAGGGGGGAGCATGCTGCCGGATCACACATCGTAATGGATATAACACGTATTTTGGACTAAATTGTTTTACTGGATTTTATTCGCTGGATCCTTATGGACAGATTGAGACCAAGTTTATGATGAAATACAGAGTTTGACCTGTGCAAAGCCTTCAAAGGTAAGCTAAGTAAGCTAAGTTTTGTGCTTTTCTGTATAAAAGCCCCATGTGCTCGGGGAGTGATTGTTTTGCAGGGAAATGAATTGCATAGTCAAAAAGAGGAGACTGTAAGGTTTCATTTGATGTGTAGATTGTCATGAATCATGATCGGGATTGTGTGTTTTCATGCGAAAAGAAAAAAAAAAAAGTGAACGGGTTTTATGTATACAGCGGTGCGCGGTTCGTGCGCGGGCACGCGCGATGTCGGCGGTACGTCGCGTCCGGGTGACCCTCGAGGTCTGCCGT
The DNA here is from genome assembly GCA_036785185.1 of Paratrypauchen microcephalus. Taxonomy (NCBI): domain Eukaryota; kingdom Metazoa; phylum Chordata; class Actinopteri; order Gobiiformes; family Gobiidae; genus Paratrypauchen; species Paratrypauchen microcephalus. The sequence goes on along the minus strand of JAVJIX010000281.1, from coordinate 53,689 downwards.
AGCCAAAAGAGGAAGTGGAATAGCTAGTAACCACCTATGCGCCACGAATCCTACACACTGTCCCTTTAAAGAGCTAGTAATGTAGCTACAATGGGAAAGATGGGGAATCATTTGTCAAGAATTTTGAGAGAAAATATTGAAAATAAAATACTGAATTGTCACAAATTATATTTTTGGTAATAAATGGTAATGAACAAAATTCCTGTGGAAATCTGTGACAATGGTCGACGGTAAAGTAAAAAAAAATATAAAACATTTTTTGATGGCTGACAAATTATTTTATTTGGAGTAGAGCTGGGCGATAAGTGAAAAAAAATAATCAAATAACCATATTGATCAATCTCGATTTTGGATTTGATCTTATCAGAATCACTACAATTTTAATTTCACATTGATAGGATCGGTAAAAAATGTGAAAATAAATGCGCCTCTAGTCATTTACTTTCTGTCACCTCAATCTGGATTATTTACATGAACCACAGCACAAAGAAGGCATGGAATGAGTTGGTATGAGATTTGGACACGAGCAGACAGTTTAATCTGGCTTTTCACTTTGGGTGCACTGTTCATTCACAACCCGTCACCCTAGGGTGCTTGCCACACCTTATTTAAGATGGCCACCTTTAGCTCTTACTCCATTTTGCCTGATGAAGGCCTAGGGCCGAAACGTTGCATGTCTTAATAAACTTCTCATTTTGCAAGTAAGACGGAGTGCGGGATTGTTTTCTCCTTGTGTGTTCTGGGTCTGCTCCCTCGCCTCCAACGCACCCGTCTGAAGAGATTGAAGTGTGAAGTTCTCATTTTTGGCTTTTCACTGATAAAAGATGCAGTCTACTAGAAATTCTCTATTTACGAATGTTTTTGTGTGAGATCCTAATAATTTCGAGAGCTTTTGCCAGCATCACATCCCTTTTAGTCATTTAACTGATGCACAAGGCCAGTCAACTTCAGCAAGAATAATGAACTGAAAAACTGCCTCATTCTGACAGGGAAACCTAAATAAAACCTAGATATATAAAGTCAAGAAACCATTCACAGCTGCTTGTTTCACATCAGGTTTTTCTCTACAGCAAATAAAAAAACATAAAATGTGATAAGTCATGTTAATTTTATGAGTCATTGCACAAAAATACTTTATTTGTCCACCAAACTCACAGTAACCAAAACACTGGCAGCCCACTCACTGTTAAGTGATGATTGATGGATCCTTGGGTCAAAAAGATCAGCGATTTAAGAACATCGACAGTGCGCGATAACAGATAGATGAAAATACAAGGTAACACACAGCATCTTAAATATCAGTGACAAGACAAGAAGCAAAACATCCTTTCAAATAACTCATATTCAGCAATTAGTATTGAACTGTTTCCCAAGGAGTATGCAAAGAGGCAAAAACAAAAAAAGAGAAAAGAAAATATAATTATTTATGATTATTATTTTAAAAGGTGCCCTGTATAAGTTTTCTGTTGGAGGGTCCCTGCATTTTGTCTCCATGGAGATGCATGAAATCTTCCACAGTATGACATTTATGACACTTAACCAGCTTGCATTTACTGAATTACAGGTGCTCAAAAGTGCCTAGAAAAATACATTCTTACTGTGAGTGGGGTTACCTCTCCACAGATCTGACCTGTGACTTGTTACCATTTTTAGATATACACTCAACAAAAATATAAACGCAACACTTTTGTTTTTGCTCCGAGATGGACTTAAAGATCTAAAATTCATTCCAGATACACAATATTACCATTTCTCTCAAACATTGTTCACAAATCTGTCTAAATGTGTGATAGTGAGCACTTCTGCTTTGCTGAGATAATCCATCCCACCTCACAGGTGTGCCACATCAAGATGCTGATCTGACATGATTAGTGCACAGGTGTACCTTATACTGCCCACAATAAAAGGCCACTCTGAAATGTGCAGTTTTGTCTCACAGCAAAATGCCACAGATGTCACAAGCATTGAGGGAGCGTGCAATTGGCATGCTGACAGCAGGAATGTCAACCAGATCTGTTGCTTGTGCATCGAATGTTCATTTCTCCACCATAAGCCGTCTCCAAAGGCGTTTCAGAGAATATGGCAATACATCCAACCGGCCTCACAACCGCAGACCACGTGTAACCACACCAGCCCAGGACCTCCACATCCAGCAGGTTCACCTCCAAGATCGTCTGAGACCAGCCACTCGGACAGCTGCTGAAACAATTGGTTTGCATAACCAAACAATTTCTGCACAAACTGTCAGAAACCGTCTCAGGGAAGCTCAACTGCATGCTCGTCATCCTCATCGGGGTCTTAATCTGACTCCAGATCGTCGCCGTAACAGACTTGAGCGGGCAAATGCTCACATTCGATGGCGTCTGGCACGTTGGAGAGGTGTTCTCTTCACAGATGAATCTCAGTTTACATTGTTCAGGGCAGATGGCAGACAGCGTGTGTGGCGTCGTGTGGGTGAGCGCTTTGCTGATGTCACTGTTGTGGATCGAGTGGCCCATGGTGGTGGTGGGGTTATGGTATGGGCAGGCATCTGTTATGGACGAAGAACACAGGTGCATTTTATTGATGGCATTTTGAATGCACAGACATACCGTGGTGAGATCCTGAGGCCCATTGTTGTGCCATACATCCATGAACATCACATCATGTTTCAGCAAGATAATGCAGGGCCCCATGTTGCAAGGATCTGTACACAATTCTTGGAAGCTGAAAATGTCCCAGTTCTTGCATGGCCAGCATACTCACCGGACATGTCACCCATTGTCACCCATGTTTGGGATGTGCTTGACCGGCGTATACGACAGCGTGTACCAGCTCCCACTAATATCCAGCAACTTCGCACAGCCATTGAAGAGGAGTGAACCAACATTCCACAGGCCACAATTGACAATCTGATAAACTCTATGCGAAGAAAATGTGTTGCACTGCATGAGGCAAGTGGTGGTCACACCAGATACTGACTGGTTCTGAGTCCCCAGACCCCCAATAAAACAAAACAAACAAAAAAAATGCACATTTCAGGGTGGCCTTTTATTGTGGGCAGTCTAAGGCACACCTGTGCACTAATCATGATGTCAGATCAGCATCTTGATGTGGCACACCTGTGAGGTGGGATGGATTATCTCAGCAAAGCAGAAGTGCTCACTATCACACATTTAGACAGATTTGTGAACAATGTTTGAGAGAAATGGTAATATTGTGTATCTGGTATGAATTTTAAATCTTTAAGTCCATCTCATGAAAAATGGGAGCAAAAACAAAAGTGTTGCGTTTATATTTTTGTTGAGTGTAGTTAACATTAGTGAACATTCCAGGCAAAGCAATAAGATCTCCTGGAGACAAAATGGGGCAAACACGCCAACAGAAAGTAACAGGGTGCACCTTTAACATTTTAAGGCAGTAAATGAATGAAGCTAAATCTGTTCTTCAGACAGATAATTCACTGTGATTGGCTAAATGCACCTGTCGCAGAGCATGACAGAGGCTGACCAACAGAGGGCATTGGATGGCAAAAGTAAATTCTATACGCCTGATTTTAGACTAGGGGTCGACAACCTTTACCACTGAAACAGCCATTTGGACCTGTTTCACACAGTAAAAAACACTGGGAGCCACAAAACCCTTTTGAAATTTAAAATGAAACAACACTGCATATAATGTCTTTTTTTTGCCTTTGTGCCACAGAATTACATTTTGAAAATGAACTAAAATAAAATAAATTTTAATTAAACACAGTGGTCCCTCGCTATATTGTGGTTCACTTTTCATGGCCTCATTGTGGATTTTTTTATTACAATTTTTTTTAAATAGTGTATCAACACGCATTTCTGCATCCTGATTGGCTAAGGGACTGTAGACCTTTGCCGATTCGTCATTCATTCTCCTCCGTGTCTCCTGTACAGAATGCGTTCAGTTTGCCAGATTTATATAAATGTTCGATCGCAGTGTGACTCTGAAGTGCTGTATGTTTGCAAGTTTTCTCCCAGACAAAACCCGCCACAGCGAAGCGGTGCCAGGACGAAGAGGCTCGGTCATAAGAACTCTGAAATACACACGAAATACTTTGGTTTCATTCTATAATACTGTGCTTTTTTTGTTGAAAATCTACAAAAGTTTGAGTGTTTAAACAAGAGAGAAATGTGAGAAAACGTTAATTCCAGTCTGAGAAAAGTGTAGAATGTGTGTGGTGACGCGTTTAAAGGTCCCATGGCATGAAATTTTCACTTTCTGAGGTTTTTGAACGTTAATGTGAGCTCCCCTACCCTGTTTAGCCCCCCCATGGTTAAAAGTTGCGAAATGTCTAAACTGAGCATTTGCGATCCTTTTCTGCGTTAGAAAAAAATCAGAGCTCAAACGGGTGATTTTGAACAAGGAAACTTATTGACGTCAGCTCGAAAAAAGAAATGCAAATGCAGTTCCACCCCCGTCTGTCTGTACTCAGCGTCTCTGTAAATCACGCCCAGAGAGTTGGGACTGCGGAGGAGCTACGCAATGCGAAATGCGTTTTTTTATTTGCCTGGAGGAACTTGTGAGTGTTTCTAGGCTCGGAAGTCCTTTATCTGAGCCTGTGTACATCTGAAACAGCAGTGGTTTAATTTTATTTTCTTTGGAAATGTGTTTATTTTTCCAGTGGAATGCTTCTCATCTCTCCCTCTGCTCAAAAACACAGAAGTGGGTCAGAGCGCACAGGCACAGCTGAGAGCTGAGAGCGGAGAGTTTGGCCACGCCCCCACCCTATACTATAGGCCATCTCTGTCCTCCTCATTTGCATTCAAGCAACAACGCCCATAATGGAGTGTTCCAGAGTGACATTTATGACTCTCTCATCTTATCTCTCTTTCTCATGCACTGAGTGTTGATTTTGAAGAAGGATTCATTTACAGCATTAGGGAACCATTAAGGAGCCATATAAAAGCATCAAGAAGTACCATGTCATGGGACCTTTAAAGCCTTAAAACATGGAGAATAATTGGAAAATATAAAGCTGACGACTTCGCAGATTTTGCTTATCGTTGGTTATTTTTAGAACGTAACCACCGTGATAAACGAGGGACCGCTGTACTGAGTCGCAACAGAGGGATCAAAGAGCCGCAGGTTGCCGACCCCTGACTTAGACGAACTTTAGTGATCCACAAGGGAAATCATTTGTACACAGTAGCTCACACATCACAATATATTATAATAACAGAGTAAAAAATATAAATGGTAATAATACATCTAAATAAGCAGCAAAGCAAGAGACAGGGGTCAAATAAGGCATAATTATATACATGTAAATGTACAAGTCAAAGTAAAATAGAAAAATAAGTAATAAAAAGTTTGAGTATAGGAGGTGCATTATCAAAATCCCAGAATAACAAAACCCTTCAACTGGGAGATCACAATTGTGTAGACCCTTCCAAGAGATGCGTGTTTAGAATAGTTCAGCGCACAGTATTTTAATGAGCAAAAACAAGAACATTTGTAGTCTACACAAACAGTTACATTTGGCAGGTCAATACCAATCTTCTAGCTCCGGTTTCTAAAGTTCACTAATGTATGCAGGACTGCAGTGCTTGATGAACTAAATCAAACATTTTATTGAACTGTTGTCACCCAGTGTATTTTTATCCGGCATAATGTTAGTTTTAAGAAATGTTTATTATGTGCTCATTAGTATGTGCAATTTTCGGCGCCAACTGCTAATGTTAATAACCTTTCTAAAACTTACTACACGTGGTAATGTTTTCTAACAAGACTCTGGTGTAACTCACATGTGGTCAAGTGGTTTTCCGTCGCTAAAACAGCCCTGGTTTCAGAGTGCGTGTACATTGGGGCTAGGGCTGGTTATCATTAAACGTTGCCAATACGATCCATACCTTGATACATAGGCCACGATATGATACATATCTCGTAGGGGTGGCACGGTTTATGAAAAATCGACGAACCGTTCGGTTCGCTTGTCACAACGAACCGTTCGGTGCGCACCTGACGTTCCGGGCATGCGCAATGTATACTTGCCTGTGCCTTTCGCGAGAAAGATGAATGAGTGCGGTAAATAAAGTTCGACAGAAATGGCAAGTGAGAGTGGAGATAGCGGTAAGGACATGCACCAGTGTCATTCAAGTCCGGTGTCTTTGGAAAAGCGGAAAGTCACGGACAGCCCCCTCCCACGCCGCTGCCGAAATGCGCTCTAATCAGAGGCATTGAGCTCCCTAGCTTATGCGCGCTATCAGGGAAGCTAACAGGAGGAGAGACCGTTGAAAAGGCTTACGGTAAGTGAGGCATGGACAGATGTTTTATAAAGTTTAACCTGCCCTGTGATACATGTTACACGTGCTCGCTCGCTCGCTGACGTGCGGTGTCCGCAGCTCCAGACAGAGCGCGGCCCGCACACCGGTAGAAGTTTAATACGAGACACGTACTTTTGTTTCTGTTTCTTCAATATCTAGTGAAAGGGTTTTTTCAACAGCAGGTGACATAGTTACTGCCATCAGATCGGAGAGATGGTTCCAATAATGGGCTTAAAGTCATGTCAAATTCAGATTGTGTGATTATTACATTGCATTAAGATTTTATATTACATTAGATCATTATATAATCTTATAACCTTTTTAATGTTATATCCTGTTATTGTGGATTATTAAGATAAATGGATATAAGGTGTATTTTGAAAGAAACCAATAGGAACCGTACAGAACCGAAAACCGTGACCCTTAAACCGATATGAACCGAACCGTGAATTTTGTGAACCGTGCCACCCCTAATGTCTTGATACAGTGCACTTTCGATTCGATACATTTCAAAGTGATTCGATACGGTTCAATAAAAATAATGGCTAAATCATGGCTGTGATACTAAGTCTTTTAAACCACGTCTTGTGCAAAGTTCATATGAAACACCCATTTCACTCATCAAAACAGTGGAAATGTCAAATGTGTTGCAAAAACGAGTTTCCTTCCACTAAACATGCAAAACTGTAGCGCTGTAACAAAATAATTTAGTAAAATACACCAAAAAATACCCTTGGCGATATATCGATACAGCAGCCCATGATGTCGATACTGTATCATCACATTAAACGATATATCAGTATTTCCGCACACCCCTAATGTATGAAACTTAGACAAACTTGATCCACAAGGGAAATTACTTGGACACATCACAATATATAATAATTACAACAAAGAAAAAAAAACAAAAATAGAGAGAAATGGCAATAATAAATTCTGTACATATAAAGTACCAGTACCAGCACTTTGAATTATGGCTATATTGGAAGGGTCTATATAAAGCAGGGGTGTGCAAAAAGTGATACAACATGGACATAATGGGCTACCGTTTTTTGTGACGGCACTACAGTTTTGTCGCCGAGTCTTTCTATGTGGAGTTTGCATGTTCTCCCCGTGTCTGGGTGGGTTTCCTCCGGGCACTCCGGTTTCCCCCACCAACCCAAAAGATGCACCATAGGTAAAATCCTCCAGCTGACCAAACTGAAGCGGGAGGATCATGGAGATGGTCCCCGGGCGCAGTGATGTGCTGCCCACTGCTCCTAATAACAGGATGGGTTAAATGCAGAGAGGAATTTCTCCAGTGTGAGATCAATTCTTATTTCGTTGAAGGAAACCTGTTCATGCAATACACTTGATATATTCAGCGTTTTGATATTTAAACTATATGAACCTTGCACAAGTCATGATTTAAGAATAAAGAAACAAAGAAATATTGTATGTATTTGGTTCTGGTAAGGGGTCCGGCACAAACTTGTTTCTATGGAGACATCATTGCTTTGCCTGAAAGGTTTCACATTATGGCATTAAACTCATCTATGTTTATTTATTCAATTACAGGTGTTTTACTGCTCAAAAAAAACATACATTCCTACAGTGACTGAGATCTCTCCACAGATCTGACCTGTAACATGGCTTGGAGGCATTGTAGGGTGGTCTCCATGGAAATAGATAAGTTTAGCAATAACATTTCAGGAAAGTTATACAGTCCACCTTTAAGAACCAAATAAAAAACATTGTTAAAAAGCAGAAATACATCAGTTTTGAACCATGAGAGACCCCGTGATTCCCAGCCCTAATATAAAGACAACTCCATTTATTATTACTCCATCAAGCATTATGTTTTACCATCAACATTTACTACTGTAATATGGTAAAACCAGAGTCATTATTTTGGCTCTAATGCTTTCAATAAACTTTCAAAAGTCTTTGATTGTTTATATTTGCAGCTTGGAAAAAAGCAAAGCAACGCAGAAAGATGGAAAACCAATCTCTGGAGCCATTAGGCCGCATGATCACATTCAAGACAGAGTATGTGTTTTCTGATCATGTTAATGCTAATGTAAAAACTAATAGACTACTTTAATACACAAGAGTAGCAGTTAGTTTGTCTGGTGGAAGCTAAAAAAAAAACAACCTGCCTACAAAGTTGTATGTTATTTTAAGTTATTAAAAAATACAGATCAAATTGGCATGAAACTGATGCTTTCACAATAGAAAAAATTCTCACCTCAATTTCAATTCTAAGGAAAAGGATTCAAATTAGAGATCGACTGATATTTTATTTTATTATCATTTTGTATTTCATGGCTGATGCCAAAACCAAATGTTTGGAATACAGGGCAACCGATGGCTGATAAACTTTGCTGATACCATTTTTTTCTCAAATTCTGGAATTTAAATTTACGCACACAATTTACTCACTAAATTTACCCCCCCCCCTTTTTTTTTTTTTTTTTTTTTTTAAACCACAAAGCTGTGTTGTCATGTTTTCAGCAGTTCTCTTCATATTAAAGTGCTAATATAAAGCTCTGTGTGTGTTTTTAAGCACATCAACCAAAACAAAATATATGCTTTTAATACAGGAAATTTAAGGGTGATGGCCAATACACTGAAAAGTCCAAATATCGAACTATATCCAATTCAAAAACAATATTAATTTTGATACAACCATTATGCTTAACTAATTTTCAACACCAAATTAAAGTAGTTTTTTTTGATAAGTATTAAAGTAGTTCTGATATATAGCTCAAGACCATTTAAGAAGAAGTGTCTGACTTGTAACATGTAAAATGGTTGAAGTCGTGTTTTGGAGGGGTGAGGTTGAGATGTTTTGCCTGAGCTCGGTTAAAAGCTGGTTACAATGGAATTTGAAAGATGACATTTTATTATTTATTACATACACAAAAAGGTCACAGTATGAAAGCCAGAAGTCCAAAAAAACAGCACAGGGCTTTATGTTTGAAAGGTCTGTAAAGCAGTGTTTGCATCCTGCTCAATGAGTCATCATGAAATGGTGAGTGACGTTTGGCAAGTGGTCAAGGCCGAGAAGCGAACCCACAACGCTGATATCAACCATGTGTCAACAGCACTGCTAAATCTGAGGGTGTTAAATTAAAGCTCAGTCTTATTTGAGTAACAGAGCTTCAGACAGTCAGGCTGCTGCTGCTGCTCTTGTCCAGGATAAAGACGTGTGAGACCCAGTGACAGGAGTATGTGGAGCCCGTCGCACCTGTCGCCTCTGCACACAGCACCCTCGGGCAGCACCCTCGGGACTCCTCACACTGCAGGACCAGAACTGGACATGACATTTAGGAAACAAGCACCTTCTCTATGTGGGCTCTGAACAGACCGAGTGACATTCAGAAGAAATGCATTCACTTCCAACTGAACTAAACAGGCCCACTGCTGTCTACTGCTGATAATGGTCCGATTTAATTTGATTACATTTGATTGTTTTAATGGAGAAGAGCAGAGCTGAGTGCAGCACTTTGGGAACAGTTTGTCTCATAAATATGAATTATTAATAAAGTGGGTTTGAGTTGAAGTCAGTTGGTTAATTTCAACAAATCAGATATTTTGTAATCAGATGTACGTTATATGGACTATACACAGTTCTTGACTGAAGCAGAAAGGTCCCAAAAATGTCCCAAAAAGGGACTTCGATTTGGAGATTCAGGTAACAAAACTGAAGATTACACTGCAAATTTCTATATATACAGTGGTACCTCACCTTACGAAATTAATTCGTTCCAGAAGTGGTTTCGTAACGTGAAAAATTCGTAAGTTGAGTAGCTATTTCAATGGAAAAAGCCTGATCCGTTCCAAGGTTTTTTTTTTTATAGTGTAACATTTTTTTTTATAGTGTAACGTTGTGTTCTGCGTCCTGGCGGGCTAAGAGACTAGACCAGGACTAAAAGAACGTGGAACAAACCAGGTCTGGCCAGAACTAAACCTGGATTGGACCTGTTATTATAATAACATGGCAGTGCCGCGGGAGGAGCGCATTGCTTGTGTCATCAAAGATCAAAGATCAAAGATCAAAGTCAGCTTTATTGTCAATTCTGCCATATGTGTTCAACATACAGTGAATCGAAATTTCATGTCTCCGCGCACCTTGCCGTGCGGGGCGGGCTCTGCTTCTATCTGACCTCCAGAGCCGGGGGGCTGACACTGTGAGCTAACAGGCCGAGGAAGATGCTCTATCAGCGGTGTTGTGAGATGTGTCTATCTTGTGTCTATAGCTCAGTGCAGAAGAGAGAGTCTGCGAGTGTGTGCGCGTGCTGGATGAATGTCTCCTCCGTAGAGGAGACAATAAAGCCCCACTCTGCAGTTAACCCCGGAGGGAAAGCTATCTCCGGCCATGGAGAAGACGATCTCCCCTGTGTCTCCCAACCACGGTTAGGAGATGAGAGCAGGAATGGATAACAGCGGGCAAGACCGCGGGGTCTCGCTCGGGTCGGGCGCTGGTTCTATGTGACTTCCAGGTCTAGACCAGAACTAAACCAGGTCTAAACCAGGACCGGAGCAGGAATAAATCACCCCGTGCTCGGCCCGCGCGTGCTCTGCCCCGAGGAGGAGGCACGGCTGCATCCCGCAGCCCCGGTGTAGCGCGGCCTTGCGCCGCGATCCTTCGATGTCGGCTCTTCCCATCACTGTGAAGCAGAATTCACCAAGTGTTGCACTGTTCACTCACTAAGGGAACGTGAGCTGGGTTTAGACCGTCGTGAGACAGGTGAGTTTTACCATACTGATGATGTGTTGTTGTGTCTCCGCTCGTTTCGAGCGTGCATCTGAGCGCGCATTAATTTAATTTTTGAGATTTGTTGTTTTTAAAGTGCTTTATAAATAAAGTTGGATTGGATTGGATTGGAGATTTCGTTTTGACGTGAAGGCGTTTCGTAAGTTGAAATTTTCGTTTGTTGGGTCATTCGTAAGGTGAGGTACCACTGTATATATATATATTTTTTAAACAAGTTTATAGTATTTTAACAGATTAAAAAGGAACTGTATGTAAGATTTTTAATTTAAATTTTGAATAATAATAATCTTTACCTGACCTTTGGAGACACGGGTCAACATGTTCAAACCAAATATAGCTGTGTCAAAGTGTGTGGTTCTGGCTGACCAAGTAACCTAAACCCCAGCACCAGCAGAGAAACGACCTGTCCATATACTGGGAATGGGGTGGGGGGGAAAAAAAGACATACATGTTCGTCATTTGGATGTTTAGGCACTGGAAACCCAAGTGAAATTATGATCACAGTACCTTTTTAAAACAGAGCGCAGGATACATATAGTTCCTTTAAAATACGTACTCCACTAAATATTTAACTATACACATTTACATTTATCTACCTCAGTTGACACTTTGCAGTAACATCGTGCTGGGGGTGTTCTCCACGTATGTGTATGGCAGAATGTTCACCAGTTACCGTGACACAGAGCACATGTTGGCAAACACTGCCAAAAAAAGGTTTTAAAAAGGGATAGTGTTTTTCTTTTTATGTTTATCTGTATGGGTTTCCTTCTAAAAGTTATGTGCGGTAACACTGGCTTACCTCTGACAGTTTGCGCTCAGCCTGGTTCTGCTCGCGTTCTGGAGCTCAGGTCTGGTATGTTGGCAGAGACTCGTAATAAAGCTAGTTTTTCTTCTCAAAACAAAACATTTGTCCGAAAGGTGATATATATAACATTTGTCCATGAAAAATCCAGCAGCGTACTTAGCATTCGCATATCTCGTCTCGATTCGTATCACTGCGCACCCATTACTTATTATTAGCCTGTTAACCTTTAGCGGAAGTGAACGACGGATGCGGTCCGCCATAAGGGGAAGTTTACGAGTGAACAGGCAACAGGCAGCTAACGGGAGCGCAGTGATACAAATCGAGACGAGATATGCGAATGCCAAGTACCCTGCTGGATTTTTCGTGGACAACTGTTTGGGATGCAAATATATCACCTTTCGGACAAATGTTTTGTTTTGAGAAGAAAAACAAGCTTCATTACGAGTCCCCGCAAACTTACCGGACCTAATTACCTGAGCTCCAGAACGCGAGCAGAACCGGGCTGAGCGCAAACTGTCAGAGGTAAGCCAGTGTTACCGCACGTAACTTTTAGAAGGAAACCCATACAGATTAACATTTAAAAAAAACGCACCATCCTTTTAAGATCCTGTGATCAATACAAGTGTTCATGGTCCTGCTTAGGTGCTTGATTTTCAAGAAGAGAGTGACTTAAAAAAAAAAAACTGCTGGCTAATGCTAGCTAGTGTGGGACTGTAATGTTATTTGAGATGGACTTGTTCAACAGCTTAATCAGCTCACTTGTTGCAGTTCCAGCTAAATCAGTTCTTTGTGGTCAAAGAACTGATTGTGTCAAAATAAGATCAGATTAAAATCGAACAAAGCCTCAGACAGAGCATACGTACAGTTAGGGTCAAAAATCCCCAGGGAATGTTGATGACATCAGCTTCAAAGTATAAATTGCCCATCACTTCCATGTCCTGCTTCGCGCACACACTGACCTGCATACGACCAGAAACTGTCCCCAGTAAAGCACTACAATCCAATTACCATTAAACTTATCACCCTTTAGTCTGCCTGGACCCTTCCGTTTGACCAGATGAACTATCGCATGAGAGGGGGAATTCATGTGAGCCAATAAATAAGAGTGCAGTGACTGAACTAATGTACATGTGTACATGTGCATGAGAACGATAAGAGTGTTATCAGAGGGCAGCCAGGCAGCCAGCCTTGCTCTGAGCAGCACAGCAGCGGTCACTGGAGAGGGTCACTGAGGCCGGACAAAAGGCTGCTCCAGTCTGCAAGATACATGGACAGACCAACTCCACGTATACCTCCTGAAGATAAGGGGCCGAGATCAAGATATAGTCATCGCTATGCCAGGGTCTGTGTAATAAAAAAAAGTCTGCAGCTAATCCTCTGATTTTAGAGGAAGTAAAATGAAAGTAAAAGTCTGTTTTCTAAATGTCCCTTAAAATACCACAGTATATCACTTTTTAGCCAGAAACAGAAATAAAAATGTTGTGTTGTGTTATTGTATTGAAAACCTAAGGAAAGCATGTGTCCTTGATTTTTTTTCCTATACTGTGTTGTAAATATCGTACTTAAATGTTTGCACTCAAGTGAGATGCTTTCAATCTCATTGTGAGTATGTATGATGTAAATTGTACATATGAATAGTGACAATATAAGGCATTCTTTTCTTCTATTCTAGTCTATTACTGTGAGCGGCCTTGTATCTCCACAATAAAATATACAGTCATACCTCACCTTACGAAAGGCCCAACTAACGAATAATCCAAGTTACGAAACGCGTTTACGTAAAATTTTCGTTTCTGAATACGAAAGAAAATTCAAGTTACCAAACGCGAAATCTCAAAAATTCAAATAATGCGAGCTCGGATGCGCGCTTGGCTTCGCAGCCGCTCGAATCCCCCATTGCGACTCTACTTACGGGAAAAAAAATAAAATAAAAAAATCACATTACGAAACTACTTCTGGAACGAATTAATTTCGTAAGGTGAGGTATGACTGTATATATTTTTAAAAAAAATCAATTTCCACAATTTCCATGGAAATACAGTTGTACCTTTCCATTTGCACGGAATCATTCAGGAGACATACCACCTCCAGAAAATTTGATTTTTGAAAAAATAAATAAATTTAAAAATAAATAATCAAATTAAAATAGATTCATTAATCAAGAAAAAAGGTGATTTACTTCACATCTCTGCAACTTTTAAATGTTCAAAATCTCGTTTCTCAAATGTGAGACTAAAATGAGCCCTTTGAATTATTTTTTTATTTTTTTAACAAAAAGTGACAATACATTTAGCATTTACGTTAATATTTTGTTCCGACACCATTATGCAAGATTAATTAAACTGTCAAAACAGCTAAATTAGGAGGCTGTCTAAAGTAATTTTAGGCAGTCAGATGAGGCCTTAGCATTCCAAGCATTACTCCGAGTTTAGATACTTTCACTGCCCTACAGGTGTAGAAAATGTGCAGAGTATCCATAAGTATCAGACTTGTTCTCACACTTAACAGTACTGGAGTTTGTCAAAAGGGGGAGGATGAAGCAGCAAAGTGTGAAATGATGGTCTTTAAAATTGAATTCCCAGCTCGATGATGAATGAACTGCAGAAGAAGAGAGGAGAGAGCGGGAAGAATGTTCATGGCTCTGCTTGGTCCACATCGGGAGACCAAAGTCATAAAAAACATCGTTAAAATGAAGTCAGTGTCAGCACAACCGCAGGCTACAGCACAGAGTAACCTGCGCTGTAATGGATTAGTAGTGGTCAGACCAGATGATAATGCATTAAACAAACTATCAGCTCTTTGCCACAATTAATGCAGAGAAATTATTCCAGCTCAGTGGCACCACAGTTAGATTCACATGTCAAGGTGAGGGCAAGACAGCATACGACAGCTCTGGAAAAAAAATAAGAGACCACTGCAAAATTATCCTCATGAAGACATGCAGGTGATGGACACTCTTCTGTGTATTTGAGCAAAATCAGACTCGCCATATACAGATAAAGCAGCTCTTGACGTCAAAATGGGAATGCCGTGTGCCAGCTGCATCTCATTATAAAGCATTTTTATCGATTGTGAATCAGGACTGTGCGGTTTGCCCTCTAGTTGATGGCAAAACTCTCCTCTGGCAGTTGTGAAACGCGCTTATAAACTTTTTGCAGTAAATTATAAGGAATGCAAAAGGCAACTTAATATGCAAGTTCAAAATGATTGTGATGGATTTACTGAAGCTTTACTAAACGACCGAATCTTTAATTATACAAGGACAACATTAGTATTCAAATATTCCACTATTCATCCATTAACTGAAACGCAACTCAATAGTCTAATTTATGTCCCAAACAACACTTGCTCTGTGCCTTTTTTGGACATAAAAAAATCAACACCTAAACATGACGATGAAGACTCGTATTGATCACAGGCTCCTGAACATCCATTTTGTATTTTTTCTTGTGTTTTTAGACAATCTTAAAACATTTTTAGCAGTGTTTACTAATGCCTGCATTCCGTCATAAACATACCGGCAGGACACCCCCAGTGCGATGTCACTGCAAACTAAGTATTAATATATAACCCTCCCCTATAGCTCAGAGACGGCCTTGTTTCTGTTAGGCTAAAGCACCGTGTCTGACTTGCGTGATTCCGATATCTTGTGACCACATAATGAGCTGTAATAAGCAGCCACATATCACCCATCTGTCAAACGTTCACTACTGAAACACAACCTATTTACGACCATCTGTCCGCTCATTATTTATGGATAGGTCCTGATGTGAGTCACCGTGTAATCAATTATAATCTGACGCATATAATATTGCTGCCAGTAAGTTACCGCCGGGGTAAGTAGTGAGAATTATTTTGGATTTAACAAAGCCGGCACAGGAACCCATCTGCGCTCACGGGGACGTATCAAACGAAAGACGAAAATCAGATACTTTACCAATGCTAAAGCTAGTACTGAAACTAGATACTCATTTGAGCAGGTATCGACACTGAAAAAGTCACATCAACTGGACAGAAATTAACCTTTCCTGACACTAGAGTTGGGCGGTATCCAAATTTTGATACCGTTAAACCGTGTCCACATTTTCCCGGGGTATACGGTATTACCGTTGCTAAGGCTAAAAAAAAAAACACTTCGTAGCACTACAGTGGAGTCGCCTCGCCAAATGGCAGCTTGCACCTATACCGTTCAGAAACAGAATAGCAAGCATTACATAGGCCTAATGATACTGAAAACATAACAAAACATGTACAAAATTGTAACTTTTATTAACAAATGTTTTAAGTGCAAATACAGCAGCCAACCGACGGAACGAAATAACAAATTGTCTGTGGGCTAAAGCTAACAAACCAACAGGAATCATTATCAGAAGCAGTGACTTTATAACCAAGTGCTTAACAAAGAACTGAGCAAAACCCGCATGGCAAAGCTGTAACAACACAGTTAAAGGGATATTCCAGGATTTTTGACATGGGGGCTCATTTCCGAGTTAGCCAGAGTGCTGCAGAGATGTGGAGACACTTTTTTAGCGAATTTCATGCAGTCCTTCCAGCTGCAGTGTTCAGATGCTAGGCTAGCGCAAGTCAACGGTAAATGGTAGCCGGATTTAAATAAGGCTTACCCACTCCATAGTGCACCCAAAACAAGTCAATTATAACGGCAGACTGTCGATGTAAATGTATGTTGATTGAGTAATTTTTGAAATCAAACTGACTGCGAATAGCATGAATCATTCCATATCTGAGGGACTAGCTTCGCAGCAGCAGCGGAATTTTACTTTACTCTAGTTGGTTGTGAAGTGACCAATCACGTAAACAGAGAAACGAGAAAAGTCGTAGTAGGGAAAACCACAGAGTGAAGAGGTGAATTTTAAAAGAACTACCGGGCAAAATGGTTTTTCAGTGTGCATTCCGAAAATGTACAAATAAAGCCCGCAGGTGGGCACCACAAAGTTTTCACAGCTTTCCCGTGCACGATCGAGAAATGACGCGACTGTGGCTTGTAGCTGCTGGCTTATACATCAATACACCGGTGGAGACGCTACATAAACAGAAGATTTGCAGTGATCATTTCGGACCAGACTACTACACCAAATCCCTTGGAAAGCCTAGTCTGACAACCACTGCAGTACCATCTGTCTTTCCAAGCGCAAGATCCCGTGATGAAGAACAGGTTTATACCTTTTTTACCCAAGCTTGCTCCTGTCGTTATGTTAGCCTGCTGGTCAAAAGGCATGCACGCTCATAAAGTTGTTGCTAGCCCGTGAACATTCATGTTGAGCACAGAACTGAAAAGACAGCCCCGCATTGATCGTTCATTCCAACAAACAATGCAACAACCCGGTTTTCTGTAGCTGTAGCGGAGGCTAACTCACCGACACTCTCTCGCGTTCTGCCCTTTCAACATCCATCTCTCTCAACTCTTCGTCTGTATATTCCAAGCATCGGGGAGACCTCCAAACGTGGCCATGTCTGGATTGTAGAACAGGGCAGGCTACTGTACTCTACGGCTAACGACGACAGCTGAAGGTAAACAAATATCAGCTGGAAACCTAACTGCAAGGTGATATCACTCCGTCCATGCCTAGCTAGATCGGGGAAAAACGCGCTGTTGCATAAGGACATACAGTGCCGTGAAAAAGTATTTGCCCCCTTCCTGATTTCTGTGTTTTTTGCATATTTATCACTCAAAACATTGTCAGATCATCAAACCAATTTTAATATCACACAGAAACAACCCAAGGAAAGACAAAATTCAGTTTTTGAATGATGATTCCATTTATTAGTGCACAAAAAAAATCTAAACCTATCTGGCCCTATGTGAAAAAGTAATTGCCCCCCCTTGTTAAATCACAAACTAACTGTGACTAACCACAGTTTTGAGAAAACTTAGTTCAGTTCTACATGCCACACCCACACCTGATTGTCACCACCTGTGTTGAATCAAGAAATCACTTAAATAGTTCCTGTCAAACAAAGTGAAGTTGGCTACAACATCTCAAGAACAAACACATCATGCCACGATCCAAAGAAATTCAAGAACAAATGAGAAAAAAAGTGATAGAAGTCTATAATTCAGGAAAAGGTTACAAAGCCATTCCCAAAGCTCTGGGGCTCCAGCGAACCACTGTCAGAGCCATTATTCAAAAATGGAGGAAACTGGGAACAGTTGCAACCCTTCCCAGGAGTGGTCGACCAACTAAGATTACTCCAAGAGTGCGACGACGGCTCATTCAGGAAGTCACAAAAGAACCTAGACGCACATCGAAAGAACTACAGGCCTCGTTGGCCTCAGTTAAGGTCAGTGTTCATGACTCCACCATTAGAAAAACACTGGCCAAAAATGGCATCCATGGAAGAGTTCCCAGGAGAAAACCACTGCTTTCACAAAAGAACACAAAGGCTCGTCTCACCTTTGCCAAAAAGCACCTTGATGACCCTCAAGACTTTTGGAGAAACATTTTGTGGACCGATGAGTCTAAAATTGAACTTTTTGGAAGGTCTGCAGCCCGTTTCATCTGGCGTAAAAATGGCACAGCATTTGATAAAAAGAACATGGTGCCCACAGTAAAGCATGGTGGTGGCAGTGTGATGGTCTGGGCCTGCTTTGCTGCCTCAGGACCAGGACAACTTGCTGTGATTGACGGAAAAATGAATTCTGCTGTTTACCAGAAGATCCTGAAGGAGAATGTCCGGCCATCAGTTCGTGCCCTCAAACTCAAGCGCTCTTGGATCATGCAACAGGACAATGATCCAAAACACACCAGCAAGTCCACCTCTGAATGGCTCAAAGAAAACAAAATTAAGGTTTTGGAGTGGCCAAGTCAAAGTCCGGATTTAAATCCGATTGAGATGCTGTGGTGTGACCTTAAACGGGCAGTTCATACAAGAAAACCCTCCAATATGGCAGAATTGAAACAATTCTGCATAGAAGAGTGGGCCAAAATCCCTCCCCAGCGGTGTGAAAGACTCATCACCAATTATCGCAAACGTTTGGTTACAGTTATTGCTGTCAAAGGAGGCTCAACTGGCTATTAGATTAAGGGGGCAATTACTTTTTCACATAGGGCCAGATAGGTTTAGATTTTTTTTGTGCACTAATAAATGGAATCATCATTCAAAAACTGAATTTTGTCTTTCCTTGGGTTGTTTCTGTGTGATATTAAAATTGGTTTGATGATCTGACAATGTTTTGAGTGATAAATATGCAAAAAACACAGAAATCAGGAAGGGGGCAAATACTTTTTCACGGCACTGTAAATCCTTTAAATTACAAGGTTGATTATATTTCTAAAATTGTTCCATCAACACAGACATTTGCATCGACAGTCTGCCGTTATAGTTGACTTGTTTTGGGTGCACTATGGAGTGGGTAAGCCTGATTAAAATCAGGCTACCATTTACCATTGACTTGCGCTAGCCTAGCATCTGAAAACTCTGCAGCTGGAAGGACTGCATGAAATTCGCTAAAAAGTGTCTCCACATCTCTGCAGCACTCTGGCTAACTCGGAAATGAGCCCCCATGTCAAAAATCCTGGAATATCCCTTTAAATTAATTATAGTTAATATTATATTAGGGCAAGATTTTTTTTTTTTTAATGACGGTAATGAATCTGATACCGTTGCTATTTTTAGATACCGCAGTATACCGTATTACCGTATTACCGCCCAACCCTACCTGACACTTGAATGATCTTGAGCTGTAACAGAACTTGTACAGACCCACATATACCTGGATGACTGCAGCATTACATAGAAGTAAGCCCACATGATAATATAAAAGAAATTGCTACGATTTAATGTTGAAAACTGCATTTAAAGACTTTTTTTTTCAGTGTGGTATCAGAATGGGTATTAAGTAACAAGTCAATTCTGAAATCAGAAATCAGTTCTGAAATTTTAGGATTGTGACAACGCTAATAGCTTAAGTGGTAGAACAGGGACTAATTCATTGTACAAGTAATTACAATTATATACTCGTTAATATTTTTTTTTTATTGTGGGAGTCTTTTGCATTACTAGCAAATTACAGAAGTCGTGTCTGTGATTAAGGGTTTAAGCTAGAAAAACACAAAACAAAAATGAAAATAAAGAAAAATGTCACAACTCAACTTCAAATGTGAGCTGGTCAATAGTCCTATGGTGTGATTGAATTCTTAGCATGTATTCTAATATAATAATCATTAAATTGGTGCTGTATAGACTTGACTATAGACAAGTTGTCTTTTTTACCTGGAAATTTTGTAATAGATGCTCTGTGGTGAGACCGGACTCAGGAGATGTCGAAATATCCCAAAATTACAGAGTTGCCACCAAAATGACATGTTTGTGCAAAAAACTTTCATAATAGTTACAGAACTGCTTTGCTTTTCACAACAAACGGCGCATTCGTTTTTAGAGGAACTATCCGACTTGAAAAGGATTTGCATTTCAATGTTTATAAGTAAAAAAAGCTTGACTTTTTTCTATTTAATTCACACTTCATACCATACCATAATTGTGTCTCATCTGACAGGCCTATTGCTCTTTGGTTGCTATTCCATCTACTTTTCTTTTTGTTCTTTTACCCTCTGTTATATATCGTATATTATATTTGATGAGTGAGCTACCATACCCAAAACAATTTCCTTTGTGGATCAATAAAGTTTGGCCAAGTCTAAGTCTAATTAACATAAAACATACCAAAATGTTAAAATATTACCTCAAGAATCTGTTTTTGACACTGGTGTGATGTGAAACCACTGCACTGTATGTGATAATTATTCATGGATTTAGAAAGATAAGTTTTAGTTCACAATTTATAATTTTCACAGGATTTCAAATAAGACAATATTAGGCCTGTTACATATATTGACTTACCGTTCAGTACATGTTAGATCAATTATTTCTGGAGGACAGTATTCATCACTGGGATTTTAAAGTGGACGATTTTTGGAGATTTGAGCTGTAGAAGGTTGAATGATGAATTTCTATGACTCACACCGATACAAACTAACTTCACAAGTGTTGCATTCTGTTATCAGTTAATTAATGTTCATATTTTTTAACAATACTGTGCATTTAGAAAAGTGTTTTGGGGGATATTTCTGTGAGAGATACAGGACCTACATTCATACTATACTCCATACAACTGTACAACAACTCATCCTTATGCAACAGACAATACTCCCTACAACTGTACACAGCTGGTACTGAACATTATATTTGATACTGTATTTTATATTTGACTACTACTTTTCTATTTAATTCTGATTTGTACATATATATTTTATTATCATTATCTTATGTATATAATTGTGTCTCATCTGACACAGGTCTATTGAAAAAAGAAAAATAGATGGACTAGCAAGTCCATCTATTTTTCTTTTTTTTCTTTTACCCTCTATTATACATCATATATTATATTTGATGAGTGAGCTACTGTACCCAAAACAATTTCCCTTGTGGATCAATAAAGATTGTCTAAGTCTAAGTCTAATTTCTGCTTTAAGGTTTGGTTTCAATATTATTGTTTATCATCTACTAATTTGTTATTGTGACCAGCCTATAATCTAAGATAATGTTGAAACGGAACTAAAACAAGACTGAACGACCAAAAGGCAAAAACAGATTATTAGATTAAGGAGTGAGTCATAGATCAAGTACAGAGCCTGAGAGCAAAGAAAGAGAGCTCTTTCAGCTTAAACCGGTGAGTGCTCATTTATTCTTTGCCCTTTTATCTCCACTGTGGACTGACAATCAAGCTGCAAGCACAAGAGAATCTCCTCCAATGGCCTCTCCAGCCAAGCATAAACCCAATGATTGCCAGGAAAAGCCCTCAGTATCAGCATAAAAATCTGCTCTGTACACACAGGCATCTCACTGGGCATGTGAGCACTGCAAGTTACCCACCAGACACATCATATAGAGTCCGGAAGCACGTACACTGTAGAGCCACAGCCCCTTGGTGTAAGGCTTTAAACAGCTGTGGAGCTTTTTCCTTATTTGTACATACTCGGGTGTTCAAATAATATGCATATTTTGATTATTGGAGTTTCACTAAAAATAAAAACATTGTAAAGGGGTAACACTTTGCACTCTCCAACTATTACTCTCAGATGTGATGATTGAAACTTGAAGCTTAAGATGATGTCTACTTCATATAAAAGACAAACAGCTAAGTAGTGAAATGGAAAGGGATATTAATAATGCATGATCTGAAACTCCAAATAACCTTATGGCTTTTATTGTCAGCATGAGCTCGTTTTATGGCATAGTCTCCAAGTAACACAAAGGAAGGGGAAGCTAGATCAAGAAACGACTAGAGGATTATACTAGAACATTATTTTTAGATTGCATTTTCCTCCTGTTTTCATGGTGTGCAGAGCATCCCACGAGTCGCAACTGGATCCAGCTCATTCATTCATTCTGAGGTTTAGTTTGTCATTTTGACGTTGGTACTAACTGTATGATCGTGCAGAATACACAAATGCATATACACAAGCAGCTTTTAGCTCATAGTAAAAAGTGAGAGTGCCAGCGAAAGTAGCAGATATCACCTTAACTTTCTGTGCATATTTGCATGCGTAAAGTGTAAGGGGAAGCTGGATCAGAAACGACTGTCTTAAATAAGGATTATACTAGAGCATTATTTTTACATTGCATTTTCCTCCTGTTTTCATGATGTGCAGAGCATTCCTGGATCCAGCTCATTCATTCATTCTGAGGTTTAGTTTGTCATTTTGAGGTTGGTACTAACTCTATGATCGAGCAGAATACATAAAGACATACACAAGCAGCTTTAGCTCATAGTAAAAAGTGAGAGTGACAGCGAAAGTAGCAGATATCACCTTAACTTTCTGTGCATATTTGCATGGGTAAAGTGCATATTTAGCTGAGAGCTAATTAGCCCAGTAGCACGCACGGCGCTAGCTTGGGGCATGACAGGATCTGAGCAGGGCTGCATCATAATCCTCATATAATCACATTAAGTGCAGCCCATAAAGCTGTTAGTGCAAAGTGGATAGTGTTACTAACCTATTCCCGGAGCCACATAGATGAAGTAGAGACAGGTGGTGGACATGGAAAAGAAGAATATGAAGGCCAAAAACGAGCGGTTGGACATTCGCAGCAGCCGCCTCCAGTTCACCATTTTGGCTTAGGGCCGCTCCTTCTCTGCCGATATGAATCCCATAAAATACCGTATGGTTTTAGAAAGTCCTCAAACACATATACGATGGCGTCAAGTGTGTAGTCATTGAAAAAAACGCGCACGGCAGACGCCAAAAGTGCGGCGCAGAAAGGGCTACAGCTAGCGGTGCTAGCTGGCCTGCCTTCCCCGATGAGAAATTTCCAGATGGAAAAAGCAGGCCTGAAACGGTAATATCAGGCAACTGCACGCCTCACAGAGCACCGCCGTTCAGCCATAACGATCCAGACCCCACGGGCGCACGGCTCGGCACGGAACACTTTAAGGAATCCCGTAATGACGTGCCATTGTTGCGGTGGCGCCAGCGAGTGTTTTCGTCGCTAGCATGGACGGGCGGTATCCCTCTCCGGTGCGCTCTCAGCCGGTGCGATGCTCCACACGCTCTCGCTCGAATACGGGAAGAGAAAGCGCACGCACGGCTCCAGTCATGCCAGCGCCGGGCTCCACACGGACTTGATGCGGCCCCTCAGACTCATATGTGCAAGATGTTATCCACCAGCGCTGATAAAAGATGGGTTTAATCAGCCCGGAGTCCTTTCATTTTCTGCTGGCACTGCAGACACAGTTTCCGGCGGGTCCACCCCTCCCTCCGGTCACCATGGAGACGGAGAGGCAGGCGCTTCAGTCGCATTTTATACTATCGACTACGCTTCTTTTATTTCCTTTATATTTATTATTTATTTTTATTATTTTCCAATACACTTTTTTCAAGGTTCGGGTACTTATTTCTGGTTTTAGTATTGATCAGCATCAGATTACCATTTGATTTTATTTGACTTATTTTTTCTATTTTACTTTGACTTGCACATATACATTTAGACTTAGGCAAACTTTACTATCAATTAATCAATATTTATAAAGCGCTTTTCCAATACAAAATGTAACACGAAGCAACTACTGAAATTACCATTGTTGCACATTTAGTTCCAAAGTTCAAAGTCAGCTTTATTGTCAAGAAGCATATGTAGCCACATTTAGTTCAAAGTTCAAAGTCCAAAGTCAGCTTTATTGTCAAAAACCATATGTAGCCTACAGGTTGCACACACAGGATTTGAAATTGCAGTGCTCCCTAGGCCCACAGTGAACATAAAACATCTGATAAACAAGACAATAAACACCATGACTAAACATCATATCTACCCCTAGCAGAAGTACAAGACAAACACAATGGCTAAAAAGCCACATATAGCCAAAGAACAAGACAATAAACAGTGACTAAACCATCACATATAGCCTACCCAGTAATACTACTGGAATTACTACTGTTGCACATTTATTTTTATCTTTATTTTCAATGCACATCACTGCACATTTCACTGCTGCATCTTCCATTGCACATTTTTGACGCACACTGCACATTTTGGCCATCTGTAAATAGGTATTTTATTCTTTGCACTGCTTTTAGATTTTGTCTTAGAAGTTTTTGTATTGTCTTTATTTTGTATTTTGTACACTGTCTTTTTGCACTGCTTGGCGAGAAAGAAACGGAATTTCGATTCACTGTTATGTCGAACAGTATGGCAGAATTGACTTTGAACTTTGAACTTGAACTTTGTTGATCCATAAAGGGAAATTATTTGGCTACAGTAGCTCACTCATCATAATATAATATATAACAGAGGACAACGAAAAAAGATGGTATAGCTAAAGAGATAGAGGCTGGTGTCAAATGAGACATAATTATAAAAATAAAAATAAGTATATGTACAAGTCAAAATAAAATAGAAAAATAAAAATAAAATCACAGCTATATACATTTTTTATAATTATGTCTCATTTGACACCTGTCTCTTGCTAGCTTTTTTGCTATTCCATCTATTTTTGTTACTCTCAGTTATTATATTATATTGTGATGAGTGAGCTACTGTACCCAAATAATTTCCCTTGTGGATCAATAAAGTGTGTCTAAGATTACTACTTTAACAATCCTATATGGCACTGCTACTTGCATATTACACCAATATAGAAAGCACAATTTTTGGTTTGTATGTGGCTCTTTGATTCATTTATATTCCCTTCTATTCAGTTCAACAAATCAAGACATTTAATCACAGTTGTAATATTCATGACTTTCTTACTAAGCAAAAAACTCTGAAAAAACAACAAAATAGAAAAGGATTATACAGTATGCTATACACATCACATCACATCACCATAGTAGTTATGTAAATGTATAAGTATAAAAATGATTATTAGAAGAGCTGTGGAGAAAACAGTGATAATTTTTCACAAATAGATTTCAGACCCCAGACTGACCATTTAACTGCCTTATAGCCTATTGGCGTTTAGGCGTATTAGGCTAATTAAAGTTCTTTAATTATTATGAATTTTTCTTCTTCATCTACATTTTCAACCTGAGCCTCAGCCTGGAGAGGGTTCCCGTCCTGTGGAAGACCTCCTGTGTGGTCCCAGTTCCCAAAACAACAAACGCCAGGGAACCGGCCCACTACAGACCAGTCGCCTTGACCTCCCACCTCATGAAGACCATGGAGAGGGTCATCCTCAGGCACCTCCGCTTTGTGGTGAGCCCTAACTTGGACCCACTGCAGTTTGCCTACAAGCCAAACGTAGGAGTAGAGGACGCCATCATCTACTTGTTGCAGCAGGCGCTCACCCACCTAGAGACTGCCGGGAGTGCTGTGAGAGTCATGTTCTTTGACTTCTCCCGTGCCTTCAACACCATCAGGCCAGCGCTGCTGCGGGGGAAGCTGGAGGACGTGGGAGTTGATAGACATCTGGCTGCCTGGACCATCGACTACCTCACTGACCGTCCATAGTATGTGCGGCTGTGAGTCAGAGGTGGTAGTCTGCAGCACTGGGGTCCCCCAGGGAACTGTCCTCTCACCCTTCCTCTTCACCATCTACACCTCAGACTTCACATACAACATGGACAGCTGCCATCTCCAGAAGTTCTCTGACCACTCGGCCATTGTGGGCTGTGTGTCTGAGGGGAACGAGCTGGAGTACCACTCGGTCATCAGTGACTTTGTGGACTGGTGTGGGCACCACCTGTGCCTTAACACCAATAAGACCAAGGAGATGGTTATCGACAGTTTCAAGTACCTGGGTGTTCACCTCAACAATAAACTGGACTGGTCCCACAACACCGACGCCCTGTACAAGAAGGGCCAGAGTGGCCTCCATCTCCTGAGGAGACTGAGGTCCTTTGGAGTGTGCAGGCCTCTGCTCAAGACTTTTTATGACTCTGTGGTGGCCTCTGCTCTCCTCTACGCTGTCGTCTGCTGGGCCCCGAGCAACAGAGTGGAACAGGAAGAGACTTAATAAGCTGGTCAGGAGGGCCAGCTCTGTCCTGGGCTGTCCTCTCTAGCGGAGGTGACTGAGAGGAGGGTGCTGGCCAAACTTACGTCCATCATGGACCGGACTGTAGAGGAGCTGAGCAGCTCCTTCAACAGCCGACTGAAGCGCCCCCATAGCAAGGAGCGCTACCGCAGATCCTTCATCCCCACTGCTATCATATAACCACCATATAGTCTAAATGTGCAATTTTTTCTATATTCTCTTATTTACTTATTTTATTATTATTACATATCTTGTCTGCATGCACTTTTTTGTTCTTTGCACCTTCTTTGCACTAAACTGTCTGAAGCTAATGTGGCAAGTGAATTTCTCCTGTGTGAGATAAAGTCGTATCTTATCTTTAAACAATACACATATTATGGGTCACTTTTCATACAGTATGTGCAAAAAAACAGTGCGATCACACGTATCTCACATGTACCAGTCCTTCCCGACGTATTTAACACCAGCTGCCCCTCACTCTGTGTAGATGTACTGACTTCTAACAAGAGACTCCACTACCTGCTTGTTTTCATGAAGACGTTGTTTTTCTTGGAAAATTCCACATTCCACATTATTACCAGCATGGAGGCAAGCAACCACAAGACCACTTTACAAGTCAGAGCAAATTACAATAAGAATGCATGCTTTTTTGTGCAATAAAAACATATGTGATTGAATAATTGCAAGATATGTCATACTGGAATGTTACAAGAACCTATGTCTATAAAAACAAGTAGGTAGAGCACCCCCCCACCCCCCCAGAAAAGTACCAAATATAATGCCGCTTTAAAATCCTGTGCTAAACTCATTCTCTGATAACATTTAAGGAGAACCATATCACCATGATAAATACAGCATGCAGTCTGCTGTACGTCAGGCCTATTCTTTGCATAAAAATGAGCAATTTGTCTCACTGAATTCAAATTAGTTTCTGCTTCCAAGCTCAGTATAATTCATACACTGAAAAAGCTGAATATATCTTAATATACTGTATATGGGAAATCATTAGCTTAAATGAATGCAAAATGTGAAAAGTTTTTTGTAATTGTGAATTGAGTTGTGCTTTGTTTTATTTACTGTGTTTTTAAACTTCATACACCTTTAGTACAAACATTCAGCTCAAGTGCCAATCTCTACTGAAATGTTAAAAAGTAGCTGTTAACATAAAAACTACCGCCTCATGACATCACAAGGTGGAACAGAGCGTATTGAGTGTTGGAGATGTACACAGGCAATTAATAAAGGGTTCCTCAAACAAATCCAGGTCTGTTTTTGAGGAGGTAACAACATTCTAACATGGTTAAAAGCTCTAAAGAGTCAGTTTTGTGTAATATAGGACCTTTAAAATAGTTCCACGTTTTGGGTTAGTCCAAGAAGGACAGGAAAGGCCAAAGAACTCCAATTTATGCAACCTTAACTCCGTCCATTTATGTAGGAAATGGTTTTTACCTTGAATTATGCATGATGAAAACACACTTAACAATACATTATTTATTGCCTACAAAGGTGAGGAACTGTACAAAAATATGTTACCAAGTAGCATTCAAACGTGTAAAATTAAACCAAGACTTATTTTCTTTCTTGAATTGGAAAATATCAGAACATTCTATTGAACCGTAGTACTTTGGTAAAGCCAGTAGTTCTGTATATTATATTGTGGTTGTTGGGGTAGATAGAACTGTATTACTTTAGTTATTCTCTGCGGCTTGTTGCATGATGACAGAACACAGGCTTAGCATCTGCAGGTACTCGTCTGCTCCATCAGCCAGGCACTTATCCACCACCTGAGTGAGAAAATAAAGAGACGTTTAATAGTCCAGTCATGTAACAACAAGTCACAGCATTGTCATTCCCTTTAGAGCTACTAGACAGCAATGATTTTCTCAAAATGGGGGAAGATTTTAGGAAAACATTTCAGATCAAGACACACTTGTAAGATTAAATATAGACTTCGATTTTTCCATAAGGGAAATTGTTTTGGGTACAGTAGCTCATTCAAATATAATATATAACAGAGCAGGGATGAAAGTGGCCAATCATGAAAAAAGCGGAAAGTCCCCCCCCCCCCCCCCGCTGGAAAATTTAAAATTTCTGAAATTTGGATTTCTATATGCTATATGTTAGCAATAAAATAAAACTGTACATAAAAGTACAAAAAAACACATTTTATTAACTCATTCACTGCCGGCCTGTTTTCAGAATTCCAAACCCAGAGTGCCACAGGTTTCAGTAGAATTTCACTGATTTTCCAAGACCCACAGAATACTGAGTTCTTTGACTATATAAACATGGGACACATCAAAATAAAGTGTCGACTCTCTTCTTTCACCTGGAAAAAAAATTATGTTTCTAACCTTTTCGGTTCTCAAATAACTGATAGTAGAACATAGGGAAGTTTCAGCAAAAACACTGGTTTTTGAGCAAGAAATGGAGAAAACGACCTTTTAGTTCAGAGAAGGATTTCGAGCAGATCAGTGACTTTGACATCAATATTTATCGATTTAGTGACACCTCAAACATCTAAAATAACAGAGAAAGAGATTTTTGATGACAAAGTACATTTTTTATTTACAAATATAAGAATATAAGGCTCTGTGAATCCTTCAACTCAATTGTGCCAAGAGATGTTTACAGGATATAATATCTTTTCATATAAAATAGAACTTTGTCACTTCACAACAATATTGAGGCTCAGAGTACACACTCATATACACACACACACACACACACGCACCTACACACACACACACACACACACACACACATATATACGTATATGTACATACACACAAGCCCATGCATAAACCTTTACACACACACACAGCTACACACGCACACACACACGCGCGCGCGCCGCACGCGCGCGTACACACGCACGCACGCACGCACACACACACACACATATAAACTCAATTCTTCTCATCTCGTGCCTCTTTGGAGAGCAGAATCCAAGTCAGTAAACTTCTTTGGCACTGTCGTAGTTCTCAGCGGAGCAGGGAGTCCCCCTGCTCCGCGCAGCGCGATCAGGACACGCCCCCTGCCTCAGCCAGAGCAGATCTCTGCCCCGACATCGCTGCGTGTCTCTGTGATCCTCTGATCCGGGATCTTGGGTCCCAAAAGCGATCAAACCGCTCCGTAGGCGCTGATCAACAGTTATCTGCTTTTCCGGGTTCACTCGCCTCACCATCTTACTCCATTCGCCTCCACTCGCACTCCACAGTACACACACACTACACTCCTCTCCTCTCCCGCCTCTCCTATCGGCAGATAATGATACAAGATCCCCACCTACAGGTTGGGAAGGGTGAATTACACCTTCAAAGCTGCTCCAGGTCGTATCCTAGCAACCCCCGCTGAAAAACGTCCTTGACGAGTTTATTCGTCACGGCACTCAACGTTCGGATTCAACATGACGAGAAAACTCGTCACCGGCAGTCAATGAGTTAACAGGTAGGCCTACTAGTAGTATATATTGGATTTGTTTTTGCTTTGCACTTTGTCTAATCAGAGCGCATTGAGGAGGAGCTTATGCGCGCTGAAAGGCGCAGGTGAAAAAGCGAGGAGCGACGCGTTAAGTGAGGCACGGGCAGGTAGGATGAGGTATAGGATGTTTTATAAAGTTTAACCTGTGTACACGCAATGGTACAGGCTGTTGTGAAAGAGCTGCGCTCACTCGCTCGGTCCGCGGCTCCAGACACGGGCTTGAGCCCGTGTTTAATACGAAGTTTAATACGAAGTTTAATACGAGACAGGTACTTTTGTTCTGAATACGGGACGATTCTGTTTTTCAAGGGACAGTTGGTGACCCTAAACACAACTATACATACAGTATATATACACCCAAAATCTTTCTCAACGAATTTGCACAGATGTAAAAAAAAAAAAAATAAAATTACCCCGCAGCTGGAAAAAAAAGCGGAGATCCGCTAAAAAACGGAACTTTCATCCCTGAACAGAGGGTAAAGGGAAAAAAAAGAAAAAAGAATGGAAAATATAGCTGCAAGCAGCAATGTGGGGCCAATGTGCATGTAGGCCGCATGCAGAGTCTGACAGAGTCTG
Organism: Paratrypauchen microcephalus; assembly: GCA_036785185.1. Lineage (NCBI taxonomy): Eukaryota > Metazoa > Chordata > Actinopteri > Gobiiformes > Gobiidae > Paratrypauchen > Paratrypauchen microcephalus. Next base: position 23,306 of record JAVJIX010000281.1, on the reverse strand, counting down.
ACAGGGTCTAACAAGGTCTGACAGGGTCTAACAGCGTCTGACAGGGTCTAACAGCGTCTGACAGGGTCTAACAGCGTCTGACAGGGTCTAACAGCGTCTGACAGGGTCTGACAGGGTCTGACAGTTTTCATAAACTATAATAATCTTGTTGCAGGTGCTGGGGTTTAGATAGACAGAGTCTGACAGAGTCTGACAGGGTCTAGCAGAGTCTGACAGAGTCTGACAGAGTCTAACAGAGTCTAACAGAGTTTAACAGGGTCTAACAGGGTCTAACAAGGTTTAACAGATCAAAGACACATCAAAGACAGATCGGTTGCTAGGTGCGTTGCTAGGCAATTTCTGAAAATCCGTGCAACTTGGACCTGCTGGTGGGACTAGACGGTTGGGGCTGGGGGCCTATAAATTGCTGTGGGTAATGAGGAAACTGGCTGGAATGTGCATGCAAAACTTTTACCAGACGGTTCTAGGGGTTGCCATAGACTCCCATGGTGAAAAGAATAAAGAAAAATACCGGTAATAAGAATCAGGAGACCAAAACATCAAAGGAAAGATCAAAGGGTTGCTAGGCAACTTCGCCAGGCAACGCAGAACAATCACAATTTTTTTTATCTTTTAATATTACAAGGTACACAATAATACACACTTCAGGTACATAATAGTACATATTTTATCACCACAATAACATTCACAAAGCACTCAGAAGACACATCGGGGGATGCGGGTACGGGAATAAACACCATTGGGCACAAGGGCTAAGAGAAACGGGGAATATAGAGGACCGAAGGGATTGCCCCAGGTGAAGAAAGGGGACTGGGGGAGAGCAAGGGTGATACAGTGCAAACACATTTTAAAAAAATAATAAAAAATTTATTACCACAAGGTACATATATTCGCAAAGCGCTCAGAAGACACATCGGGGGATGTGGGTACGGGGATAAGCACCACCGGGCATTAGGGCTGAGAGGAACAGGGAAAGTGCAGAGGACCAAGGGGCTTGCCCCAGGTGAAGAAAGGGGTCTGGGGGAGAGCAAGGGCGACGCAGCGCCCAGGGAAGGCCCAGGCGCCAGGGTCCAGGGAAGACAGCGGAGGGGGGTAGGGGTCAGAAGTCCAACCGAGGGAAACCGGCTCGGGAGATGGAGAAATGCGTATTGTCTGGGATGAAGGTGTTGCGAAACTCAGTTTCTCTTGCGTTGTGGAGACGGCGGACGTGGGCACGAAAGAGCGCTGTGAAGAGGGGCCAGTGCTCCGCTGCGTGGCCGTCGTGGAAGCGGCGGTTCCGTGCCGCGAAGATCGAATATCTGGCCACAGACAGGACAAGGCGGGCGGCATCCCAGTTGACTATGGGAGCATCCGGCCCCCGAGGCCGCTGCTTGGCAGGGCCGAAGAGGCAGAACCAGAGTCCAGGGTCATCGAGTCCATGGGCCGCCGGTGGTGGGAGCCTCAACGCCAGCCTCCGAGCGAGAAGGTCCAGAAGGAAGAGGTTCTTCGTCAGCACCCCCTCCTTCGTAAACGAGAAAATGCTGACAAAGAACCCCCTCCTTTCCATCTCATCATTCGGTGCATGGATATTTATGAGGCGGATTTTAAGAGGGCCGCGTACAAAATCAATCACTAAAAAGCGACTGAACGGGTCCACGTAAACCAGCGCGGACTCCACCAGCACCCCTGGCTTAACCAGAACAGCCACACCCCGGGAGTGCACGGAGCCCAGGGCGCAGTACACCTCGCCGACGCGCATCGCCTCCACCCCGCTTGCATGCTCGACTCCCCACCCAGTTTCCTGAATGCACAGTACGTCCCAGGTAGAGTCGTGGATCGCACTCCGCATCCGGACCCCGCTCCTCAGACCGCACGCGTTAAGTGAGACCAGGGAGAGCGCCATAAAGAAGAGATGAGGGGAAGGGACCTATCAGACGCGCCCCGGAGTCTCGGCGCACTCAGAGGACCTTCGGAGCCTCTTAACGCTTTGTCTAACATCATCAAGGTTCAACATCGCCACTGCAGAAGTCCATCCGCTTTCCCACCGCGCCCGCACACGTGGTAGCGGGCCCAGAGGGGCTCGCGGAGGCCGGACCACACGGGCCCGGAAAGGGGAGCGGGCCACACGGGCCCGGAGCGGAGAGCGGGCCACACGGGTCCGGAGCGGAGGCCGGACCACACGGGCCCGGAGCGGAGGCCGGACCACACGGGCCCGGAGCGGACGAGGGCCGGAGGGACTCGTCCCCCATGGTCTGAGATCCGAGCTTCGCCCTGTTCGTCTTCCGGGTGCAGCCAGACTTGGGGGCCCGGGCCGCGCCGCTCCCCCCGCTCCGGGGGCGAGGCGCTGGACCACAGCAGCATCCGTAGCAGCATTCGGCTCAGCTCCCGCCGCTACAGCTACAAGGCGGAGGTCCCCCTCAGCCTCACCACCCCGCGAAGAGGAGGCGTGTGGAGGCAGCCCCTCATCCCTCGCCGTCACGAGTGCCTGTGCACTCTGAATCACAGCATCCTGGACAGGCTCACTGTCCCGACTCGAGGCGACGGAGGAGGGGGAAGAGGAGGCGCAAGGAGGCAGCCCCTCGCCCTCCGCCGTCACGAGTGCCTGTGCACTCTGAATCGCAGCATCCTGGACAGGCTCACTGTCACTGTCCCGTTCCGAGGCGACGGAAGAGGAAGCGCGAGGATGTAGCCCCTCGCCCTCCACCGTCACGAGTGCCTGTGCACTCTGAATCACAGCATCCTGGACAGGCTCCCTGTCCCGACTCGAGGCGACGGAGGAGGGGGCGGGTCCAGCCCCAGCTGCAGGGCGGCCCAAGCACCCGGCCCTGGGCTCTGCGCACTCCCGGGCGTAATGCCCCTGACCCCCACACTTCCTACACAGGAAGCCAGGGCACTCACGCAACACATGGCCCGGCTGGAGACATCCTCTGCACAGCTTCACCTGATTGTCGTGTATGACCCTAAAGTACGCAGGCCCCTCCTCAGTGTCGAACCTGACAGAATACGACAGAGACCTGACAGCGGCAGTGAAACGCACCCTCACAAACCTGGTGCCGTCCGCGATGCCAGTCCCCGGCCACACTTTCCTCCGTATCCCGGAAACAGAGGAGACTCCCCAGGAGTTGAGCTTCTGCACGATTTCCTCATCCCGGACGTACAGCGGCAGGCCCAAGAAGGAGACCACCATCTCGTTCCTGCCGATGGCTCGCCCATGGACCCTGGTGTCGCCGATCCGGAACCCATCCAGCAGCTTTTCCTTGGCTGCCTGGGACGCCACCGTTATCTCGTACTTATCCTTGGTCACCATGCGGCAGCCAAGCACAGTCCCACATATCTCCTGTGCGGTCTTCAGCAAGGCCATAGGGGACAGGCCCGCTCCACCCACCAGGTCCAGAAGGACCGTCAGATCTTTACGGTATTCTACACCCATATTCTCCCTCGCATCGCCACCATTTTTCCTGGTACGATCCTCATTCCTACCACCCGCGTCCTCAGGCGGCTTTGCCGCCGGGCCTTGGGGCCCTGCGGGGGTTGACATTGCGCTGCCCGCCCGGGGGGGGAGCAAAGCTCGCGGGGCACAGTGAGACCGCCACCCCCGCAGCCGGGGTGCTGGGAGGAGGTGAGCCAACAACCGAAAGGAGCTGAGAAGCCAAAATTATCCAGAAAGTTCAAAGAAGGAAACGAAAAAAAACACCAAACTAGGCCCGCTCCGGCGGAGCGCACCGTATGTATGTGTGCTCGCTTTGAAGCAGTACAAACATAGGGTGCCTAGCACCTTCGGTGCTTGGCCCCCTAATAATAAGAATAAGAATCAGTAGACAAGACACATCAAAGACAAGATCAAAGGGTTGCTAGGCAACGCAGTAGAAACACTACCTTCAGTGCTTGGCCCCAATGAAGAAATAGATGGAATAGCAACCAAATCCAATAGACCAGTGTCAGATGAGACATAATTATATACATAAAAATATAATAAATGTATAATATATAATAAATACAAAGTTTAAAAATATATATTTGACAATGCTATTTTTGAAGAGAACTTTTTAAAACTGCGAATTGCTATAGAAATGCCCATAACTTTAAAATATGATCTGGTAAAATATGATTGTTTTGTTGTGCTTCAATCACATGTTATACAAAAATTTCAAACTTAATTTTGATATTCAGGCATAGACCCGTTACTCGACTGAATACCAATTCCGATACCACAATGATAATAAGCACTTTATTTAGACAATAGAATGTAATTTTCAATCCTAAATCGTAGTAGTACTTTCTTTAAGTATTCAAAGTATTCACGTTTCCCTGTACAATGAAATTCTTACTTTGCTGCCCACACTGGATGCCAAGAGTATACAAAAAAATTAAAATAAATAAGATGAAGAGAAGCGTGTAAAAAAAATATAATCAAATAGAAACAATCTTTACAGAATATATTTTATATTTTTATCTATTACTATCAGATTACTACTTTAACAGTCCTATATGGCACCGCTGCTTGTATATTACACCAATATAGAAAGCGCCATTTTTGTATTGTATTTGTATTGTATTGATTGTATGTGGCTCTTTGACACAAACTTTAATCCCAGTGGTTCTTGATTCCCTTATATTCCCTTCTATTCAATTCAACAAATCAAGACATTTAGTCATAGTTGTAGCATTCATGATTTTCTTACTAACCAAAAGATACGCTGAAAAATACAAAAAGGACTTTATGCTACTACACATCACATCACCGTATTAGTTGTTATGTAAATGTACAAGTATAAAATGATTAGTAGAAGAGCTTTGGAGAAAACAGTGACAATTTTTCACAAACAGATTTCTTCAGAGCCCAGACTGACCATTTAACTGCCTCTATTTATAGGCTATTGGCGTTTAGGCGTATTAGGCTAATTAAAGTTCTTTATTTATTTATTTTTCTTTTAACAAAACAGTGGTCCCCTTTATTTTTTTAATTCCAATCTTTTTTTATAGTGCATCAATGCACATTGTGTTCTACGTCCTGATTGGCTAAGGGACTGTAGACCTTTGCCGATTTGTCATTCTCCTTCATGTCTCCTGTACAGTACAGAATGTTCAGCCAGATTCATATAAATGTTCGATCACTTCAGTGTGACTCTGAAGTGCTGTATATTTGTAAGTTTTTTCCCCGACAAAATCCACAATGTCGACAAAACTTTCTCAAATATAATCGAAGGTGGCATGTCTGTTTATAAGAATCTTCTTGCCCAAAAGAAAACAAGAGCACACTCGGAAAAAGACGCCCGACACCGAGGCGGAGCGGCGCCAGGAAGAGGCACAGTCAGAGGAACTGTGAAATACACGCATCACTATTAATACATTTTTTTTGTTGAAAATCTACAAAAGTCTGAGTGTTTAAGCAAGAGAATATGAGAAAATGTTAATACCAGTCTGAGAAAAGTGTATAATGTGTGTGGTGAGGCGTTTACAGCCTTAGAACATGTAGAATAATTGTAAAATATAAAGTTGGCCTACTTTGCGGATTTCGCTGTACAGTGGTCCCTCGCTCTATCGCAGTTCACTGTTCGCGGACTTTTTTTTTTTTTCAATTTTTTTAATAGTGTAACATTTTTTTTTTATAGTGTAACATTGTGTTCTGCGTCCTGATTGGCTAAGAGACTAGGCCAGGTCTAGACCAGGTTTAAACCTGGACTGGCGCTGGACTAAACCGGGACTAGACCAGGTCTAAACCAGGATTAAATCACTCCGTGCGGCTCTTTGCTGGTTTCGTCTCGGTTTGTGGCTCGGGCTGCGAGGACGCGGTCCTGAGGGGGAGGCATGGTCCGGGCGCTGCGGTTCGATCTCGTGCTCGCAGCACCGGTGTACGCGCGGCCTCGCGCCGGTCACGGATTTGTCCATGATGAGGGGTGCACATGTCGCGCACTTCTCCAAGGGGTTGGTGCGCGTCGTGTCCTGGGACGTGGCAGTGCTCCTTGCGCATCCGGCGGGGCTTCTGGGGCCGTGTCTCCCCCTACGCGTCACCATTAATACATTTTTTTGAAAATCTATGAAAGTTTGAGTGTTTAAACGAGAGATAAATGTGAGAAAAGGTTAATTCCAGTCTGAGAAAAGCGTATAATGTGTGTGGTGAGGCATTTACAGCCTTAAAACATGTAGAATAATTGTAAAATATAAAGTTGGCCTACTTTGCGGATTTCTCTCGAGGGATTACTGTACACATATTATGGGTCACTTGTCATATGTGCAAACACGCACAGTGCGATCACTCGTATCTCACATGCACCAGTCCTTCCCGACATATTTAACAATAGCTGCCTCCATTTAGTCATATAGTATTCATTCCTTACTAAGCAAAAAATACCCTGAAAAAACAACAACAAAACAGAAAAGGACTTTATGCTACTATACACCACATCACCATATTAGTTTGTTTTCTAAATGTAATTATAAAATGATTAGTAGAAGAGCTGTGGAGAAAACAATATGATAATTTTCATAACAGACTTACAGCCATCTTCTCAGTGATGGCCGACTTCTGCTTGTCGCTGATGTCTCGCTCTATAATGACTTCATGGAGCTGCCCCAGGATCTGTGTGGCAGCGTAACCTTCATCCACAATGTTCTGGAAAGTACAAAAACGCCTTAAGTATGGTGAAGATTTCTGAATTTTTACAGTTTCAATAATTCCCCACAGATTTGTTTTATTTTCAGTGATGGTAGTGAATAGAAATAAAGACTAGGTATGCACCGGTCCAGATTTTTTAAAAATTCTGATAAGACTTTTAAGTATCTATTGATACCAGATATTATCCGGGAAGAGTGTAAGGTAAGGTAAGGTAAGATAAGATAAGATAAGCCTTTATTGATCACACACAGGAGAAATTTACTCGCCACAGTAGGGCTGGACAATGGCAGTTATTGCCTTAAAATGCAGTTCACTTATTCCACAAGAGATCCAAATGTATTATGTGACTTATTTATCGTTCAAATCACTATTGAACAGATTTGTGAGGCGTTTTAGGCCAAAATCCGTCTGTAGATAGTCCAGTGTGTAAATAGTTAAATCCAATTAAATGCCCAATCACAATATCGACTTAAACGATATTATAGAACTGAGCATGATCCAGTAAAATTTTCAGTATTGATATATTGAGATACTCAACACTAGTATTGGTATCGGTGCATCCCTAATAAAAGACATGACGACACAAAAGTACAAAAAAAGACAAACAAATCGGTTGTACATACTTTGATGGCAACCTCTAGTTTCTCAAATGTTCCTTTGAAGCAGATCTCAAGCAAGTTGTCAATTGTTTTTGTCGGAACCACCTATAACAAATTTCAAAGTCAGAATCATGAATCAAAATTTCAAATACGCAGCAATTTATTTTTCTAAAGCCTCACCCCTGCTATTTCGACGACGGCCTTCTCTGTGATCTCTTTGTCGGTGTTGAGACGTGCAGCGCTCTGGAGGTACGTGATGGCTTTCCTCAAGTCTCCCTCAGACACTCTCACCAGGGCTTCAATGCTCTGTGAGGTTTGTTTTTTTATTTCATATAAAAACAGCATTTATATTAGCATCAAAAAGTATTAACAGACCAAACACAAGTGATGATTGTAATTTCTAAACATCTTTCATTTCTTTTGATAAGTAAATGTATAAATAAAGGGCTGCTGAAACCACTGTTACATCGGAATTCTAAAATGTAAAACCAAAGGATGTATGTTTAAAAAAGTCTGAGGTATTGGTTCAAGTTCAAGATTAGATACTGAGCACCGTCACTAACATAGACCAGTGGCATGTAACTACCACTGGGGGGCAGTGTTTGGCAAATTTTCTCAGCTATAATGTTGCTAAAAAAAAAAAGAGAAAAAAAAAAGGAAATGTTGGCCATTTTCAGCCAACTCTTTCAAATAAATTAAGCCTTACCTCATTGGTGTAGTTCAGGTTTTCTTTCTCACAAATGTCCAGCAGTCTCTGATGTTGGATCTGATTGGCCAAAGGTTTGAATCGAAATTTGGAACATCTGGAGGTCAGAGGCTCAATGATCCTGTGGGGAAAAAGACATTAGTTAGACATTAGACATTAGCATATAAAAGAGACAAAATGAGATTTAGGCAAAATATAAAATATAAATTGTGGGGTGCAATTTAGAAACATTTTATGCATTAAATTTAATATTTTTGGTATCATTGTAAAACTGCTTTTTAACTAGTTTCTACAAATGAAATTAACCAGCACTTAACCTTTTTTCTGAGCCAAAAGTACCACAAAATCCATTTTAAATAGTTAAATATATGTATTCTGTATTGCATATCAGGACTACACCAAGTCTAAACCAGAACTGAACCAGGACTGAACCCAGACTAAACCAAGTCTAAACCAGGACTGAACCAGGACTGAACCAGGACTAAACAAGTCTATATCGGGACTGAACCACGACTGAACCAGGACTAAACCCGGACAAAAGCCGGACTGAACCCAGACTAAACGATGCCTAAACCAAGATTGAACCAGGACTAAAGCAAGTCTAAACCAGGAATAAAGCAAGTCTAAACCAGAAGTGACTTTATTGATCTCACAAAGGAGAAATTCTTCTCTGCATTTAACCCATCCTGTTATTAGGAGCAGTGGGCAGCACATTACTGCTCCCGGGGACCATCTCCATGATCTTCTTGCTTCGGTTTGGTCAGGACCTAAAATGGAGGATTTTACCCATGGTGCATGTTTTGGGTTGGTGGGGGAAACCGGAGTGCCCGGAGGAAACCCACCCAGACAAAGGGAGAACATGCAAACTCCACACAGAAAAGCCTGGGCGCCCCAGGGATCGAACCCAGAATCGGAACTGAACCACGACTGAACCAGGACTAAACCCGGACTAAAAAAAGGACTGAACCAGGACTAAACCCGAACTAAACCAGGACTGAACCCAGACTAAACCAAGTCTAAACCAGGACTAAACTGCTTGTGCCATACCCTGCGTCACAACTGGAGTTTCCTCATTTTTCGGTCTTCAGTAAATTACACATATTGATAACCGAGGTATGGTTTGATAATATTTTCACTTTTAAACTAGTGTGAGCACATTTTACACTTATTATCTGTAACTATGACTTTCCCCCATTGCATTTAAACTCAATCCCTGGGCCCCACCTGCTGATGTAGTTACAGATGAGGCAGAAGCGTGTGGTGCGGCTCTCCTTCTCCATGGTTCTTCTGAGCGCCGCCTGAGCTGGAGCGGTCATGGAGTCCGCCTCGTCCAGAATGATGATCTTAAAGGGAGGACAAGGCTTTCCGCTGAAACAATCAATCAACAGTTCTATAAATGGATTAAATAGATATAGTCACTAAAGAAATGTACTCAGTTTACCAATTTGTAAAATTAAAATCTGTAATCTGTACACTATGTACACTGGCCAAATGCCATTTATGATATCATGTCAGGTTATTGATTTTTCCAGCTTTTGTCACTGCTGAACCATCTGTCAGTATGAGGTTGTAATCATATCTTCATTACTATTGGCTAATGATTTGTTCTTATCTTTTCTAACTTAGACTTGTAATAGTAATGTGGATGTCACAAAGCATTTTTTCTTACTTATCTTTTTTTTTGTATTTTGACATTACGATAAAAAAAACAAACCGTAAAATGTATTTGAAGATTACTTGTATATCAAAGCATACTAGAAATTGTAATATTCTAGTAAAATTTACTGCTCTCACAATTGATTCTTTTGTAATCTACACTCAACAAAAATATAAACGCAACACTTTTGTTTTTGCTCCCATTTTTCATGAGATGGACCCAAAGATCTAAAATTCATTCCAGATACACAACACTACCATTTCTCTCAAACATTGTTCACAAATCTGTCCAAATGTGTGACAGCGAGCACCTCTGCCCCGCCGAGACAATCCACCCCACCTCACAGGTGCGCCACATCAAGATGCCGATCCGACATCATGACCAGTACACAGGTGCGCCCCAGACTGCCCACAATAAAAGGCCACCCTGAAATGTGCATTTTTTTTTGTTTGCTTTATTGGGGGTCTGGGGACTCAGAACCAGTCAGTATCTGGTGTGACCACCATTTGCCTCATGCAGTGCAACACATCTTCTTCGCATGGAGTTTATCAGATTGTCAATTGTGGCCTGTGGAATGTTGGTCTACTCCTCTTCAAAGGCCGTTATGGACGAAGAACACAGGTGCATTTTATTGATGGCATTTTGAATGCACAGAGATACCGTGATGAACATCACCTCATGTTTCAGCAAAATAATGCACGGCCCCATGTTGCAAGGATCTGTACACAATTCTTGGAAGCTGAAAATGTCCCAGTTCTTGCATGGCCAGCATACTCACCGGACATGTCACCCATTGAGCATGTTAGGGATGTCCTTGACCGGCGTATACGACAGCGTGTACCAGCTCCCACTAATATCCAGCAACTTCGTACAGCCTTTGAAGAGGAGTGGACCAACATTCCACAGGCCACAATTGACAATCTGATAAACTCCATGCGAAGAAGATGTGTTGCACTGCATGAGGCAAATGGTGGTCACACCAGATACTGACTGGTTCCGAGTCCCCAGACCCCCAATAAAGCAAAAAAAAAAAAATGCACATTTCAGGGTGGCCTTTTATTGTGGGCAGTCTGGGGTGCACCTGTGCACTGGTCATGATGTCGGATCGGCATCTTGATGTGGCGCACCTGTGAGGTGGGGTGGATTGTCTCGGTGGGGCAGAGGTGCTCGCTGTCACACATTTGGACAGATTTGTGAACAATGTTTGAGAGAAATGGTAGTGTTGTGTATCTGGAGTGAATTTTGGATCTTTGGGTCCATCTCAGGAAAAATGGGAGCAAAAACAAAAGTGTTGCGTTTATATTTTTGTTGAGTATAAGTGCAATAGGAAGTGACAATGGTATAAATTGGAATCCTTGGTGGATTTTTTTTTTAATAGAATTTTTTTTTTTTTTTTTTTAACAATTAGCTGGTGTAAACGCTCTCTCAAAACATGTGGTACTTACTCTGATCGAGACCCAGCCACTGTGAGCTGAGCAAAGTTCTTCACCTTCTCCCTGACCACCTGGATTCCTCTCTCGTCGGAGGCGTTCAGCTCCAGCACCCTCCGTCTGTACAGCTCTGGACTGAACACAAAACAAATCATGAATCTCTATCAGTTCAGTGGAAACAAGAGCAAAGAAGTACCCAAAATAAGTATGTTTGTCTACCCAAACAGTTCTCTTGCAGCTGCCAGGATGGTGGAGGTCTTTCCTGTTCCTGGAGGGCCGTAGAAGAGCAGGTTGGGAAGCTGCACAAGAAAACATGATTTTTATGTCTCATTTTACGTTATAAACACACAATATTTACTATAGTCTATATACTGTTTACAATGCAATAACATGACAATTATAATGAGGGAGAGAGTTACATGCTGTTAACTTGCATTTAAGTTAACATGTAGTCTTCACAAATACAGAAACAGAAAAACTAATACATTTTGTGACACTTTAATTACTAATGCCTAGACTCACATCTGCTCCCTCCAGAGACTTCTTGAGCACTGCGACCACCTCCTCTTGAAAGGCCACTTCATCCACACATTTTGGCCTACTGGATTACACAAAAACATAATTTTAATATAGCTGCAAGCAGCAACGTGGGGCCAAGCACTGACCCAGCCTAATTTGATGATGTGCGTTGGATCAGTCTTCGCCCAAGGATCCCAGAGATGCCAAGTTTTTAAAGTAAGCTCATATCTTGGGAACCCTTCATAGGAAGCCTGGGAGCCTGGGAAGCCTGCCTAACAGACCCTGTTAGACCCTGTTAAGGTCAAAGTTGCAGGAATTTTAATAATACATGCTGAGGCCTACATGCACCTTCGGTGTTTGTCCCCACATTGCTGCTTGCAGCTATATCAGATCAAAGGTACATAAAGATCAAAGATCTTTGATCAGGGCGTTGCCTAGCAACGCGCGTGAATAGGTCAGTATCGGGTGCATCAGCTTTTGGACAGACGCGTTTGATTGGCTGTCACGACAAAACGATGAGATATCCAAAAATCTAAGGATATTTCTGATGAGGGTCAGTCCAAAGATGCTATGTACCAAATTTGAGCAAAATTGGTCCAAAATTGAGGGAGGAGAAGCATTTTGAGTGGCCGTTTCCCAATTCACCGACGGCACGCTTGTGAGTGTGCCGTCGGGCTGTCATTGAGACGGCGCACACTCGCTCCGTCCTTAGTGCACTACGTTTCTCGCATGGCCGTCTGCGAAATGGAACAAGTCCCGCCTCAGCTCAATGAGCCGGGTGGTCTGCTCCTTGTTCCCTAAAGAAAAAAATATTATTCTATTCTATTGCGCCTAGTAATACTTGGAATTGGGACATGGCCAATGTCCCCCCTAGTTTTTAATGTGCCTGAGCAAACACACCAACTCCCTGAGCGCTCCTTGGAGCCCTGTGCGCGACATCCGAAAAGCCCCCCCGCGCGGCTGATATAAAAAGCGGAGATCCGCTAAAAACTCTTTCATCCCTGGTTTACAGGGCGCTGCACAAGTTTTCTTGTGCGCTGAGAATGTGCGAGCAGTGCGCAGCTTAGAGTAAACGCTGGACATGGCGATACTGTAGAATATCCAGCATTACAACAGCAAAGGAAATATAGAAGTGTAAGGGGAAAAGCATGTGAACGGTAATACAGGTGCCGTGAACTATGCCGTTACGGCTACCGTCACACATGTTTAGCGTAGTTTATGAAGAGTTTCATGTAGCATAGTTGTAGGTGAGGTGAACCAGTACGTATATTTTATAGTGACGTCGCAACTCTCACATGTGGATGTCGCTGGCGAGTCGGTCTTTGTAGTCATATATCCTCCCGCGCTGTGCATGCTGGGGCTTTTAAGTGTGTGAAGCGTGCATGTTTGCACGCTTGGTCCACGCCCCGATTTCCATGGAAACGACAACGCCGTTCAGAGCTCGTCTCGACGGTGCAGGGGGAAAAAAAACTAATGGAACGGCGCTTGTCGCGCCGGATATGACGCATATCCCGTTCCAAGGACGCTCACAAGTGTGCCGTCGGTGAATTGGGAAACGGCCAGTGTTTTTAATAAAATTCAAAATGGCGGAAAATCTTCCTCGCGGAAAACGACGTCACAGAATGCGTTGGAGTCGTCTTGCCCCAAGGAGTCCAGGGAGGCCAAGTTTTAGAAAATTGGACGTACGGTTCAAAACTTACAAGCCGAAATGTACCTGCAACTTTGACCTGCTGGTGGGGCTAGAGGGTTGGGGGTGGGGACGTAAAATTTGTTGGAAGGGCATCATGAGACTGTCTAGAATGTGGGTGCACACCAATTGTTGTGGAAATTACAAGTTAAGTTGTAGAAACAGAAGAATTTTATTGATTTTCCCAAAATCCAAGATGGCGGACATTCTCTTCCGGCAGACTTGACGTCATAGGATGCGTTGGATGAGTCTTCACACAAGGATCCCAGGGATACCAAATTTTTGAAAATCGGACTTACGGTTCAAAAGTTACAAGCAGAAGTGTCCCTCAAATTTTCACCTGTTGGTGGCGCTACAGGGTTTGAGCTGGGGACCTGTAATTTTTTTGTGGGGAATCCTGGGAAGAACACAAACATCTGTGAAAAGTTTGAAAATAATCCCCGAGATATGAGCTCACTTCCTGTTTGGCAACTTTACGGACGCGTTTGATTGGCTGTCACGACAAAACGATAAGAGATATCCAAAAATCTAAGGATATTTCTGATGAGGGTCAGTCCAAAGATGCTATTACCAAATTTGAGCAAAATTGGTCCAAAATTGATGGAGGAGAAGCATTTTGAGTGTTTTTCATAAAATTCAAAATGGCGGAAAATCTACCCTGGCAGAAAATGATGTCATAGAGTGCGTTGGATTCGGCTTGGCCCAAGGAGTCCAGGGATGCCAAGTTTTTGAAAATTAGACATACGGTTCAAAAGTTATACGCAGAAATGTACCTGAAAATTCCTGCAACTTTGAGCTGCTGGTGGCGCTAGAGGGTTTGGGGTGGGGGCCTATAAATTGCTGTGGGTAATGAGGAGACTGGCTGGAATGTGCATGCCAAATTTCACAACTTTTTACCAGACGGTTCTAGGGGTTGCCATAGACTCCCAGAGGCGGAAGAATATTGTATAATAATAGGAATCAATACAATCACTATAGGTGCCTTGCAGCTTAGCGCTGCTTGGCCCCAATGACAATTACCAGGGCTGCACGATTCTGAGTCTGACAAAGCAATATAATAGCAATTTCCCTTACAAATACTGTAAATGTGATAACTTAGCTCCAATAATTACAAAAAATGAAAATACAAATTGAAAAAAAATAAGCAATCTTGATTTAGATAACACAGGAACTGATGCACTTCACCACAAAACGCACTGACCACTGATGACTTGATGACTTACTATTTCTCCACCCAGGGCACAGCTTTTTGCTTCTTCTCTCCGCTGGGTCCGGCTGCTGCCTTCTCCTTCTGTGGTTTAGTGCTCTGAACAGAGGCTCCTTTTAAAAACGCGTGCATGGTTCTTTCTGATCACACTTAAGATGACTAACAAACACAGATGAGACACAAAATTAGTATTGTTGAAGAACATAATGAAACTATTGTAAGCAGCTGGTCCTCTGTCTCTCTTTTCACTAAAGAATACATTTTAGTAGCACATCTGAATTCATAAATCATTGAAGTTCGTCAAATATATGGCTTATTTAAATATACACATGACTCTGTAAGTAAGATGGAAGTAAACATATTTCATATTATACTGCAAGATGTCAAATGTCATCACAATAATATCTGTAACAGCAGCAAGATATTCAAGAAGTACCACAGTCTTCATCACCTCTGTGGAACGGACAGCCCCATACCGGAATTGCTCTTTTTGCTGCTTATGGAATTTATATTTTTATTTTTAGAATGTATTTATTATAGGAAGAAGTGCAATGGATGAAGAGACTAGCAAAAACGTGTTTGATTTTGATGATTTAACAGTGTAAGTAGCTATTGTGTCTGTGTTGTATGGCTCCTTATGACACAGCAAACTCTCTTTGTAAAAAATTGCTTTATTTCAGTAATGTTTTCGTTTAGGCTGATTAATCATGGGTGTGGCAGTAGTGAAATTAATAGTATTGAGACCAATTCCACAATCTGCACTTGTTTTTTTATAATGTTTCTAAACTTTTAGGTCTTATCTGTGCAAATATGTAACTGTGTTTTGTGTTTGCTTTGCTGCTGCCTCTTGGCCAGGACTCCCTTGAAAAAGAGGTTCTTAATCTCAATGGGACATTTCCTGGTTAAATAGGTCAATAATAATAAAAGATTTATACCCAAAAAGGTTACATTTGTTAACATCTACTTATTTATACAAAAAAAAAAATGAATGTGATGTCGAATGTCATCACAATAATATCTGTAACAGCAGCAAGCTTTTCAAGAAGTATCACTCCAACCAATGTATATCAGAAAACCCATTCAAAATAAGAGTTTTATTTTAATCTCGTAAGATTTATGGAACCACATTCGTAACAGGCACGCTTTTGCACACAAAAAATTCTCTAAGCATTCACAGGATTGTAGATATTGTACAGAAACACGCATATTGCATACACATATACTTATAACTACTACGACATGCAGGATATGCAGGAGCTGATAGTTCGGATAAATTCACAGATTACAAAGGCTAATATTTGCTGAATCTCACAGTTTACTCTGAGACTAATATTTGCTGAATCTCACAGTTTAATCTGAGACTAGCACTGGAAAATACATTGTTATTAATATTTTTGCTAACAACCAGCGACTCTTACCTTAGCTTATAACACTTTTCCTTGTTTTATGGGCGGCGTGTATCAAGTCTGCAATCCAAGCAGTCTTTTTCTATATGCAACACAAGCCGCGGGTGTTTTATTTAAAGGACAGTAGCTAAAAATACGACTTTTATTTGTTGGCGAAGAGAGAAAAAACAAAGCGACACGATTCTCCCTTTCCCGCTCTGGCGGTACACACTTCCGTAAACGTGAGTGAGGAGCAGCCAATCAGAGCCCAGAGATCAAACACGTGGTACCTCACGTCTTCTTCGGGGGTGTTTACCTGTAGCTCAAGCTGCTTAGTTTTCCTCCAAACGACCACAAGGTATTTCTCAAGCGACACATCAAGCTGATAAATGCATTGTTTGGCATTTATACTACAAAAAACTCAGTGATAAATATGTTAATTTGAAAAAAAAAAAAAAAGTCAAGTTAATGGATGTACGAAAATGTCTAAACAACATTCAAGATTCAAGAGATTCAAGATTCAAGATTGTTTATTTGTCATATGCAGGATCAACACAAGGTCAACAATCCAATGAAATGCTTAGGATCAGAAGAACCGTTGACTCGCTAAGATAGTTAAGAAGGACTAATAGCATGCAATAATAGTACATGGTAAAAAAAAAGTTGCAAAAAGTGCAGGGGAAGAAGTAATATAATAAAAATATATAATAAAATGTAATAAAAATACAATGTACAAAGGTGCGGGTAGGATTAAATAAGGTGTAAGTAGAGTATGTCACAGATTGCACATAATATGGTGTAGTATAAGTGTTGCATGTGGATTTTGTATTGCAGATAATATAGTATAAGTATTGCACAGATTATTGCACAGGTAACAGGTACCTGTAGCTCCAAATGACCAGTTTTTTTAAGGTGAAGATATTTCACAAGCGGTACATCAAGCTGATAAATTGTTTGACATTTATACTACAAAAAAACTCAGTGATAAATATGTTCATTGTGATCAAAATTTGCCAAGTTAATGGATGTACGAAAATGTCTAAACAACATTGCTTCTTGTGGCAAATATTGATTGAAATGAAAGAAAATATAAAATCTTAAAATACTTTATCAATACTTTATCATTAAAATTGAAATATAATATAAATATATCTACACACTACAGTCCAGCACAGAAAGGTGAGTATTCATACCTTTAGGCCTAATATTTATAGTACAGTAAACTACTGAAGCCCTAGCCTACTTATGGGCCTGTTTATAATAAAATAATAAAATCTTAAACTTATTTTTTTATATTTCGGAATAAACTTGATACCTGATATGGATTTTGACCACAGTGAGAATTAAAACACTTGTATTTATACAGTTGTTTACATTCAGTATTAGCATGCAAATATAGATCAAAGACCATTTTAAAATTATTCAGGATTTTTGTCCTATAGCCTGTGAATTTTTGTCTCAAATTAGTCTCGCTTTGTGCTAGTTTTAGTATTTTTGGAAAGCCTAATATATATATATATATATATATATATATATATATATATATATATATATATATATATATATATATATATATATATATATATATATATTTGCATGTTTTTGTACTTTTAATATCTAACTTTATAGCATTATAGGAAAGACCTCTCTTCTTTTTCAACAATACAAATACATTGTTGTTTTTTTTGTTAACTACACAATCATATTTTTAGAAGAGAAATGGCCTATATTAACAGTGCACTGACATCTCCAGCTGCTCCTACCCTACGCCTGTGTTTTGTGTGGCGGTAATTGGCGGCAAACTGGAGATCAAGCGAGCCTGAGCACAGATGTCTAATACGAGTATCTCCCTGACAGTGTCCCGAGCCGACTCCCAGGGGCCACAACACTCATGGGACAGAAAGAGGAGGAGAAGAGGGAGGGGCAATTGTGTGCTGTCTGGAGTTCGAACGCATCAAAACACGGAGCTGGATCGGACTTCGAGGATCAGGGAAGAAGATGGAGGCATGATAAATGAGGTGTGGAAGAATTGATTTGCTTTGTGTGGGGATAATGAAGACAGTGGAAACAAAGGCTATTCGAGCAGCGCGTCTAATGTAGATAAAATAGTATGCTCATTTTGCTGCAATGTGTGACTGCAACTTACTAGATTTCCTAATCTGTGTAATATTAAAGGAACTCATATTACACCATTTTTACAATTTTATAGTTCAAAAATGCACCTGGAGTTGTGTTTTGTTTCATTCACACATGTTTAACACACAAACCCTGCATAGTTCTTCCCCTCAAACTAAAAACACTCTACCTTCTACGTTCTACCTTGTAATGCACATTCACCTTCACTAGAATCATTTAGATAATTCCATCCCTGAAATTGCCAATCTCTGCTAAACTAAAAGTAAAAGATATCTGATTCCAGGGTGGAAATCTGCAGTGATTCCAGTGAAGGTGTATGGAGTTTAAAAACAGAATGAAGCACTTCCTGTATTATTGCCTGACATCACAAGCTGGAACAAAGTGTTTTCTACGGAAGTCGACAGAGGCCATATTCATAAGCAATATTTTTTTTTCCTTTTTATCCCGAGATGATGAGATAATGACATTGAGATCTCGAGAAAACAAAACAATTATTCCATGATCTCGAGAAAACAACTGAAAAGTCTACCACCACGTTGTGACAGGCTGACTTCGGGGCTATTCCTCATTCTGAATAGACACGTTTTTGGTCATTAGAATGTCTGGAATAGTAATCGATCAGCTGATAAGGCAATATTTTGATCAGGGATTGACACAGGGGGAGATTGCATTACGACTTTTAATTTGGGATCATTTCAAGATTAGTCTTGTTTTGTTTTCTCGATATCTCAAAATTACAGTTTTGTTTTCTTGAGATCACAAATTAATTGCGTCGTTATTAAGGTATAAAATAATCATCACGAACAAGGCCTCTGTCGGCTTCTGTAGTTTTCAGTTTGAGAGAGAAGAACATTACCTAAATATGCAGGATTTGTGAATGTAACAAAACCCAACTCCAGGTATGATGTTTTTGATGAGGAAAACATCATCACGACAGAAAATGGCGTTATATGAGTCCTTTAACGTTCACAATTGTGCAATAATTGAACCGCTTAAAGACATTTACATGCACATTTGAGCTTATTTCTTATTGCTATAGAAAGAATCCATCAAAACATCTTCATTTTTCAAGATATTTTGTGCATATTTTACAAACTATAGAATGCTTTTTTTTACTCTTAGCATCTTAGTCTTCCTCTGAGTCCATCGCAGTATAATCCAGTCTCCTTGTTTTCCACCACAAACCTCATCCCCCTCCCTCCATCTCTGCCCCCCTGTGTCCCCCGGGCAGGTACAGCGCTGCTCTCTGATTGGCCGGCTCCATCTGTGACTCAGCTCCTTCATCACAGTCTTCATCACACGGAGCGCCTCTGTGGAACAGACAGCCCCATACTGGAATTGCTCTTTTTGCTGCTCATGGAATTTATATTTTTATTTTTAGAATGTATTTATTATAGGAAGAAGTGCAATGGATGAAGAAGAGACTAGCAAAAACGTGTTTAATTTTGATGATTTAACAACAGTGTAAGTAGCTATTGTGTCTGTGTTGTATGGCTCCTTATGACATAGCAAATTGTCTTTGTTAAAATATGCTTTATGTTTTCTTTTAGGCTGATTAATGATGAGTGTGACAGCAGTGAAATTAATAGTATTAGATAATTTTGATGTGATATTTTTAGTCAATTCTAAAACAAAATTAGCCTAAATTTAAATAATAAATAACACAAAAAAAAATTGAGAGCATATTGGCAAGTTCTTTCCTTGGTATTTACCTTAAATTGTTTGGAAAAAAAAGGTTACAGTTGTTAACATCTACTTATTTATACCAAAAAAATTGGTTATAGTTGTTAATATCTACTTATTTATACCAAGGAGGGAAAAAAAGGTTATAGTTGTTAACATCTTATTTATACGTGATAACAGGAGAAGTTCAATTTGTCAACTGGACCAAGTTTGTTTGGTTGAAAACGTTTCGCCGCTTATCCGAGAGGCTTCGTCAGCTCTGAGAGCTGACGAAGCCTCTCGGATGAGCGGCGAAACGGCGAAACGACAAATTGAACTTCTCCTGTTATCATGGATTCTACCTGGACGACTGAGGGACTTTTCACGCATCTTATTTATACCCCAAAAAATAGGTTATAGTTGTTAACATCTAACTAAAACTTAAGACTTAAGTATCTATTAGAAATAAACATATAGCTATTAGAAACACAGTACCTCAAATGTCTAAATCTAAGAAAAAATATTTAAAATATTTGTAAAGAGCAAATAAAATAGTCAACAAAAGTAGTAAAAAAATGTATAAAATATAGCAGAATATGAACCAATATGCACGTATCACATTTACAAGCAATAATAGAGCTATAAAACTATAAACTGATAATACAGTTGTAAATACATCATAAATCAATATATTTTATTTATTATAACAGACACATCTGATCCAGGAAGCCACCTTGTATTCAAAACAAGGAAGCCGCAGCAGACCGTAGGGATTGCGACCGAGGGGGGCGTGGCCTGTCTGCCTGTCTTGCGAGGTGGGCGGGTCTTGCCGGAGGAGAGGAAGAGGAGAGAGAGAGTGTTGGTTCGGCGGATGCAGCCCCCTCCCTGCGCTCCCTGAGATGCTGCTGTGGCTGAGGCAGGACGAGATGTCTGTTCAAGAGCTGCTCCAGAGGGTCCAGTGTGTCATCACTCATGTCGGTGAGTCAGAACATCTTTTACCGGGTTATGAACGAGAGGAGGAGGAAGAAGGGATGCCGTGATGGTTAAAATGGAGGAGGTTTGAATATGGGAAAGAGAAGGATGTTGGAAAGATAGAAAGATGGAGGCTAGTGATGCTGTGGTCCCATTGAGGTGTAATTGGATTGAACACACTTTGTGGCATGGAAGACTGAAAATGCTATGATTATTTATTAACCTATTTATATAATGCATTTACCTTTTTTTAATTCTTAAATTACTAACACACTCTGACACACAATTTTGTTAATCCTCTTTTTTTTTTTAAACAAAAGAGAAAACTGATTCTTAGTTTAAAAGGTTTTGCAAATTTTCTTGTTGGTTTTTCATAGAATGCATAACAAATGTGGAAATAGTCTAGTAAAGTTGCCAAAATATTGTCACATTTAAATATTATTGTTACATGAAATATCCAATTGTAGCAATTACTGCAAGTTTTCACTCAAGATGTAGATTTTAGAAAATTTCCTATGCTTTAAAAATGTATTTATAGTGGCAGACATAGAAAAGATGATTGTGTCCGTTGTTTAATTTCTAATAAAACGGTTAGGTTTGTAATTGCAAGGTTATAGGGGACGGACGGAAAAATAGCTCAGTCTTCTTGGTTTGTTTATGTGTGGTTCAAAGTTTAGAGCGTATTGGTGTTTTTGCTGGTTATATCAATGACAAATGAATGTGAGCGCGCTGGGTGTGTTCTGTAGCGCGTGGGAGGTGGGGATCCTCGTACTCTGGATGCAGAAGGATGCGACGGGCACATGAGCGAGAGAGGCTAAAGGTTTCACAGCATGCTAGCACCAGTATAGTATCTGAAAACACAGAGATGGTGTGGAAAAATGAGAAGGTTTTGGAAAAACATCTTGCTACGACTACGGTTGAAATCTTGCATGTGATTTCTCAAGGGAACACAAGATTTCACTCAACTTCATTTTGTGTTGTTCTTTCTTTTTTGTAAAGAGTATAGATCATTTTGAGTTTTTAATACTGTATCCAAAGAGCAGTTCTCACTAAATAAAATAACTATATTTAGCCTGCAATAACATCTACTTATTTATACCAACTAGACTAACTTAAGTATCCATGAGAAATAAACATATAGCTATTAGAAACACAGTACCTCCATATTTAAAGAAGAAAATATTTAAAAGATTTGTAAAGAGCAAATAAAATAGTCAAAAAATTAATAAAATATTGCACAATACGAACCAATATGCATGATCTGTATCACATTTACAAACAATAATAGAACTATGAGCTGATAATAAATACATCATAATACTACACAGTACTTTTTTTTTTTTCTTTTTGCTCTCTTACAGTTAAAAAAAAAGTACTTCAATTACTACTGGAAACCTGCATTACTAACACCTTAATCTTCAGATAGAGAAACCTCCAGAAATTCCCCCCTGAGCTGCAGAGGCTGCACTAGCACTGCTTCATGCTGGGCTGCAGGTGCTGGGGTTTAGATAGTGACCGTTCAGATCAGAGTCCTTTTTAGATTCAAATCAACTGGATTTCAGCATTGAAACTGGCAACGCAAATGAGAGACTCATATGAGGCTCATTTTGATAAACAACTTGCTCATCATATCCAGAGTTTTTGTAATTAAAAATAAATCAGCGTGAGAATTGTTCCTTTAATTGAAATAACACATTGGGAGAAAAAGGATCACGTGATTTTTTCATATCATGTAATCTTTAATAATCTTTATGAAAAACAGTAAAAACAGTGCTTTTATGTTTATTACTGTGAATGCTGATGCAGCTCTAGACAGATCTAAAGATGTGAAGGATTTAAAGGTGTTTCTTGGTTGTGCAAATTTCTATTTGTCTGATGTTATTTGTCAAACCTGGACTGATGAAGAATCTATTTCTTGTTACACGATAATATATTCTTAAAACAGTCTGAGCTACGTATATAGTATATACAAATTGGTCTATTTCCTTAATCTCTTTTACCCTTGGGCACCTAAGACCAGACAGACACATCCCGTTTGTCAATTACATTTGGTGTTTTTAAATTCCCAGTAGGTTCCTTGCCCTGGTAGAGTAATGCTTATTGCTTCAGACCTCTGTGTTGGATGAATCATTTAAGTGAGAATAGGATGATTCTCTGACCAATGTTAGAAAAGGCATATTTTTGGAATTTGTTGTTAGGAGTAGGCAGATTACCAAAATATCAATGATATCGTAATAATGTTTATATTAAAAATCCAGCAAAAACAGCTGAGTAATGAAAAAAAAAGAAAATGGAAAAAGTATGTTGTAAAATTATAACAAATAAAGTAAAAAGTATAAAATATTTCTGCGCTTTTGTATGTGATCATTTTAAATACTTAAATGGTAATACATTTAAAGATTTCGGTTAAACTGACATAATATCTGATTGTTGTTAACAGATAACTATATTTTAGAAGCAACCCTACTTTATTTACATGTAATACATATCCAAAAATTAAACAAATATGTAAAAACACAATACAAGAAGAAATCGATGAGCACAGGATTTCCAATAATGATCAATTCTAGCGCTGACAGAGGCCATGACCTACATATAGTGATTTCAATTGTCAGGTCAGTGTCATTTTGAAATAACTGAATAGTTCTATGACTGTAATCCCTAAAAGATGACAAGTGAGCCCCTGCTGGACAAAATATACCAAAACAGTGGGTGAACATCAATTGAAAAGACACTTTGACATGTTAAATT